>JAVQMF010000030.1:10555000-11755000 GCA_032878935.1 Erythrophleum fordii
TGGTGTGCTAGCCCATGCAGGAGTGTATAGGCGCATGAGACCAACACATAAGAAGCCTCATCTACACGTGAGGTGATTTCTAGAAGCCGGCTAGGGTTGACTAGCTGGTTCTTGCGATGCGATTTCAATGATGTGGTCACTTGGCTAATTTAGTAGTCAGAGGTGCAAGCTCTAGTATTGACAACGGTGGTTATATGGCTCTATTAAATGTTTTTGCGAATTTTAAAAGGGTGTAAGGCAGTGGAGGGAATGGTTGAAAGAAAAGGCAGAAGAAGAAGGAGGGGAAAATGGGAGAAACAGAGAGACATCGTGAAGGGGAGAGTGGGAAAAGGAAGCAGGAGGGAGAAATGCAAAGAGATCATGAAGAGGAAAGAAAATAGAGAGAGAGAGAGCTTTTAGAGAGAAAACATAACTTATCAATATTTTTCAAAAGACTTGATTCCAAATAAGGTTATACATAAGAGGCCAAAATATAAGAAAATATAGTAAAGAAATAAAAGAAAAACATAATTTAAATAAAACAAAGTAGTTTAAAATGTTGATTTTTAATTCTAATATTAAATAAAATATTATTTCTTATATCTATAATTTTCAATTTATAAATAATTAATATCTTTTCCTATTCTCCATCAATCTTGACTACCTTCTTGAAACATTAAAACCTAGAGAGGAAACTAAAGAATAGAATCACAATTCTCAAAATTTAAAATCAGAATTATTAATATCTTCTTATTTTCCTATTTATAAGTAATTAAAATATAAATTCTAAAACAACTAGAATATTAAAATAAATATCCAAACTCTAATAAATAAAATGAAGGAATAAAAATGATCTAAACATCAAAATGAAAGAATAGTTTTTCGCTGGTCTTATTACTGTTCAAGAAGTCTATGTGTGAGTGTGATTTCTCTGCAGTCATGGCGCGGTGTAATCAGGTTATTTAGAGTATTTTATATTTTTTAAATTAAAAAATAAAAATAAAAAGTTAAAAATGACAGAATAAACTGAATGTACCTCATGGCGCGAGCGCCAATGAATTGAGAGAAGCCGCATCCGCTTCGCACACGGTATAGCACTCCAGTCCACTTGCAAGTCTTGAGACAAGACATTTGGACATTGACACGTAATAGTACACTAGTTAGATACTTATGTACTTTCTGAATGCAGTAAACGGATTAGGGACTTCGAGCAGCACCGTGTTGCACTTCACTCTGGCAGTCCAAATATTGGGATGGCCCATATTTCCTTTTATTTATTTTGTATTTCAATATATTTTTTAATTTTTTAATATATAGAAAACAGAATATAAATAATTTTTCTATTATTAATATAAAAAATGATGAACTAAATTGAAAAATTAAAAAAATTTAAATCATTTAAATTTAATCTAAACATTTAGTATAAAGAGCAACACAATGCTGCTTCTAAGGACCAAACTGGCATCCCAGAATGTTTAAGCCTTTAGTATTCCAAAATGATATAATGTTTATTTTGTAATCTAATTTTTCCTTACTATCCCAAAAAGAAAAAATCAAAATTACTAATCTCTAACTAATCTTAAATTATTCTAATATTTTTTGTTGCACACTAATTTTATCCATGTTTAAATTCATTATTTTAATTTGTAAAAGAATAAATTTAAAATGTTACATTTTTGTTATTTTAAATCATTTTAATTTTTAAATGTATAATTTTAAATTACCTTTAACATCAATTCAACCTACATTTTCATATGTTAAGTTAGTTTTAGTTTGGCACGCAAAATAATAAGAAATAACAAAAAAGATAATTTTATATATATAAAAAAACTTTCATTCTTCTATTTTAATTTGATTTTTAAAAAATAAATATTATTAAATAATTATAAACAATAGCTACAAAAACATAATATACATTATGGACAACCATCCCTCTATGTCGGACAAAACCAACCGTCCTCATTTGGTTGTTTAAAAACCAAAAAAAAAAAAAAATCTCTTTTTAAATTGTATGTAATATTTAGCATGTTTTTATAATTATCACTTATAAAAAAAATATCTTTTTAAATTATATAAAATATTTCTTATATCTTTATATTTATTACTTAACGATATTTATTTATTTATTAATAAATAAATATACAAAAATCAATTACTTACTTTTTATATTCTTTTATCTCATCTAATAACCTATAAAAGTTAAAAAAATTAAATTAAAAATTAATTAATTAACTAAGAGATTAAAATAATAATTTAATCTTATAATATTAAAATATCGTACAAGTTAACAGATGCATTTGAATTTTGTCCAATATATTGCTTGACCAATGTAATATAAAATTATTAAAGATTATAATTCTATTTTAAACAAAATAAACTACGAACATTGAACATTGCCGTTTTCATTTGGAGCAAGGCTTCCTCGTGACCAATATGATTGTGACGGATAATTTAGTTTTCCATGTACTCATTCAAAGCCGCCCCAAATTGGAATAGGAAATTAGGAATTACACGTTGAAAACTTGAAATTATAATTTTAAGCCCTCTCCGCAATCGGAGAATCTTCCCCTCGTATTTTGCAGTTAATAATCCCCTCTCCTTTCTACTCCTCCTCAGCCAAAGCAGGATAAGCTAAGGCCCAGACAGACAGATAGAGGGAGTTTCACAGCCAAGCTAAGGCCCAGATAGAAAGATAGAGAAGGACGGGAAAATGTGCTCGTTAGAGAAGAGAGGCAACATCTTCATTTTAACACTTACCGGCACCGACGAGCACAGGCTTAACCCCACACTTCTCAATGCTATTCGCTCCGCTCTCCGCCGTGTCCGATCCGAAGCCTCCACCTCCTCCGCCCTCATCACGACCGCCCACGGAAAATTCTTCTCCAACGGCTACGATCTCGCCTGGGCCCAAACTCAATCCTACGAAGACCGCAAGGTCCTCATTGACTCCTTGCTCCGATCCGTCGTAGCCGATCTCATCTCCCTCCCTATGCCAACCATCGCCGCCGTCTCCGGCCACGCCTCCGCCGCTGGCTGTATCCTCGCCTTGAGCCACGATTACGTCCTGATGAGGAGCGACAGGGGGTTTCTCTACATGAGCGAGCTCGACATCAAGCTCATTCTTCCGGCTTGGTTCATCGCCATCCTCAAGGCCAAGATCGGCTCACCGGCGGCTCGCCGTAAAGTGGTCATGAAAGCAGCTAAGGTCACGGCTAAGGAGGCGCTGGAACTTGGTGTCATCGATTCGGCTCACGATAACGCCGAGGAGACGTTGAAGGCTGCGGTTAAATTAGGGGAGGGCTTGGTTAAAAGGGAATGGGAAGGACACGTGTACGCTCAGAATCGGATGCAGTTGTTGGCTGATGTGCTGGACTCCATTGGAGACACCCGCACTGGATCGCGGCTTTAAGGGACACAAGACAAACAATATATCTTTTCAGCGTTTGGATTTTGGCCTTGATAGCTATGCAAAATGAAACAAGTTCCGAACGGATTGCGCCTTCTAAGTAATTTTCTCTAAATGATAAAATGTGTATGGGCTGGATTTCGCTCATCTTCTATAAATTTGTAAAACTGCTGGTGAAAAATTGTCATATGGATCTTTTGCTTCTAGATTGATTATATAGATTTAAATGGTTTAAATTTTAATTTTTTTAATATACTTACTTATTTTTTAAAATTATTTTTAATTTAAAATAAAATAAAATATAGAATAAAGACAATATTCAAATTTTTATCAGACAAATAGTATGATAAAAGTTATAAAACTATTCTTATTTTACATTTTGATTTTTTAAAAAAATATTAAAAAATAAATAATCAATATTAAAAAATAATTAATTAATTAGTTAATATCTAGATTTTCCAAATATATATAGATAATCAAGATTTATTGCTATGTTGCTCCTCTAAGACAGCAGAGAATTCATATTCTGAAAAAACATGAAGAGCTTTTACTTACAGTTCCCATGAGCATTGGCTAATTAGTAATTAGTTTAGAAAACTTTTTTTTAAGTGATTATTTCAGAAAACTGTGGAGTTATTGGCATTTAGCAATGCTTGAATATATGAGTAGTTATACAACAATCTAGTCTTCTATATATAACATCGATAATTTCAATTATCATCGCGACTTTGGTTAAAAAGTTCTACTGTAGAAATATACTTAATCACAGCAAAACTTTTAATAAATTACTAAATTATATAATTTTTATAGTGAAAAGGAAACTGCCTTAATATATTTAGGTATGTTAACAAAATCTCAGATTGTTTTTTGGTAAGTTAATTTTTTGTATGTTAAATTTGAAACTGCATTATATAATTTTTTTTGCATGTTAACAAACAAACCAAAAAAACTGTTTTTGTGTCGCTCTTGGACTCATTTCAAAATCCCAAATTGTTTCAAATTTAATTCAAACTGAAAAAAAATGCTCGAACTTAATTTGGACCTTGAATGTTAACAAATTCAAGTCAGAAAGGCTAATTGGCCCCTCATGTATCTAATTAGAATGTATGTGTTTTTTTATTTGAAATAGAAAAAATTCCACTAATGTCAAAACATTGAATGTTTTCGTGTAAGGATATCTATTTATCAAGATTCAAAACTCTTGACCATGGTTAAAAAAATTGAATCGGACTGATCAGCTTAATCAAACACTAATTAGTTCTCTGATCTCGTGTAATTCGAGAAGTAAAATGGGTGCAGACATTTTCTTTCTCTAAATCATTTATCTTTTTTATGTGGGTTTTCTTTTTTCAGTTTTGGATCCAATAGATGTCTTTTGAAATGAGTCGAGTGAAATCAAGTTATCGAAGAAATCAACCATCAACTCCATGCAAAATGCTTGAGTGTCTCATACTCATATCTCCATCGCAAAGTGCCAAAGCTTCAATTATGGGCCAAAAGGCCAAGACTCATACAGAATTGATTTATTGCCAATTTGACCAGTGTTAGGGCACTAAATCAATTATTTATTAGTCTACTCTCTGAACCATTTCTTTGTCGATTTTGTAAGAAAGTAGAAAGGAAACTACAAGTGAAGAGACAGTAAAGGAAAGGGCTTTTATAGAGCTACACTATCTTATGAGCTTCAAGCTTGTAAAGAGATACCATTTTCCACGTGTGAGGCTGAGCTGAGGAAATGGAAATTAAAAAAGTTTAAAATGGCGTATGAGATATAGAATTTGGTGGGGTTGAGTAGAGGACTCTAGCTTGCACACTACATTGCCAAAAAACAGATAATTCTAACTTAGATGCCACTTAGGAGCAAGCTAATTTTACTTCAACATCTTCCTCAAAAGCCTATGACAGAATTGCTGGCGATTCTAGGCAGAATGAAATGTAAACTCTTATCAGAATAGCAGAAACAACGGTGAAAGGGATAATTGCAATATAGATACAAGCCAGGATCAAGTTCTGACACTTTATCTGACATAGATGAATCCTCAAACTCAAAAAATAGAAGGGATGCTGATAAGAATAATCCAAATGGTAATAAAGACATCAATGGCAATATGAAAGCTAGTAAAGATGTGCCAATCAATGTTTCTGTTTTTTTTTTTTTTTCATGGCACAAGATGTTGTTTACGATAAACACACCTAGAAGGGGTGAATATGTCATGCCTCTTCTAATTATTCATTTTTAGTGGATTTTTTTAATTTTAATAAAAAATTTTAATTAATTTGAGTTTAATTACTTTTTTATTATAACCATTTTCCACAATAAAAATTTCTCTATGGAATACAAAAATGATAGAAATAAACTATAATTATTACAAATTGTTTAAAAGTTCAACACAAAAGGGTGGGATCCATATAAGTATGGACCAAAATATAATATTGGAGATTTAGTATACACTATCCAAAAAGAATCCCTAGGTAACCAAAAAGAGACTATAAAGATTATCCCCTATTTACAAAAAGTCAGTGTCGGCGACTAAGCTATTAATAATGGATATGAAAGAGCCAAATATTCAAATCCACCCAATGAGAATGAGTGAGATTCAAGTTTTCTTAGGGCCACAAAATGCACAAGTACAACACAAACGATGTCATTACACGATATGATTAATATGTTGTGATGACAAAGACTCATACCCGAAGTGGGAACTAGATACATTTTGCCTGAAATTCTAGAGTCACTTGATAAATTGGCATCTAAAAAACTATAAATCATAATAGAGTAAGAAATAATTTTCTCAATAACATAGATAAGATTAATATGACATAATATTCATGAAGAAACATGAAGTACAAATTTAACAAACAACAATTAATATAAACAAAGAACTTTATGAAAAATGATTGATTTACATAATAACATAAATAGAAAAATATATTAAATTCTGTAATGTTTAACAAGAATATAGTACAATATAATGAATAGTATCATAGGGTATTATGTAATCATATAATGAAGTATGTCATGTGAATCTCAAGGTTTTGCACATGTAAATACAGCATTATAGAAAGCAAGATATCAATATGCACGAAATACAAAAAATAAAAAATACAACAATCAACAATTGTCTAGCTTAACCATTAGGTCTTGGAGACTATCAGGCTCTATACCCAGATCATGTTGTATTGACTTAGCATGTTTAATACCTAGATCATGTTACACTGACATGACTTAGCAGCCCCACCCTATTTCTTTTACTGAGGTGTCCCTCAATGACTACCCAAAGAAAGTCATCTAAAAATATCACAATAATATATTATGCAAGTTATCATTTGATCAAGACACGATAAATATATTTGGAAAAGAACTATCTTGCACAACTCTATGCATAAATAGATAATCCTGATAACATAATAGTATGCTTAAGTACTTAAAATTATTTTTTTATTTTTCTAAATCCAAATTTATCCTAGGGCCTATTTGGTGTCCAAAATAATTTATAAATCAAGGTCCAATGTCAAGGTACAAAATTAAGTCCAAAATCATAAAAGACTCATTTAGATATACGAAAGGTTCAATAAAGTTCAATCAATCCATAATAGGTCTAAAATATCTAAATGACCCTTGTCAATCCTAATTAATAATTTAGATATTTTTAAATGCCTTTTTTAATTAAAACTGAACATCTAGCACAATAGTAGCTATCTAATGGCCAACTTTGGCACAAGGGCTTATCCCCTGAATAAGGGTACTTTGTTATATATATATATATATATATAAAATGGCCAGTCCTTTATCAAATAACCAATATTTATAAAATCATACAGTAAATAATATATTGTCCATGTCAAGAAATCAAACAACAAGCAGTATATCAATACAATAAATAGCACAAATTCAAAACATATATTTATCATATATTCCATTCTTAATAGATTACTTCATAAATGTTTAACTATCACAAATGGATTTTGAAATTTACAAAATAAATATCAACATAATCTAAATAGCATATAGAACATATTAGACCACATAAATGATTTATTATCAAATAACATAAATAAAAATGCAAGAAATACTTTTTCTAAAAAAATTAACTTTTTATATAGTGATCCATAATTCACTAAAATTTTATCATGAACCTTATTTTTAGTGTAGATTAATATAATTTAGTTGGATTTTGGAAAACTCTTCCCTAGGTAGCTTTAATGGTTTTGGCCTAAACGATGCACCAAGGAGAGTATATGATTTTGCTTCATTTTCATGTCACCAAATAGCTGTACATACAAATTCAAGGGAGATGAACAAAAGCCTTCAATCAATTTCTAGAAATTCCATGTGCATTCTATAATTTTCCCAAATTAAAATTCAAGGGTTTCTTGCCAAATTTTTCATAAAAATCAAAGTTAGATTAATCTATCTCTTCCTTAGGATTCATCCCATTATTCTCCCACTTAATTTCTTTGCACGAAGTTTCATGGTTTATAGAAAAATTATCAAGAATAGGAATTTTTTTAAATCACAAAAATCTATAGCCATATATATGATTTTTCCATCTTTTTCTTAGCATGGAATTCATGAAAACAACAAAATTCCTCTTTTATTCTTGCCATGACTGAAACATGAAGCGAAGAGAAGAGAAAAATTCATAGAAGAAAATAGAATAAAAACCATAAAGAAGAAAGTTTATCTATGTTACTTTAATTCCACAGTATTTGTTTCTCTCCAGTGGTTTTTCTTTCTTCCTTCCTCCTTCTTTTTTCTTCTTCTTCTTGGCTGAGCTCTCCTTCCTTCTTTTTTTTCTTGTTTTGGGCGAATTTTGTGTATGTGTGCTTTTTGTGTGAGTGTGGCGTGAAAGTATGTATATATTCTTGTAAATTTTATTTACAAGTGAATGGTTAAGATTTGTTATGTGTTTTATGACGTAAAATTTATGTCTTTAGATTCATTAGATGGTTATGATTTAATCTTAATTCTAGAGATTTAATATGGGCATTTGGATTAAATCAAATGTTATGATTTGACCTTTAAAAAGTAAAGAAATTTAAGTCATTAGATTACATCTACGATTAAGAGCACATCACATTTTATGGATGAATATTAGTTGTTGGATTTTAACTACAACTAAATCTTAACCATGGTTACTTTCTTGTAACTTGTGAAGATAAAGTTGCATTTAATACTGCTTAAGTCAGCGTCTATGTTATCTTAATATCAATAGTAACTTTTTCATAATTCGTGAGATTTATTAAAATTTGCTGACAGAAACCTATGTTATTGCTTCGTAGTTTGTGCAGTATTTAGAATCTTCCTGCACATAGCACCATATCACAATTTTTTCCTGCTCATGGCACCACATCAACACTTTTTCTGCTACATGGTGTCATGGCAACACTTCTCTAATTAGAATTTACAAAATTACCACCATTTTGTTGATGTATTTTTTAATAAGTTCTTTGTAATATTTTATTTAATTTATATTCTCTAGATTCTTTACTATATTTTAATATTATTTGGGTGTACGCTAGTCTTATTTAATGTCTCTAATCATATATTATTATTATTATTTTAATATTTTATTATTTTAGGGTTTAAGTGACCATTTTGCCCCGAATAGTAATGTAACAAATAAGCACCTCTATTTGTTTTTCATTTATATCTTCGTCTTTTTGTTACCACCATCCAATAGATCTTTTTGCATAGAATTTTCTGAGACAATTAATTTGAGCTTAAGGATTTAGTTCGTTTTCGTATAAGTTCTTAAACATTTGGGACCATTTTCTGGTCTTAATAATTTTATAATTTTTTACGTATTATTTTCTAACTATTGATATATATATATATATGTAAGACTAATTTTGAATTCCTCTTTTTTTTGAAAAAAATTATCAAAGTTCGTCTTGGTGACAAATAATGATTTTGCCTCTAAATTCCCTTAAAATCTCAAAAATTTTTATGGATCCTATTTATCCTATACTTTTCATATATGAAGTTACTTCATTCAAATTAATCTTATTAAAATTTAATAAGTTCATTATATAAAATACTAAAAATTAACAAATTCTAATTTTTAGGGACGTTATATTGCTCCCTTTCTTTTAAAAATTTTGTCCTCAAAATTTGAAATATGTACTTTAATTAAGTAATTTTGGGTACTTCTATTGTATCTCTTCTTCTAATTCCCATGTAGCTTTTTCAAGTGTCATTCCTTCCCATGCCACTTTTACCAGAGGAATTGTCTTATTCCTTAACTATTTCTGATCAATGTCCAAGGTTGATATTGGTCTTACTGCATATGTTAAATTTTCCTGAAACTGTATCGATTCATTATCTAAGACATGTGAAGGATCAAAAATATACTTCCTCAATTGGAATACATGGAAAACATTATGAAGGTTTGACAAGTGAAATGGCAAGGCTAGTTGATAAACTATTGAACCAATTCTTTTGAGAATTTGGTAAGGACCAATATATCAAGTATTTAACTTTTTGGTTTGGTAGCTCTGCCTATGCTAGTGGTAGGAGTAACTTTAAGAAAAACATGGTCTCTTTCATTGAATTTAAGAAGTTTTTTTTTATTAGAATAACTCTTTTGTCTACTTTAGGCTATGAGTAACTTTTCTCTAATTTTCTTAACTTGATTTGTGGTTTGTTAAACTAACTTAGGTCTAAGCAAAGATCTTTATCCAACTTTATACTAACACAAAAGGGATTAACACTTACGTCCATACAGAGCTTCAAAAAGAGTCATCCTAATGTAGAAATGGTAACTATTGTTATAGGCAAACTCTACTAACGATAAGTACCTATTCCAATTTCCCTTTTATTCCATCACACAAGCGTGCTGTATTATTTGGAGTTAGTTACAGAGAGACTTATATTTTATAGGCTAAAGCACTTGAATCAAATAAAATTTATACAATTGGGCTAGAGACTTTAAATAAGTTTTTATATAAATATTGGTTGGATTTTGTTATCATCAAAGTCTTGGGCTTACAAACTTAAAGCCAATAGTTTAGAGGGTAGAGGGAGGTTGTTGAAGTCATCATCAACTTCAAGCAGTGTTATGTGGAAGTGCTAGAGTGCTTTATGGAACTGCATGCTAGGAGCCAGGGAGGGGAAAAGGCAAGAAAAAAAATCATGTGCAACTCGCATGCCAGGTAGGTTGATATGGCTTCTAATGTGTTACCTTGTGTTTAACAAGTGTGTCATGTCAATATATGTTAATGGTGCAAGAATGAGGATTTAACGTTGAGGAATTAATGAGTAAAATTTGAATTGTGAGGGCTCAATTAGAAAATTTTAAAATATAATAATTTATTTAAAAATTGACCGAAATTATATGAACCAAATGTATATTTAAACTTGCTTTATATTTCAAGAGTAAGGTTAGAAGAGTGTTTTAGTTTTTTAATTTTATTTGTAATTTTAAATTAATACCTTAAGTTTAAAATGTTTTAAAATAATCTTTTAAATTTTAAATTTATCTCATAAAAATATTTTAAGAAAATCCATATATACCTTAGCTGATGTGGATTGTAAGTGTTTATTCTTGTTTTTTTAATGATTGAGGTGGCAAATTAATAATTATTTATCTAAATTTTTTTTAAAAAGTACGGAAATAAAACATATCAAAACGCAACATTGACATCGTCTCTCACATAATTCTTCCACCCTTTCCTGCGTTTCTCGCCCTGCCATGGATAACACCTCCTCTCATCTTCTATCTATCGGAGCATTTAGCCATCGTAGAAATCAAGGACTAAGTATCCATAGAAATCCAGCCATGGCCATGGAAGGCAACCATGACCAAGAAATAGAAAACCTCAAGCTTTTCCAGAAACGCATTAGTGACCGATTCACCAATCTCTTATCCATGCCATCCAACGATTCTTGTGATGCACTAGCTTCCATCGATTGGCTCTGAAAGCTCATTGACATGTTTCTTTGGTGTGAAGTTGAATTCAAGGCCACTTTCATAGCAGGCTATGTGACTCCTATCATATCTCCAAAACTCTTTTTGACTGTCTGATTCCTGAACTCTTCAACTGCATCATCAAAGCTCTTGACATTTGCAATGCCCTCCGTCTTGGTGTTGAGTTCGCCTATAACGTTCAAAAACTCGCTAACATTGCCGTCTGTGGTCTTGATGGCTAAACATAACACGCCAAGAAGGCATTAAACTCCCTAATCATGGTGATTTTCATTTGTGTAACGAGTATGATATTTGTGGTTTTGTTACACAGAAGAGAACTCACGGGTCCCTCTTCAATGACAATTTTGATGTACCCATTAGATGTGGTATATGAACAGGCAAGGAATCTGTGGACTGTTTGCCTTTGGAAGTTTATAGGGGCAAGGAAGACAGGACTGGGAGAATTGCAAAGTAGAGTACTGCAGGAGGCTTGTGGGATATGTCTGGAATCTTTCAGTGACGGAGATGAGCTAATACGCTTGCCATATGGACATAGATTTCACCGCGCTTGTTTGAATCCTTTGGTTCGCTCTTGTGGGGATTGTCCGCTATGTTGAAGATGTACATTACCTAACTCATCTAGTCATTTGACCATGGTTGGATGATCCGATAGATAGAAGACAAGGTTTTAGATGACCGTCGAGGTGTTTTTCATGGCAAAGTGAGACACAGGAGAGGGAGGATGAATTAATGGGAGAGACGTTGTTAAGCTACATTTTGTTCGGTTTTATTTCAATATATATTTTTTTATTTAGATAAATGCTTATTGCTCTATCATCTTATTATTAAATAGTAAAAATAAAAACACTTGGACTTCACATCAATTAATGCATAGATGAATTTCATTTAAAAGAATTTTTATAATACAAATTTGAAATTTAAAGAGTTATTTTGAAATATTTTAAATTTAAAAAATTAATTTCAAACAATAAATTAAATTAAGAGACCGACATATTACTTTGACCTAAAGGTAATAAAATAAAGTGGTGAGAAGTCAATAATTTTCCATTCATCTCTAACTTCACACACGCGTAAAGAATTCATATGGTTTTTAGATATTTTTATTTTTGTATTGGTTATGAAATCAAAAGATACCTAAGAGTTTCAGCAAACGGATCGCCTCCACCTCCTCATTCATATTAAATATAGATGGTCTAGATTTGAACTTTTTTTTAATATTTTAAAAGATATAAAATATAAAATAAAAATAATTTTTTGACTTTCAACTTTTGAAAAAAAATGATATTTAAGACTAAACAAGTTAAAAAAATAAATTTGGCAATCTAAATGGCCTAAATTGCATTTTGGACTAAACTGTACAGAAACCAAACTAGTGAGTTCCAAAGGCATGGTAATGTAGATAAACAAACGTAGATTGTAAACTTACTCCAAATCTCAATGATTGGATATTTATATTTGAAATTTTATTGTATAGTTCTATTTAATTAAGGTAAGTGGACTGAGATTAATGAAGAGTAATCACTTGAATATATATATAAAAAAAATTATACGAACAAATCATCTAAGATGTCACATAATTATTGTAATTTAAAATAGTAATTTGAATAGACTATTATAACAATATCATAATGCCTATTCGAATTTGAGAATTTGTTAAAGCTAATGCGGGCTAGGTGGTGGCACATGATTTTGGTTTTGATTGGGCACTCCCCAAGTGGACATGGCAGACAACAAGAGGGTGATACATAGGTACCAAGTTGTTGAATAATTGGCCATCTAATAATTTTTTTTTTTTTTTGGGGTTCAAGTGATCCTCAAAGAATAATTGTGATGGAGTTGTTGAATTTTTGAATAAATTTTTGAAACAAATTCTGTAACAATTGTTTGATCATGTTCTTTTATTATTGTATTATAAATGTTTGTAATATTTTTTTTCATGAGTTGTACAACTTATTTGAGATTCATCTCATTCTTCTTAATTGTTAGACGATTAGGTTTGTCGGCAACTATGTACAATGCATTTTCAAGTGTAAACTATTCTGATTCATACAAAAGGAACCAAATAAAATATTTTGTAAAATTATAATGATTAAGACAAATTTGATCATGAGTCAAATTTGTGAAAAAAATTTGCATAAATAATGAGTTTGGGTTTCCTTTTTTCCCTTTATTTTAAGGGCTGGGCTTGGCTCGAGAAAAGGACAAAAATAGGCCTGGCTCAACTTTTTTTGTTTCTTTTAATACCCTTTGGTAGTTAGTTATAAAAAATAGACTAAATCATCAAATGGTATAAAATTTTAGACATATTTTTTGTTTAGACCTAATTATGAGCTGAGAAATCCTATCTAACCCCAAAAAAATGAATACAAAATAAAAAAGATAAGAAATAGACCCATTTTAATAAATCTCAAATATAAAACAGGTTGAGTTCAATTTTTTTTTTAAATTTGATTCAAACCCAAGCCTGACTCATATTGTAATTAACTTTTTTTATATCATTAATCAATAATTATATTTTACCTAACTAGCCCTTACCCTAGCCAAATGCCCAATGTAAGTAAGGAACTATTTATTGGCATGCTCACATAGTGTCATTGCATCAGCAAGTTCTGCTTGTATACTCCTTCCTACTAAATTTTACGTGCCACTTCTTACCAAGCCTATTAAAAGTTAAGAATGACTTTATTTGATTGGACGAGGTTAAAGAAAGAAAAATGTAAAAAGAGTAAGTAGAATATAAAATAGTTTTTATGTTTTTATTTAAAAAAAATAATAAAAATAGATATGTATTGTTAAATAATAATTACAAAAATATAATTTATATTGTATATAATTTAAAAAGGGATTTCTCTCTTTTTTTTTTTACAAGCAACTAAGTTGGGCCTTATGAATTGTTTAGTACACAAAGTTATTATAATAAAAATAGAAATAAAAAAGAACTGATATATATTATGATGAAAAATAATTTTTATAAATTTATTTTAAAATAATAAAATAATAATAATATTATTAAATAATAAATATAAAATAAAATATTACAGACAAAAATACAATTAGATCCCTTTCCTTTGTTTTTTATTCCAAATAGGGCCTTGGTCTGACCTTATATTAATTTATTAGAGTAACCAATGATATCCTTTCATGCAGTACTTACATAAAAATAAGATTAATATTATTGAGTCAGTCACAAACGGGTCAAGTTAGATTATTTATTAAATAGACCAAAACATTAAACAATGTTTATACATGTCCTTTCTAGCCTATAGGTTAAAAATATTTTTGGGTTATATAATGATAAACTTTTCATAAAAAAATGTATAAACTCTATAGTGTATATATGTATTTAATAAAATTATATTATAAGACATAAAAAATAATATTTTATTTTTTGAATTAAACGAGCTAGTTTAAACAAATTTCCATATTGCCTTATTTTTTAATTATCAGCTTTCATCAATCTTCCCCTAGCTTATAAGCTAAAAGGGTGAAAAAAATAGGACTAAATTTTAATTTGATTTGACAGTACTCGCCATGATATATTGAGTTTTTAAAACTATATATTATATTGTGCCTTGAATCGTATTTTCACCCTTATGAATTTGAATTTTGTTTTCTAAATAGAAGAAAAATAATATACATTCGTTGATGACATGATATATCCTTCCATAAAGAGGAATTTTTATTTAGAACAAGGTCACCCCACTCATGTTTTGGAGTCGAGGCCAGCACGGAGAAGATAAAACCCTAGGAACAAAACAATCCTTTATACCGAAATTGCCCTAATGCCTCATGTTTTTTAGCGCATGCCAGCTCATAGAGTTCATAAAACTACGCCTGTACGTACAGCTAATACACACTTGCGAAAATTAAGAATTCCAATTCCAAATCTCGACCAAATACTCTGCTACTCTTCAATCTCTCTCTCTCTGTCGTGCTCTTTTTGGCACTCTCTCTCTCTCTTTCTTACAAACACAGACAGAGAGGCTCCAAGATTATTCGATTACAATCAAATGCCGAGGAACTCCCAAACTGGCTTCGTGCAATTCGAGATTCACACTCAACTGTGAGCTTAGGATACTGTTGGTGATTCTGTTGAACTCATGTCTTCGACCTTTAGTCCCTCTCGTAGCCCAGGAAGTTCGAGGATACAGTTAATTGGTGTCGGGGGTGTTTCGAGGTTGAGATCTTCGTCGCACAAGAAGGTACCCGAGCCTTTGCGGCGAGCCGTCGCCGACTGTCTCTCCTCGTCATTGGCCACTTCGCACCATGCCAGTCCCTTTTCCATTGTGGTCAATGAAGCTTCTAGGACTCTTCGGGTTCGTGTGTTTCGCTCTTAATTTTGTTAGGTTTTTGTTTCTTAGATCTTATCTGGGTGGTATGCGTCTGTGGATTTGGCTTTGGATTCTATGGTTGAGCCTTGAAATTATTTTTTTCTTTATTTTTTTTGGGGAATTTAGTGGGGCTTGATTTATTCTTCTGGTTTTAATTTGTTTGGAATATTTCCTGTGGTTCATCAGTGGGAAACGTGTATGCTAACATGGCTGGGGAAATTTTGGGTATTCTGTTTCTGTTAAATTTTTTTTCACAATGTGAACAATTTGGCTGGAATAGACCTTGCCTAGCCGCCGTAAAACTTATCTCTGATGCCAAGCATTAGAAAATTATTCGTTCAAATCCCAGTTGCGGGGAATGAATGTAGAACCAAACGTGGCTTCTTATATATGCTCAGCAACACGAGAAATTTCAGTAAAGAAATGGGAAAGTACATTTCTGTCGGTGTTATGGCTGATTTATATTCAGTAGCAAGTTCTGAATGTCAATTGGCAGCTGTTTTCATCCTTAATTTTTCTTTCTGAAGTTGTTTTTTCTCTGAGCTATTCTTAACATGGTTTTCTAATTTAAGTTATAATTTCATGATTGCATCTTTATTATATGTGGTAAGTTTTTTCCTTAAATTTGTTGATTTTGTTAGCAACCTATATGAAGAGGGATGCTACCGATACTAAAAGTCTGAGAAGTATTCTCTAAATTAATGGTGATGGATTTCTAATTTTTACTTGTAGTGCATGCAGTTCATCAAATTACATGTGAGTGACATGACATAATCACTTAAGCTACAGAGCTTAGGAAAAAGGCTTTAAAATTTTAATGAATGCCGTATTCCTTATTGCTTTGTCATTCCAAAAAGTTTAAAATAGTATACCATCCGTACTAATAATGCTAACATATTTCATATTCAATTCATAGTTATGTATGAGCAGCATGTCTATTTTAAGTATTTGTACGCTGGATTCCTCATAGAAGGATTCCTTATGTAGTTGGGAGGAAAAAAACTGAATTAATTGTACTTTCTTCGAATGCATGAACTTTAGTAGTTGCAACATAGGTTTGTATCTTAAGCAAACTTTAATGCCATGCCTGCTTGTCATCATCTATGGTGGGGTATACTATTACTGTAAGGACTTTTAGATTCAAATTATGATGCCATTACATTTGATACTTAATGCCCATCTTTTAACTTTACCAATTTTATGATTTAAATGTATGACTGGCAGGACTATTTGGCAGCCCCTGCAACTATAGACTTGGCTTATAATGTGATTCTTGAACATACTGTTGCAGAGAGGGAGCGCAGGTATTTGTCACATTTATTTGTTGACATTGGACAATGGTTAGATGGTGATACTATTCAGATTGTTTAGATCCACTCCTACAATAATATTCTGTAGTTTTAGTTTAGGATATGGAATGCAGTGGGTGAACTAATTTTGTTGAATGAGAGATATGTAATAACAGTTGAGTGTTCAGATTGTGTCGTAATAATCTAGCTGAAGTGTTGTACTAGATGCTAACCCTTTTTTTTCCCCACTTTGGATAAGAAGCTAAGATCTTTTGTGTTTAATCATGCACATATGACGTATTGTGTTCATGAGACTTATTATGCATTGTTGTTTTGAAGACTTTGCTGAATTTGGGCTTTTGGACTTGATGGGTGACGGGGTAGATTTAGGCAAAGGACCAGCCAGGGTTATGGAAGAAAGAAATTTTGATGCTGTCTGCCAAGAAACCAGGTTGGGTAGTTGATAAAATTTTAGACACAGAGTTAGATCTGAGAAGAAAACTAAGCTAGGCATCATCAAACCTAGAGTGACCAAGGCTTCACACCTAGGGTTTGATTGCAGAGCACAATCAACAAGAAAGTTATCTACTGTAATAATTCATTAATCTGACTATTTGAATAAATGATAGCATTGTAATGGTTTAAGTAATCTTCTTTGAACTTATCCTATAGGGACTAAGAATGTAATCCTAATCTTATTGGGATTAAGAGTTCCTACCACTTCTAAACCTACAATGAACACTTATAATAAGACCAAATAACACTTAAACAACATGAATCCCTAGTCCAAATATCAGATGTGACCAGTGGGTGAATAAATCACTAGACTACCACTATTGATGAATTATAAAAGTAAATAATTAAAAAAATTATTTTGTCCTAATAAGCCTAGATAATTATGATATTCTAAGGTCTTTGAAATATTACAATCAGATCCATCATGAAAGGTCAACAAAAATAATGCAATGTGACTGCACTATTTAAAAGGGATGTGACTACAATATGTACCAACAAAATGGCAGGCATATGCTAATTAATACGCATACAAGTGCTATTTATGCTTATATTAGATATCATGCTATATAGATACACATATTGGAGCCTGTCTACATGTAAATGTCATAGTGTAGACATGTAAAAGCTTACCATACAAGCAGATTAGAAGTAACAGTAAACATAGGAATTTCGTTCATGACTTATGTTGAAATGTACATATTTAACATGCAATTTAATATACTTTTGGTAGGGTATGATTTTGTAGTTAATAGGGCGGTATGTTATGATATTTTGTGATCAAGTTAATATCCTGTATTTATTAGTCATTATTACATTGTTTAATATGTTCTTCTATAAATAGAGAATCATATGTAGGTCAAACTCATTGGTTACATTCGTCTCAAATAGTTTTCTATCCTTTGTTCTCTCTTTTTATGGTATAAGAGTCATTTTTTAGTTAGTCCCTTCTCTTTCAGTGACTGTGCATCATTCTAGTTGTTGTACTGTAGCACTTTTTGGCACACGTGTCCCACCATCCTTCTCAGACGCCGTTGATTAGTCAATGTCGGTTGTTGGACCACTTGACGAAGCCACATGTGCCACCACGCGCTGCTCATGTAGCTTCGTCCTTCTCCCACGTGTTGGTGCATGATGGTGTCTGCAACCACCACTTTAGCCATCGTCCGTCCAGAACTTATTGTCGGTCTCTTCTCTCTCTAGCCTAGTGCTTCATCTTCTGTGATTGGGCTTATTCGAAGTATTTGGGCTGTCCTTCATTAAATCTCAAGTTCTTTTTTTTGGGTATCCCTTACTGTTATTCCTTGTTTGTCGCCTTCTAAAGCTCCTTTTAATCCAGATACAAGATGTTTGATGTTGTGCAAGCCTCTTCCATCCCCAAAAATGAATACTTTCCTCACAGCATTATCAGGAAATCTCATTATTACCCTTGAGAAGCTAGACAGCTCCAATTATACCCTTCGGGCAACCTCTATTGAACTTTGGTTCCTTGGCCAAGGCTATGTGGATCATTTAGTGAAACAAGTGGATGATATTACCGCTTCAAATTGACCAACTTGAAAGAAAATAGACCAACTTTATGGTCTATTATGGTACTTGGTTGAACGTAAGTGATGACATATTCTCCATGTTTATAAGACCTGTATTACCTTTTGACAAGAGGCAAAATCTATGTACAATAATGACATTCAAAGTATTCATGCTCTTGTCACTAAAATGATTAGTTTCAAGCAGTTGGATATAGATATGAATACCTATATAGGAATGATTGTGTCTGTGAAACAAGAATTCAATGAATATCCACTAATGCCTAAGAATAGGAACGCCAATGAAACAAATTATTCATGGTTCTTACCCTTGTTGGTTTAAGGGCGGAGCTTGCTTCTGTTCATGATCAAATGCTCTCAAGTCGTGACATTCCATCTCTTGACAATGTTCTTGCTCGATTACAATGATGGATCATTATGCAAAATGAGGTTGTGCCACTTGAGACTTCTATAATTGCTTCACAACATAGTGATCACAATTGAAATCAAGGATGGGGAGGACAAAACAATGGCGGTCACAACCGCGTACAACGGCCTCACTACACTTGTTGTAACAAATTGGGCCATACTTGCAACTGTTGTTATTCTCTACATGGTCGTTCTAGGACAGCCAATGTTGCCACAATAGTGAATGTTGATGTTCTTCAAATCAATGACCCTCCATCAATCATTTTATTGGGAGCTGACTACAATGCCTTCTTACAGTATTAGGCCACCAAACATGCTATTACCTCCACTATATCTACTACACATTCTAGTAATTCTGTAGCTTGTCTCTCTTAGTTCTCTTTTCATGGATTTTGGATTCTTGACTCCGGTGCTTCTGATCATATCTTTGATAATCCACATCTCTTCTCACAACTTCATATTTCTCCTTCTTCCCTTCCTACTATTACTCTTGCTAATGGTTCCAAGATAGTTGCTAAAGGTTTTGGTCAAGCTTGACTACTTCTTTCTTTACCCTTAACTTTTGTCTTTTATATTCCTAGTTGCCCCTTTGATTTTATTTCAGTTCCTAAACTTGGTCAAATGCTTGAGTGTAATTTCACCTTAATTTCACCTTTCTTGATTCATATGTGACTATAGAATCGGCATGTGGGTAGATGATTGGCATTAGGTGTGAATCTCATGAACTCTATCACCTATCTATGCCAACATCTCCAGTTATTTGTGCCTTTTCAGATTCTCTGGAATTGCTACATTATCATTTAAGTCATCTTAGTCTTAATAAACTTAAAATGGTGCTTATTATCTCACCTCTATCATGTTTAAATTGTGAGTCATGTCAGTTGGCTAAATATTCTCAAGTCTCTTTTCCTAAAAGCGATACAACTAGAGCTATCTCTCCTCTCAGTCTTGTCCATTATGATGTTTAGGGACTGAGTCATACGTGTTCCACTCTGGGCTTTTAATATTTTGTCACTTTTATTGATGAAATTTTATGATTGAACATGGCATACTTTATCAATCCTCTTGTACTTATACTCCTCAACAAAATGGAGTAACATAAAGCAAAAATTGCTATCTCCTTGAAACAGCTTGCACATTATTTCTTCATTACAATGTTTCTTTCTTGTTTTTTGGGGATGCTGTTCTCACTGCATGTTACTTGATCAATCAGATGCCTTACTTTATATTACAAAAGATTAGGTCTCTTACTCTATTTTGTTCCCTGATGAGCCTTTGTATCATCTTTCACCCCATGTGTTTGGTTGTACTTGCTTTGTCCACCATTTGGCCTTAGGGCGGGATAAACTATTTGTTAAATCCATCAAGTGTGTCTTCCTAGGTTACTCTTGTCTCCAAAAAAGGTACTGCTGTTATTCTCATGATACTAATATTGACTTCATGATAGCTGATGTTACTTTCTTTGAGTCCACGCATTTTTATTTTTTGATCCATTTTCCTAATTCTCCCACTATCATTGATGTCTTTCTTGTCCCATCCTTTGATCCTAGTCCTCCTTCATTGGTTGACTCTCCTGCTGATTCTAATGTCTCTTCTATACTAGCTCCACTTAGCACCCTTACAGAGTCTATAGTTGTTCCTGTTGGTTCACGCATTAGTTCCATTGCTTGTTCCTACTCTAGATCCAGCTCCTGATGATGGTTTTCCCATTGCCATTTGCAAAGTTATTCATTCTTGTTGTAATTCCCATCTTATTTATAATTTTTTGAGCTACTATCGTTTGCCATCACCTTATTATGCCTTTGTATTCTCTCTGTCCTCTATTTCTATTTGGTAAACTTCCTAAGAGGCTCTCCCTCATCTTGGTTCACGACAGGCTATGCTTGAGGAAATGCAAGTGATGTAGTCAAATGGCACTTGGAAACTTGTACCCTTACTGCCTGATAAATTTGTAGTCGATTGTTGGTGGGTTTACACTGTTAAAGTTAGCCTTGATGGTAATATTGATCGTCTTAAGGCATGCTTTGTAGTTAAAGGCTACACCCAGATTTTTGGCTTAGATTATAGCGACATTTTCTTCCTAGTGGCCAAGATTACTTCCATCCACATGGTTTTATTTGTTGCTGCTATTCAGCATTGGCCCTTTTATCAATTTGACATTGAGAGTGCCTTTCTCCATGGTAATCTTGAGGGGGAAGTTTACATAGAGCAGTCACTTGGATTTGTTGCTCCGAGGGAGTCTGGAGTAAGTCGTAAGTTACATCGATCTATGTATGGGCCTCAGCAATCACCACGAGCTTGGTTTGCATGATTTAGTAGTGTTGTCCAACAATTTGGGATGATTGGAAGTGAAACTAATCACTCTTTATTTTACATATATCAAGCTTTTAATCTCTACATATTTTGAGTCATTTATGTTGATGATATTGTTATCGCCGACAATGATCAAGATGGAATCTCTCATCTTAAATAGCACCTTTTAGATCACTTTCAAACTAAGGATTTGGGCAAATTAAAATACTTCTTGGGTATTGAGTTAGCTTAATCAAGTATTGGAATAGTCATCTCTCAGAGAAAGTATACACTCGATATTCTTGAAGAAACTAGTATGTTAGATTGTCACTCAGTCGATACTCTTATGGATCTTAATATTAAACTTATATTAGGACAAGGGGAGCCTTTGACAGATCTTGGTAGATATTGTCGACTAGTTGGAAAATTGAATTGTCTTATTATCACTCGGCCGAATATACCTTTTGCTGTGGGTGTAGTAAGCCAATTCTTATAGTCACCATGCACTAGCTATTGGAATGCAGTAACATGCATTCTCAAGTACATCAAAAGAACTATTGGGAAATATTTACTATATTAAGATCATAAACATACCCAAGTGGTTGGACATGCTGATTTAGATTGGGCAGGATTTCCTATAGATCGACGATCTACTATAGGTTATTGCATAGGAATTTTGTATCTCAGAAAAGTAATATACAAGATATTGTGGCTCAATCTAGTGTTGAAGTAGAATATTGTGCCATGGCTTTGGCAACATGTGAACTAATATGGATGAAACAATTGCTTCAAGAACTCCAACTTGGAGATTCAAGTAAGATGACATTAATTTGTGATAATTAAGTTGCTTTATATATTGCATCCAATCTTGTCTTTCATGAGAGAATCAAACATAGTGAAGTTGACTGCCATTTTATCAGAAGATACTATTAGGGACTCTTATCACCAACTATGTCAACTCCAATGATTAGTTGGCTGACATTCTGACTAAAGTATTAAGGGGACCATGCATCTCTTACATTTGTAACAATCTTGTCGCATATGATTTATATGCTCTAGCTTGAGGGGGAGTGTTGAAATGTACATATTTAACATGTGCTTTATTATACTTTTGGTAGGTTATGATTTTGTAGTTAATAGGGTGACATATTATGATATTCTATAATTAAAGTAATATCTTGTATTTATTAGTCATTATTACATTGTTTTGCATGTTCTCCTATAAATAGAGAATCATATGTAGGTAAAACTCATTGACTACATTTCCTCTCAAATAATTTTCTATCCTTTCTTCTCTCTTTTTAACTTATTCGCTTGAAGACCTTGCATGGCTCACTGCTTAATCATTTCCTTTTGATAGCTCTAAGGTGCTGAAGTGATGTTCCCTAATTGAATAACCTTCTGAATACTAGGTCATAATTAGAGCTCATATATTAGATATTTTAATAGTACCTAAAACACAAGCTTGTGGAAAAATGACAAGGTTGTGAAGCTAGATCTTGCTTGAGACCCTTATACACTGGTGTAATTAACCGAAGCTTTCAACTATGGAAGCAGTCCTGAATAACGAACTTATTTCCCTACATTTTCAGTTGAGAGAAAATGAGTAAGAAGAAAGGTTCAGTCAGCTTTAATTAGTTATTCAAAGAGAGATACATAAGGCCTTTATCCCCATGATGTTGCCTTCACAATCATTTGAACTTTGCATCAATTGTTGCTTCATAATGGTGTAAGATAACAAACTTTATTGTTTTCTGATTGGAAACACATCATCATTATTGAACTTGTACAACCTGTGTGGAATTAAGACTCCAACACTATTACTGTTTGGAATTTATTATCACCTTAAATTTATACCGGAACTTACAAAGTCACCTTAGACACTTGCCTTGACTGATGCTACCCTTCCCTTTCAGCCTTCAAATTACACTAAGGTGCCTCAGGCGCGTGCCTTGACTGATGCTAAAAGGGGCAAGGTGCTGCTAGGTGAGTGCCTAGCTGAAGCCGACACCTCTCATAGTGTCAGAGGCGTGGGGCTTCTTTAGTGAGGCGCTGAGGCTAGTGCCTTTAACTACACTGATGATGTCTTCATTAAATATTTAACAGAATTTGAATGGAAGGGTTTGCTTCCAAATATGCCAAAGTATAGGGGTTATTATCTGGATTTTTAAGTACACAGTGGCTATTTGCAACTAGCTCAAAGTATAGGGGGTGTTCGTGCATTTTGCCCTTATTTTTGTTTTCTTCTAAAATACTATCAGTATTGTTAAGGGAATGAGAGAAGTATAAGAGCAGAAAATAAGATATCCTTCTGGGAGAAACCAAAAAATTAAACAACCAGAACAAACAAGAAAAGTGCTTCAACTAAGAAACTCTGCTAACCAGTCTCTGCAATTTGCATGTCGAACAAAGAAACTCCTCTAAAATGGGCTCTAGCTGTGCACCATAGAGACAATGAGATGACCTACTTTTTGCCCTTGAAAGAGGCAGCTACAAAAAGCTTGTTTTTGAAAATTCTGGTATTCCTCTCTGTCCATAAGCAGCAAAATAATGAATATCATTGTATATTGCACATTGCCAAAGAACCTTGTCTACTTTACTCCTCCTGAAACCTCCAAAGTGGCATATAAGAAAGTTTTCTGTTCTGTCTGGAGTCTGGACAAATCCTTAAAAGTTTTTCTTTATTACGTCTGCTTTTGAACATTGTATAAAGCATCTCAGGTTGTACTTCTTCTACTAATATTATTACTATTTTTCCAGTCCTGCAGTAGTCACAAGGTGCGTGGCACTTCTGAAACGGTACCTTCTAAGGTATGTTCCTTGAATAAGTGAATATTCAATAGTATTTAACATTGTATCTGTGGAACATCATCTATCTGTCAACCATCCTCATTTCAAATAGCTGCATGCTACGATAATATTAACTTCTTTCTGTGAAAGAGTTTTCCCACTCTTTATGCCAACTATCTTTAATTTGATATGAAAAGAATGGAGTATTTGTTATATAGTCTCACTGCTCTTCTTAAACATGATCTCTGTCAAAAGATTATGGCTAAGAATCTTCTGTTTGCATGCCTAACTTTTTGCTGGTATTGTGCTTATGTTCCTAGACAACTTTTACAGGTAGAAATATTATTTTTGTAATCACTATTAAATAAAGAAAAATTATGCTTACTTGGTATCAATAGAGTTTGTTAAACAGTATTGATGTTTGCTAGGTGATGATTTAAGATACTGCAGATATTACTTTGATCACATTATTGCTTTCATGTGCAATGATGTCATGTTCATTTTTTTTTTGGGGGACTGTTTGTGGTGTGTGCAAGTATGTAGTAGCAGGCATATACCTTAATTTTCATTTCTGAATTACAGTTTGTATTTCCCTTATGTTCTTCCATGGGATTTAGAACATGAATATTAAGGCTCCTTCAAAATTTATTTTGTTAGTGCGAATTGCAGTTTGTGAGATATTTATGTGTATATGCCAAAGGGACATCAAAGAACTTGAAGTAATTGAGTAATGGTATAGGCTGAGCAGATCTTCAAATGGAACAATTAATACCTCCTGGCATTTCTACTTCCTAATCATTGATATAGGGCACTTCTTGTCATTGCTTTTTAAGTTAAGACTCATTTAGGCTCTATATACTTTAATATGTCACTTTAAGTATATTATGGGTTGTTTTTTAATTTAGTTAGATTGTTGACATGTGTATAGATCCCATCCCATTGTTTTTATTTAAATTTTTGATCTGTGAACTTGTTATTGGAAATCCATAGAAACCTCTTGATTAATTTGAGTGCTATGATCACATTTAAGAAACTTTCTACTGAAAAGTCTGGTAAAGAATCAGGTATGATTGTACTGAGTTACGCTATGATTGTCAGTGATGGTGAGAGAATTTCAGGGTTTTTAGAGTTTTTATGGGGAGAGTAAAATACAAAGAGAGAAGTTCAAGGGGCTGTTTTGTGCCTGGCAACAATGATGAGAGTAATAATGGCATGAATAGTAGTGTTGAAGAGAAAAGAGAGTGAAAGAAAGATTAGGTTTTATTTGTTATTCCTTTTCTTAGTGTGACTAAGACTTGAATCAAAGCAAATCCGAGTGCTGAGAAAATGCCAAATTATTTACTAGACTGAGTTGCCAATAAAGGGAAGATATTATTAGATTTAGAGAATATAAAGTGAGAGTAGGTTAAGATCTTCCCAGGACAGCCTAAGAAAAAGGAAAAGAAGAAAAGAGAAACTGAAAAAGGTTATTTCACCTCTAAAGGCATTTTGATCTCTTTGCCAACCCATTAAAAAGGTTCAAAGGGCCATGGCCCATGACCTTTAACCTCTTACGTATGCCTGGATTTCAAGCCTGTCCTGTCCCATCCCATGAAACATGTAAAGGCTGAACTTGCTGCTTAAAATGTCTACTGTGACATTCTAGACGTAAAATCCAAATACCAGCAAACATAGCACATTTCCACGGAGTTTTTTTTTTCCTTCTTCCTGTGCTTTTTAAAAGTGAAACCCCAATTATGAGAAGTAAAACCTTATTATAGGTTGCAGGGCACACCAAATGGTTTTGACCATTGCAGAAGAGCTTGTAATTACTTACTGAAAGATAATAATGCCTTGTTCTAAAGCTGCCAGGCACTTAAAATTGTAAAATCAGGTCACTGCTCTGACCCAGACTTGTGATTATTGGGACTAGAGTACCTTTTTAGCTTTTTGGCCAATGAGGACTAGAATACCTTGAATGAATTGAATTGATACAAATGATTTGCTTCAGACTTGAAGGCCTAATACAGCTATATCTCTTGATGTATGTGTGATGTGTTTTCAAGATTCAGAAACAAACAATCATCTGTTTCTGCACTGTGAAGTGGAATGGGAGATTTGGAATAGACTGTTAGGTGTTTTTCAGGAGCAATGGGTTGTCCAGCTAATCTGCAGGTCTTTCTAGCCATTAAGTTCACTGGTTCTCGCTGGGAAAATTAGCAAAAAGTTCTTTGCCATTGTGTGATCTTGGCTGGTTTGTGGTCTCCTTGGTTAGAATGGAATGTTAGAGTTATTAATCACAAGTTTCTTTCATCCCATCTTACTTAGGAGAGAATTATTTTTGTGGCTTCTTTGTGGATTTCAGCAAATGGTTTTTTTAGAGTGGTATCCCTTGTGGAATTACTAAGGGATTGGAAAGCTCTTTTGAGTTAATGTGTCTGTAAATTTATTATTTGTTTTGGGAGTACTTCTTGTCCTTGGTTTTTGTATTGCTCTTCTCTTCTCATAAATAAATTCTTTTTCTATGAAAAAAAAAAAAGTACCTTGACTGATCAAATTAAAGGTAAGTTTGTAAATAATGATATTTTGTCCTGGTGGATGACTATGGGCAGCTTTTTCCTGATCAGAAAGACTTTTTTCCCTGTTTGATGGCATGTGCCTCAGCCTTGGGGTTAGAAAGAATTTGGAACCATCCAAACCCGCTGCATTGTTATTGTATTCTTGGCACTTAGTCAAGCTAGACATGGTCCCCCCCTCCCCTCTTTTATTTCTCTGTCTTGTGATGCAGGAGAAAAGATGTATTTTCAAATAAATGATCCAATCCTCCTGCCAAGGGAAGTTCTCAATACATTATTGTGTGTCGAAAGTTCTCCAATCCCCCAAGATGATTGTGAGCCAAATTCTAATGAAAATTTGACAAAATGATATTCTTCTGTTTGACAAGCTACTTCGTAATCAAATTAATTAACTCTAGGATCTAGATTGGGGGGATTTAGTTTATTACTTTTCTGAGGAGCTATGTTGGGCTTTGTGGTCTCGAAGCTTGCCTTATGTTAATCATAGCCTTACCAAACTTGTTGATGGGCAAAGAGGGCTGGGAAATCCTTTTGTGGTGCTAAATTTATAATATATATGAATATTAGTTTCCTTGTGGTGCTAAATTTATTTTCCTTTTTATCAATGAATTGAAAGCATTTTGTGTAGATTCATAAAGTTACTAAAACAAGCAGTTAGCATCTTTCCTTGTATGACTGTGTATTGGACAAGAAACCAACTTTTATTGATTGCTTCCTGTGACATTCGAAGTTCACAACTCATTTTAATTTATCCAGATACAAACCAAGTGAGGAGACATTGCTTCAGATAGATCGCTTCTGTTCAAACATAATTGCTGAATGTGATCTTAGCCTGTATCGACCATGGTCACGAACTTTAAATCCACAATCTGGTGCATCAACAACATCTACAAATATATCTCCTTTGCCTGTATCTAGCTTTGCTTCTGAGACACTTGTGAAGTCACTGAGTTATGTTCGTTCCCTTGTGGCCCAACACATTCCAAAACGGTATTTTCAACCAGCTGCATTTGCTGGAGCACCTTCTGCATCAGGACAATCTCTGCCATCATTGTCATCTTTGCTAAGTAAATCCTTCAAAACCCAATTATCTCCAGCAACTGCTCCAGAAACATTGGAGAAGGATTCAATTACTTCATCTGTTTCGAAGTTATCAAAAATTGAAATAATTGATGAAAAAGATGAACATGAATTCATTGCCCATGATGTCCTAAAATGGCGCTGGCTTGAGGAACAGCAGTCATCAATACTATCAGAAAAGTAAATAATCTATTGTTACACTTTAAAGTTGGTTTTGGTTGCAGCCTTCTTGGTGGTAGCTTTTATCCCTCATATTTCTTCAGACATTGATTATATTCTTCAACATACTTTTCTACAGTGATCGTGCTGTGAATTCTCAAGACATGAGGGCATATAATTTCTTAGAAGTAGGTGCAGCAGCATTGCTTGTAGGAAACATTGAAGCTAAGATGAAAGGGCAACCATGGAAATTTTTTGGAACTGATGATATGCCCTACCAGGATCAACTACTGCAGTCTTCTCCAGTAACACTAATTACTAATTCTGCATCTTCTCGTCCCCACTTGAGAGCAATAACAGCATCTAAACGCAAGAAACCAGGCCCTCATCAAATTTGGTATGTTCTCTCTCAGATAATTGCATGCTTTAATCTCCTGTTTCTTCCCTATTATTTATTTTTCTCATCTTTGCTTTATAAGCAAGGGCATGCCATGAAAACTCTTATATTTATGTTGAGCCAAATGCTATATCAAAGTTTGCTTTTTTGTCCAATGAGTATCTGACAGAGCAATCCTGGAACCGAAGTACCTCTTAGCTGTGAGGTGATTGTATTTCCACTCCAGTGGCTTCTTAACTGGTGGAATGTTAGACCCCTGAACCTTACTGGTCTGGTCCATTTTTCATGTTGAGATTTATTCTTACTATTTTGTAGAAAAAGTAACAATTACCTAAAATGTGAAGGCATGGCTGAAATAAAGAAGGCATAAGAAGTGATATGCAGCCTTGCATTTGCATATATCCTAAAGATTATATAAAAATTTTACAGGTGTGGTCTTAGCATTAAAGAGAAATATAAAGCCTGCAGAGAAATTAAATTTTTGAAAATTGAAATATTAAAGCTTTTAGCCAAACCAGGAATAACGTCCCGGTTAAGCCTAGTTAATTTTGAAAGACAAAATTTGTTTCTAATACACATTTATGAGAATCCTTGATCAGAAGTTTCTGAGACTTCCAAGGTAGCCTGGAAAAGATAATATATTATGCTGTCAAAGTATTGTGGGTTCTATCGAAACTGTTGGAAAGTAATTCTTTTTTAATTAAGTTGTTTTTAGTTATTTTATTTATTTTTGTTTTAATTAATGCTTATTTTTGTATTTTAATTATTTTTAGATAACACTTCTGTGTGTTTAGGATTAGCTTAAATTTTTTATTTTGATTATGATAATATTAGTTTAAGTGTTATGTTTTGATTAGGATAGGATTGGCATTAAGTTACATTTTTTACTTGGATTAGAGTCTACTCTCCTTTTTTTTTTTATATATGTACATGGTTGCTATCCAATAAAATAAGTTTTGATTAAACCTTGGATTTCTACATGGTATTAGAGCTTTCCTGGCTTGAACCAAACCTATGCCTAATTATGACTACCAAACCCTTTTGAGTAATGAAATCTGAAGATCATCCACAGAGTTGACTACTTATAATTATCTGGCCACCCTTGATGGCATGCCAATTCTGATTACAAGTTATGGACTTGATGTGAACAATTACCTTTAATGGAGTCAATTCGTCCCCCTGTTTAGCTGTGGGAAGGTGATGGAGGACTACCTATATGGCCAAGTCTGCTAACTTGAGATAAATGACACCAAATAAAAGATCTGGCATCTTGAGAATCACATGGTGATGACTTGGCTGATTAATTCAATGATGCTTGGGGTAGGGGGAAATCTTCTCCTCTATAAGACAGTTCATGAGATTTGGGAAGCTGCTCAAGAGTCATATTTAGCCCAAAAGAATGCTGCACTTGTGTTTGAGATAGAAAGCCGAGTACATGAGCTAAAACTAGGGGAGATGCCTGTAAATTGTCACTTCACACTTACATGTTATTGGTAGCAATTGGATGTGTTAGAGACCCACATATAGGAGTGCATTGCTGAAAAATTGTTGAGAAGAGGTGAATTTATAAATTTCTTATGGACCTAAATAACACATTTGGTGAGGTACGTGGAAGAATACTTGCTATAACACTTCTACCTTCAATTAAAGTTGTATTTTCAAAAGTAAGGTGTGAGGAGAGTAAGAGGAAGTTGATGAAAAGTTCTAGCACTTCTCCAAATTTAGATGAAGCCATTGCACTGGTGGCACGTGGCCCAGTAGTTTACAACAATGATAATAGGTCAAAAAGATAGGGAAAATTATGGTGTGACTATTGCTAAAAGAGTGGTCACACCAAAGAGATCTGCTAGAAAATACATGGCAAGCCACCAAATTGGAAGACAAAAACAAGAGATGAGAACTGTGAGTTATTGGTGAACAATGAGGAAATGACTTAGACTGAGGCCAATACTTCTACCAAAGAACCACAAGAGTTATTACAAAAACTATTGGGAGACAAGGATGGGAACACTGCAGAAAAAGTTGTGGATTCTAGTCCTTTTGCTCAAGTAGGGATTGGTCTTGGAGAAAACAATTGACAATGCTAGAAAAAAAGTTCCAAGCCAGGAATATTCAAATTGAGAGGGGCGAGGTTGGAAATTACGCCTATTTTAATTAAGTTGTTTTAAGTTATTTTATTTATTTTGTTTTAATTAACGCTTATTTGTTTTTTAGTTATTTTTGGATCATGCTTCTATGCATTTAGGATTAGCTTAAGTGTTTTATTTTGATTAAGATAAGATTAGTTTAAGTGTTATATTTTGATTAGGATAAGATTAGTATTAAGTTATGTCTTTTAGTTGGAGTAAGAGTCTGCTCTCCTTTTATTTTCTATTTATGTACATGGTTACACTTAAATAAAATAAGTTTAGGGGATTATTAAACCCTGAATATCTACAAAATCAAATCTTGGAACCAAAATTATATTTAGACATTGCCTGTGGGTGGATATGTGGTATAGCTTGTTATTCTTTGTTTCATGGAGAAGCTAGGGTTTGCTGTTGAGAGGTTGGGTGGCTTTGCCATATTGATTTTTAAAACTGAGGAATCCTTTCTGTACTCTCGTGTTTTTCTGTTTCCTTTAGAGAGTCACTCAACTCAATTCCTGTAATGTTGTTTTTCCCTCCTATATAAATTCATTTAATTCTATAAACAAAATAATGTTGTTTATGCAGTACTTTTGAGTTCTGTAGGTAATGACCTAGTTGACCACATTAAAATGTTCCATGAAATATCATGCTGTCCATACTAGCAAGAATGTCTAGTAAGTAACTGAACTGCTTAGCTATTGTTAGATATATCTGTTTGCCCACATGGTCAGTTGTAAAGTCTGAGGTTTATATTTGCCACTTCTAGTATGCTAAAAACGTTTCTTGATTTGATTTTCTATGCTGAACATTGCTTTTTCTACAGGGAGGATTCTCCTATGAGTACATTCCGTCCCCGAGCTCGACCGCTTTTCCAGTATCGTCATTACAGGTATAGATACAGAAATTCTTCAAAAGAATTTGATACAAATGTTTACATATGTACTCCCATTACCCCAAAATTGGTGCCATAATACACACATTCTAGTTTTAACTTGAATATCATTTGCAAAGGTCAAAGTGGGGATTTTTGCTTTCCAATTCAGAGTTAGAATTTCCTTCATTATTCAATAAACAGAACTGCAATAAGAAATACGTAAATTTGATGGTCGGCATTTTTTCAAAAGAACAGTGGATTGCATACTTCATAATGCTTTATAATTTCTTTAAAGTGGCTCTCAAGATGGGGTGGACATTGGTGAGAGTGATACCATATGGCTTTCTCTGGAATACATGGTTCACAAGTTGTTTATTTTCTGCTATATTGGCAGTGGCAGTCTTTGATGATGGGCAAGGAAGCCCTGTGACATCCACCTGATGATAATAGCATGCATGCTCATTAACATACATGTAAACTATTTCCTTTATTGTCATCATGTTCTTCCTTTATCTTTTTCCTTTGACTCTTGGTGGCTGTTATCCATCTAAATTTGCACTGCAGTTCATTTGCTTTCTGTTTAGTAGTTAAAGCATATTAAATTAATTAGTGAAAAGAAATTTTTGTACTGCCTATGTTTTCAGAGAAGAAATTTACAACTATTGATTATACTGTTATTAGTTGATATAATTTTTGTCCTATGTACAAAATGTTATTTTATGCTGACCAGTGAGCAACAACCTTTGCGGCTGAATCCTGCTGAGGTACGTGAAGTTATTGCTGCAGTTTGCTCGGAGACATCCTCACCAAATACCAACGTAATGACAGTGACAACTAGACTAAGAAATAACAGTGGAAATCCATCGATGGATGTGGCTGTGAGCGTCCTTATTAAACTTGTTATTGACATGTAGGTTTCAATACACTTGTATATTATGTTTTATTCCATTCTTGATTATACTTAATTTAACCTGCCCATGTTTTCCTCTCAGCACTTACACTCACATATGCTAACACTTCGACTACACAATCCTGATTTTCCTGATTAACAAATTGCAAAAGTTTCACGAGCCTCCCCCTTTTACACAAAGCAAAGAATAGGACAACTTAAATAATCAATTTTCAAAATTCCAGAAAAGAGGGGGAAGTGACCTGGAACATGATATAACTTGTTGTGCATTTTGAGAGAAATGATGGATCAAAATTTCAAATCACCAAAAATTTTGTGTGGAAGTGGTTCCTTACCTTAAAAAAGAAATTAATAAAATAATTTTAAGAGTTAGTCAAAGTTTTTGCCATTTGACACAAATTGAAGGAAGGCCATTCCTAAAAAAGTGGTAGGGACTCATGGCCATTGTTGTCATGTTGGGCAGTGGCTTGTACTGTGTGTTGATTATTGTTTCCTTTTAGTGGGTAGACTAGTTCTTGTCTTTCACTGTTGAAGGAGTTCTCATTGGTTGGTTACAAAGGTTTTGGCAAAGGAGGGAAAAAAAATCTTATGGAGGTGCACTATACTGCTATAATTTAGTAGGTGTGGATTGAAACAAAAAAAATGCCCACATTGTTTTTTAAAGAAATTTTGCTCCTTCTGTTGACATATTAACATGTAGTTTGTGGAAGTGGTTCAATTATAACATGTTACTCAAAGCAGATTTCATAATATGAGCTTGAGATAAGAATGCTGAAGTGTTGCCATAAATCCATAATCTACTGAATGATAACTAGTATTTTGGCTAATATTCACCACTTGATGGATAGCATTGCACAAAAAATACATGTAGATTGTGAAGTGCTTCAATTAGGATATATTCCTCAAAGCACATTTCTTAATTTAAGCATGAGATAAGAATGTTGAAGTGTTTCTGTAATCTGCTATTGCCTTTTAGTGACAATATTTACGTTTTATAGTGTGTTGTAGTTTGGGTCAGTCAAAGAATAATTCAACCCAAAAACTTAAGCTCTAGCATGCTCTTTCACATGAAAGCTCTTTGCCCTTGAAGTGTGGACTGAGCACAAAAGCACCATAGCTTGTGTTGAAACTTCATTTTAAGTAGAAGAATAGGGGATAGCAAGGATTGAACTCGAGTCTTGACCAATTGGTCATAGAGCCTCTCATGTCATGTTAAAGAATAATTCAACTCGAAAGCTTAAGTTGTTAAAGCAAGATCTATATTATAATCTCTTATAGGGTTATTTGATAGATTTCAATATATAGTTCATACTATGCCATGAAGTATGTCAAGGACCTCAAGTCAAAAGCTTAACTTATTAAGTGAATGGCCATGAATAGTTTTATTATAATCTTTAACGTGCTGTCACACAAAGCCCTTTGGGTTTGAAGTGTGGACACATACTATGTGCTGAAATTTCATTTAATAATGAAGCAAGATAGGTGTGGCAAGGATTGAACTCTGATAGCACCCTAACAATTTCTACAAGAATAGAACACAAAATGTGCTATATATTGCTGAAATAACTCAATAAACACTGCCCTGGACAGGAGGTTATAACACTCAGCTCCCCACATTATATCACACAATAGAGTCAACAATATTCACTCAAATACCACAGAACAAACACACCCACTTGCTGCGGAAAGGAAGACAATTTCTTAAAGAAATGGATACAACACCCCAACACTCATACTGACACACTACCAACTCACAACAACCAATTTCATACACATCACAACAACACGAGATAAACACAAATACTCATCAACAAAAAAAAAAAAAGATAAAGAAGATCGTACAGATGCCAACTTTCAAGAGGTTGGCTCCAAGGTAGTCAAAGGCAAAAACGCCCTTAATGCACTAGACCCCAAAAATGCCTTAGGCAAGAGGTGCTAAAAATGCGTATGCCCAAGTGAAGCAAGACGCCAAGTAGAAAAAAAAATGCTAAAAATATACTATATAAACAAAAATAAATAAATGTAAGTTTGTATCAACATTTGACATATGATTTAACTATCAAATATAATAAATATCCATCATTAGTCATAATAATCATCAAATGCACTAACTAAGTCACTAATATGACTATTGAAGCATAATAATCATTAAGTTATAACTCATAATAATGTTAAGTCCACTTATAAAACTCTAAAATACTAATAGCATACATAATATTTTAAAGTGAGAATGATTGTTTTACCCCATTGCTGATTAGTTATTGGGCTGGGTTTTGTTGTTTTCCTATCCTTAATGAAGTTATACAGTTTTAAAATACTTAGGCTAGGCTTCTAAGTTTGTCTCTTTCCTTTCCACCTCACTTTTTCTCTCAAGTGCCTAAGGCAGATGCCTTGAATGAAGGAAAGAGTGCCAAAGGCGTTGCTAGGTGAGTGCCTCACTGAAGCCAACGCCTCTCATAGTGCAAGGGGCACTGAACCTCTTTCGCAAGGCACTGAGGTGAGCACCTTTGACTACACTGGTTGGCTCTCTCCTACCAAGGCCAGATCCAAATTCTCCTTCCTTCCCTCCTTTCCAAGAATTTTTCTTTATACTTCCCTGCTACCTACTCTCCAACTGCCACTAGTGCTTTTCCATCATTGCTTCTCTTTCTTCTGCCCAAGTTCTGTGTTTTCGGCTATAAACCTTGGTTCCTTTGTTTTGTCCTCCAGTCCCCTTCTCTTCTCCTATGGTTTCCCTTGTCCTCCCTCTTTCACTGTTTTTTTGTGTTCTGCTGTACCTTTGGAGTGGCCTTTTGGGTTGGGTCCCGTCATTACCCCCCCTCCCCAAAAGAAGATTCACCTTGCCCTCAAGGTGAGAATTAGATGTTGGGGCTGGTTTGAATCTCCCACTATGATTCAATCTCTTCTCAATCTTCCGGTTCTGCTAAGTAGCTTCATCTTACTTTCCCCTTAAGAATTATAATCTCCGATTCCTTGGACCTCACCTGAGACTCTAGCTTCTTCCCTGTAATCTGGTTGGTTTTTGTAACATTTTGCAGCTCCTTCAATGAAACAAGCTAACAAATCAAGCTCCTTGTTTCTGTATCACTATCAATTGACTTGTCATTCGAAGGGTGCACTGATTTTAGGGAAAGTAAGTCTTCCAATCGCAAATAAAGAAGCATTTCAATTGAACTGCTGTCACAAATTTCAATGCCTACATCTTTAGCAAGGCTTTCTCTGTAATCAAATTCCCGCACTTCCTTACCCTTTGGGAATGCTTGGAATGTCCCTATAGAAATTGTATTCTGGAAATAACTTGGCTGGGGTAGATGGCTAAGGAAAAGAGATAAAATATCAGCACCATTATGAATGGTATCATCCATGGTAGAAGAAGCATTAGCATCACTGTACAGATTAAATTAGCAGGCCTAGTGGATGGCAAGTCTGGTTCCTGGAACTCCTTATCTAGTAGTGATTTTGGCCTTACTGATGAGCTAACATCAGCAACAATTGATCAAATTATTTTCTTGTTGCAATGGGCTTGTGTAAATTTTTCACCCTTGATACACTCTCCCTTGAATTTTTTGTGCACAAAACCTGATCCTTCATCACTAAAACTTTTTGATTTTGACCATGCCTCAGAGTCAATGACATCAACAATGATATAAAATGTGGAGTTGATAAAATTAGTGTTTCAGTCCCAAAACCACCTTTGCTATAATGATTTGCCCTCCATAGTGATGCCATAACAAAATACAGGAGAATTAGCATGGTTACCTGTATTTTTTCCTTAGTTCGAATCTTCTTCCTAGGTGCCCTTTTTCCTTCATCTTCATCGCCGTCTTCCCTCTTTTCTCCTGCCATGAGAAGAAGCTGAAGTGTTCGTTTCTTGCTCCTTTGGGTTGCCCCAGACATCCCAACATGGCAGGGGACAAACCGAATCCCCTTCTTCTTCCTTTCTCAGCATATGGCAATTGAGAGACTTCCCTTGGTTTGAAAAAGGCTAGAGTTGAGAATGAGAGCCTCTTCTCCCCTGCATAATGTTATTTGTTGACATGTTTGGCAACGTTCACATCTTGGGTGATTTCTACTGGGTCAGAAATCTAGATCACCCAAAAGTATAGGGTAGGTTTGGTTAAGTGGGCCTCTCTGCTGCTGCTATAAAGCCCATGAAATTTGCCTTCCCCTAATTCTTCTGAATCCTTATTCAGCCCACTTATCTTAACCTTCTGTAAAATAAGGTTTCTCTCCACTGATAGGTTAGATTCACCAATGGGTTCTGGGCTGCGGGTTGGGTAAACCTCATCCACACTTTTTCCTCTTTCTTAATGCTGTCTGTGTGCTCTCTTGAACGCTGCCTCTGAAACTTTAACAGGATGTGGAACTTTAAGCTTCGCTGTGTTGATGGCTTTAAGTACTTCATCAGCTAGGCTTTCTGGTACAATTTCCAGCTTGAACCTTTCTTTTTCTTTCTTCTCTTCTTCTTTAACTTCAGTTACTTGAGGATTTTGTTCTTTCTCAGCTTTTGCCAAGTCTTCACACTTCTTCCTCTTTCTTAATGCCATCTTTGTGTGCTCTGATGAATGCTCCCTCTGAAACTTTCTCAGGATAGGCAGCTTTAAGCTCCTCTGTTTCAATGACTTTAAATAATCCATCAGCTAGGCTTTGTGGTACAATTTCCAACTTGAGCCTTTCTTTTTCTTTCTTCCTTTCTTCTTCAACTTCAGTTACTTGAGGATTTTTTACTTTATCAGCCTTAGATTTTGCCAAGTCTTCACCTGAAAATGGTGGAAGCTTTGATTGATGGTCGTGGGTAGGTTCCTTCTTAATTTCTTCATCATTTTCTTCTCTCCTTTCCATACTCCTCAAGATCTTCAGGATATCTCTCACAATTTCTATAATTTCTTTTATCTTTTTGCTCGACTTTATCATGCCTCTGTTCAAGTCCCTCGTGATCTCCACCCTTGAATATATTCTTCCTTCCATCCTTGTGTTCAGCATACCCCGGGATGAAACTGCTTTGATACCAAATGACAGGACCCTAACAATTTCTACAAGAACAGAACATGCAATGCGCTATATATTGCTGAAATAACTTAATAAACACTGCTTGGATAGGAGGTTACAACATTCAGCTCCCCACACCATATCACACACTAGAGTCAACAATTTCACTCAAATACAACAGAACAAACACACCCACTTGATGCTGAAAGGAAGACAATTTCTTAAACAAAAGGATATGCCACCCCAACACTTATACTAACACACTGCAACTTACAACAATCAGTTTCATACACATCACAGCAACACAAGAGATAAACATAGATACTCATCAACAACAAAATGATAGAGAAGGGCATATAGATGCCAATTTTCGAGAGGTTGGCTCTCTCTCACCAAGACCAGATCCAAATTCTCCTTTCTCCGCTCCTCTCTCAGCTTTTTTCCTTTATATATCCTTGCTAACTACTCTAACTGCTACACCTGCTTTTCCATCATTGTTTCTCTTTTTCTTCCGGAGTTGTGTTTCTTTTCAGCTATAAACCTTGACATGTTTGTTTTGTCTTCCAGTCCCCTTCTCTTCTCCAATGGTTTCTTTTTTACCTTCTTTCTTTCACTGTTTTTTTTTTTTTGGAGGGGGGGGGGGGTGTGGTACTGCTGTACGTTTGGAGTGGCCTCTTCTTGGGTTGGGTCTCATCAAACTCATGATCACTCTGTGATAGAGGCTATGATACCATGTCAGATTGACTTTAATTCAAAAGCTTAAGCTATTAAGTGAAGGCCCATGAATATATATTTTTTAATCTCTATCAAACTACTTCGCTCCCCAAATATAGTTACTTGGTATTTGCAAATTTTGGAGATTGAGGGAACATATTTCCATGGGTAAACATATTTTTTCAGAACTTAAAAGATTGGGTGAGGTTATTTTTTTTGTTGGGTAAGCATATCATGTTGAGTGCCAGATCCTGAACTGCACATCAATTTCTGTCCATCTGCGTGATTGAGATTGTCCAATCATTTTATGTTTCAATAGTCTTTGTTGTGCTGTTCTGTTACATTGACCATGGATAATGGCTCTTGGAAATATTGTTTTGTAGGTATGTTCTAGATTCTCAGACAGCTGCTCCTCTCACTCTTTCTATGCTTGAGGTGATGCATAAATAAAGTACTATTTTTTTGTGTGACAATATTTGTACTTGTTTTTCTGTTACTAATTTTGTTTTGGAGTTATTTATTTCAGGATATGCTCAGTTCTTCAAAAACAGCTTGCAGGATTCGTGCTTTTGATTTAATTTTAAACCTTGGGGTTCATGCTCATCTTTTAGAACCCATGATAGCTGATGATGCTTCTGCAATTGAAGAAGATTATTCTCAAGAATCCTATTATGACAGCGACTCTCAACTTATGGCCCAAGGAAGCAGAAAAGGAAATTCTCACAAGAACATTTCCTCTGCAATTGAGAATTTTGAGTCTTGGATTCTAAATATTTTGTATGAGATACTACTACTTCTTGTTCAGGTATTATTAATCTTCTTTTCTCCATTGTCTGAAATTGGTCTTTAAAGAATTTAGTGTTGACAGCTATTTTTAAAGGTGTATAGATTGCAAGTATGGGTACAAGATAGCAAAATTTCATGACAGCAATTTTCAGCTTAATTTACGGGCTTTATGCTAGATTTTAAGTGAGAGAGAATGATATAAGAGATTGTTGTGGGATTTGTTGTGTGCTAACAGCACTAAGGAAGTATATCACAAAGGATTGGTTAGACGGTTGCAGTTTTAGAAAATATTGGGTTATATTTAAAAGAGGACTCAAATAAAATTGATGTCAAATTATTGCTAGATGACTTTACTGTCTATATGGAGAAATAAGTTTTACTTCTAAAAATTTGATAATGGATTAATTCAAATATCCAAGAAGTAGGGTACAAATTTCCAGGGAGATTACCTTTTTATTTTTTGTTTTTCGTTTAGCATATATATATATATATATATATATGAAGAGTTAATACAAATATTGGCTTCATATAGAAAATATATCCTTTCCGAATGTTATTAAATGAAGAAGCTTTTTGCTTCTGCAGCGCATTCAAGTATTTGTCAAATCTTATTTGTGGTGATATATTGTCAATATTAATATAGAAATTGCATTGGTTATTCAAAAATAAAGAGTAAATATTTACTGGCAATTTTTGGAGGACATTTTATAAATCTCTCACTCCTCTCTCTGATAAGGGGGGAAAAAATAAAATCGTACATAAGTAGATGTAGTGATCCACTCATTGAGATCCCTTTGGTCGCTGTTCCTAATTTATTAAGATAATCAAGTAACTTTGATTCCTTGTCCAATGTCAAGTCTTATGATTGAGCCTGTGATGCCCTGCAATATCCCCTTGCATACTTTCCTCAGCCGCCTTAGGTGGACATTTCAAGCTGTGCCTCTCTACTGTGGCTGAAGGTACTTAAAAGTATCTTGGCTTAGAAGGAGGAATAATCCCATTGGTCTTTTTCAACTGTTTACCGGGTTAGTGGCCCCCAAAAAAAAAAAAACATGTTCATCTTGATTCCTTCTGATTTTTGCTATTTGACAAATATATAATATGACTCACTGGCTAGTGCAATAATATACATTTTATTTAAAACACATGCAATATTGCATTGAATTTAAATCCTTTTGATTATGAACAACATTTGAACCAGTAATCGTAATGATGGTGGGAATCCTAATATGCCTGACAAACTTATAAGAAAGTGGGAGATTCTGTAGAAAATAATTTCCGTGTTATTTTGAAACTTTTAAGCTTTGGAGACTAGGCTGATTTGTGTGGTTAAGTTTGTTCTAGTTTGAATTTCATATCTTGTTCTAATTTGTTTTGTTCTTCCAAATTACAAACTTGAAGTTATATGGAAAAATGAATACTTGCTTTCTGATAATTGTGCTGGGCTAGCTGAGTAGCCGTTAATGCAATTGAAATTCCTTATTTTTGTATATTTATAATATAATAGTTATCTTCTATGCATTTTTTTTAAAAGAAAAATCATAGTATATTCAAAAGGGTAGGGACTAGGGAGGGTTGAAGAATCAGGTATGAGATATTTACAAGATCGATTTAGATTTTGAAACTCTTTACAAATGATTGCTGTGACTTTGCTGGATGAACAAAAAGTTATTCTTTTAACGATTTCTTACACTTGAAGATTCTTAGCCACTCTTGTAACTTTTTACCATCTTATATACTTGTTGTTGTACAGACTGAAGAGGAGGAGGAATCTGTATGGGCATCTGCACTCAGCTGTTTGCTTTATTTTGTCTGTGATAGAGGAGAGATCAGGAGAAATCGATTGCTAGGTCTTGATATAAGGGTGAGGTTTGATTTTTCTCTTTTCTATTTTACTCTACAGGGTTGTTTGGTGCAAGGAATTTTAATGACCTTGAAGAGTTAATTGCCCAGGCATTCTAGACTCAGGAAACATAATCATTACATGTTTGTTCGGGTATTGAAAATTTAATTAGCTTTTCTATTTGCATTCATCTCTCTCTAATCTGAATTGTGCTTTTGATATTAGAGCTCATTGACAAAAGATAAGCCCAACCTGAGTTTTTACATGCAACCTCATCCCACCACCATGGACACCAGTTCTCTTCCAGTGAAGATATACTTTCTCCCTTTCTTCTACAGGGCCCCATGATTTCTCTCTCCCATTTTGTTGCACTCTTTGCAGCACATGACCTTAAATCTTGTTACAAACGTACTGTACACGCAGCGGAAATTTTAATTCATTTCTTCCCATGGATTCGTCGACTTGATTAAATCGAGTATGAGATAAAATATTACCTTTGTAGCGCGCTTTGTCCTTTGGATCTCAAGAACTGACGTCTATGCACAGCCCCCTCTACTAGTATCCACACGAACGATCTGGCAACTTGAAAGGCTTGTTAGCACCTTTGTTCACCACGTTCGTACGCGAATTGATGAGAAGACGATCTTCTCTCTCTAGGCGTCCATACACTTTCTCTCTCTAGGTGTACGGCCGTGTTCTCTCTCTCTCTCTCTCTCTAGGGTGATGGCTTAGGGTTTTAGAAAGATGACCCTTTAGTGTATCTAAACCCTAGCCTACCTTTCTTTTTATAGAGGTATATTTAGATTAAATTAGTTAATTTAAATACATTATTTAAATGAATCCAAATTAATCTTAAACAAATTAGTTGAAATTCGAATTTATCTCATAAATTCAATTTTAACGAATTCATTTATAAATAAATATATATATACATTGAAATATATAATACAATATATATATTCATATCAAATATAAATATATATATATATATTTCGAATTTATATATATATATATACTTATATTTCGAATTAATTACATATATATATCATATATATACATATATAATTATTTCACCCTAATTAAGCGTAACATTCATCGAATCTAGACATAATTCTAGGTTCAATGAATTTGGATATTCTTGTTCAAGTTGATTCGTTCTTGTGAGCGACCTTGTAGGCCTATATGATATTGGCAGTAGGCCAACAACATTATTGCACCCACAAGTCACTAGTGGCCTCTAGCAAGACATGGTGACTACCCAAATCACATAAGGTTTGGTGATCTGATACAGCCTATCGTATAACCCTATCACATCCCTTTTATCACACGATATCTTGATTGAGCATGAGGCATAGAAATGTCATCCTTATCTTACTCGATCGTTAGTTTCTCGATTTGTGTGCAGACCGACAGAACGAATAGAGAAATCCTTCCATCTAAACATGGCCATGCATTTCTCAGTCTCACTCATCGAGGGGCCTAGAGATATCTTTCCGTTAACCAGAGGGACAAATTCCATCTTGACCACTTATCATCCTCTACATGGAGTTCACTATGCCTGACCATGGCTTTTATGATCACTCGGTCAAAGGTGACTTTTGACAATGCCAAAGCACAGTGTCCTTCATGTTGGAATCTATGATGATCTCAGGTATGAGGGATTAGTGACACAGTTATATATGAGGTATGTTTATGACCTAATCCATGATGCTACCTCATGACTGGTCGATCCAGCGCCCTGTTCCCAACAGGTGTCTATGATTTTGATTTGTGTCTCCATACATGATTAACACATAACCATAAATCAAAATCATACTCTTCTTAATTCATTATCGTTCCCACAATGATGATCGACTAGAGATATTAAGGATAACTAATATAATTTATCATATAATTATTATAGAAACATGCAAATATAATAATTGTAACAGAAAAACTTTTATTCTTAATGAAGCACAATGTTTATAAATGATTGGCTTAAGGCACAATCTCCAACAAATCTTGCCTTCAATTAAGGGAGAGTGAACAAGATAGTCTCTGCCATACTTTTGAGTTGGGAAACTTCTATGCCGAAAGTTTCAAAGGGATGTGGTTTTGGTGATGGATGAACAATGGGGAACAAGAAGCAGGAGAGGCCAGCAAAGAGGAAGGGAGAGATGGAAATCCTATAATCCCACGGTTATAGGTGGGATTAAGTTATCCACTTCCCCATATTTTGTGGGTCACTGAATGCCATGGGAAATTAGGATTCCTGGATAACTTTGTTAAAAAACTTATACCAAAGTTGCTAAATTTAATTTCCTGAGTAGAGTTTCTAAGGAAATGCCAAATAATCCTTGTAACAAACAGCACCTACCAGTATTTTATGGAAATCCAGGGGAAAGGAAAGAATATATCCAATTCTAAACTAAATTTTGTCTAGCTTCCTGTATTTTGTTTTTCCTGCCCAGTGCAGTTTGTCTCCCTTTCTAGGCTATAAGACTATATATAAGTTGGGTTGTTTTACACATTTAAAACATGAAACAACTCCTATGACTGGAGTTTGTGAATCCTGCCTGTTTCTGTCTTCTGTCATGATGCAGCATCCATTGCTTTCTTATTGATTGTTACTGTTCTTGATGTCAATATAACTTATAGTATCTCTGTTTGATTTAGTTATATAACATCTTTTAGGTTATCAAGGCACTTATAGAAACCAGCTGGAAGAATTCTTGGGCAGAATTAGTTCATTGTAAGCTTATTTCCATGTTAACCAACATGTTTTATCAAGTTTCTGATGAAGCTACCGATGCTGTACCAAATACACCTAAGTTTCTTGTGGATCAGCTCGATCTGATTGGAGGAGTTCAATTTATTTTAATTGAGGTATGCACATCTTGTAACACAAGCTTGATATCCAGTCTGAGGGAAAAGTGACTGATACCCTCTTTTTTTTTTTTTTTTTTTTTTTTTTTTTAATAGTTAGTAAGTAACTGCTAAGTATACTATCTATTGTTTATATGCCAGTCTGAGGGAAAAGTATAGAGTGAAGTCCTGAGCTGATGTCATTGTATGTTGTATAACTTTTTCCCTGTTAAATGCAGTATTCCCTTGCAAATTCAAGTGAAGAGAGGAGAAATTTGTATTCAGTGCTTTTTGACTATGTTCTGCATCAAATAAATGAAACGTGTATAGCTACAGGAGTCAATGAATATAGTGATGATGAGATTCAACCTCTTGCTGCCTTGCTTGCCCGAACTAATGCACCTGATGCATTTTATATATCTGTAAAACTTGGGGTAGAAGGCATTGGGGAGATTTTGAGAAGATCAATTGCATCTGCACTGCCCAGATATTCCAACGGTGAACGACTAAACACGGTGCGTCCATGTTCTTTTAGTTTGTTAGTTGACATAATAGTTTTAGAGGAGCTATAACTTTTTGAGAATTTTAATGAGCTTCTCCCTGTCCCCTGCTTTCTCTTGGCTGCTGTTTGTTCTATAGAATGGGTGGACATCATAAGCCCTTCAAAACTAGTGCTTAAACCTCAAAATCCCACAGGCTTATTCCTTCATAAAATACCCAGAAAAACTGTTTCGCACTTGCACTGGTTTGTGCGGGGTGGGGAACATGTTACCATTTGGATCGGACATGCAAAAAAGCTATCTATATTCCATTTTATAGTTACATAATAGTCTGTTTTGATACCTATAGCAAATAGAAAGACTATTCTCCAATGGAAAAACAAGATTATGTATTCATTGTGGGTGGAAGTAAATGTGAAGTAAAAGTTAGTCTACATGTTTTTGCAGTTTTGCATTACTTGTTATTGTTACACGTGCTTCAGATGACATCAGTAGTATATGGTAACGTATGATGTGTTCAGTTCAATTTCAGGATTATTTTCTATTCATTGCACCTGTTAACTAAAGATTAGCAAATTATTGTCACTTCCATTTTGCAATCCGACTTCAGATTTTCTTTTTCTGTTTCCTCATATATATATATATATATATATTTTATAAGTCATCTTTATACTGTACCTTGCCTGTTTCTTTTGGTCGTTTGCAGCTCTTGGAGATTGTAGCAGAGAAATTTGATGCAATAATAAGTTCATTCACTCATTTGGACAAAGAGTTCTCTTATATGATTCAAATAACCAAATCTCACAAGTTTCTGGAAAATATGGAAGGTGTGGCTCTAGGAAATAGTGTTGGTCTGAAGGCAAAGCGCTCATGGGCCACTTTACATTCCCTTCTTCATTCTGAAAGAATAGCTTACCGTCAAAATGGGTATATCTGGTTAAGTGATCTGCTTATTGCTGAAATCAGTGGGGAAAGGAATGGAAGTATATGGTCAAATATCAAACACTTACAGCAGAAAATTGTTCATGCTGGAATTCAGGATTCTTCAGATACATCGAATGTTCCTTTGCCCATATCACTTATGTGTGGGCTTTTAAAGTCAAAAGACAACTTTATTAGATGGGGGTTCCTGTTTGTTCTTGAAAGGCTTCTTATGAGATGCAAATTTTTGTTAGATGAGCATGAAATGCAGCATGCAAGCAGCACTGATGTTGGGTCCGGGCAGAACGATTGGCATCTAGAGAAAGCCAATGCAGTGATAGACATAATGAGCAGTGCTTTGGGGCTGGTGTTTCAGATAAACGAAACAGACCGTATCAATATTCTGAAAGTAATTGTTTCTGAACTCAAAATGACTTTTGGCTAAACCTTTTCATGCCCTATTAATAAATACAGTACAAAAGCATGGTGAACCACATTAAAGATGAAAATCTATTGCAAGTAAATCTGCATGTTCTTTTTCAAGCTATGCTATCAAGGAATAGAAGAATCAATAGTTTGCTAACTATATGATATTGGGGACTGTTCTAATACAGAGACTTCTTTGTGTATTTTAGTCATTATTCATTAGTAATTTCTCGATCGAGTTAGGTTTTATATAATAGTTTCCATACGCTTGGAAATGGTTTACTTGATGATGTTCAACAAGTCTTTTATATTACACCAGATTAGTGTCCACAAAATCTGAAATCAAGTAGGCACCTGAGTAGCTGAAAGAAAGGGAAACATGGGTTTTTATCAACAAAATTTTCCTGAATAATAAATTTAACATATAAAATTTGTCTGTTATGATTTCTAGAGCAACATATGAGAATTTTCTTTTTGGTTAACAATTTTGGATTCCCAAATATTCTATGGCACATTATTCTTGTTTTACTCAACTCTATTTTGAACAGATGTGTGACATACTATTCTCGCAATTGTGCCTAAGAGTTCCGCCTCCAACAGCACTGCCCTTTGGAGATGATATGCAATGTGACAGAAATTTAAAATGCATGAGTCAAAATAAGAAGTCTGATGGTGATAACCGTGTTCTCAAACAAGATACTTTCCAATGGGATGAACATAACAAGGAAGAAGCTGATAGAAGATCCAACTACTCTAATAACTGCTATCTGGATCATGAAACTGCATCAATGGCGGCACTTCTTCTCCAAGGGCAAGCTATTGTTCCAATGCAATTGATTGCACGTGTTCCTCCGGCCTTGCTATATTGGCCATTGATCCAACTGGCTGGAGCAGCGACTGACAATATTGCATTGGGTGTTGCTGTTGGAAGTAAAGGAAGAGGAAACCTGCCTGGTGCTACGTCAGATATTCGAGCCACCCTTCTCCTACTTCTTATTGGTAAATGTACTGCAGATCCTGCTGCTTTCCAGGAAGTTGGCCTGGAACAATTTTTTAGGTATTCTAAACTTCTATGCTCCTTGCGGATGAGTTGGCCTACTTATTTTGTTGCCTTCATACATTGACACGTAAAGCCATGAAGCTTTGCTTCCTGCAGGGAACTTTTGGATGACACAGATTCAAGGGTGGCATATTACTCATCTGCATTTCTTCTGAAGGCATGAATTTGATTTGATTATTAGTGTTGAGTTTCTTTGCAATACATATGAGGTCTTAAATATTAACTTTTGTAACAATTTTCCTTTTCTGCAGCGAATGATGACTGAGAAACCAGAAAAATATCAACACACGCTTCAGAATCTTGTTGTCAGAGCTCAGCAGGTACCTCCATTTTCAGTAATTTGTTTGTAGCTCCTCCTGTACAATTATGAAAGCTGAGATTGACAATTGTCAGTTCTGCATTTACTTAATTTTCATATATAGTTTCTGACTTCTTGAAGTGTCATAACTAGCATTAATGAAGTAAAAAATGGGTAACATAGTGGCTTTTGGAGAAAAGGTGCTTAGCTGCGGCTGATTAGAAGGTTTAAATGACAGTGTTTGAGAACATCTTGCAAGTAATGGATTTGATGAAAGGAATGAGGTCAAGGACTCTATTTGTCTGTATTCTATTGATCCTAGAATTTACTAGATTTAAAGATGATAAACTTGGTGCTTATACTTGATATAACCAACTATTGAGCAGGGTTTGAGGGTTACTTCTAGACTAACTTTTGAGGGACACAATAAATTCTAGAACTCTTTAGGTCAAGTATGCCTTTGACTTACCATGATGTGTTTAATAAGCCCAGGAGCTGTTTTAAAACTTTGGTAGATTGATAGGGACTAGGTAGTATGGAATACTAGAGTAGAGTTTGAGGGTTACTTCTTGATTAACTTTGGAGGGACACAATAAATTCTTGAGCTCTTTAGGTCAAGTATGACTTTGACTTACCATGAAGTGTTTAGTAAGCCCAGGAGCTGTTTTAAAGCTTTGGTAGATTAATAGGACTAAGTAGTATGGAGTATTATGTCTTACATTGAGTAGTATGGGATGTTTAATGTGGTACTTAAAGAGAGAGGTTCTTCTCCCTTGGTAGCATGCTTTTTATTGTGGATTCCCCATGCTTCCTTAGGTTCTATCGTTGGTATCAGAACTAGTTGGCCAACGGCATGGAGAGGGGGGTTCTGACTAGCGAGAAGATATTAGCTCTTTAAGGTTGGTGCTATGATAAGGATTGGATAGTATGGGATGTTTAAATCTCCCATAGAGTACTATGGGATACTTGGTATGGTATTTAAGGAGAGTTGTTCTTCTCCTTTGGTAGTGCGCTTTTAAGGGTGAGTTTCTCATGCTTCTTTTGGTCCTATCATAAATATTGATAGACCCTAGATGTCAAGTGATCATTTTTCCATACATTAGTTGTTGATAAGCATAGTGACTAGTGAAATTGAGGAGTACATAATCTTGGGCTAGGTTAAGACTAATGAACAGTAGCTCATGATACAGTAATGGATGTATTGAGTCGGATGTCAATGAGGAATTTTTTTTTTTAAATATAAGAAGAAATTCTATTGAAAAGAAAGAAAGATGTCATACAAGAGAGGAGGATAAGATATAAATTTAAATATAAAAGGAAAAAAAATTTAAATTTGCGGCAATATTGCCTAATCCTTTTGTATATCTATAAGACACTCCCTTATAAAAACCTGAGCAAAACACCAAGGAGATGCCATAAACATGATCTTATACCATAAGACATCTAAAGGTAATGAGACATCCTTGAAGTCATTAAAGTGTAGTTTCCCACTTTCCACCTTGAAGACAAGGTGAGGCTTGTTTTGTTGTTTTTGTTTTTTTTTGTTTGGGGGGGGGGGGGGGGATGATGGACCCAACAATGTTGGAGGCAAGGTTACACAAGGAGGAAAAAGAAAAGAAGAAGAAGAAGAAGAAAGTAAGGCCTCGATGGATACCAAGTGGGGTAATGTTTACATAAGGAAAAGGAGGAATGAGGTCCAAAAGGATATGATGAGTGAGGTGGCTGAGGAAGGCAAAACAGGTAATTATCTGGGGAAACAAATTCTCTGCACTTCTTCTCTTTGCACTTTTTTGTGCACATCTGATTTGGACCGTCCAGATCAAATTTGGACTATCCAGATTTGATTTCTTTTCTTTTGATATTTTTAAATATTTTTTATTTTAAAAAATAAAAAATAAAAAAAATCTTTTAACTATAAATTTTTTAAAAATTAATTATTTTAATTAAAAAATAAAAAAACAAAAATATATAATCTGGATCGTCCATATAAAACTTGGACAGTCCACATTGTATCTCAAGGATGTGCACACCTTGAGATGTACGGAGAACTTGAACCCATTGAATAACTTTGTCATGAGGTGCTTGAGTGGAGAGAGTGTAGCTAGTGTGAGAGTTTTATTTATTTATTTATTTCTTGGGGGGTAGCTGGAATGAAGGCTAAGGAATTTCTTTGGCATAGGTGGAGAGAACTTGGCCTCTCAAAAGCCAAGGGTTGGTTATTTTTTTCTTTGTTTTTAGCTTTGTAATTGTCAAACACTACTTCCTTCCTCCTCTTTTAAAAGAAAGGAAGTTGTAATTCATCATATGTAAGGAATATCTAAGTTGGAAGTTTCATCACTTGGTATTAGAGTGGCAACATTTGGGGCATGGTTGGCATGAGAATGGAAAACCAACTGGATTCATTAGAATAGATTGTTTGGGAATTGCAAAAGGGACAAGGTGAGATGAAGGGTGAACTGACCTCAGTGAAGCTCGTGATGCTGGAGTTATGTGGTTGAGCTTTGAGCTGCATTCAATCTTGAAGCATGAGGGAGAACAGTGGTTTTCAAGCAATATAACTCACTAATAGGCATGAAGGATGCTGCTAATGTGGTGGAAGTGACCAAAACTACTGGGGAGAAAGAAGCAGGAAGGTATTGTCAACTTTAGCTTCCCATATTTTTGAGAGAGGACCCAAGTGGGTGTCTCTTCAAGGTAGAGAGATATTTCTTTATGACTGGGATCATAGAATGAGAGGAGTTAGAAGTAGTAGCTATTTGTTTGGAAGGGAAGGCACTCAATTTGTTCCAATGCATAGAAACCAAAGCCTTTGTGCAAACATGGAAAGGGTTCAAGATGGACGTACTTGACTGATTCTATTGTCACCAATTAGGGGACAGTTCTGAAGGCACAGTTCAAGAATTCAAGGAGAAGTTTGAGTTACTCTTAACTCTTTTAGGTAATGTACCTGATGAGGTATTAATGGGAGCTATCAAAATTGCAACCAAGGACCTTGAAGCAACTTATGGAGTATGCCTTCCAAGTAGACGGAAGAAATATAGTCCTACAAAAGGCTTTTCGAAGAAAGGAAATCAAAGGGGCTTAAATCTAACTTGGGTCCACAATGGAGTGGGTTTAAACCCAACTTCCGAAGGTTTTCTTGTACAATAGGACGTGCCAAGAAGTTCAGGTAGTGGTATGATGAGCAAAAGTTAGGAAAGTAAGGGAGGGAAGGACACCCAAATTCCCACTAACTGGCTCAGCATCCTTATAGCTACAACTACTAGCAGCAATGGCAGTAATGGCTGTAGGAAGAGGTTGGGATAAATAGGTGGGAGTTAGGGCTTTGCTTCAGGCATGAGGAGAAATTTGGCCCCAACCACAAATGCAAAAGTAAACAATTTCAGATGATGATATTGACTGAGGAGGAGGAAACAAGTGGAGGAGGAATTGAAGAACCAGAAACGGAGATGGCTTCCACGGAGCTCTCATTGACCTCAATTGTGGGAATTATTGGTCATAAGATAAGGAAGCTAGTGGGAAAGGCATATGGTAAGAGGTGTCGGTGTTAATTGATAGTGGAGTCACTCATAATTCTAACTCAACCAAGATGGCAGAGAAGCTTGGCACTCCTGTACAGGACACTAGATGTTATTGTATAATAGTGAGGGATGGTAGGAGAGTTTTTGCAAAGGTTGGATGCAGGTATGTGAATTTGGAGTTGCAAGGAATTTAAATAGTTCAAACCTTCCACCCTTTCAATTTGTGCAATGTTGAATTTCTCTTAAGGATTGCATGGCTTGAATCTCTTAGTGAGCTAAGGATGAGTTGGGGACAGTCATATATGAAAATTAAGGTGGACAAAAAGTGGGTTTGCCTCAAGGGAGACCCTACTCTAACTCAAACTAATGCTTCCTTCAAAGCAACTGTCAAGTCTCTAAGGGCAAAAGTGGAAGGATTTTTGTTGGAATTTGGTGCAACTACATTGGAAATTGGAGCTGGACAGCAAGATATAGATGAAGGAATGTAGAGGCTACTTGGGGAGATTGCTAAAGTGTATGAACCAGTGATTGGGTTACCACCACATCGATCAAAAGACCACTCCATTATAATAAAATCAGGAGAGCAGCCCCCTAATATCAGGCCTTACTATTATGCACACTCACAAAAGGTAGATATTGAGAGATTGGTCAAAGAGATGCTTGAAGCTAGAATCATACAACCTAGTATAAACCCATATTCAAGTTCGGTACTATTGGTTAAGAAGGAGGACAATAGTTGCAAATTTTGCATGAACTATTGTACCTTGAACAAGATTACCATATTGGATAAATATCCAATATTGGCAATTGATGAGCTACTAGATGAGTTGGGTGGAGCTGCGCGATTTTTCAAAGCTAGACCTTAAATCTAGGTATCACCAAATAAGAATCAAACTTGGAGATAAGCCTAAGATAGCTTTTAGGACCCTTGATGCTCATTATGAGTTCTTGGTTATACCTTTTGGGCTAATCAACACACCATCCACTTTTCAAATATTAATGAATGACATATTTAGAGATTATATGAGGAAATTCATATTGGTTTTCTTTGATGATATCCTAATATGTAGCAAGGATATGTATTCACATGTGAAGCATCTAAGAGTTGCTTTGGAAGTACTGCAAAAACATTAACAGGTCATTAACTCGAACAAGTGTGTGTTTGGACAAAAGAAGCATTTGGGGCATATCATTTCGTCTAAATGGGTGCAAGTTAATCTCTCAAAAATTAAGGCCATAGTTAAGTGGCCAATCCGTAAGGAGCTATGGGCTTTAAGGGTTTTTTTTTTGGGTTGATAGGCTACTATAGGAAATTTGTTAAAGATTTTGGAAAGACAGTAGCTCCACTCAATTTTTGAAGAAAGACTTTCAAATGGGAGGAAAAAGCCTAGAAAGGTGGAAGCTAATGCTTCTAGTAGTGGCATGGAAACTGTCTTGATGCAAAAAAGGGAAGCCCATTGCTTATTTCAATCAAACAATTATTTGAAAAAGCAAGAGAAGGGCTAGTTTATGAAAGAGAACTAACGGCTATTGTGTGGGCATTTCATGAACTCACTTTATAATGGCAAGCTGTCTTGCCATGGAAGTCTTCTTATTTCATGATTCACCCATGGGTGGGCATTTTGGGTATTTGATGACCTACATACGCATAGCTAACATGGTCTATTGGGAAGGAATGAGAAGAGATATACAGGAGTATGTGGCTAGATGTGAAATTTGCCAACATAATGAGTCCTCGAGTCCTGCTGTTTTACTACAACCTTTGCCTATTCCTCAACGTATGTGGGAGGACATTAGCATGGACTTTGTGGTGGGACTTCCTACAACCAATAGCTTTGACATCATCATGGTGGTAATGGACAGATTCACTAAGTATACATACTTCATACCTCTTTTCCATACTTTCACTGCGAAGAATGTGGTTGAGGTGTTTGTCAAGGAGATAGTCAAGCCCCATGACTTCCCTTTGATAATAGTGTCCAGTAGAGGTAGAATTTTTAGTAGCCAATTTTGGAGGGAAATTTTCTTGTTGGCTAGCACTACTCTTAAATATAGTTCAGGGTATCACACTAAGTTGGATGGCCAAAAAAGGTGGTGAATAGGATCCTAGATACCGATTTATGATGCTTTGCAAGGGATAAGCCTTAGCAATGGGTCAAAATGTTATCATGTGCTGAATATTGGTTCAACACTACTTACAATCGGTCTACTGGGATGACTCTTTTTGAGGCTCTATATGAAAGGGATCCTTCTACTTTGTTCAAGTGGCAAGATAGTTTATCAATGGTGGAATTTGTTAATGAACAATTGAAAGAGAAGAATCTGATTTTAGCTTAATTAAAAGCCCACTTAGAGCAAACACAACTGAGAATGAAGGAACAAGCTGACAAGAAAAGAAGAGAGGTGGAATTTGACCCTAGGGATATGGTCTATCTTCAGTTAAAACCTTATAAGCTAAGGACTTTAGCCAAGAAACATAATGAAAAGTTAGCCCTAAGGTTTTATGGACCATGTAAGGTAATAGAAAGGTATGGTAAGATGGCCTACAAGCTGGAGTTACCTAGCACAACAAGAATTCATTCGGTGTTTCATGTTTTGAAACTCACGAAATCTCTTCACCCTTCTATTTTGTGGGAAATAATGAGAGACAGATATAGAAAAGTGCAATAGGCTAGAGGAAATTCAACTCATGTTATTTGTTGAGGCAATAGTGTGGAACTTATAAAAGGGAGACATGGCTACAATTATGCAACTCTACTCTCATAGAATAAGCGAACTAAAAGGAAATAAATTACAATAAGTAAAACAAATACAATAAGAGGCAGAATAGGAAAAAAATGTTAGGAGCTGAAAGGGGAAAAAGAACATTGGAGGAAGCAAATAAGGTAGGAGATGTGGCTTGTTCTCATTGAAATCATGACTTAAAATTGGGATTTTAGTGAGAATCACACCTAATGACTTCTTTCACCAAGAATCCCGCTCAAGATGGAAAATAAATGTTAATCATTCCTAACTTGACTCCAAGCTCTCAAATTTGATCTGGGTGAAAGCCTTAGTGAGAACATTAGCTACTTGCAACTTAGTCGGAATGTGACAATCTTCTCTTTAAGGAAGTGCTTGTCGATTTCAACATGTTTAATCTTGTCATGTTGAACAAGATTCCTTGCAATGCTTAAAGCAATTAAATTATCACATAACATTTGCACATGTTTTTAACAATTGACCCTAAGTTCCTTGAGAAGTCTTCTTAGCCATAATCCTTCACATATTTCTTGAGTTAAACCTCTATGCTCCAATTCAACATTACACCTTGCAACCCCAAACAATTTTTCACTTCTCTAGATACTAAGTTCCCCCACATATAGGTACAGTAGCTTGAAGTGGACTTCCTATCTAAAATGGAACCAACCCAATTAGCATTACAATAGATCTCTATGCAATGATGACTACCCTTATTGAAGTATATCCCTTTTCCAGGAGTCATCTTTAGGTATCCTAAAATTTTGTGAGCTGCTTCAAGACGAGCCTCAGTAAGCTTGCTTTTGTACTAACTAGTGACACTCACAGGGAAACTAATATTTGGTATTAAGTGGCTAGGTAGATGAGTTATCTTGAGAAAATTTGTTCTTATAGTTAGCTTCCATAGGGGTATAAGTTGGCTTACATCCGAATATCCCAGTTTCATTGAGGAGGTCAAGAGTGTACTTCCTTAGAGATATAGTAATTCCCGTAGACAATCTAGCCACCTTGGTACCAAGGAAGTACTTTAGAGTTCCAAGGTCTTTAATTTCAAATTACTTTGCTAAGGCATCCTTCAATTTCTTAATTTTATCAACATGGTCTCTAGTCACTTGATGTCATCAACATATATGATCAAGGTATTAGCCTTCCCATCAGTGAACTTGGTGAACATTGTATAATTAGCATACCCTTAAGTGTATCCTTGGCTTTTTACAACTAATGTGAAATTTTCAAACCCAGCACGAGGTGATTACTTGAGACTGTGTAGACTTGTTAAGCTTGCGAACCTTTCTTTTTCCATGGTCTTCAAAACTCAGAGGGATTGTCGCGTACACTTCCTCTTCTAAGTCTTAGGTTAGTAATGCATTTTTATGTTGAGTTGGTAGAGGGGCCATTCAGATTAGCAACTACAGATAGCAAGACCTTTATGGAATTAAGCTTGGCCATCGGAGCAAAAGTCTCCTAGTAGTCAATCTCATAGGTATGTGTGAAGCCTTTTGTCACAAGTCGTGCCTTGTATTTGCTTACACTTCCATTAGAGTGATATTTGATGTTGAATGTCCACTTGCAACCTAGAGCTTTTTTCCCTTTTGGAAGCTCCACCAGATCCCAAGTCCCATTCTTTTGGTGGGCATTCATTTCTTCATTGATTGCCTTTCTCCATTCTTCTTGTTTCAAAGCCTCATAAATATTGTCAGGAATTTTTTCATTAGATAAATTGGCCACAAAGACTTGATAAGGGCATGAGAGTCTATCATAAGCAACAAAGTTACCAATAGGATGTTTGGTGCAAGTTCTTTTTCCTTTCCTTAAGGCAATAGGAAGATCCAAACATTCGTCCTCATGATAATTTAGCACAGGACTAGGGCTGAAGGGACTAATCTACTCAGGAGAAGCGTGTTCAACCTCTTGGGCCTTGTTCCTACTAAAGTAAATCAGTGGCCCTTTTGACGTATATTAGTAGACTATTTAGGCACATTAGACTCTTTCATTGGTGTGGGTTTAAGGTATCATTTGGGGTTTGATATTACCATTAACAAGGTTAGGCCTGGGCTGATTAGCTTCATGTCTATCATAACTAGTGGTGTGGTTAGGAACAACACTTAAGATGGGTATGTCATGTGGATTTTCGTCCAAGCGAAAGCTCCATTCCTTTAGGTGTTCACTATTCACCTTTGGAATGGATGCTTTTGTAAAGTAGGGGTGGTTCTCTAGGAAGGTGACATTCATAAAGACAAAGTACTTTTGTAAGGTAGGGGATTAGCACCTAGACACTTTTTAGATGGTAAGAGTACCCAACAAACATGCACTGGGTGGCTTTGGGATCAAGTTTGTTACGGTTGTGGTTATGAACATAAGTAGTGCACCCAGAGACTGTCACGGGAAGAGTAGAGGGCATGAAAGTGTGAGGGTAGTGTTTAAGGAGGGAAGCACAGGGTGTCTAACACTTGAGGGCCTTTGAGGGCATTCTTTTGATAAGGTAGATCGAGGTAAGGACAGCATCACCCCATAATTTTTTGAGGACATTCATGGTGAACATAAGGGAGCGAGCTACTTCTAGGATATGCCTATTCTTCCTCTTGGCCATACCGCCTTTTTTTTTTTTGGGGGGGGGGGGGGTGTAAGTACAAGAACTTTGATGGTGAATACCATGAGTAGCTAGATAAGAGGTTAGTTGGGTATTTATGTATTCCTTTCCATTGTCACTGCAAATAACCTTTATGGAGGTTTGGAATTGGTTTTGAATAAGTTGGTGGAAGTTTTGGAAAATATGTGGAACTTCAAATTTCTCCTACATAAGTTATACCCACATAATTCTAGTGTGATCATCCACAAATGTCACAAACCACCTAACCCCTATGAGCCCATTTACTTTAGATGGCCCCCACACATCATGAACAAGTTGGAAAGGTTGGGATGGCTTGTAGGTGTGAGATGGGTAAAATTTTCTAATATGTTTGGCCAATTAACATGAATCACAATGAGAAAAAGTTGAAATTTTATTAAATAAGAACGGTGCATTTTCTTCATATAAATAAAGTTAGGGTGGCCAAGTCAATTGTGCCATAATAGAATTTCAGAGCTACTAGCAGTGAGAGCCGCTTTATTATAAATGTAGTAGTAGTATCCAAGAGGTAGAGATCATCCACTTCCTTAGCATCGCCAATCATCCTCTTGGATCTCGAGTCTTGGAAGACACAACCATTGTTAGAAAAAGAAGCGATACAATTGTTATCTTTCATAATTTTGCTCACAGATATCAGATCACAAGTAATATTAGGAACTAATAGAACTTTCTTAAAGGACAAGATCTTTGGAGATATTAATAGTACCAAGTCCCGTAACATGAACCAGTGACCCATAAGCTATTTTAACTTTTATAGGTTCAGTTCAGGGACTAAACAATGATGGATTGCTGGTCATATGATCTGAGGCCCCGAAGTCTACAACCTAAGTGTGGGTAGATAAGTTTTGGGTTGTTAAAGCCAAGCAAAAGTTAGCTGATTGGGCAATATTACCAGAAATATATGTACCCTTATTGTCACTAGTGGTTGAATTTTGAGAGACAAAAATTCTTTGAAGTAACTAAAGTTGTTCACAGCTGAACAAGGAGGCTTCAAGGGCAGCAACGTCAGAGGTCATCATGTGAGTCTTGGCTTTACTTTTAGGCTTAGTCTTCTAATTCATTGGTTTTCCATGAAGTTTCCGGCAGTGGTGATCATGTGACCACTTTTGTGGCAGTGATCACACCACCTCTTGGGCTGTCTAGGCTGTTTGTTTTCTCCTTCAAGGACAGAGGTATTTCTAAAGATCAGAGCTGAAGTCTCACTAGGATTTGGGGCTGGTCCAGAACCTTGAACCACCTTTTTTTCTATGATCTTCATGCTTGATTTCACAAAACACTTCTTTAAGGGAAGGAAGGGGTGAGCAGGCAAAAACTCTCCCCCTCACCTCATCAAATTTATGATTAAGGTCCATTAAAAATTGATAGATATGTTTCTTTTCTAAAACCATGTTGTATGTGGCCGCACCTGAAGTGCATTGCCATATAATGGTTCCCAATGCATCGATCTGCTGCCAATACTTAGTAAGAATATTAAAGTCCTGATTTACGAACATATCTCCTTGCATTAGGTCATGAATCAAGCTCTCAATTTCCTAAGACTCAGCAGCACTTTCTTGAGTGGAGTGGGATTCACAAACACACTCCCAAATATCATTGGCTGTCTTATAAAACATGTAGTTTTCTCCAATATCTATGACCATTGAATTCACGAGCCAAGACATCACGAAGTTATTTCCAGCATTCCACAATTTAAATTTTGGATCATTTCTTGCTGGTTGCATTGCATCCTCTGATAGTCTTCTTTGCCTCTTCCACTCACAAAAATGAGCATAGACTGACCCCATTGGAGGTAATTCAGCCCATTAAGCTTGTGGGCAGTAATAAAACGGTTGAGACTCAAAATTTCCAGTGAGTTGCGCCAGAGTTGCTGACTCGGGACATCATTTCTGTAGAGGAAATCGCTTCCGCTTCAGCATCTCTTGCTGTTTGTAAATTGTATTTAGGCATACAGGTGAATCAAGCCCACTGGCTCTGATACCATGTGGGAAATAATGAAAGACAGAGACAACCAAGTGCAATAGGCTAGAGGAAATTCAACTCATGTTATTTCTCTGGGCAACAGTGCAAAACTTATATAGGGGAGACATGGCTACAATTATGCCACTCGACTCCCCTAGAATAAGCAATTGAGTAAAACAAATGCAATCAATGCTAGAGTAGAAAAAAAGACATTAAGAGCTGAAAGGGGAAAAAGAATGTTGGAGGAAGCAAATACGGCAGGAGACTTTTGGGGCTTGGTTTCATTGAAATCATGACTTGAAGTCGGGATTTCAGTGAGAATCAAGCCTAACAATTTCCTTCACCAACATGTTCCTACATAGCCTATTTCAATGTCTCTCTGAGGAGATGGAGCTACAAGTTTAGCCTAAAGGAGTTAAGAAGACAAGGACTATGACCAGTGGGCAGCAACAAGTCCTCATTAAATGGGAAGGCCTACTAGATTGTGACAATACATGAGAGGATACTGAAGTCATTAAAATGCAGTTTCCCACTTTCCACCTTGAGGATAAGGTGAGGCTTGTTGGGGAGGGAAATGATGGAGCTAACAATGTTGGAGGCTAAGAAGCACCGATACGGGTACGAGTATCAGGTACGACACGATACGATACGTAGAATATGAAAATTTCTAAAATTTTAAGATACGGGTATAGGAATATATATATATATATATATAAATATGTAAAATAATCTAACATATTACATAGATGAGCAGAGGCATTTGATATTTGATGAGAAGTTTCTGATGAGTTGGGTTGGCACATGAAATGGATCTGTTAATGGTATTTGAATGCTTCAGAGTAATCAAAGCAAAAGCAACAGGACCCTTTCTTTCTCTCTCTTACCAGTCACCTCCATATTTAGAGGCTAATCTGTAAGTATGCAACTAAATGCTTTGCATGCATTTCAATGAGAGGGGGTTGGGAATTCAATTCAAAGTTTCATCAATAGGGTATTATAATTTATGGCTCTGGATCTGCTTGATCAATCGTTGGGCAGAATAATAGCATAAGATGATCTTTATATCCTCTTGAGGCTATGTTAGCTACTATCACGGAGGAATTTATCAAACAGGCAAACAATTTATACTCACATCCCACCAAAATAGGAAATTAGGAACTTATCACGAAGGAACCATAGAGGACCGAAAAGCACTAGTAATCACCGGAGAAGAAGCACTGAGGATCGAAACTTTCGAGACGAAGCATTGAGGTTTGAGACGAAGCAACAATCACCGGAGGAGATGAAGCAACATGGAAGACCGAAACGCACCAGTAATCATTGGAGAAGATGCACTGAGGATCGAAGCTTCTGAGATGATGCACTGAGGCTTGAGACGAAGCACTAAGGATTGAAACACACCAGCAATCATCGGAGAAGATGACACAGCACGGAGGATCGAAACACACCAGTCACTGGAGAAGATGATGCAGCACGGATAACTGACACGTTTGAGACGACGCGCTGAACCACTGACGAAGAAACAGAGACGAAGGGATGCAGAGGACACAGGGCTTTCGAAGGGAAAAATAGAAAGCGATGTCGCTTTTGGGGTGGGACGTTTCGGAGCCGTTTCTGCGCCGTTTTGAAACGTTTCGGTTCGTACGGAAATGTTTCGAAACGCAGAAGGGAAAAAAATACGTTTCGGGTACTTTTGTACCCGTACGGTACGCGTATCCGTATCGAGTATGTATCCAGTACGGGTACGGCTCATAAATAGCCGTATCCGTGCTTCTGAGGTTGGAGGCGAGGTTTACATTTTTTTTTTTGGGGGGGGGGAGGGGTTGGGGAAAGTAAGGCCTAGAGGGATACTAAGTGGGGTAATGTTTACACAAGGAAAAGGAGGAATGAGGTCCAACAAGATATTGAAGTAGCAGAGGAAGGGCAGAAAAGGAATTATTTAGGAATAACTAACTTTGTTGTGAGGTGCTGAGTGGAGAGAGAGAGTAGTTGGTGTGAGAGTGTTTTTTGTCCTCTCAAAAGTCAAGAGTTGGTTACATTTTCTTCTTTTCTTTGTTTTCAGCTGCTTCCTTCCTTCTCTGTTAAAAGGAGAGGAAGCTATAATTCACCATATGTAAATAATATCAGAGTCGGAGGTTTCATCAACATCATTCCTCCAGAAGCACTAACTGATGGGAAGCACTCCCAACCCCCAAATCTTGTCTCTTTATTCTTCTTACAAATGGCCCATCTATCACTTATATATCTATCACTTATATCATTGTCTCTTGAAACATGACTACATTTGATTGAATTTTGGAGATGACCTCCTTAACCTTCCCTCTCTTCCCTTGGTTACCGAGCCTTGGAAGTTTCAGCTATAAATTTCATTGGCACACTCAATTTGCCCCCTACCTCTACCTTATGCATAATTCACTGATATAGCTGTTATAACGACATGGTTGACAGAACTTCAAGACTGAAGGAAAACATGCCTCAGCCCACTGTACCTTCCCTTTAATACTTGGAATACAGGGATTAACTGCAAGATAAACTTCAAATGATAAGTTACAAAGCAATATGAAGATATATAGCTCTCCCATCGAATGAAGCAGGAATTGTGGCTCTTGGCTGTCCCTCTCATTATGGCATTTTAGGACCATGACATTTTCCTTGGGATTATCGTGTTTTCAAATATCATTCATTTAAGTGCTTGCATCATTAGATGTGGATGTGGCAATAGGCCATTGACATGGTCACTACCGTCACGCCCTCAGTGAAGCATTGTCACAAGTAGTAGTGGAGTTAGAAAATGTTAAAGATCAAGGAACAATAGTAGAAGAAATGGAACATTATGAAGGAATAGAATTAAAGCTACTCCCTATTGTTGCCAGCTCTTTTATCTGGCTATCACTATCAGTGTTAATAGATTAACTACCTGACAAATAGGGTAACGAACATACTGAGCACTCAACTTGTGAAGCATTTCTCGCCAATTGTTTGAGCCATACTGGCAGACATCTTTCTGTGGTGTCGTTGTGATCTTGGTTAGGAGATGAGCCTGTCAAGAGCTTCTGTAATTTTTCTATTAATATTTTCTAATGCAGACTCAAAATCCCCCCTCAATTTTTTTTTTATCAAAGAATATCTGAATCTTTTCCATGTATAGGCTCCTTAGAAGCAGGAAAATTCTTTTTGTCACCATATTTTATCTCCCCACGATCTTTTCCCTCATTCCCTGTTACATTAACTGAAACCTTACCAACATGTGACCAAGAAGATGAAGATGGGAGTATTGTCCCCTATCTCATCAATCCTTAAGATAAATGTTGACTTGACTGCTTAAAAGACCTTAGAAGTTGATGCACCCATGGGATCGGGCTTCAGTCCGTTGGTGACATGAAGAAAGGTTGGGCGGATAGTTTTGCTGCCTTCTAACTTCTTTATAGCCTCTATTGCTGTCAAAGGACCCTGTGAAGCTCAGGTGAATCTGTATTTGCATCCGGAGTAAGATTTGTGTTCACTCATATTTGGGTCCACAACCGGGTAAAAGTGACCACCTCCATCCAGACCAACTTGGGCCATATTGTTTGGAACTTGTTAGAAATATTTATAAAGCCAATCTTGGCGTTCATTTAACAGCTTAATGGGTTAAATGATCCTTAACATGGTATCAGAGCATTTAGGACCATGTGATCAAAATTTTGATTCTTGCCATCCCCATTTTCCTATTTAAAATTGAATTTCGGCACAATGTATATGATGGTCTTGTGTTTTATCCACACTTGAAGTCCAAAGAATTTTTTTGTGAGAATTTGTGACGGAAACATTAATAAAACCAATACTGGGCTTTCACTTAGCAGCTTAAGATTTTGGGATGAACTGGTTCTTGATAGCCCATTCAGTTTGGGCTGCTGACTGGCCCTTTGTTATCTGGGGATAACACTTACTCCATTGGGCTTTTGGGTATGCAGTCTGGGTTCCATCAGTCTTCCTATTATTGTGGAACCAAAAGATGCACCTCTTCACCTGGGGATGACTTCAAGCCTGTAGAATCTGTTTCAAATTCAAGAGCCTAGAACTCGCAGAACAGGCACCAACTCCCTCAGTTCTCCTTGATCATGCAAGCTCTGACTTCAGGAAATTGTTTCTCCAGTGTTCCCCACATCAGCAAAGCGCAGAGTCCATCCATGTGACTGTTTGGAATGCTAATCTTTTTCTGATAAAGGGACGACTGATCAACAAAGAATTTGACAGAAAAACTAGGCTGATTGTTAGTGCCTGGTTGAGTAAGTTAATCCCTAAGAGCACAACCAAACTGCCACCATCCCCTTGTGTGAGGCCCTGTAGGGACAAAAATAACAGGTTGCCGTCCTCCCCCATAAAATTCGGTCAGCAGCAAAAGCTTCCTTCTATTAACAGCTTTTCCTTGTACTCGGCATTTTCTCATGAACTTTTCTGCAGAACAGATATCACTCAGCTTCCTGGAGGTGGATAACAGCCAGAACACACTTTCCCTACCCAGAACTTTTGTGTTTAAAAGAAACTTCATCCAGTACAGTCACTCTTAGACAAAAACAGGAACCTCCCTTCTCCAACAAGATATTAAAAAGCTTGGCTTTTAAAGCCAATTTCTTGAAACTGCCATTGTGAAAAGCCACGGACTGCTTCCTATTTTTTGTTAGACTAAAGCCTTAAAAGCGGCATTCTAGCAATGAACTGTTCATGCACATCTTGGTAGCACAGCTACTTTAGCTAATTTCCAATAAGTGAAATAGCAGCCAGTAGAGGGACTACATGCATCTTGGTTAAAATATATAGTCCGAAATGATATGATTAAAACTTTATGAACCAACATGAAACTTGAACTGGACTACATGTGCTAAAGTAATATTTAGGGAAAAAGAAAAGTGAGATATATTGTGGACAGGGCTTTATGACTGGGTATGTAGGCTTTAATGAAGTTGACTTTCAAAGATCTGTATAGCTAAAAGCCTAAAACTGTTTGGTTGGAGTGAAGGCTGAGTTTAATATTTTATGGTATACTGTTCTTGTCAAGCTGATTAAGCTTGTTCAGCAGTCACATAAAACCTAAGGAAACATTAATCAATAGTGGGAAAGTTATGCCAGCTATAGATATGCTGCAAGTTGCAACCAGCAGAAGCTTGTGTTGAGTTGTGACCTATGAAGCATAAACACTGACACAGAAACAAGCCAGCGACAAAATCTGAAACATCCAGGTGCTTTTTAAAGTTTAACATCGTGTCTGTTGATTGCCAACTATGGTCTCAACTCCTTTTTTAAAGTGTTATTATGACTATGGGAAGACTACATCATATTGCCAGCATCTCTAAGGAGTGTACTACATGGACTTGAGCCTTTTGTGCAAGTAAAAGCAATATGTTTTCTTTTGAATTCCCTGATGTTTGTTTACTTTATAGTTTTCTCAAGGACTTATTTTTTGTTTTCAGCCAAAAAAAAGGACTTATTTTTGTTAAATTAAGTATAACTTGATACTTACATGTTTATGCTTTGTATTTGCACTACACAGAGCAACAATGAGAAACTGTTGGAGAATCCATACCTTCAAATGCGTGGCATAATTCAATTGGCAAATGACCTTGGAACTGACTTGTGATCTTGCTTGACCTGGCTTTCTGGGGGGGCTATATTTATTGATTTGGAGATGTGCACAAGTTTGAGCACTAATGGCTATCGATTCTCAGGATCTCACATCATCTTTCATTCAAATGGATGAGATTGAAACACCTATAACCATGATATAATCTTGTAAGCTTCCTTTCAGAAACAAATTATTGATGTATTTCAATCTGGTGGAGAAGGGTATATAACTGGGATCAGAGAAAGAGGGCCAGTGAGATATGGTGTGCTCTTATGTTGGATTATTCTGAGAAATATTGACAATTAGAAAGATAAACAATCAGATACTCAAAACCCTCAATGCCTGTCGGTCTCTTTGGTCAAATTACTCATTTGGCGAGCCATGTTAAATTTTGCTATCCTGTCCTGTCTTCAGCTTGTATTTGAACCATTGAGAGGCATGTTCATTTGGGAAAATCTATTTTGTTAATCAACTGAAGTCTGGAATTGGTGGCGTTGTAAGTGAAAACCCTTTGTCCAGGAATTGTTTTGGAAATCCTTGGTTGTGACTACAGTTGCTGAATGTTGCTGAGCTAGGCCTTGGCATATCCTCAGGTACCTCCCTTCTCTCTCCCTCTCTCTCTCTCTCTCTCTCTGATGAGTGTCATTATATCCAAAGGGGTTCCTCTAGGTCTATTGACTTACAATCTTGAGTCAGGATGATTCAATGTTAGCCTTTGTAAGGGTATCAACAGACCTAGTAACTTGTTAAGGCAGAAGGTCTGTATGAGCGTGCTGGTTTGTTGTACTTCTGGATAATACTTCCATGCCTAAATTTAAATGTGACTATATTTATGTAGCACCAGTTCTCATGCCTGTTTTCCTGTCTCCGATTGGTTTTTTTTTTTTTTTTTGGGTAAATCTGTCTGAAACAATTTGGTAATAGATTTTTCCTTAATTGATATAGAGGGAAACTGATTTATTGTTCACTCAGAATTCACATCAAGGAAAATTACCCCACAGTTAGTGATATGTTTTGACTTAATCATTTTGTTTGTGTGTAGATGTTGCTGGCAGGCGTGCATTGCATTCCCGGGAAACTCTGCATAACTTCACAAAGGTTGTTTCTTTTGTACAGCATCGGATTTTCATCGAGCCTCCGTCAGTTTTTTTGTCATTTGTGAAGGTGGCCTATATGCTTGCCTTTTTTACTGGGCATACAGGGCCTTCAAGGAAAGAAAACTCGAGATATGTACATTGTCACGGTCCAACCAAATTTATTGTTAGGGGCATTATAGGATGTCTACTTTTAGAGGCATCCAAGCTGCTCCTTGTTTACTGTAAATATCTCATCTTTTATCCATCTTTTTTTATTGATCTGACACTTTAATTGCGAAAATTGTAACATGACTTGAGAAATTATGTAGATCTTTGTAGGGTTTTTGAAGCTGTGTAGGGCAATTTGGTATGTGGTTTGATGATCTCAATTCTTGTTTATGCAATTGAGATATGCAAGTTTTGGACCATGATGAAATGTTGTGTCATTTTTTCCTAGTTTCTACTGGATATTTGAAATGTATTTGGCTAGTTTATTGGGATGAATATTTGTGGAGGAAGACTAAACATTTATTTTGGAAATTGAGGGTCTAAGTTTTTTTTTTCTCCAATTTTCATTTATGCTGATTTGGTCTCGTCCTATAAAATTTTAAAATCGGATTTTTCAGTTTTATTATATGAATAATGCTCATCTCATTTTTTTATCCAAAAGGAATTAGAAAAGGAAGTAATGATTGAAAAATTTTGATCCAAAGGTAACATTTTTACCAAATTCAGATCCAATAGCTTTGAATTTGTATGGAACTCGGAACTAGTAATTTTAAGTTCTATGCTACATTGGCCATAATGGAAGTTGAGATCATTTTAACACTGAACTTGGAATTAATTGTGTTAAGCTCAATGTAGCTTTGCAGATTAGTTAATGTGCTAGCCTGTAAAGCTGACACTGATTGATTGGTCAATAATAATTGGTCGGTGTTAGTAAAATTTGATCGATGTATAAAAGGAAGTTGTGTTGCTTTTCGAATGGTTGTGGGAGATTTCGATTGCACTTGGTGAAAGATTTATTAGGCCAGTCGAGGAAATAACAAAAATTGAAGATAATGGTGAATTATATTGTTATCATACTGCCCGTGCATCTTTTCTTTTAATAAAACCGAAGTTTCCCCTTCCTTCTTGTCTACATATTATGGCTCTTAGCTTCCCTCTCTCATTTTGATCCTAGCTCACGGCTAAAATATCTTTCCCAGTGTTTTTTATTCTTCTCTTAAGTAGGCGTTGCGTTGTTAATATTTGTTATCAATATTTTAGATAAATAAAGCACTGTGTGTTAAATTTGTTTCTGAATTTGATTAGGCAAGCAGAATTTTCTTGTCTATATATATGTTTAACTTTTTCTTATTATTTGTCACATTTATATTTGATATGATGCATATATAAATGACTTTTGTATTTATGGTCTGAAACGAATTTTATATGTTATATGTGAAAATTATTTTTGCATTTATTGCCACAGTTATTTTATAATTTACTACATGTTTTTATATTTTTCTTCTGAAGTTTTAATTTGGATGTAATATGAAAAAAGAAATAAAAGTTAGTAAACAAATATTTTAAAAATACATTGAGAAAAAATTAATATTATTTTAAAAATTTTGAAAATAAAGATTTATAAGACTTCAAAATACTGTAATATGCTTAAAGTTATAATATTTCAAAAAACTTAAAAAAACTGAAAAGAAAAAAGATAAGTTAAAAAATGACAAAATAAATTGAACTTTTGAAAGTAGAAAATTTGTAAAACTTTCAAAGAAGAAAATGAAAATAAAGAAATAGTTTTTGTCAAAATAATGAGAATAATTTTTAATAATTTAGAAATAAAACCTTTGAACTTAGAGGTGATTTTAGATATAAGTTTAGAAATAAAAATAAAACCTTAGAAATTTGGATATTTTAGAAATAATCTTGTTAAAATAATATCAATAATTTTTAAAAACTGAAGTAAAAAAAATTATAAATATTTAATGCAAAATGAATAATATAGAAAGAAGGAAAATATAAAATAATTGATTTAAAAATTTATATTATGTTTAAGAAAATATCATAAAATAACAAAAAAGTAAAAATAAATATTTTAAAAAAATTTAGCTTAAAATATTATTTAAAAATTTTTGAAAATAAAACTTTAAAATACTTTAATATGTTTAAATTTATAATATTTCAAAAAACATAAAAAATGTCCCAAAAAACAAAATAAATAAGCTAAAAGAAGTGGTTGAATAAATAGAAATTTTGAAAATAGAACATTTGTACAACTTTCCAAAACAAAAATAAAAATGAAGAAATAATTTTGTTAAAATTACATGAATAATTTTTAATAATTTAAAAATAAAACCTTTGAAACTAGGATAAACCTTAGAAATGAGGACATTTTAAAAATGATTTTGTTAGCATAATATCAATGATTTTTAAAAATTGAAGTAAGAAAAAATAATTATAAATGTTTAATGCATAATGAATATTCTAGGAAGAAGGAAATTACAAAAGAATTGATTAAAAAATTTATGATATTTTTAAGAAAATAGCATAATATACAAAAAAAAAAGTAAAAAAATTCAAAAATATGGCATCTAAAAAAATTATTTTATAAAAAAATTAGACTCCAAAATAGGATAAAAAGCTAAACAAAAATAGTAAAACATAACTATAATGTAAGAAAGTATATGTTATTTATATCAAACCATGATGTGAATGTAAGGAAAAAATGATTAAAAAAATGAGTTTATTTACATTTATACGAACGGAATAATTTTTTAAAGTACTTAGAATGTAACATTTCAGTGCGATATATGCAAGTACATAATAGTTAGCACCATCATCACTTTGAGGGCATTAAAAGATGCAATTAATCAAAAGTTGCAACTTTTTCCCAATTAAATTGTGTTTAATTTGATATATAGACTCCTACCATTACTAAATCCAATGTGATACCAAACAATTATCCTAGAAGATGATTTTGACATAGCACACTCATGTTTCCCATCCTAACTAAATGTGGTAAAGTTGTATGTGAATATCTCAATTATTAATCCATACTTAAGCATGGAAATTAAGCTAACTTATACAATACTGATAAATACGCTTCTTTTTTCTCTTTATACATTGCAAATGTTAACTGTTTTGTCCATCGCCAACTTATGCTCAACAATGTCACACTATATCAATTGAGCTTAGTTCGCAATCGAGTTTCTTTCACTTAACACTTGGCTTTATTGAACCTCCTTTAAATGGCTCTGAAGAAAATGTTTTGAAAAACTTTGAATACAAAGATAAATACTATGCTAGACTTGACCTTAATTATAATAGTAATGATGATGATGACTAAGGATGATGAATTTGAAAGTGATGGTGATGATATGGGTGGAGAGGATCCAATGGATCACTTGAAGTTGAACCAGTATCTTAGTAGATAGACCCTATTGCTACTTTCTTTTCACAAGTTAATATGGCCTCAGAGAAGGGTGATGAATTTGAGAAAGTTAATGATCAAATAAATTTGAACAACCAGAAGTTGTACACTGGATTACAGTAGTTGAGCTAGAAGATGCTATGCCGTATTGTTAAATTATACTCCATAAGAGCACACTACACTTTTAAGAAATACTTGACATCTAAAAAGTATAAAGAACATCTATGTATTAATTACAGCATCGATTGTAAATGGCAGGTAAGGATATGCAAAAAAGACAAGGGAAAAAAATCATAATAGTAAATAACAAAATATGACATTCCACGTATATGTTTATCTACAACCTTATCACAAGATTGCTTGATATTATACTTCAATGTTATATCGTCAAGTATTGTAGCAATAGTGACTGAGGCACATGATGTTTTAATTAGACAAATTACCAAGTGGATGAAAAGCTTATTTGGTTATATAGTGTCATATTGAAAGGCATGGAAAGCAAAAAATAAAGTTGTCATAGTTGCTTTTGGTAACTAGGAGAGCTTATACGTTATTTTTCCTTGATAGACAACCACGATTCAATATTTCATGCCTAACTCATACATTGAATTTGTGACCCAATGTCAACTAAGTAGTTCCACTAATAAGTTAGTAGCAATGTTCAAACATGTATTTTAGGCATTCAAACCCCGTATAAATGCAATTGATCATTTAGGCTGATGATCTAGATTGATAGGATATTCCTTTATGGCAAAAACAAAAGAACTTTATTGATGGCAACAACATAAGATGGTGATCAGTAGATTGTGCTCATTGTATTTACAGTTGTGGAGGGGGAGACACAATTAGCATTGACATAGTCCCTTTTCAAGTTACATAGGTGAGTGGTACTAGGAAGACGTAATATTTATTTGATATTTGATAGACATTTATTGATTCTTACAACTATCTCTAATCCATAAATTGGTTAGCAGCTACTATATAGTCATTATGTTTTCTGTCTTTTATCATATAGCTAGCAATTTGCACATTCATTTTAAGTCATCATATCTAAAGTAAAAATTAAAAAAATATTGGTATATATCTCATCTCTAAGTAACCATATACATTAGACTTGATTAGGTGTTAATTGTAAAGTCATTGATTGTGTTCAACAGGTTACATATACAAGCATCATTACATTGATAAGAAATTAGCTAAGCTAGCAAACATACATGAGGCTACAACTGGGTGGCTTGTAGACATTCTAAAGAAACAATGGAATTGGGCGGATGATGTGGAGGGCCATTAACCACATGACAACAAACCTTGCAAAATGCATTAATGGTATTAACGGTTGTGTCGAGCAACCTCAAATAAATTAGGTTGAAAAAGATTTGCAGCTAGTGACACAACTTAGATCGTTTCTCTTAGAAATGGATTTCAATGTTTAATTAATTTTCTAAGTGCAAAAGGAAATCTAAAAGCTACCTAACTAAAAGGGGGTTTGATTGAATTAAACTAATTAGCCTAAACTTAAATTAAATTAAAATTCTAACAACTGGCTAATTTGCATGAGTTAAGAGGCAACTAATGGACTTGTGACTAACTTTGGAATTATCTATTAGTATCTACTATCCTTATCCTAATTCAATTATCAATGGTTTTGGTATAAGAATTCCTATTTGTGTTCATGGCAATGTATCTTGAATTATCACATAAGATTCAAGAAATTAACAAATTAATGTTGAATTGAAACCTCAACTCTGTATTTAATCATTAACTCTTGTCATTAGAATCAATGAATACTTGAATTAAGTGATTAATCAATCAAATTAGCCTCTGAATTATAATCCTAGGATATTCAATTAACAAATTAAATTTCAAGGAATCCTCAAATTAGACATTTAAGTATACAATTTCTTATATACATTTCATCAAACACCTTGACTGCATATATAGAAAATTAGAGAAGAATGAAAAATTTAGCACTTAATTCAATCTATTAATCATCAAATAGTCTTTTAATTAGTGTCCAACTAGCAACTAATTATAGACAACAAAAATTCTCAATCCAATACATCTTAACTAAGATAGTACATGAAAAAGAAAAGTGCTAGAAAGAGAAGAAAATAAAATAGAAAGCTTAGCCCAATCCCTTGACAATCTCCTTAGATTCAAGCTTCCATCCAAGGGTTGCATCTAAGCTAGCCACTCAATACAATTAATCTCTCGTTGAGTGAAAAATGATGGAGTAAGATGGAATGGAGTTACGACAATAGAGAAGAGTGAATGGAGCGTGTGGAATGGATTAATGGTCCGTGAATGAATAGACGATGGAATGGTTAGATGATCCGTCTCTACCTACCCCCCGAGCCTCTTATCCCTTTAATGATCACGTGCTTCCTCCTCTTTTAATCCCAGTCTCTTCCTCACATATTCCTTCTTGTGTATATAAGTGTAGGTCCCCCTTGTGATGCTGAAGTGTTAGAATATAATATAAAATCTATACGTGCTTCTTATTCCTTTGGCCAGCTATGCAGCACGTATATATCCTCACAATCGTGCTCCCCTCATAATTTTCTTCCTTCATGATCCCGTGGCTTCACCTCATTTCTCATCACATGCTTTTTTTAATCTTTCCTCATGTCCTGGAGCTTACAAAACCTGAGAGCATTCTTCTTTCCTAGCTTCATCTCCCTTTTCTCTTCCTTTCATTCACTACTTCTCGAGCCTCCTTATTGCCCAGACCTCTTTCATGCTCTCTTTTACATCCTGCACATGTTTGTAGATCCTTCAACATGGTTTCTTGTTTCTACTTGTGTTTTGCCTCATTCTCTTCTCCTTAAACCTGAAACTTCCCTCTGTTTCTGCTGTTGCCCATGTTTGAGCTTCCTTCTCCTCACTAACCCATGACTTGCTCATGCTCTGTTCTGATCATGTGTATCTTCCACATACCTTCTGCCTGTGTTCTATGCCTGAGCTTCTCTTTCTCCCTAAAACAAAACCATCGTGCTTTGGACTCGTGAGTGGAGTGAGCTGTGCATGGACTAGTGTCTTGTGTTGCTTTCATATCAGCTGCTGTGTGTGTTGCTCTTTTTAATTCCCTGGTACCCGAGCCTGCCTCCTCTCATGACTCCCATATGCAGCTGCTGTGAATGGATGAGAGCTGTTACCTTCTTTCCCCAGCCCGTGTGTGTTTGTACAGTTGAGAGCTACGTGTAGATGCAGGTGTGTGGACTGGTGTTACGTGGAGCTACTGTGTGTGTATTTCTTCTCTATCCGAGCTCATTCCCTCATGCCCCTAAGCCTTTACGTGTCCTGGTGCTGCATGTGAACTTCATTGTACGTAGGACGTGTGTGTGTGGATGACAGACGTGAGTGAATGAAAGGTGTGAAATCTCCTCTTATTCTGGTGCTGTGTTTATGTGGAAGAATGAGTGTACCCGTGCATGTGAGTGTGAGCGTGAGTCTGCTGCATGTATTTAAGTGAATGAAGTCGTGTATATATGACCTAGATTCGTGTAAGTGCTGTATGGAGTGTTGTGATGTTCTTATGTGTGTATCCATTCCTCCAACCATGTGCAAACCTCCTGGAAGTGTGAATGATGGGCTGGACTTGCTTCTTGACCCGAGCCTTCATCCATTTCATTGGATATGTATAATTTCATGACCTTTTCATCCCCCACATGAAATATCGATGTAGCCTCATTCCTTCATACATTCCATTCATGAAATTCCCTAAATAAAAAGAAAAAGAAATAAAAAATCAAAGCCCATAAAATGAAATAGTTATCTTCAAAAATAAAATCATTGAAATGCTCAATTTATTCAATAAAATTTCAAAAGATGAGATTTTATTTCCTAATCCAAATAATATCTACTAAAGCTCAAAATATCATCAATTTATTAACAAAAAGTTCATAATTAATGGGTAAAAACATAAATAATATTTGAGTTATCAGGTATCTTCAAATTATCAGGTATCTTCAAGTTTTTGCTTATATAAAGTAGAACTACAATAACTTATTATAAGATGAACTAATACTTCATGCAACATGCCAAATAGGGTTAATGCTTAGATGGCTAAAAGCATAGTCTATTCTTTAACTCTTATAAAAAAGACAATAATAAATATGTAGCGTGCCTCTGTGTGCACTATGCAGGTGATAAATGCTATTTTTCTACATCTTATTTTTTTTTAATTTGGATATTTTGATAGTGAAATAAGGCTTAATAGATTTTATTAGATGATAATTGATTTTATTAGCCATTTTCTGCACCTTAGAAATTAAATTACAAAATTATTGATTTTAATGCATAAATTTGTTTTAATAATTTTGTAAAATTGTTCCTACTTAATTGTCTCCATTCTTTTTATGCAAATTTTAGGCAAATTAAACCTTAATGTTGAAGGAAATTTTGGAAGATGATGGACCCATTAATTCACATAAATAAAGCCATGTTGCCTTCCACTCCATGCATACACACCTTCACTCAAGGCACTTTGCTCACAAGCACGAGGGAATAAACTTCCAGCTTACTTCACTAAATCTCACACAGGCATGCATGTTGCCATGAGGTCTAGCCATGTCTCCATAGTCCATGCATACCTCTAGCAATTCATTCACGTGGCAGCAAACACACTGCAGCAGCCCAGCATGCACACACTTCCAATGTAATACACAAGCTCTTTAACTATATTGGCATTCAATTACGAAGAAATACTCCAGCTTACAGCCACGGGGTTAGACTCAAGAAGGCAGCAGCTCCATGTAGCTTGTTTTGTTTGAGTCATCAGGTCCACTCTCCACAACACACACATGCACATTCTTCACACACAAAAGCATGAACACGTGATGGAAAAGAGAATGAAGCTACACGAGCAGAACATGGAGGACGTGATTAAAGCTGAGAATCAGAGGAAGCCAAGTGGGAATGAGTAGGAAGGAGGTTGAGGAAGCAATATGCATACACTTACAGGGTTATGAGAAGTAGAACAAGCTACTGGTAGCTACATGAGCTTCACGATGACAGGTTCATGCATGGTCACGTGCTCTTAACATACATGTCCAGAAAAACTATCATCCATCTACGTCGCAAGGAAGCAGTCTTGGGTTTAAGAGGCAGAACGTGTAGATGGAGCTGTGGAGCAATGACGTGGGAAGAAATAAATGAAGCACAAGCACACACATGCAGAAACAAAGGAAGAGCCAAGGGTTTATTGGAAAGAAGAGAAGAGCACGTGAGAAAGGGAGCATGAAAATCACGTGATGCATTAAGGGAAAAAGGGCTGGCAGTAAGCTTCAGGAGGCATGATCCACGCTACAGCTCATTACGTCAATCCACGATCCATCACATCCCATTCACAATCTAGAACACGTGAATGAGCTAAAGAGGCATGTGATTTATTAAATCATTCGGGCAGAGGCATCCAGGGAGCATCCATCTCACGCATCCATTATTCATCGAGAGAATAATCCATCATTGATTCCATTCATTTGCATTCCCTTCTTCCATTCACTCCATCCCCCATTCAAGCCATAGCTTTCTCCACCCATTTCCTTCATCTCTCTCCATCCATTCCATGAAGCATTAATCTCCTTTTGTGGCTAGCTTGGAAAACAACCTTGGAGAAGCTTGAATTTATGGAGATAATAAGGGATTTTTGGCTAAGATTTCCTCTTTTCTAGCACTTTTCTCTTTCTTGTATTATCTTAGTTAAGGTTGTATTGGATTAAAAATTTGTGTTGTTTATAATTAGTGGCTGGTTTGACACTAACTTAGAGACTATTTGAATGATTAATTGATTGGATAAGTGCTGGATTTTTCACTTTCCTTTAATTTCCCATGTATGCAATCAAGGTATTTGATGAAACGCATAAGTGAAATTGTATGCTTAATTGTTTGATTTGAAAATTCCTTAAAGTTTAATTAGTTAATTAAATATCCTAGGATGATAATTCTGAGATTAATTGATCAATTAATCAATCAAATTTAATATTCATTGATCCTAATGATAAGAATTAATAATTTGATGTGGGTTGAGGTTTCAATTCAATATTAACTTGTTAATTTCTTGTATCTTGAATGGTAATTCAAGATCACTTGCCATGAACATAATTAGGAATTCTTAGACTAGAATATTAATAATTGAATTAGGATAAGGATTGTGGATACCAAGGATGAATCCAAGACTAGTCACAAGTCTATTAGTTACATATTAATTCATGCATTTAAGTAGTAGCTAGGAACTTTATTTCCATTTAATTTAAGTTAGTTTAATTCAATCAAATCCCATTCAATTAGATAGTTTTTGGACCCTCTTTCACTTAGAAAATTTAATTAAACATTGAAATCCATTTTCAAGGGAGATGACCTAGATTATGTCACTAACTACAAATTTTAATTTAACCTAGTTTTATTTTGGAAATTGCATAACATGACCCTTCAAGGTGTTTGACAGAATTGTTGTATTGTTTGAGGTAAATGAGTCATATGATCTAATGAATCACTAGTATAGTTGGTACTGTAAGGTAAGCTTGACCAAAAAAATATGATTATGGTAAATTCCAAGTGAAAAAGTACCTTTGCCAACATGTCCTTATAGCTTGAGCATCCATTTCCCTGGTCCCATTTCAGGTTGTGGATCTCATTTTTTGCATGGACACCATGCGTAATGCTTATAACAATGTGTTCCAACCAATTAGAGAGCAAGAATAGTAGCTGCAAGTAAGCAGTCTAAAGTTGGTCCTTGATTTATTGATACTTTGTGAGAGAGGTCAACCTCAATCCACACAATTTCAAAATGAAATGGACACTAGGTCTTTTGGATAGCTTATTCGATGTTAGTTATATTGACAAACTGGACATAACTATGTTACTTGCCTTCATAATCAGCATGATAACTGGTAAGAGAATAATGTTTGTTGATTCCATGAACTAGTGTATAAAAGTACAATATGTAATCACAAGTAATCAAAATACAATATGTTATTGAGCTTGTACATGTTATTAAGTTTTGTTGTAGTAGATTACTTCTACATGTACAAAAAATAGATATGTCATTCAATTTGTATATATGTATTAAACGGCAAAGTTCATTGCGTATGTATATTATTCAATAAGTTATATTAAATTTGCATATGAGTATTAATCTTGATAGGTGCATTGATGTCATAACTACTCCACAGCATGTTGTGCATCTAGGTCTTAAGGATGACTTAATATTATACTTATAGACACTACATATGTCTGAGATTATTTGATTAGCGCTATTAATTATTTGATTATGTCACACTGACAATAGTCCAAGTATACTAATAGGTAGTGTGTAATTTAACTTTACTCACAGGATGAATGGATTCTTTGACCACGATGTGCCTAGCACAGTGATCGTTTAAGTGATATGCCTCTAGCCATTTAGATTATCTGAGGTAGGCTGTATTTTATAGCATAGTCTAACTTAGTCCAATTCAGCCACTTTGAATATAATCCATCACTTGTTAGTGTGCTTATGAAATGGTGGTGCCTAGAGATGCAAATGTTCCATATTATTTGAGGTGAATGCATGATCCCCTCAAGGACATAGTTGTGCAACCAAGCCTGCCACATGAGGGAGACCTCATTATTGAAGGACAAATTGGGCTTAGACAGATACATGTGAGTGGCTATTTGGGATTCAATTGCCGACTGAGAAGATTGATAGGAAGTGATTAACCATTACATGGTTGGCCAATAACTTTGCTGATTTGCCAGATAATGCGAATGACAAGGTTATGTATTAATTCACACTAATCTATATTCTCACGTTGATTAGGGTTTGTCGCTGCTAGATAGGTCTAGCCATAAGGTATATTTGGTATACTTCTGACTACTTGTGAACTTCGAGTAAGCTAGCAGGTGTAGTTAAGGTTTAGTAGTGTTGGCTTACCTATACCAAGATCTTTGCAATGTAACACACAATGACGAAAAAGGGATAAGTGATTGCTTGACACTGTTGTAGCTGTAGATATGGGATCGATTCCTTATACTTGCACTAGAGAGACCACTGACCCCTGATTCTTACATAAAGGAGTATCTTCTATTTCTACCTCTAGGTTTTATATATGAATTATAGTTAAAATTTACATACAATTATATCTATGATGGCTCTATATATTTATTATTATTTGCCTAATATGATTGAAAATTGTGATAGATAAAAGAATATTAGCTGACCTCTTTATTTAGGTATGTGAGCCTTGAGTCAATATCAGACTTTACTAGATGCATTAAGGAACAATGACATAGGTTGTTGGTTTTTCTTTTTTATTAATATCCTATTATCTCATCCATGTTACCTATAGATTATTTGACGCCATATCAGCCATAGAGCGTATGTGAGCTTATTTTAAAGTATAGTTTGACTTCTTTGAATATTTGGATTACTTTGGTCTTCTTTATATGCTTCCACATTATAGGGTATTAGTCAGATTGGATACCCTCCATACTCTATAACTCTAAGAAAAAAACCAGACCAATTAAGTAATAAAGTATAGAACTTTCATCCAATAAGATGCTATGGTATTGTCCCCTATTATTGATGAGCTCTTTGATCACATGTCTAAATACATACAATGATATTGGTGATGTACCTAGTGATGGATCTAGCCACTTAATACTATTATTGGTTATGTGGTAAATTTTTAAATAGTTGTCATATTTGTTATCTTCTTTATATATATATATATATATATATATATATATATATATATATTATGTTGACATTTAAAGTTTCATTTTATTTTGTTTAGGTTGATCTCGTATAAGGGATTTAACAAATGCATTTGTAAAACCCTCTACTTATGGATTTCTATGAGACTATAGGCTGAGACTCTAAAATATGTTACTTGCTCTTAGTACACAATAGTTCTCGCAATTCTCCTAGCCTACTAAACTGGCACTTAATTTACTCAGACCTCAAATTTCGGTAGGTTAGTTAGGAAAGAGAGATCAAAGCTATTTATCTACCCAATAGCTCACAATTAAAGGAGAGCAGGAGCCAGTGTAGCAGAATATTAGTGTTTGCATAACTAGTCCATCTTTGTATATTCTGACATTAGTGCAACAGGATATTGGCATAGCTAGTCCATCTTCAATCCTAACCAATTAATTTGGTGGCTTTGGGGAAGTAGATCCTTCTTATTATATGCTATCGTTGCCCATATCTTATTTTGGAACACCCTAGCAAATGTTTGGCACTTTAGAATCATTTGTAGAGCTTCTTTTCAATACATTTGCATTTAGTGCCATATATACCAGTAGCTTCTTTAAGTCTAGAAGATTGTCACAACTAGAGTTTGTGATGCCCCATAAGCTAATTCCTCCAATTGAATCCCTATGTTTAAATTTAAATTCTTCACCCACAGTACAAGAGCAACAAAAAGTAAAAGAATTATAGTAACAGAGACCACATTATAAGGAAAGGAAGCATCATTGTAGCACCAAAGGTCATTTGTTATAGTTTTTTTTTCTTAATATTGATGTAATTTATTATCAAATATTATAAAACATTTCAATTTACTATTACATATTATTTTATTTATTTTTCCTTAAATTAAATTTATATGTAATTAATTGTTTAAAATACTATCATGGAAAAAGAAAAATTACTTTATTAAAAATTCAATGAGTCAACTCATTTTAATCCATCAAGTCAACTTAATAAAACTTTAAAATGTTTTGAATTATGAATGATTCAATCTGAATTCAAGCCAATTATAGCCAAATTTAGATTGAACCAATTTGAATTTGGCAAGGTAATACTTTTTGCCACTTTTTTTTTTTTGGGTAAAAGACTTTTCCTCATATTACCTTTTTGTAACATTATAAAGGATTTTACTTCAACAAATTATTGCACCCCATTTATTTTAGCAATAGAGATATTTATAGTGATGACTTTTATTATATACTTTACATCAATTGAGTTAACTTACTAAAATAGTAGTAGCATGCTATTGTTCTAGCCCAAGTCCTTTATTCTCAACTAAGTGTAACACAAACAAAATAGTGAAGCATATGACTCAATAGAAATTAGGAAGGATTTTAGGATTATATCTGAACAAAATTATGGACTTTAATTTATAAGCCACTTCTATAACTACAAAAAACTTTTGACAAACTAAATTTTGGTTTTACATCTACACAACTAGTCATTAATTCTGTTAACAGTTTGTTTTTTCTTTTAATTTTTCATAAAAGAGGAAACTACATTAAGAAATTAAAAGACTTGTGATGGTATGATGGTATTCAATCAATTTTTTCCTAAAAGAAGTAGATATAGTGGCATAACAAGAGGACTAAAACATATTGAGCAATGTTGATATGCCTTTGAAAATGATAGATGTAGAAGTTGAGTCTTGGCTAGCGAAGATTAACAAAATAAGCCTTTTATCTATGAAGATAAAATTTAGCTTATGATTGAATGGCTCCTTGAGAATGTTAGTAGATGAGGTCTATAGGAGAAATTCCTTGATAGCTTATCAATAAGCTGTTCGTTTATCTCCATCTATTGAAATTTGCCTTTTGAAATGCCTAATTATGCTTCCTTTAATGAAGATTTCTAAAAAGATGATAGCTTTCCTTGTCTTTCTTCCTTTGTACCTATGAAGGGATGTTGCCCATCTATCTAGAGCAATGTCAAACACTACCACTTCCATGGTTAGAGGTTTATAGGTTGATTGTGTAGTCCAAGGGGTAAAGTCAAATCTCCAAGCCAAGTCATTGACTACCAAGTACTGTTTGGCAAAAGAAAGTACACTCCTTGGATTGTTGTCCATTGTGGATTGCTAAGTTCTATGCTCCCTAAATTCCATGAAGAATAAGTAGAATGAGTTTAAAATCTTCCTCATTTGATGTAACATTGATTCTTTGAATCCACTCTACTAGCCATTCTGAAACACTAACTCCTAGTTGTTTTAAGGTCTTGATAGTTAAAGGAGATGCAAACCGAATGGCTCTGGCAAAATCACAAAAAACAAAAAAGGTCCATCTATTCTGTAGCTATGTTACATAAGTAGCATTTAGAGGAGACATGTAGATGATGTTTTTGAAAAATGCCGAAGATTAGAATTACTTTCTTAATAATCTTCCAAGCAAAAAGGAGAAATTTGATTGGAAGTTTTATGCATCATAGAGAGCTCCAACTCCTATAAACTCTAGCTTTATCTTTATCCTCACTTTTTCTTAAACATTCCATCCCTTCCTTGACCATGTACTTTCCATTGTTCGAATGATTCTTGCATCATATAATGAAGATAAAAGAGAATAATTCCAACTTCTTATGCTATGCATGATAAGATTTACCATAGTAGAAGGATGAGAATCCCCTTATTGGGTTTGATCTAATTGCATATGCCACCAATAAGGATGGTTAATAGAAATGTTGCTACCAAGTCTAACTTTCCATGTTAAATAGGAAGTGATCAGAGAGCTAGATTAAGCTCATCTATAAGGCATTAAAATATTTATAAATTAAGCCTACCATTTGATTTTTTTTAATATGTGGGTCTTAAAATGTTTCCAAAAAAGGAATTATATTAAAGGTTCACCACCTACCAAACTTGTTTAGCCAGAAGGGCTTAATTATTGCAGTTGACTAATTTGAGTCCCAAACTTCCTTCTTTGGTAGGGTGGTGTAGTTCCTTCCAGCTAAGCAAATGCATTCGAGGCTTGTCATTATTATAGCCCTAGAGGAAATTCCTACATTTAGCATCAATCTTTGCACATAATTTGTTGAGAAGGCAGATGCAAGCGAATTAGTATGTTAAAATGGAGTTAAAGGCAAAGTGAATCAATGTTAATCTGGTAGCCTTGGAGAAAAGTTTCAACGTCCAAAATTGGAGCTTGGAATCTATTTTGTTTACCATTTCTTAGTAAATTTGATTTTTATTTTTCCTTATGTCACTTAGGTACTCAGATTCTTCCTTAAACAAGAGTAGGATTTAATAACAAAGCTTATAAATATGGCAATTTTCTCCTGGTAAAGGGTATTGAGGTTAGAAATGAGTTCTAACTTAAAGAGACTAATTTCTTGCCCATAATATTTGCAGTAAGAATTTAAGACTTATCGGATGCTTGTGGACGCTTGAACAACTTTTTTTTGATATTTTCAAAGAACAAAATGGTGTTATTGGCATATATTAGATGAGAGATAGGTTAAGAATCCTTGCAAATTTTTATGCCTTTTATATTTCCATGGATTTCTTCTTGGGCAATTATGGCTTAGAGAATATTATTATAAAGGATGTATAAATAATGGGAGAATGGATCTCCTTACCTAATGCCATGTTGGTGAAGAAAAACCTTAAAGGGTTCTCCATTTATAAGAATTTGGTAAGAAACAATTTTGACATATTACACGATCAAATTGACCCATATCGAGAGAAATTTCATATGAAAGAGGATTGCAACAAGGAAGTTTCAGTTGATCTTCTGATATGCCTAGGAAAAATCAATCTTGATAACTTCAAACATTTTCTTGCCTTTTTTAGTCTTCTAGAGGCAGTTCATGAGTTCAAAAGTAAGGATGATGTTATTAGATATCAACTTCCTTTTAGAAAAGCACTTTGGTTAGAAGTAATCAACTTATCCAAAATTGACTTAAATCTATTATAAAGTGCTTTGGATATAATTTTGTATATGACATTATAGGGGCTGATAAGTAGAGGTCCTTAAAAGACTAAGAGCTAATGGACTTAGGTATTAATGTAATCAAAGCCTTGTCTAAACTTTTTAAGAGAAAACACCAAGTTTTGAAGGTAAAAAAAATATTAACAATGTCATTTCCCTTTATGCCTTATGAAAAATTTTGGCATTGAAGCCATCTTATCCAGAAGCAAAATTGCATTTTGTTATGATCTTCATTTAATGTGGGAAGATTAAGGCCATTTAGGAATTCCAAGATTTCTTGGACATTGTTCCCTTTTGTTGTACTAAAAAAAGCCTAAAATAATCAATTGTCATTGCTTAATCTGAGTGACATCATCCACTTATTCCTCATCTACATTTTTTAGACATAGGATATTATCAGCTGTTCATCTTTTAATAATTAGGGTGTGGAAATAACAAGTGTTGTGATCTCCTTTAATCATCCAAGTTTATCGTGCCTTTTCAATCCATATAGTCTCTTCAGAATCATATAAAAATTTTAGCTCTATTATGATAGTATTTTCCTTTTCTTAATGTTTATCAAACAAATAGTTAATCTTACCCTGTAGATCAACAAATGCTTGTTCAAAAGATTTGATTCTCTAAGAAAGATTGCCTAAAGAATATTTGTTCCATTTCAACCCATCTTAAACCAGTCTTAAATTTTTCTCAATATGGAAAGTTGAAGACCTTAATAATTAAGAGTGCTAGGAAGAGAATATAATTTGAGTACATATAGGAAAATTGAACTAGAAATTTTTAAACTTAGTAGGCCTTTTTCTAAAAACAAATTGAAAGGAAATGGTGATTAGCAATGGGATGTGGTTAGAAGCTATAATTGAGAAAGCTTGTAAATGGGTTTAAGGGAGGTGAAGTAACCATTGATCATTGTAGACTACCTTATTAAGTTTTCTTCTTTCATCTATGATAGTTAGTCCAAGTGAACCATAACCCATGTGAAGGGAGCTCAATCAAGCCACTTTGATCAATAGCATCTTTGAAAATAGCTACCCCAGTAGCATTGAAGGAGAACTCAACTTATCTTTAAGGGATCTAGATTGATTGAAATCTTCAAAAAGTAGCCACAGACCATTAACAATTGAGGCTTCGATTTAGATCGATGACCAAAAAACATATCAGAGGTGCATTTTTGAATAACTATAAATACAAGAAATGGTATAATAAAGACTTGAGGGCACTAACATCCATATATGTATCTAGCTAGGATTGTAATATAATACCACACAATTAAGATCAAAAGCCCAAGTGACAACTAAACCTTCCCCTTTGTCACATGCATTAACCTTAAGACTACAACAAAAACCAAGTTGGTATAAAGTTCTTTTTACATGATCAAAAGATAACATAGTTGCAAACAAAATAGTAATAGTAATAAAAGAAGGTTTATATTTACAAGTTAAGGTTTTAAGTCTCTAAACTACTAAGAGTTTCCTTAAACCTCAATAGTTTCATATCAACAGCTTAATAACAACTTAGGAGGCTTTGATTAGGTAGCCTCCCAAACCCAAGCAACTGACATCTCCTTGTAGTTGTCACACAAATCATACGACAATTTATAGCTATAGCTTCTTCTTCTTAACTCGTGTTTGCATACCTTGCCTACTTTTTCTACTTCTCATCTTCCTCGTCAACTTCCCTTATTCTTTTAGCAAGGAAAGATATCATGAATTCACCAAAAGGCATCTCTTCAATGTTTAGAACCTATTAAATAAAGTCTAGTTTAATAGTGTTTAAAGGCTCAAAAACTTATTTACCTTGCAAATCAAAAAATTTAAGGACTTTGATGGAATCAATGGGGACATTTCTGCTCATAACACTCCCCCACTTCATATTAGGTTCCATTTGTTCCTCCTCTAGTCCTTCAAAGATAGCAGGGAGCCTAGCATGCAAGGTTGAAGGGGATGACTGGAAAATACTCCATCTAGATACTAAGACCATAAAAGGATCAATGACAAACAAACCAAGGCCACCATTTGTACAAACAAACCATAAAAGGTATAACATGCTATATTTTCAGTATAGTCTAAAGCAATGGAACTTAAACTCTATGACAAAAAAATTTTCTATTAATTTCAACTATTAAACCCCGACATAGACTATCCTATCCCTTTCTTGATTAAACCCAAGGCCACCATTTGTTTAATGAAAGGAAAAGACCTTGATCGAGTTACTTTTTTACTAGTAAGGTTGATTGGGATGGAAAATTTAGATTTGGCATGCCCTTGGTGACTTCCATATTATATTAGGTAGTCTTGTAAAAATCTAAGTGGTTCATGTAGATTTGGATAAACTTCTTTATGATACATTTGTCTTTAGGTGGGCCAAACTCTTCCTGCCAAATAAAATATAGACAAATCTCATTTGGGATAGTAAGAATATTAAGATTTAAAATTCTCTAGTTGTTTAGAGACTACCACTTAACTTTTGCTATTTCATTTATGTTAAAAATAGGATTAGAAGAAGAAAGGTAGCGATTGTATTGTTCTAGTGGGGTCAAGATTGGTGATTCAAATAGGGCATAAAGGCATGTTAAAACTGGGAGATCAATTTGTGGATCAATGTTAGGTGGTATAGGTGAAGAATGTCTTTAATGGAGACCTTCCATTGAAATATCAATAATAAAACCATGGTTATCTCCATTATAAAAAAGGAAAGTATCTTTCAAAACTTTTATGAGAGGAAATTAGGGTAGAGGCAAATTTGGAAAAAACAAAAGGTCTAGATGTACTTGGGAAAAGAATAGGGAAAAAGGTAAGGTAGGCTTAAACACTTAATATGGCAATGTAAGTTATGGGATATTTAAGGCTTTAATTAAGGATTTAACTTTGGCCTAAATATTTGACTATTGAGCTAATGTAACTTTAAAGTTCAAGTCATCTACCAGCATGGATTCCCAAAAGTCATGAAGAGATGAATCTAGTGAGTAAGAGTCTTCTAAGACTAAAACTATATTTGTCTAAGGCAAAGAGTTTGGGAAGTTGTTAGAGAAGTGCTTAGGCTTAAGTTTGAAGACTTTATGTGAACCACCACTTTCTATTTGAAGCCATCTGACTTTAGTAGACCATCTTGATTTTCTTTTACAAATCCATGCAGACCAATCACCCTCCTTAATCTGGTGTCCAAAATCATTCTTGAAGCACAATTTATATCTTACAAAAAATTTTTGTCTTAAAAGCTTGAATCCCATATCAGCTTTTGCTGGTCATAAGGACATTTCTTTGTAACGTGGCTTATTTTGTAATAGAAGTCACATTTATGGAAGACTCATTCATACTTGCATTCCACCTAAGAATGAGACCCATTATCTATGAGAAGCTTGATGTTTAGGAGAAAGGAAAGGAGATGGTTTATCAAAACCCTCACCTTGATAAGGCTAAGAGTTCAAAGCTACCCCTTGAACCATAATAACATCACTAGCAATGTTACTTAAAATCTTAGCAATCACATCTATTTGGTACTTTAAGGGAAGACCCTAAAATTAAACCTAAACGGAAAAGCTGTCTATTTGAATATGTTTCATTATGGTGTTTAACTTCCATAAGCCCATCATTGTGAGGGAGTGTTGATAGACCAAGGCCTGTTATAGTAGATGAACCATAAATATTCTTGGTCTTCAAAATGGATAAGGAAAAAATTCCTTTCTTTTCCTAAAATGGGGAACTTCTTCTAAAGTTTCCAGGCTAAATAGGGGAGAGGCAGACAAAATAGAGGAAAGTCTTTTACATCAATAATGGATACAATCAAACAAGAGCTCCATAAAGAGCAATGGGGTTGAAAGGCATCAATGTTTAGGCAAAGCATTTAACCAACAAAAACATGACTATAGGATAAGAAAGAGGAGTTGGAAGAGGCCATATTGGCCATTAAACTAAAGAGCTTAGTGAGATAGATAGAGCCAAAATGATAGAGAATGGAGAAAATAAGGAAGTAGATTAGGAAACAACAATAAGTAATGCAACGAAAATTACATCAGACTAATTAAAAAACAAGAAGGATGATAAAGAACTAATAAGGATGAGGGATGAGGTGAAACATCAAAGCATGAAACAACAAGTGAGAAGGGGGAGTAAAGAGTGTAAAGCTCAAAAAGAAGAGCCAACGAAAATAAATAGTGGATAAGAATGAAGTGCATGGGGAGTAGACGAGCAATCATTAAGATCCTAGGAAAGTAACCAAATCAAACTAAAACATTTAGTTGAGATAGGGGACGCAATGCATTAAATGCATGGCCAATTAGCATGAGGAAAAGGATAGTAAGGAATGATTAAAAAAAGGAATAAAAAAAATAACCAAGAGATTAAAGTGCATCTCTCAAGTTAGAGAAAAGACAAAGCATCTCTCAAGTTAGAGAAAAGACAAAGCATCTCTTACTGAGGGAGGCTTTCAAAGTTCAAGGTATAAGTTAGGTGACCCATTAATAATTAGTTACAAATATAAAAAAGAATAAAATACACAGATCTCTTTTCTATTTCCAAAATAAACATAAAATTTTCTTGAGTTTCGTTAAAATTAAATGGACATTCTCTCTATTTTTAAAATATATACAAACCTCCTCTAAAACAAAAAAGTTATTACACAGTTTCCCTTGAATTTTGATAAAATTATATAGACATCTTTTTTATTTTTAGAATATACACAAACCTACTTTAAAAATAGAGAAGAGGTTTTTAATTTAAAAAAAAACTCAAAAAATGTTTATGTGATTTCTTCTTTATTTTAGGGGAGGTTTATATATGTTTTGAAAATAAAGAGGATGTCCATTTAATTTCAATAAAACTCAGGAGATGTTGTATAATTTACTCTTTGTTTTAGGAGAGGTTTATGTATATTTTGAAAATAGATAGGAGGTTTATATAAATTTAACAAAATTCAAAAATATTTTATGTAATTTACTCTATAGATAAATACATTAGAAACCATTAATACTTAAGGTGGCTCAATTCTTCCATGCCCAAACTAGCAGAGTTTTCAAACCAAATGAGCCATGTAATATTCGATTTTCATTAAACGACGAAAATAGGTTCGTTTTCAAAGTAAGTCCTCCAAAATGAATTAGTTAAGGTCCCAAAAAAATTAAGTAGCATTCTAAACTTCTAAAAATGAAAACCCTACACTCAGACAGAAATAAAAATGGAGTTAGAATGAAGAAACGAAATTTAACGAAAAACTTACAAAACGTAATGACAAATTCATAATTTTGAGCAAATTTTGGAATTCACACAGGAGGGCTTTTTAAATAAAAGTTTTAAGATCTCTGAGGTTCTCAAAGGCCCTAAAAATCATGGGAAGCCTTAAAACAATTAAAACCCCTCTAGTCGATATTTTTCAATTTCGGTACACCTGAATTTTAACAGATTCGTTCAGGAAAGTTTTAGCTCTGATTTGAGTGATTCCAAAGGCATTTTACTAAATTGGGAACCTAAATTTTATAATGCAAAAAACAGTTCTAAAAAAGGAGCTAAAACAAATTAAAAATGAAAATGCCAAGAACGAAGGGTAAAATAAGAATTTTTGAAAAGTGTTTCCTCCTCTCACCTATAAATAGATGACGCCCCACCTCCTCGCTCACATAGCTTCATATGTTTCTACCCTAAACTAAAGAAAAAACCCTAGGAGAGTAGTCCACAAGAGGGAGACAAAGAGGAAGAGAAATTAAAGTTAAAAGGTATGGATTTTTAGTAATTTTTCATGCTCTTTCCTTAGAAAACATCTTCTTTTCTATTTTCCTTTCTTTCTTGTGATTATATTGAAGTATATGGATCTATTTTAAGGGAAAAATTAAGGGAAAATTTGGATTTGAAGAGAAGAAGCCAAAGAAAGAAGGATTCAAGTAAAAAAAATAAAGAAAAATAAGGTAATTTCTTTTTCTATGATTGCTACCCTTTACTCCTCTTCTCTCTATGTTTCGCCCCATTCAAGAAGTCATAAGAAGGCTTGGATTTTAGGTGGAACCAAGGATGAATCTTAGGAAAAAGAGTGTGGAGAATAAGAATATGTAAAGGAAATTAACAAATAACTATGAAAATTCAAGATAAAAATTCTAGGGTTTCATGTGCTTCTTGTAAAATCTGATTTGATACCTTAATTTTTATGCCTAAATGAAAGTTTAAATGAGCTCCTAAGATCCCTAGAAGTCTCCCTATATACTTCCTCTATCAAGAAAACAAAGCAAAGTTTATGAAGGCCATTATGCTTCATTGTCTTGGCCAAGAAGGGTTTGAGCACCTAGAGAGAGTTTTAAATTTTTCTAAACCCATTTTTAAGTCATATATGATGAATGAAAATGAGAGGAAGCCTTGGGAAAAATTTATGAAGCCTAGAAAATTAATTGGTGCTTTATGTTCCATAATATGATTTAAAGAAGCAATATGTAGTTAGGCTCTTTGTTTCAATTGTGTGATGACTCCAATAGGCTTAAAAAGAGTCAAGAATCATATATAAAATGAAAGAATGGAGTGTAGAATTTATTTGATGGGTATTGCTTCATTAGGTGCATTCTTGGTAAAGGGGTTTATAGATCAAGTTAGTGTTTAAAGAAGACGTGTGGCTTTAGAATTAATTCCATGAACCTAATTGGCTTTCATAAATTGTGTAGGCCAAGAGAAATCATTCCCACACCTTTGTGTGTGTGAGTTCAAAGAGACAAGTATGTGGTTACATCCAAGGTAGTTTACTCCTCCTTCTCTTATGTATGAATGTATGCTTGGCTTGTCTTTGAATGTGTGTATGTGTGTTTTAAACCATGAAAAGTATTTTAGTATAATTTTATATGCCATGGTACCATGATGATCTATTATATTTTTAAATAATATTTGTTATGTATGCTTAGGTTTGCTTGAGTGTGATGAAACCAAGAACTCTTAAAATTTGATTGAGATAAAGTAAAGAGTCTCTCAAAAGTGAGGTTGACTCCTAAGAGTAAGGTTGAGTTAAAAACCTCTTAAAGAATAGGTGAGGCAAGTCCAAAATCTATAAGTGAATAGTTGAAGGTAATCCACTTACTTAATAAGCCTATGTATGTTATGACTTGTTCAAATGTAAAAAATGTCTCTTGAATGATTACACATGTTAATATGCCTATGCATGCATTTGTAAAGCTTGTTTTGCATCTTTCGTATGTAATTGAAAGGGAGATAAGTTATTAGAATTCTTTGAATCTTATTCCCTCCTTTCCAATGTTCTAACTTGTTAGGTGGACTAAGAGAATAAGGAAATAGGAGCCAACCACTTGAAAGATTAGAATATGATATCAAAGTGCATAGATTTTGTTACTTTAAGGCCATATGAATGGCAAATATTATAATCTATGGTTTCCTACGATGTTATGAACATGTATAATTATTCTAATGTATCGTATACAAATAAAGTTTAAGATTATATGTATGGAACTATGCATTTCAGACATGTGATGACAAACTTGTATTATGGAAATATATACATAAATAGAAGTTGAATGACCAAATTAAGATGCATGAGGCTTGAGACTACTTGGGCAGTTCATACAAGTCATATTTATGCTTTTAAACTTACCTAAGAAGTGTCAAACATCAAGAAAGGCCATTTGGACACATTTGGTATCTAATATGGACCAAAATTGATCATATTGGAAACCTACACCACTTTTTATCCAAATGAGCTCTTTTTTGTCTAAGATTTGGCATGCATTTAGAACTTGTTGAGAGTTTTTTGAAAAGTTAAAGTGTATAATTTTTGGAGGTCTATGAAATATTTAATGAATTTTTACATTTGGAAAAATTTTTAAAATTGGTGCAGGGTACTGTTCACTCAGGTCCGAAAATAAATTCTATCACTTAAGAGGCAAATAATGTCCAATTGCCACAAATTTTTATATGGAGAAACTAGACATTCTTAATGACTTGTGCCAACTAGAAGCACCCCATTTAGATATCTAGAGAGGGAGATATGAATTTTTAAAATTTCTGCCTAGTATTAGCCATTCAGACAGACCTCAGGTATTGTTTGATTAGTTTTCGAGCCTTAGACATGCCTAAATTGGTCTAAATTATTTTTTGACTCTAGCTAACATCTTTATCTTTCCATATTGGTATCATTTGTATGTATTTGATTTTTGTGAAATTATTAGGCATTTTTGAAGTTTGTAGCAGAAACTTGTATTAGTACCAGTAACCTGTCAGATCTCTACATCTTTTTTAATGTTAAATAACTTTTTTATTATATTTCATGGCCTAGAAATATTTTTATATAAATTAGACATCTGTAGCTTTTTAGAATAGTAAAAAAATGCATAATTTTGATTCTTCTAGAATTAGTTATGATTTTTCAAAATTTGTGACAAAAAAAGAAAAATTTTGGCCGAAATAACAACTATGAATTTTATGTATTCCCCTTCCTTGCACGAATTCTAGGTCACTTTTGGTGATAAAAATGAGTTGTATCTATGTAATTAAATATGAGAATGTGATACATGAACTCACAATGCACGGGACACCGAAAGAAAAAATTTATACGCTACGCTACGCTAAAATATTCATTATTTTACATCATTTTTTATGTGAAGCATGAGATCAGCTAGGAAATTATGATGTTATATTTATAACACCTTACAGATCCCATGACAATATTGTTCCCATATTCTATGGCATCGCTTCTCTGGTAGGGCCTGTGTGACACCTTAAACTACTGCCGCTACCTAGCCTCTCACTGGGCTCGGTTCCACATGATTTCCAAAGAGTCACTACTCTCCCGTGGCATTTACACGCTATGAACCGGGGTTTCATATACTCATCTTTCACTCCGTGGGTCCTGTGAACCCATCATTCAACTTCTCAACTCATACTCCATATATACGACTCATACATAGCATGAAACAAACCATAGGCCATGGGTATAGAGCCGAAAACTATAAAAATTTCATTTTCTCACTTGGGCCCAAAAGTCATATTTTGGCTCTAAATTTGGAAAATCATAAGAAATTGTAGAAAAATGGGAATGCAGAAAACTTTAGCTTTCTGGAAAGCTCTAAGTGTCAAATTTACACTAAAAATCATTCCCAACCACAAACACATCGTTTGGACCAAGTTTGACATCGAAAATGGGAGGAAGGTCCAGCTGTCACTGTTTCTGGTGCAGCTTTCTGTCATGACTTTCGAAAATTCATAACTAAATCCACAAAAATCCAATCTGGGTACATTATACCAATTCAGAAAGATACGGATGTCTACTAGAGGAGAAAAATAAGTATAGATCAGTTTAGTAGCTCCTGCACCCCAAAAACTGATGGAACAGTGATGGGGGTCAGATAAGCTCACTGATGCTGATACAGAACTTCAGTCGGTTAAATCTCTCTCTACAGACCTCCGATTTGGGTGATTCTAGTTCCTACAAGTCACTTTGGTTTTCTAGTTTATGTGTATAAAATTTCACCATATTTGGAATCCATTTGGTCTAAAAGTGCCATAGATTTCATTTTCTGGTTTAGATGAACAGTACATGACCAATCCATTAAATTCTTTCAAATTCAACAATTCTCCAAATATTCTATAATCCTTTGAATATTACCCACTTTAGCTTCTCAAGAAGCTTTCTACAAACTCTAGAGGCATGCCAAATTTCATGGCAAACGGAGCTCATCCAGTCATACTTTGACGGAACTCACAAAAATACCAGTTTTGGCACCCCATAGGTCCAAAACGGGTCTAGATAGCCTCTCACACACTCTCACTCCACATGGACAAGTTTAAAAGCATAAGACTAGTATATCTAACATGTCCATATGATCCAAATCATCATACATTCTGTTTTCACTATGCTACGGCCAAAAATACACTACTACATCCATGCATCAAAGGGGTAAAAACCTATATTTCCATTACTTTGGCTAATAACAGAGTTCATACATCATCCTTTCATATTTCTACACGTGTTACAAACTTTATATCTCAAAAATAGTGGGCACATCTTCGTTTGGCACCATTTTACATCATATATACATCAAAATATCAAAACATAAACTCATAACTAACTACGCATGCTCCTAGACTCCTTGGTGTGTGCTCGGTTCTCCTTGAGCTCCACCTAGCATATTAGTCGGGAGGGGAAAGGGGTGAGATTCAGGGAATCTCAGTAGCTCAAGCACTCAATCCAGCAAGCAATCAACGCATATAACAAGTCAAAGCATGTGAATAAGCATTTAGCTATTCTCAAACATCCAACACATAATGTACATGCTATGGAATTCACAACAATGCCAAAAATGGGCTCCAGGGACTTTTGGTCTAACCTCACCCGAGTCTAAGGGACTTTTGGATGGCCTCACCCGAGTTTAAGGACTTTTGACTTGGCCTCACTCGTTTGAGACTTTTGGCCTTGTCTCACCTATCTCAAGGGACTTTCGGCTTCACCTCACCCATCTCAAGGGACTTTCGGCACTACCGCACCCGAGCAATTCTCACAACTCATCACATAAGCATATTGGCATCAATGCATCAAAGCAATAACATATGGCATATTCCATACAACAAGCATATACATAATCATACGATGACTATCATATCCAAGAATGCAACAAGAAAGAGTGAAAAAGAGAGCTACCTTTGGAGCCAAAGTCAACACAAGCTTTTCCTTTCAATTTCTCCTTTCCCTCCTTAGGTCCACAATCACACCTTGATGTAAGTGTTTCACTTGAGCCTAGACACACCAAAAGCATGCAATTACTCTCTTGTAATTTAATTTAGAGCAACCCTCTATCACACACAACCTAGGGTTCTCTCTCTAGAATGCCATTACCCCTTTCTCTCTCTCAAGCTCCCATGGTAGTGGAAAACCTCATTTTCAAAGAGAACTCAAGGATTCAAAAGAGTTTTCCACTTTCCCTCTTCTGACCCATGCCCAAAATCCGTCCATTTTCACAATTAAAACCGCAGGAAGAGAGGGCAAAGGGAGGGGATCAAAGTTCTAAGAAGAAATGGGAGAAGTTACCTTACCTTTCCCTTGATTTTCCTCCTTCTCTTGATCTCTCACACTCTCCACGCCTCTTTTCTCTCTTTGGGTCGAAGCTTAGGGCAGATATGAGAGAAGAAATGAGTTTGGACGTTTAATGAAGTCTAAATCTCGCTATTTACTCTCTTCCGGACCGACCCTCGCTACGGTGAAAATTAACCTTCGCTATAGCGAGCTCGTGTAATTTGGCTTCGCTATGGCGAGGTGTAGCCTTAGCTACAGCGAGATCGCGTCAGTTCCCTTCGCTATGGTGAGATTTACCACTCGCTATGGCGAAATCGCGTTAGTTCCAGACCTCACTCTCGCTATGGCGCAAGCTACAGCGAGCAACTCCCTGGTTTTTGTATGGGCTGCTGCCAGCACTCGCTATAGCTAGAATCGCCTTCGCTATTGCGAACTAGCTCTCTCGCTGTAGCGAGACCGTTTCTCGCTATTGCGAGAGGACTTGGCAGAAATTCTGGATTCCAAAAATTTCCAGATTTCACTTCCTTTCTTTTCCCTTTTCTTTCCTTTTTCCCGGTTGTTACATTTCTACCCCTCTTAAAAGAAATTTCGTCCTCGAAATTTAAAAACTTACCTCAAGGGAATAATTCTGGATATTTCTGCCTCATCTCATCCGCCAATTCCCAGGTTGCTTCCTCAGATGTCAGACCTCTCCAGATCACTTTCACCAGAGGAATGCTCTTGCTTCTCAGCTATTTAAGCTTAGCATCCACAATTTTCTCCGGTTTCACTACATAGGAAAGATCTTCCTGCAATTGCACATGCTCATACTCTATGACATGTGAGGAATCTGGTAAATACTTTTTCAACTGGGAGACATGAAAAACACTGTGTATTTGGGCTAGGTTAGGAGGTAAGGCTATTCGGTAAGCCACGGGTCCAATTTTCTCAAGGATTTCAAATGGACCAATATACCTAGGACTGAGCTTCCTTACCCTCATTGACCGACCTACTCCCGTCATTGGAGATATTCGAATGAACACATGGTCTCCAACCTCAAACTCTAACGGCCTCCTACGCTTATCAGCATAGCTTTTCTGTCTACTCTGGGCCGTGAGGAGCCTCTTTCTAATCAATTCTATCTGTCGGGTGGTCTGGTCCACAATCTCAGGTCCTATCATACTCCTCTCACCTAATTCAACCCAACACAGAGGGGATCTGCACTTTCTCCTATACAAAGCCTCATAAGGGGCCATCTGGATACTGGAATGGTAACTGTTGTTATAAGCAAACTCTGCTAACGGTAAATACACATCCCAGTTCCCCTTCATTTCTAGCACACATGCCCTCAACATATCTTCCAATGTCTGGATGGTCCTTTCAGTCTGACCATCTGTCTGGGGGTGATATGCAGTACTAAACCGCAATCTCGTCCCTAAGGCATGCTGCAATGACCTCTAAAAGTTCGACGTGAACTTGGGGTCTCTATCCGAAACTATGCTATTGGGTACTCCATGAAGTCGCACTATCTCTCTGATATACAACTGGGCCAATCTATCCAGTGTATAGGTAGCCTTAATAGCTAAAAAGTGTGCAGACTTCGTCAGTCTATCCACAACTACCCATATAGCATCGTGTCCAGAGGATGTCCTGGGTAATCCCATGACAAAATTCATGGTTATACTATCCCACTTCCACTCAGGGATATCTAGTGGTTGCAACAACCCAGCCAGTTTCTGATGTTCTATCTTTACCCTCTGACACACTAGGCATCTAGCCACATACTCCGTCACATCACTTTTCATCCCTGGCCACCAGAAAATTCTTTTCACATCCTGATACATCTTGGTGGCACCTGGGTGGATAGTATACTTACTCTTATGTGCCTCTTCTAGAATGCTTTCTCTCAACTCATTCTGACTAGGCACACAGATTCTCTCTCGGTATACTATCATACCATCCTCAGACAACTTGAAATCTGAGGTCTTACCTTGGGTGATCTCATTCCTGATCCATTTCAGGAACTCATCCTCTCTCTGGGCATCTAAGATCTGGGTCCTCAAAACATTCTCAATTCGGGTTTCACTCAAACACAATCTACCCGATACCACCTGACAAGAGAGGTTCAAATCTCTGAACTTCTCTAGGAGCTCCTGCTCTCTAATCATCATATGGGCTACATGGATGGTTTTTCTACTCAGGGCGTCTGCCACCACATTGGCCTTGCCCGGATGATATTTCAACACATAATCATAATCTTTCAAGAATTCCATCCATCTCCTCTGTCTCATATTGAGTTCTCTCTGATCAAACAGGTATTTCAGACTCTTGTGGTCACTATAGATCTCTATGGTCGCACCATACAGATAGTGTCTCCAAATTTTAAGAGCAAACACTACGGCAGCTAATTCCAGGTCATGTGTGGGGTAATTCTCCTCATGAGGTCTCAACTGCCTCGAGGCATATGCCACTACTCTACCCTGCTGCATCAGCACATATCCTAACCCTTTGCCCGAAGCATCACAATAAACCACAAATGGTTTACTAGGGTCAGGGATAATCAGTACAGGGGCAGTGGTCAAGCAGAGTTTCAACTTCTGGAAACTCTTCTCACATCTCTCATCCCACACAAACGATGTATCTTTCCTGGTTAGCCTCGTCAGTGGTAAGGCCATTCGAGAAAAGTCCTGAATAAATCGTCTGTAATATCCTGCCAAACCTAGGAAACTCCTAACCTCGGTGATCGTTCTAGGTCTATCCCACTGTAACACAGCCTCAACTTTATGGGGATCCACCGCAACCCCATCTCGTGAGATCACATAACCTAAGAATCGCATCTCGGTCAGCCAAAACTCACATTTACTCAGTTTGGCATACAACCTTTTCTCTCTCAAGGTCTCTAGGACTAATCTCAAATGCCTCTCGTGCTCCTCAAAAGATTGGGAGTATACTAAAATATCATCAATAAAGACCACCACAAACTGATCTAAATACGGTCTGAATACCCTGTTCATATATCCATGAACACAGCAGGCGCATTCGTCAACCCGAATGGCATCACAAGGAACTCATAGTGCCCATATCTCGTCCTGAAAGCCGTCTTAGAGACGTCTTCAGTTCTCACTCTCAACTGGTGGTAACCAGATCTAAGATCTATCTTAGAAAACACAGATGCCCCAGCCAACTGATATAACAAATCATCAATTCTAGGGAGAGGATATTTATTCTTGATGGTAACTTTATTCAGCTCTTGGTAATCTATACATAACCGCAAGCTACCATCTTTCTTTTTCACAAACAACACCGGAGCACCCCAAGGTGAAACACTAGGGCGGATAAACCCTTTCTCTAACAATTCCTCTACCTGCGCTTTCAACTCAGCAAGCTCGGCGGGAGCCATCCTGTAAGGAGTTTGGACACCGGTCCAGCACCAGGCACTATGTCTATAGGAAGCTCTAATTCTCTCTCAGGAGGTAGGCCACTAAAATCAAACTCTCTAGGGAAAACCACCGGGAATTCCCTAACAACTGGGATCTCCTCTATCCCTTCTTCTACCTCAGTCCGAATAGAGAAAAAGACTAGAAACCCTTGACATTCACACTCTAAATATCTCTCAGCCTGGGCAGTAGTCATAAAGGATAACTCTGCTCCTACCCTAGGTATAGTCCCACAAGCAGGTAAGGAGATGGTTCGGTGTTCACAATCAAGTATGGCATTATTCGCAGCTAACCAGTTCATACCAATAATCAAGTCAATTTCATGAAAAGGCATACAAACCAAATCAAGAGTGGTATGACAGTGGTTAAATTGGACAGTGACATTCAAGCAAGTATGGGAAGTAACCACGTGGCCTCCAGTGGGTGTAATGACAGATAAGTCAAAGGGCAAGACACTAACAACCAGACCCAATTTCCTCACACAATCATAAGATATAAACGAGTGACTAGCACCCGAGTCAAACATAGCAACTACAGGAAAGCCATTCACTAACAGCGTACCTCGGATCAAATTGGGAGATGCGCTGGCTTCCTGCTGAGTAAGGGTGAACACTCGGCCCTGGGTCTGTGGTCTAGGAGGAGGCGCTGTCTCCATCTGAGGACAGTGTCTAGCAATGTGCCCCAGCTTCCCACACTTAAAACATGTCACCGGAGACTGCTGGAAGGATGACTGGCCCCGCGGAGGTGGCACACCTCGCTGTGGTTTTCTATTCCATGGCCCTTTGCCTCTCCTCTTATTACTAGGGGTCAAACTAGAACCCTCCTCTGGTTTCGGCCTTTTTAAATCCAGAACCCTCTTCTGACTAGCCGTCATCACAGTAGGCACGATAATTTGCAAGTTCGTCTCAATCACCCTACTGACCTCCACAAGAGTATTAAACTTCCTGATCCGCTGTGGAGTGACTCTATCGCTAATCAGGGGCCTCAAACCAGTCTCAAACTGCTCACATCTTTAGGGTTCATCATCATACCTTTGGAGGTAAGAGGAATACCGAGACAGCTCTATAAACTTGGCCACATACTGGTCCACAGTCATCTTATCAGTCTGTCTCAAACTCATGAACTCCATCTCTTTCTTTTTCCTCACTGAACTTGGGACATACTTCTCATAAAATTCAACCAAGAATGTCTCCCAAGTGATCGGTATGTTCTTGGTCTCCATAAGAGGTTTCGCACTATCCCACCATCTATCAGCCTCCTTTTCTAGCATGAAGGTGGCTAACTGGGCTTTCTGCTCAGTGGTACAATTCATCACTGAGAAGATTTTCTTAAGCTGCATCACCCAAGCCTCCGCCTTATCCGCATCCAATTTCCCGTCAAACGAGGGTGGATTGTTCTGCCTAAACTGCTTCAATACTTTTTGGATAGGCGTCTGGGTCTGTGGAGCAACAGGCTCCTGGGGAGGTACAGGTGAAATGCTGGATGTAGATGGTTGCGGTCCAGGGGCATCCCTTCTGGCTTCTTCTTGCCTAGCCAGGGTGTTTTGCAGATACATGATCATATATCATGCTGCTGCTGGGCAATGTACCTCTGTTGCTCCAGCATCTCTTGGTGCTGGCCCATCATGGCCTCATACCGGTCTAGTCTATCCATGATGGCCTGCAGAGGAACCCTAGTCTCAGTAGGAACCTCTGGCTCATCTCTCTGAGCTCTGGGCAGTCTGCCTCTGCCTCTGCCTCTACCCCTGCCCCGTCTAGTCTCAACCATATCTGAAAGAAATAGCAATCCTCAGTTCACAATAATATCACAACACTTATGCATAAGGATGCTACAACTTCCATGACCATTCACACCAAACACAAGCAATTTACATACTTCAAGAGCCTAACATCGAGCAAAAGTGCCTGAACCTTTGTTCTGATACCAAAAATGTGACACCTTAAACTACTACCGCTACCTAGCCTCTCACTGGGCTCGGTTCCACATGATTTCCAAAGAGTCACTACTCTCCGTGGCATTTACACGCTATGAACCGGGGTTTCATATACTCATATTTCACCCCGTGGGTCCTGTGAACCCATCATTCAACTTCTCAACTCATACTCCATATATACGACTCATACATAGCATGAAACAAACCATAGGCCACGGGTATAGAGCCGAAAATCATAAAAATTTCATTTTCTCACTTGGGCCCAAAAGTCATATTTTGGCTCTAAATTTGGAAAATCATAAGAAATTGTAAAAAAATGGGAATGCAGCAAACTTTAGCTTTCTGGAAAGATCTAAGTGTCAACTTTACACTAAAAATCATTCCCAACCACAAACACATCGTTTGGACTAAGTTTGACATCAAAAATGGGAGGAAGGTCCAGCTGTCACTGTTTCTGGTGCAGCTTTCTGTCATGACTTTCGAAAATTCATAACTAAATCCACAAAAATCCAATCTGGGTACATTATACCAATTCAGAAAGATACGGATGTCTACTAGAGGAAAAAAATAAGTATAGATCAGTTTAGTAGCTCCTGCACCCCAAAAACTGATGGAACAGTGATGGGGGTCAGATAAGCTCACTGATGCTGATACAGAACTTCAGTCGGTTAAATCTCTCTCTACAGACCTCCGATTTAGGTGATTCTAGTTCCTACAAGTCACTTTGGTTTTCTAGTTTATGTGTATAAAATTTCACCATATTTGGAATCCATTTGGTCTAAAAGTGCCATAGATTTCATTTTCTGGTTTAGATGAACAGTACATGACCAATCCATTAAATTCTTCCAAATTCAACAATTCTCCAAATATTCTATAATCCTTTGAATATTACCCACTTTAGCTTCTCAAGAAGCTTTCTACAAACTCTAGAGGCATGCCAAATTTCATGGCAAACGGAGCTCATCCGGTCATACTTTGATGGAACTCACAAAAATACCAGTTTTGGCACCCCATAGGTCCAAAACGGGTCTAGATAGCCTCTCACACACTCTCACTCCACATGGACAAGTTTAAAAGTATAAGACTAGTATATCTAACATGTCCATATGATCCAAATCATCATACATTCTGTTTTCACTATGCTACGGCCAAAAATACACTACTACATCCATGCATCAAAGGGGTAAAAACCTATATTTCCATTACTTTGGCTAATAACAGAGTTCATACATCATCCTTTCATATTTCTACACGTGTTACAAACTTTATATCTCAAAAATAGTGGGCACATCTTCGTTTGGCACCATTTTACATCATATATACATCAAAATATCAAAACATAAACTCATAACTAGCTACGCATGCTCCTAGACTCCTTGGTGTGTGCTCGGTTCTCCTTGAGCTCCACCTAGTATATTAGTTGGGAGGGGAAAGGGGTGAGATTCAGGGAATTTCAGTAGCTCAAGCACTCAATCCAGCAAGCAATTAAGGCATATAACAAGTCAAAGCATGTGAATAAGCATTTAGCTATTCTCAAACATCCAACACATAATGTACATGCTATGGAATTCACAACAATGCCAAAAATGGGCTCCAGGGACTTTTGGTCTAGCCTCACCCGAGTTTAAGGACTTTTGACTTGGCCTCACTCGTTTGAGACTTTTGGCCTTGTCTCACCTATCTCAAGGGACTTTCGGCTTCACCTCACCCATCTCAAGGGACTTTCGGCACTACCGCACCCGAGCAATTCTCACAACTCATCACACAAGCATATTGGCATCAATGCATCAAAGCAATAACATATGGCATATTCCATACAACAAGCATATACATAATCATACGATGATTATCATATCCAAGAATGCAACAAGAAAGAGTGAAAAAGAGAGCTACCTTTGGAGCCAAAGTCAACACAAGCTTTTCCTTTCAATTTCTCCTTTCCCTCCTTAGGTCCACAATCACACCTTGATGTAAGTGTTTCACTTGAGCCTAGACACACCAAAAGCATGCAATTACTCTCTTGTAATTTAATTTAGAGCAACCCTCTATCACACACAACCTAGGGTTCTCTCTCTAGAATGCCATTACCCCTTTCTCTCTCTCAAGCTCCCATGGTAGTGGAAAACCTCATTTTCAAAGAGAACTCAAGGATTCAAAAGAGTTTTCCACTTTCCCTCTTCTGACCCATGCCCAAAATCCGTCCATTTTCACAATTAAAACCGCAGGAAAAGAGGGCAAAGGGAGGGGATCAGAGTTCTAAGAAGAAATGGGAGAAGTTACCTTACCTTTCCCTTGATTTTCCTCCTTCTCTTGATCTCTCACACTCTCCACGCCTCTTTTCTCTCTTTGGGTCGAAGCTTAGGGCAGATATGAGAGAAGAAATGAGTTTGGGCATTTAATGAAGTCTAAATCTCGCTATTTACTCTCTTCCGGACCGACCCTCGCTACGGTGAAAATTAACCTTCGCTATAGCGAGCTCGTGTAATCTGGCTTCGCTATGGCTAGGTGTAGCCTTCGCTACGGCGAGATCGCGTCAGTTCCCTTCGCTATGGCGAGATTTACCACTCGCTATGGCGAAATCACGTTAGGTCCAGACCTCACTCTCGCTATGGCGCAAGTTACAGCGGGCAACTCCCTGATTTTTGTATGGGCTGCTGCCAGCACTCGCTATAGCTAGAATCGCCTTCACTATTGCGAACTAGCTCTCTTGCTGTAGCGAGACCGTTTCTCACTATTGCGAGAGGACTTGGCAGAAATTCTGGATTCCAAAAATTTTCAGATTTCACTTCCTTTCTTTTCCCTTTTCTTTCCTTTTTCCCGGTTGTTACAGCCCGAGGTTTTGTTCCTTCTAGAAGATGGCTTCTCTTATTAGCTCCCAGGGAAAGGCCTTATTGAAAGGGAGAGTACTATTCTCACTTATAAGGACCTAATCTAGAACCTTTCTATCCAATGTGGGACTTTTATAAGCCATGAAAGTTTCATACTTTTAAGGGAGTCTTTGGTATGTGGATAGATTTATTATTCACAGGAACCATATTTTCAAGAATGTGATTCAAATATTGATAAAATTTGTTGGTTGGCTTAAAGTATTTTTAGGAATACTTCCTAACCTTTTTTATTATATTATATTTTAGTATTTAGAACAATGGTGGCAAGGTATGGAGGTGGTAGCGATGGTAGCGATGGTAATGCAATGATAATGGCAATGATAGACAAGAAATGAAATGAAATAAGGATTCTTAATAAAATAAATGACAATTTAATCTTTTCAAATGTGTAAAAGTAATCTCATGACATAAAAATACAACATTCTTAAGAATATAAATTTTTCCCATGCCAAATGCCACCTTAAGCTTTCTTCATACATGATAAAAATCTTGTAATAGGCAAACAAAGCCCAAGAAATTTGCATCTTCCTTGCCACTTCTCTGAAACCCTAATTGTGCATTACCCTTCATCATACAGTTAGACTATAGGCAATAAGGACTCCTTTCTTTCCAGCTATATCTACTTTACCAACTTCTCCATAAGTCATTTTGGTCATTGCAACCACAAAGGACCATTGGTTCATTAATGATAGTATTCAAGTTAAAGCTTTTAATTTTCATCCCAAAGATACCAAATATTAGACACCATCCTCACTAGTCTATAAAAGAAGCATGAGATATTCTGGCATAAAATGCTGGCTAAGCTTAGCATCTTAAGAGTTTAAGAACATTATCATAGTACCTATAGAAAAGCAAGAGACCAACCTTATCATAGAATAGGAAGAATGTGAATTGATAGAAGAGAACCTTAATGTTTATTAATGGAGGCTTTTACATGGAGTATTTGTAAAGCAGCCAAATCTCGCATGGACAAGCTCTTAAAGACACTATCACAAGGTATCATTTTTTATAATTTGGCTATAACTAAAACCATAGTCTCAGGTCTTAAAGTAAATAATATTATTAGCAAACTAAGGTTTGATGATTAGTTTATATTGGATGTAATATATTTTAACTTATTAATTAGTTATGTTCTCATTTTTTATGATTTGAAAACAATTAGTGCTACACTTTCATAATAACGCAAAGCTAGGATTTTGGTGATGCATGATTTAAGCTATCTTTAACATAATCTTGAGTAAGGTTGACCATGAACATAGTAGACTTGATCATGGGCTAAAAAGCCAACCCAACTCAATAAGCCTAGTCCCAAATAAAATAGATATGAGCAAAAAAAAAAAAGCTTGGTGAAAAATGAGTCCACTTTAAAAAAGTTCAAATATAAAATGGGCTGAACTTGAGTTTTTTTTTTTAAAGCATAAACCCTGTAATGTCTGGTTTTTGTCAAATAACAGAAATGGATACGTTTTCAAAGCAAGTCCCCTAAAATGAACTAGTTAAAGTCCCAAAAAATTTAAGTTACATTTTAGACTCCTAAAAATGAGAATCTCAAGCTCAAATGGAAAGAAAAACAGAGCTAGAATGAAGAAACGAATTTTTATGAAATGTTAATGAAACATAATGACATTTTCATAATTTTAGATAAATTTTGAAATTCTCACAGGATGACTTTTTAAATGGCAAAATTGAGTTGCTCAGGGTTCTCAGAGGCCCTAAAAATCATGGGAAGCTCTGGAACAATTAAAACCCCTCCAATGTATGTTTTTCAACTTCAGTTGATCCAAACTTTGACGGATTCTTCTGAAATGGTTTTAGCTCTGATTTAAGTGATTCCAAAGGTATTTTATTAAGTTGAGAACCTAAATTTCATGATGGAAAAGAAGACTCTAAAAAAGGAGCTAAAACAAACTAAAAACAAAAATACCAAGACGAAGGGATAAAATTAGAATTTTTAAAAACTATTTCTTAACTTAGTTATATATATAGTCCATGCCCTACCTCCTCCTTCACTTAGCCACTTTTGTTTTTGCACTAAACCAGATAAGAGAGTAGGGGTTTGAGGTGCACAAGAAGGAGAAGAAAGGAAGGAGAAAAGGCAAGTAAAAGGTATGGTTTTCCATGGATTTTCATGCTTTCTCTTTAACAAACTCCTTTTCTTCCATCTTTTTTTCTTTCTTATGGTTTTGTTGAAATTTTTGGATTTATTTTAAGGGTAGTACAGAGGAGAAATTTTGGATTCAAGGTGATAAAGCCAAAAAAGGTGAAAAACAAGCAAGAAGAATTAAGAAAATCAAGGTATTTTGTCATCTCTTTGCTTAATCTTCCTCCTTCCTTCTCTTGTGGGTGGTTCAACCTACATAAGGCCAGCCCTAAGGGGTTGAGTTTCTAGCTAAATCAAGGATGAATCTTAGGAATTTAAGAGAGGAGAACAAGAATATGCAAAAAAAAACAAAAACAAAAGAACCATTAGATTATAAGATAGAAAACCTAGGATTCCAAGTGTCCCTTGTAAATTCTGATTTGATACAATGATTTTTAGGCCTAAATGAGTGTTTGAATGAGCTCCTAAGATCCCTAAAAGGCTCCTCACATGCATCTTCCATCAAAAAAATAAAGAAAACTCCAAGGGTGACAAGAAGAAGCATAGCCTCAACCTAAAGGGTTCAAGGCACCTAGGGATAGTTTTAAATTTTTCTAAACTTATTTTGTAGTCATGTATAATGGATGAAGATGAGGGAAAGCCTTAGAAAAAATTTAGGAGGCCTAGGGAATGAATTGGTAGTCTAGGTTCCATAATATGACCTAAAGAAGTAACATGTAGTTAGGCGCCTTGTTTTAATTATGTGATGGCTCCAAGAGGTTTAAATAGGGTCAAAAATCATAAATGGAAGGAAAGAATGGAGCCTAAAACTCAATTGATAGATATTGCTTTATGAGGTGCATTTAGGAACAAAAAATGAATCATAAGACAAAGTTAGTATTCCAAGTAAATAGGTAGCTTTAAGAATTGTTCCAAGACCATAATTGGTTGTTTTTTGTGTATTTAGGCCAAAGGAAATAAGCCTCCCATCATTGTGAGTGTGTGGCTGAGGAAGGGAGTATAATTCCAAGAGAAAAAGTGTGATTGTGTGGCAAAGGTAGCTCTCTCCTCTTTCCTTCATACATAGATGAATGTTTATCCTGTCTTGAATGTGTGTGTGTATGTTTTAAGCTATGAGAAAGTATTCTAACATGCATTCATATGTCATGGTACCCTGATATTGTTTTATACATTCAAAGAACATTTTATGTATTTGCTTTGGTTTTCTTGAATGTGGTGAAACCAAAAACCCACTAACTATGGTGGGGATGAGCCTAAACCTCTTGAGAATGGTTAAGACAAAGTCTAGAGTCTCCCAAAAGTAAGACTTAGTTCAAAGCTTTTAGGAAAAAAAGTAAGGCAAGTCCAATAACCTTGAAGAGAATGGGTGAGGCTAATCCACTTACTTGACAAGTTTATGTATGCTTTGTATGACTTATTCAAATGCCAAGAATACTTCTTGAATTATTACACTTTCCATTATGCTTATGCATGTATTTTTAAGACTTGAATTGCATTCTTTATGTATGATTGAAAGGGAAATGAGTTATTGGAATTCTCTTAATCTCATTTCCTTTCTCCAATGTCTTAATATGCTAGGTGGACCAAATGAGCAAGGTAATGGAAGCTACCAAGTTGGAAGATGAAAGAATGACAACAAAGTGTCTAGTTTTGATTCTTTTGTAGCCATATGAATGGCATATAATGTAATCCTATGATAGAATTATTGTATAATCATTTGAATATGTGTAATTATCCAAATATTTGATATATGTATGGAACTTGATGCTAAATGAATGATATTGTAGCTTTTGGGCATTGGATGGCAACATAAAGTATATGCATTCTTATGTATGGCATGGGGTGAGAGAGTGAGTTTTAAATTTTTGGGTTTGTGCACCTTTGAGACAAGTTTAGTAGACCATTTTGGTGTTATCCCATGTGCACAAGTGGCCATGATTGCCTTAGAAGCTAAAATGGACCATTTGAACCCTTTATGAAACACAAAATGAACTATTTTGCAACCCAATGTCAAAATCTAACCAAATGAATAAATTTGCTCATAAAATTTGATATGCATATAGATCTCATTTAGATCTTTTTGGAAAGCCAAAGACCAGATTTTTTGGAGCTCTATGGAATTAATTATAATTTTTCAAAGTTGACATTTTTTTGCTGTTCTGATGCAAATACTATTCATTTAGTCAGTTGCTTATGCTGTGTCATTCAAGAGCTAAATGATGTCCAATGCTCATAAAATTTTATAGGCATAAACTAAACATAATAAGCTTTCCATGGTACTGAGATCACCCTAATTAGATATCTGAACAAGGAGATATAAATTTTTGAAATTCAAAGATAGTACTAGTAGTGACAAATGACCTCTGGTACATTTCTATCAATTTTTGGTAGCTAACAGTCCTGGTTGTGGTCTAGAATAATTTTATCTGTAGCTTTTTAAAATAGTAAAGTATGCTTAATTTTGATTTTTCTAAAATTAGTTATAATTTTTCAAAATTGATGTCAAAATTCTAAAATTTTTGTCCAAGGTTGCATCATTGATTTTCATGTATATTATCCACTTGCACGAGCTTTAAACCACTTCTTGAGATGGATTTAAGTTATATTTGTGTAATTAAATATAAAAATGAGATGAATGAGCTAATATGGTCCACGAGACACCGAATGAAGAATTTATACATGACGTAATGCCAGTTAATTCATTATTTTGATGTATTTTCCTTAAGAATGCTATGTAATTCATGGATATGAATCTACAAATGATATGAGATGAGTTCTATAAATATAGTGTTACAAACTTAGCCCATATTATAATTATTTTTTATATATTATTAATAAATAATATTATTAAAAAAATTATTTATAACTACAAATATAAGTAAAAAAGAATTATATAACACATATGATATTTTTTTAACTTTTACTTGTTGCATAATATATTATTAGAAATAAATTATAATTCAAATAAAATAATATTATTAAAAAAAAACTATCACCTTAAGAGATTTTATTGTCTCATATGTGCTGTAAGTGGTTTAAATTTTTTATAATATCTCTTTTAGGCTATTTAGTATTTAAAACAAAAAAAAAAAGAGTCAAGCAAGTGATAAGTTGAGATATCTAGTATTTAAAATAAAAAAGATAAAACAAAATAAAATTTTAATTTTTCTCAAAAATGGGTCAAGCTGGACTCGAGTCCAATTTTGAGTGAACAATACTAGGCTTAAGCTTAAATTTTTTTAAGAGTTTGATCTATTTTTAAATGAGTCTGGCCTATGATTATATTTAAAACATAGGCATGTTTGGTAGGTGGTAATTAGGAAGGAATGGAATGGGCAGAGATAGATCTAGGAGTGAATAACTTTTTAGGGGAAATTTTAAAAAAAATATTAACATGTTTGTGAATATAAAAATCTTAGGTTAAAATCATATATGTAACATATATTTTTATAATTCGCCAAAACTGAGCACGACGTCCTTTCATGTCATAAAATTTATCAATAATTGAGTTTATGTCAAACTTTTCAACTATCACTTTATCCAAATAAGCAACCATGCAATTTGCAATAACATCATCTTCCATCTTATTCTTGAGATTGTTTTTTTATGTTATTGATAGCTGAAAATGACCTTTCACTTGTTGCATTTAAAACTGGAAAAGTCAATAATATGCAAAGCAAATGGTCAATCAAATAATAAGTATCATATTTTTTTTTTCAATCCTTAGCATAATAAGGAGATTACTAAAAAGCTTTTTTCAAATCAATATGTTGTGGAATGTCAAACTTATAATATTGTGTTTGTATTTTGAAATGTAACCTTTCTTGTTTAGTAAAATCACTAAGATAAAATCTTGTTCACGAGTCACAAATTTAATCGACATTGAATTATTTGTAACCATATCTTGGATCTAAAGTTTAATGGTATTCAATTGAAACATGTTCAATATTGAATTGAAACATGTTCAATATTTAGGTAACATCTACAATTTCCAATAATATAAAAAGCAATCATGTTAGAAACACCAATATCATTATTTGCACAAAAAGTTATAAGTTCTTTTATAAAATTTTTCCAACCAAATTCTCTCATTCTTGAATTAACATTTTAGTAGTAGACACTAAAGTCATAGCATTTAAAATATCTTTATCCTTACATTATAAAGCTTGGCAAAGATCTTTACTAATTAGTAAAATATCTCTTATAAGATGCAAAATGAAGATAAAATCAAATGACTTTATAGTATCAAGAGCAACTTTAGCATCACCATGAACAAAGTAGCTACCTTCTTTCTTTCTTTTTTTTTTTTTTTTGTTTTGGAAGAATTTCACAAGTAGGCACAAACTTGACAAATAAACTTTGAATAGATTTTAAATGTAAACCCAATCTAGTATCTTCAACTTGTTGTAAAGTACCTATTTAATTGTATCCATTACTTGTTTCAACCTTATTATTAGCAATTTGACTTATAATATAAGTGGATTGAGTAACTTTTAATAGGCCATAATGCTTAGGAGAAACTATTATATAATTGACAATCAATGACAACTTTGTGAAAAAATGATGAATAGGACTAATTTCTTTAGCTATGACAAGTAATGTCAATTGTAAAAATAAGCAAGAAAATGGATATAATATGCATAAAGACAATCTTTTAAAAATAAAGTTTGTAAACTATTTCATTTACCATGCATATTGCTTGCTCCATGATAAATTTAACCATGAAGATCATAAATACTAACATTATGGCAAGAAAGAATGGATCCTATTTCATTTTTCATTGTCAATGATGAAGTACCTGAAATATGAACAAGATCATGAAGATTATAAATACTAACATTATGGCAAGAAAGAATGGATCCTATTTCATTCTTCATTATCAATGATGAAGTATTTGAAATATGAACAAGATCAATGAATCTTTCTTTAACATACCCATCTTTGTCCACAAATCTTAGAGTTATAGCCATTTGCTCTCTTTTACTTATCCCTTGCTTTATCAATAACGAGACAAAATTTGGAATCCCTAATCTCTTTACGAATTACTTCACGTACCCTCATGGCAAAGATATACAAGATTTCATTTTAAATGCTCAGTGAAATATATTGAGCATTTACAAGAACATTTTCTAAGACAACATTAGTAATATTTAGATTCTGAGATGCTAGAAGCTCTATTAACTCAATGAAGTTTTCCATATTCAATAAGTCAATGCTTTCATCATTACCTCTAAATGCACATGCTAGGAAAGTGGGCCATTAAACTACATCGAAAAGAGCCTTTAGTTTCAAATAGTTGTTTGCAATAACTTGAGAATTTTGTCTATGAAAGACTTTATCTATATGTTGGGGGATTAAGCCATCAAAGCATCACAACATTATACACAACTATTATAAGGTGAATTAGGAGTAATTCAAACATGACAAAGAAATGCACAATTAACTCCATCAAAGGCTTTCCTTTAAGATCAAAATCTTTAAATTGTAAAGGCATTTTTTCCATTATTTTAAGGACTATTACTAAACAAGTAACATGGTAAACAAAAAGCTACATCTAATATAAGTGAATATTCTAGCCAATTTAAATATCTATTAAACCAATAGGCTTAAAAATAGTGAGGACGTGGTCCATTAGAAACTAAAAATTTACTAAAAGTAGGCTAATATGGTCTTGATTTAATATAAGCACGATGAATCTTATCATGTTAATCAATAAGATACTCTTAAATTGAAATATCTTTCCTTAGATATTTTCTAATAAAGTAATATCAATTTCTTCTTTTTCCACTCTTGATACTTTAATTTGATGTTGCTCATTATTGGTTAACTCCATAGGTAGTAAATAAGGATGAGATGATTTACTAGCTTCAAGATTTTAAGAAGCTTTCCTTTTAAAAAAGTTATCAATAGTTGTAGGCTTCCCAATAATAAAAATCCTCTTATATTATTATAAGAATAACATAATTAATCAATAAAGATCATACTTTACTAATATAACTAATAACTAAGGCAAAAATAAACTTAAATTGAAACAATGATTAATAAGAAATAAACTTAATCATTGTTTCTTTTTTTAAATATTTAACACAAGTAACCATGTTCTAGACATATCATTTTCCTATCTTTACCTTTGGTCTCTACTATCCTTATTTAGAACATACCATTCTCTAAACATATCATTGCCTGATTCTACCATCCTTATCTTTATCTCTATATTGTCTTTAAATAGTGAAGTTGGTATGAGGGAGAAATCAAATTGATATCTCAAAAACTAAAATTATTGTAAGGGAGAATAACCTCTAACTTAGCAAAGAAGAGCTAACCTAATACATAATAGCAAAAGAGATCAATGATGAAGCATAAATGTTGTAGTAGCATAAAGAATAGGAAATAGGTTGGTATGATGATGAAGTATATAGCAAATGATACTTTGAAATAAGGATAAAGCTTGGTGTTAACTTTTTTTTTAATTAATTGTTTTGTTAAAAAAAATTTTTGACACTTGTTTTTAAAGAAAATAAGAGGCTAGCGTTTCTAGATATACAAGAGAATAATATCATAAAAGTGAAAGTGTCGTAGTATGTGCACTTAAAGCAAGTTACATAGGGATAACTTTGACATGATATTCTAAAGGCAATGCATATAAAACAAAAGTGATTAGCCAATTAACTTGCTACTATGATAACTTTGGTAGGCCTATTTAGGGTGGGGGGTTGCAATCTATGACATACCAATTATATATATATATATATATATATATAAGGAAACATTACACATGAGGACTCATATTTTGTAAAAGTTATAATAAAAGAGAGCTTAAAAATCTAAATTATATTTCAAAACTAAGGGACTTAATTTTATGTTTGAAGAGACAAAAATACCCTTCCTTACTTTGCTATAAACTAAAATGCTTCATTGATTCTCCCTTGCTTGATGTCTCTTTCTCTTTGCTCCCATCGATGACAACCTCCTCCTTGCTCCCATTGACCATGACATCCTTCTCCCTTATAAACTCCTCCCCTATACTCCCATCCCAACGAGGTCATTCTCATCACAAGCTTGATGATCTCTTTCTCCTTTTCTGATCAATGCTAACCACTTGCACCTTCTCCTAACTCATGTATGTTTTGATTTTCTCCTAGGTTTTAGCTTTTTTAATTGATTTTAAGCCAAAAGATGGCATTGCAGTGCACAAACAATGAAGGAGGAAAAAGAGGCTAATAGAGCAAAAAATAGGAAAATGAGAAATTAAGCAAGAATGATGAAGCACTAAGGTAAATCCTTACTCTTGTCTCTTGAGTTGTGTGCAAGCTTTGACTTTGATCTTGCCTCCCATGCTCTTAAACTAGAATTCTTCCCATTGCTAAAATTTCTTGCACTAATAGTCTTATGTAAAAGGCCATTCATTCTCTTGGTATGGGTAGTATTAGATGCAACACCTTAACTTGAATGATTTGAATTGAGGTAAAATTTAATTTGCTACTTATATAGGTTATAATCTGCAACTCCCTTTTTGCTGTCTAATATGATCCTTCATGGAAGATTTCATATTAATAATATTATAGCTCTTTGTTCGAATGTTAAAAGGTGACCTATTGATGCTTTAATGTGTTCTAGCTATAGGTTTTAATTTTTTTAGTTAAGCCTTGCCTTCTTGCTATGCCCTTGCTATGTTTTAATTGAGATTTAGGTTGTTTGTGGTTGTGTATATGGTCATGATTGTAGCAATTAGATGATTCATGCCTAAAATGTGAATAATTTTGCTAAAAATCCCTTGCAATTCCTTAAAATATAAACATAATTATACTAAAATCTCTTGTAACATTGATATAGTAGTAATGTTCCTAAAACTAAAAGTAACTCTTAATTGTTGTGACAAAGTTAAAAGTGTTGGTAACTTTCTTAAAAGTCCATTGTAAGCACCTTAAAATGTAGAAGTAACTTTCTTAATAGTACTTAGTAGAATGTTTGTCTAGTGAAGTGGATAGAAGGAAATTTTGAGATTTTTTTAAGGTCAAATTCTTAGGATTTCAAAGGGCATATTTGATTGAGCTTGATTATTAGTGCTACTCTATTAAACTTTAAGTGGGTTAGTTAGTTTTTGTCTTTGTGAATAGTATACATATATAAGCAAATGAATATCTTATGCTCCATATTCCTAAGCGAAAACTTTATGCATATTTGTGTGGTTCACAACTTCCTTGATATTAATGGAGGTGCACTAGAAAACTTAGATTCTATTAGATAGCTAATGAGATAATTAGATTCTTGAGGGGAAGAATTAATGTTTTAATTAGATGAACTTCTAAAAAAAGCATAGTTATGTAGCTTTAGAAATAATTTCTTTATTGCTGCCTTGAGGAATTAAGAAACTAATATGGTGCGGTGGCTATGCACAAAGGAATTCTATTACATCCCCACTCAAGGTGGTTTTAACACTTCACAAGTTCACATTTTTAATTGTGTTTTGGAGGGGATTTTAAGTATCACAACATAATTGAAAATAAAGGAGGAAGCCTTTCTAAGTAAGCCTTAGATGCTAATACTAAACACTACTTTTTTTTTTTGGGTTAGAATTTGACCTCTTTGTGATAAGATGCCAAAACAAGTTACAAATGATACAAAAGTGGTGTCTTTAGAGCCAAATGATTGGAAGGACAATGAGTTGTTCGATAGTTAGCAAAGAGACAATATAATCACATTATTAGGACAATGTTTGCACCTCATTTAATGGGAACTCAAGAATCAATAACAACCAAAGACACTACTATACGAGAGACTATAGTTTTTTTTGTTATAGAGTACATCATATTTGGTGTTAAATTTGGCCAAAACTTGTAAATTGAATTGTTATAGATGTTTGTTTAAAAGCTATAGTATGAGAGACTATAGTTTTTTTTGTTCAAAAAGCTTGAATTGTGTAACTAAAAGGATTCTATTAATATTATAAGAATATTTAAATCCCTTTATGTTTCTTTCATGTTGCACTCTTTTTACTTTAAACTCATTTGCAGTGATAAAGTTTGTTGACTGTATTAATTTCATAATACCGCAAGTGGAAGTTGAAGAGAGATGTAAATAATGTAACATTCAATATTAATGTTAATAGTATGCAAAGGTTTTGCTTTTGATATGAAATTTTGTGTGTTATGTATTTTAAGATTAAATGAAAGTATGAAGTTTCAATGAAATGATAAGGTTTTGTTTGTCATAAGTAAGTTTTAGTATCATTACAATTAGGTTTTTAAAAAGTTACTACTATATTTAAGGAAAGTTACTAATAGGTTTTAAGGAATTTATAACCTTGCAACCCATATTGAAAAGTTACTATTAAGTGTTAATATCATTATTATTAGGTTTCAAGAAAGTTACCACTAAATTTACAAAAAGTTACTAGCTAGTCTTAAGGAAATTCCAAAGTTAGGAAAGTTACAATTATGTTTTAGTAGTACCATTATTATAAGTTTTTATAAAAGTTATTATTAAATTTAAAGAAAGTTACCAATGGGCTTTTGGGAATTTATAAAGTTGCAACCCATATGTTGGAAAGTTATTATTAAGTATTAATATTGTTACTATTAAATTTTAGGAAAGTTGTCATTAAATTTAAAGAAAGTTACTAGCCGGTTTCAAGAAATTACAACCTTGGGAAAATTAATATTTAGTATTGTTAAAATTAGGTTTTTAAGAAAATTACAACTAAATTTATAGGAAGCTTACATAATATTAAATGTTAGTACTATTATCATCAAATTTTAAGAAAATTATTACTATATTTAAGGAAAGGTACTAGTCAGTTTTAGAGAAATTATAGTCTTGGAAAAGTTACTATTACATTTTAGTTCTATTGCTATAAGATTTTAAGAAAGTTATTACTAAATTTAAGAAAAGTTATTAGTATATTTTAGGAAACTTATAACCTTGCAACCCATATTGAAAAGTTATTATTTTGTTTTATTGCCATTTCTATCAGATTTAAAAAAAAGTTATTACTAGATTTAAGGAAAATTACTACTTAATTTTAGGAGAAATTATAGAACAACATCGAGTGAGTGTTTGGTCCTTTAATGGCAAAGAACTGGTTATTGAAGAGTTAGTTCTTTGATGGTGTAACAACATAGAGATGGTAAAGTAAAAAATGACACAACAATGGCAATGATTTTTCAATAGTGCAACACAAAGAAGGTAAAGTAGCAACATAGCAAAGGAAAAATGACACTGAGATGATACTAGTTCTTTAATGCTGTAGCATAGAAACAAATAGCAAGAAAATGTAGGAGACATAAGGAGACTTCATTAAATGGTATTTTAGTCTTATCATACCAAAATTTTGGTCCTTTGGACCTTAAGAATAATTTTAATTTTTAAAATCTTTTATACTAGATATTAAAAATTTCAGATCTTTATTTATAATTTGCTTTATATAAAATTATCAAGTGTGGGGGCAAGCATCTCCTTGCCCTTATAAATCCATCACTAAGAATGGGAGTAAGGTTGGTTAGAAGGTGGCAATCCCATTACCATCGGCATTGGGAATGCCAAACTTTAAGGGAATCATATTCCATTAGGAGGATGGAATTAATTGGAAATGTGATAAAAAAAATGCTCATGCCCTTAAATGAATATTTTATTATTTTTAATCTCAAAAGCATTATGATTATTTGTCTAATTTTTTATTATTATATTATTTTTATCCAACTAAATATACAATTAAAATAATATTATCTTTTCCTTCTATGACATATCAAATATAATTAAGGCCATATGATTTCATTCAATTCTTATTCTTTTCCATTTCTATTCCTATAAAAATCATTTTTAGATACTAAACATAACGTAATACTTAATTGAGTAGAACTCCAAGCAGTAAGGGAGTTCTAAAGAGTGTTTAACTATACTTGAAACAGTTTAGATCCCTTGCTATGTGATATTTTTGCTATGCAGGGTATGCAAATTGTTTAAAAAAAATATTGAAGTTTCTTTTTCTAAAATAACATCTACGCCTATTCAGAGAGCATAACTTCTCTTGCCATGCGGAAGCCACGACAACAGACCCGGATCCACTTGAAAGGTCTTTGAGTCTCATACAGCTCAGAGATAACGTTATGACGGAAATTTCATCTGATTGAATGATTACAGGTAATGAGACTTGTGTTGACCCTTGGTTGGACCCAGGAGCTACAGTACGGAAGCCATTACGCCGTTAAGGCGATCGTAGTTGTACGATTTGTACTGGACTAAAGAGTAGTGATGTTTTTTGGTGCAGGTAAGGTGTATTAAAGGCTTGGCCCCTTTGCTCAATTGGGTCAGCCAAGTTTCTTAATGGGTCACCTTCATCGTCTAGGTGCTGCAATGAAGCCAATTGGGCCTCTTGGGCTATGTTGTTCAAGTTGGTACTCATCACATACTAGCTCACGAGGTAAAACTTTAACTTGCTTCGTTTTTGCTAAAGTAGTCAGATAAGCATTAGTACACCAATTCTTGTGGTATGCATAGACTAATTAATGTTGATTTCTTAATCTTTCAATAACTAATTTGTATTATATTTCTTAATTTTTCAAAGGCTAAGTAGTATTCAGCACTAACACCCCATTTTATACAGTAAATGGAAGGTAGAGATGGAAGTAATATTTTTTACTTATTATTATTACTATTTAATCATATCTGTTCTTTTATTATTTTTTAAATAAAAATATAAAAATTATTTTTTATTTTTTTCTATTCTTCAATAAGGTAAATATTAAATTTTACATTGACAAAATAAATAATATTACATTATGTTGTTAAGAGATAACTAAAGAGATTGGCGTAAAGTCTAGTTGACTAGTAAGTCAAACGGGTAAAAATTCAAAAACCAAATCATTATCTTTTAAAGATAAAAAGTGATTTTTTTTCTTAGAAAACAAATTTTGGAAGACTGGAGAACTATATATAAAAAAAAAAAAAAAAGAGAGGGCCTTAGTTTAAAAAAAAAAAAAAAGCTAAGTACATATCAGTGAATTGCTCCCCATGAGACGCAGTGCCGGCCCGCGAGTTCTTTTCCTTGGGAGGCGACCATTTCTAATTCTCTGGCTGGCGATTTTGTGCGCGTTGCTTCGCTTCTGCAGAGAGAGAGAGAGAGAGAGAGAGAGAGAGAGAGAGAGAGAGAGAGAGAGATAATGGAGGAGACTGATGAACTCAGGCTCCGAGCGATAGTGTCGGAGCCTGTAAATGAGACCCTTAATCCTAACGTGCCCTCCAAAGTCAGAGAAGAAGGCGAGCTATCTTCCTCCGATAATGGCGACGTATTGTCTCCTGAACCCTAGCTCATATTATTTTTCAACTTTTGGCTTCCCTTTTTTCAATCTAATTCTCGTTCGTTGACTTACGTTTTTCTCTCAGTGGTGTCGCTTTTTTTTTTTTTTCTCTGTTTAATTTCTGGGGAAATGAAGGAATGTGACAAGCGTATATGGCTAAAGCTACAATTTATTTGTCGCATATAGATTTAGTTGGCTAAAATATGTAGTTTATGTTAGTTATCTGATAGTTTTATCAATTTGCCATGGATTTTGTTTTATTCTTGATGAGGGGCGATTATATGATCTGAGGTTCAGATTAACTACACTTAAATCTGTAGGGACTGGGCAGCACTGTCGGATGTTTAACTTTTTTTCATGTCGAAATCTTGCTCTGTAATTTTGTTATCTCGGGAGGATACCTCTTCTTTTGTGTCTTTCTTCTCTCTTAATAAAATTCTTCTTTTATCCAGAAAAAAAAATATTGAGGAAATGAAAGTTGGACGACCGCGTCAAAACTTAGATAGAGCATTTGGTAAAATAAATATATTATTTGGTTTTCTCTGTCATGGATTTCTTATTGGGTATTTTCTGTCCACCAGGAAATCACTGATTGCTCCACTGGAAAACCCACCCCTGCTGCAGGGTCCAATTCAGTTTCTCATGCTCTAAATGATACCCGTGGTGTTCAGGGTGGTAAGTCTTCCTAGCTGTCAAATAAAGGACAGCTTCAGTGTTTGCTTTTTGGAACTCTACATTATTATCTGACTTGTACAGGGCTTGTTTTTGTTGATAGTATGCCAAAGCCTTGGCAATTACATTTTTTGTTGTTTATGGAGTTGGAAACTTCATCTGACATGTGCAAGATCTATGCATTTGTTTATTCAATCATTTAATTATGGTGATCACTGCACATGTTTGCTCTGATCTCTGCAATGTAATTTTTGTTGTAAAGGGTGCCTGTGTTGGTGCTTTTTTGTATGATATGGAGACTTTACCCTATTCTGGTTGGAACGTACCATATTTGAGTTTATTGTAATACATATCTTCCCAAAAAAATTGCAGCCTTATTTATATTATCTTGGGGTTGACTTTTTGTAGCAATATTTCTGCAGGCTCTAATAGTATACAGTTGCGAAAAACTGTGCAATCAACTTGTCGGAAGAGCTTTAACAAGAACCAATTACCACCTAAATCTTCTATGTGGTCTGCCCATGCTGGCACTGATAAAAATCTTGTGATAAGCTTCTCTGATGATGATAGTGGCAGTGACTCTGAAGACTATAGACAGGATAAAGTAGTTGAATCTAAAGGTAACACTTCCAGATTGGATGGCAATCAGAAGCCACCTACTTTATCCTCAGCAAAATCATACAAGTCACTGAATAATGCTAGAAGTGTAAACAAGTTTGTACCCAAAAGATTACCCTCAAATCACATGGCTATCTCATTTACCAAAATTCATGGTTCTAATTCTAAGGGTGCTAGATCCTTGTCACTGGGTCAAGGATCTCGAGCTAGAAATTTCAATACCTTGAACAAAAATTTTGCAAGTCAAGAGCATAAAAATGACCAAGGAGTGGTATTAAATAACAATAAACTTCAGGATTTGCGACAGCAGATTGCACTTCGGGAAAGTGAACTCAAGTTAAAGGCAGCCCAGCAAAATAAGGAGCCTGCTTCAACTTTAGGCAGGGATCATAATGCAATCAAACTAAAGAGTGACACAGCTAGAAAATATACTTATTCAGAGAATGCGCAATTGGAACCAAAGGAACCAGATAGGAAACGATTAAAACTTGGCAGATCTTATGCTACCCCTCCGGCTATTGGTAGTCAGCCAGAGGTTCCTGCTGCAAAGTCTGTATTGCCATCAAAAGAGTCTGCATGGGAAAATTGTAATCTACAGGAGAGAAATAAGGTTGATCATGGTGTAAAAGAGACTCCATTATGTATGGGAGAGCCAATAGTTGTCAGATCGCAGGGTCATGACAAACATCTGGACATTTCATCGCAAACTATGCCTTCTAGACCAGGAGATGGTAACTACTTTTCTTTATATTGACTTTTCTTGTATTTTGACATATTGGCTTGAAAACTTCATTTTGCTATTCTGAAAATTAAAAACAGTTGTAATTAAGTTATTCTGCCATTCAAATCATTATATTCTCTTAAATTGAAGAAATACCTTCCAAGGTAGTGTTTTCTTTTTAGTAACTCATTACCTTTTGTAATGTGGTAGTGTTCTTATTTTCTAGTGATAGGGTCAGGCAAGGAGGCTATCATGTCAATTTGATGACTTATTTTAGACTTAGTCAGGATGTAAAGAACCTCTTTCAACTTAAGGGGTTGTGTAATTTATTCTTTTTAATTGTATAAGTTGATCATAAAATCCTACACTCAGTTTTGTGCAACATAATCCATCTGTTCACTTTTCTGTCCAAAACCCTTACATCACTTGTCCTTATATGCCGGAAGAGGTTAAATCAGCAAAAAATACATTTGACCTGTCATCATAAGTGGCAGACAATGGCTTTTATTGTGTGTGGTTATTTTCTTCTACTTTTTTTGCAGAAAAAAGCCTTATTGGTCGCTTGGAATTTCAAGTTGGATGTATTTGTTGCTGATATGGCCTTATTCAGCTTACACAGACAAATAGTGTTAAGTTTTGGAAGAAAAGTTAACAGGATAGTTGCAGAAAAATAACAGTTTGAGGGGTCTATGTTTAACTTTTAAAAAGTTGGGGGAGATAATTGCACAAACCCCTAAGTTGATGGGGTTTCTTTGCATTTGGGCCAAATGTAAAATTATGTTGACATGCATAAGAATTTTTAAAGTTTGTTGTCCAATTGCTGGACTTTATTAAAATAAATGAATTATGTAAGTATAATGAAGTGCTAGTTACTTGACTGAAACTTAGCCCAAATATCAGCCAGTATAATGTGTTTTAAGTCCTTCTCTGTTCAAAATACCTCAAGGTGTTATCTTAATGTGTAGGCACTGACATCAATAATAATTGCAACCGGACAGAAAAGCATAGTAGGCTAGTTGACCCTTGTGTTGCTTTCAACCAGAGTTTACTTCCGGCAAATATGACTTCAAATATTGTGCCAAAAAATACAGTAAGTTATAATTTATTATACATGGCATTTGCTTTAGTTAGTGACTTGACTGAAAACTGTACCTCTGCTTTTGCCATTTAGTTGTTGGCTGTCACATGTTTTCTTGTTCTTTGACAAGTTTATTGATATGAAGTCTCTTAAATTAATTACAAATGGACTCTCTCAACTGATCGATTGTTAAGTGATAAATGGACCGGTTTAGTTGATCAACACTGTGCCCCCTTCATTGTTATTCTTAAAAGAGTGGGAGGCACCTGTAGGTCATAGGTAAGCCAAGATAAACTTTTGACAATATCACTGTGGCGTTTCTGTTGCTTCTTTTTCACATCTGTCAATTTTAGAATATCTGGACATAATGCTTCTGTTACTTGTAACCATGCAAAATAGTGTAGAATTGATTCATCCACCAAGTTCCTCCTTGAATAAATCCACAAATGTGAAAAATCTGAAAGGTGGCTTGAACTACAACAAAGTCAGGTCCTGAGATAACATAATAGAGCACTCAATCAACAATGCATGTCAGGTTTTGTTATCGTGGTCCACATAGCAAATTAAAGGATTTTGATATATGTTACACCTGTAATCTTCAATGTTATTGACTCTCCTCTTCACTTCTCATTCAGGAAGCATTAGACAATGCAGTTGTTTTGAATTGTAATGATAATGCAAATGACTCAGAGCATAGCAGCATAGATTTACATTCATTTTTTGAAATGGAAGAATTGATAGATAAGGAACTGGAGGAAGCACAAGAGCACAGGCACAAGTGTGAAGTTGAAGAAAGAAATGCTCTTAAAGTTTACCTTAAAGCTCAGAGGGCTTTGATTGAGGCTAATGGTCGATGCACCAATCTTTACCGCAAAAGGGAATTGTATTCAGCCAAGTTACGATCTTTAATTTTGAACAATTCTGGTTTTTCTTGGTCCTCAGGACAGTATGAACATCTTGATTTGGGGCTGGATTACCTTCCTAGACATGGATATGTAATACCCACATCAAGCTGTCAGAGGCAGGCTGAATACAATGATGTTAATCAACCGGCGTTTGATACAACTGATCAAGGTGTCAACAATGGACCCTCCAATACATCTGATCACCGTATGAATGGAGCAAATTTGGGGTTTGAGCCTTGCAGTGAACCAGATGCCAGTACATCAGAGCCGGTGCCCCGAAGGGGTAATAATACTGTAGATGGAGTTTATTCTCCTTCTGATGAATTAGATACATCTGCTAATGATAATGAAGAGATGTCTCCAGCTATACATGTGTCTACTCATCATGACATTGTAAATCAAAGAAAACAATATTCTAAAGCCAAACTAATGGACAGAGATACTGCATCAAATGCTAGATTCTGTGCTGAGAATCCCCAGGATTCTTTGCTTCTTGAAGCAACATTAAGGTCTGAGCTATTTGCACGATTAGGGACAAGAGCTTCAAAGAGTAGCAGTACATGTAACAACCTAGGGCCTGCTGCTGAACGAGGGGCTGAAAATGAGAATGGAAGTGAGAAAAGGCAGATACATGATGAAGTTGTCCCATTCTCTAGGGCAGGAGCAAATGATTTTAGAGGTAATTGTTTTTAATTGAACTTGCTCGTGTGTGTTTATATATGCCTGTTTGCTGTATATAACTTACATCAACTGTAAGATTGATCATTTGATTTGCTTTTTAGAAATCTAGAGACTGTTGCATAAGTAGACAAATATCGCCCCAGTGATTAATTGTATATTCTATGGGGAATTTCATTAGATGGTTTTCACTGGGTACCTCTAAAAGATTGGGAAGTGGAATTGCTTCTTGCATTTCTATAGAATATTTAGGGGCATAATTTTCTGGCGGTGATTATGAAAGAATATTCTGGCTGGTATAAAAATATGTACTTGAAGAGACTTTCCTCAAGAGGTTCCTTGAGTAGTATTCTCATGGTTGTTAATCTGAGCAGATATCAAATGGTGGTTTTGAGTTGGTCTTATATCATTATACAGAGGAGAAAAGAAGAAAGGGCTGGTCTTGCATGTGTGGAAGTTAAACAGAGGGGGGGAACAGTAGGTTGCTTGTGGTTACATTAGAGTGTTTCTCATTTCTGATGGTGCTTGATTTTGGTTTATTTTGAAAAGTTGTTTCTCAGATATAATCATTGAACTTCATATGCTTTCAACGTGCTTAAAAATTTATCTTGGCCTGCAACATTAAATTTCAACTGAAAACAAAACGGTGCCACAAGGACTCTTAAATGTTGCAACATTAAATTTCAATTGAAAACAAAACAGTGCCACAAGGACTCTTAAATGTTATATGTGCCTTATAGTTTCTTGCCTAGCAAAAATTTGGAACTACTTGGTTTGTCAGTTGCAGTGAAGTAAGCTATCAACATCTTTAGGTATTGACGAATAATTAGGGCTCATTCAAATGCTTCTTGGTTTTCAATTGTGATGAATTACTAGTTAATATCGGTTCTAGCCAATCAAGTATTGATGAACATGCAAGTTTTTCAAGTATATTTTTTATTTTTATTTTTATTTTTTCAATTTTAACTCTAGGTAATGAGAGACATGAAAGGAGTATTTATCTGGATCCTGCTGAGATTCAAAGTCAGCAAAACACTTGTGGAACTTCTTTAATTTCCAACTGCAGTACTGCTTCAAGGGACCAAGGGTATCTGGCTCTTCAAAGTCACCACCTAACAAGGGCAATGAAGATGTCACCGATGATTTTTCGGAGTGCATTCAGTCACCTGAAGCAAATGTCACAATTCAATTCAAAACAATTATTGAGTAAAAATCAGTGGTTTCATGCTAATGATGGTGAAAATGATAAGAATACTTGTCTGGGTTCTAGAAGAGCAGAGTGTAGCAATATGTTAGCAATTTCAATGCCTGTCACTGGGTGGAATTTAATTTCAGAAGAAAGCTCTTATAGTTGCAGTTCTGCAGTTGATCCATTTTGGCCACTTTGCATCTATGAGCTCCGAGGAAAATGCAACAACGATGAGTGTCCTTGGCAGCATGTTAAGGACTATAGTGATGGAAACTATCAGAATCAGCACTCTGATTTTGATGATGCAGGTATGGAAATTTATAGTAAATGTTAATTTAAAACCTGTGTGTTTTGTCCTCATTTTTTGTATTTGAACATTTTGAGAATAAGTGAGGATTAGTATCTGTATTCTATATGGTGTACTTAGAAGCTGAATAAAGTATTGTTCGTTAGATATAAGGAGGTTAATTGGCTGGATAAGTAGTGGATGATACTTTCGATAGTGAATTGACATGCTGGTCCTTAAAACATATGCCTTGTCTCAATTTGATCTCTGAAAGCTTGAATGCCTCGTTTTAGTCTTTCAAAGAGTATGTTGTCTTCAATATCATCTCCATGTTAAGCCTGTTAATAGAGATAAGTAACATGACGTAACGTGAAGTTGATGTGGCCATTAAGTCCTCAATTTTCACTGAAACCTGCTGTCACATAACACCAAGAAGGGTATGTTGTTGTGGCTACTTTTGAGTCATATGGTGCTTTGTCATATGACTCAAAGCAGCCGTATTGAAGACGAAATGCTCTTTTGAAAACTGAAATGAGATGGTTTAACTCCAAACTGAGGAAAGCTGTATCATTGGAAGACCAAAATCTTATTTTACTCAACTCTTGAAGAGGGTGCATATGGGAGGGAGATAATATAGTTTTACTTTATCACTGGAGAGTGTGAGAGTAAAATAATTCTTTATATCTCCATTTAAAGTATGTTGGGTTTGTGATAAGGGTTATAGCGCAATAGTTAGGAAATGCTAGTAAGTGATTTTCTATTTTAGATCTTTTATTAAAAAAAAGGGGGGTGGGGAGGAGTGGGGGTTGGGTTCCCACCGTAAGATGGACATTGATTTAGAGTCCCGCTCCTTTTAATTTCTTAGAGCATTAAAATCTGGAGCTTCACACCTTAACCAGAGATATCAATGTTTCTGAAGGGAAATGATGTGATTATATCAATCTTTTATTGGATGCTTACAGCTAACTGACAAATTTCAATTGACACTTGATATTTGGCATTTGCAAGTTATAACTGCCACTGCCTCAGTGAAAAACAATGTTGGGAAAACTAGAATCCTTTGACTGACAGAAATTAAGAATTGAGTTGACAATACCTTGAAGAATTTTTTTGTGTTGTTTAGCAGATTGTCAAGGTGTATTAACATCACATCAACAAAAGAGTAATGGTGTGACAAAAGTTTCCAAAAGTCACAGAGCTACAATTCTGCCAACTTATCTTGTTGGTTTAGATATACTGAGGGCAGATCAACTCACATATAAATCCATTCTAACACATAGAAATACTTGCTGGCAGAAGTGTTTCAGTGTAACTTTAGCTACTTCAAATTTGCTTCAAAATGGTTTACCTGAAGATGGTCCATTCTTGCATGGTGGTGATGAACGCATTGAGGTCCATCGGACTTGGAACAAACAGTTCTCTTATTTACAGTGGAAAAGAGCTGTGGTTTGTTACTTCTAACTAATTTTTTCTTTTCAATTCTTTCTTCTGATGCATTACAATATCTGTTCACTTTTAATTATAATCCCTTTAATTAGGTTTCAATCTAAGCTTATCACTTCCATGCCTGTCATGAGATTAAAGTTTTATTGCTTTTAAGCATGTTACGGTTCCAAAGTCTGATAAGCATTTTTTTATCTTCTGTATTTGTGCATATCAATGCATGCGTTGTGGTTTTGTGACTTAATGAAATTACCAAAAAATTTTGAAAAGATTTTGGTGCTGGGGACTTTCAACTAGTTAATGTTGTATTAAGCTTTGAGGAATGAGGGAGAAAAATATTTGTTTATAAGAAAATGACTATTTTGAATTTTAATGAGGAGATGGATTCTTGTTGGCTATAATGATAATTTGACAGAAATCCCAGCCTCCTCTTTGGTGTAACGCATCTTGATAATGAATTTACATAAAAAAAGTTGAGTTTGATTTCTAAATTCTTTCAAGTCCTTTATTTCATACTAACTTCCCAATTATATGTTGTGTACTTAGAATCAAAATGAGCAGGCTCTGGCGGATAATGAACAAGCTGTTGAGATGGCTCTTCTTGTTCTCAACCAGGAAATTAATAAATTGGAGGGTTTAAGAAAGGTAACAGTTGTCTCTATGCCTTGGGAGTCTTGATGTACAATTGTATTCTTGTATTTCTTTCCTCTTCATCTCAAATTTTGGATTTTGTAGGCTCTATCTGCACTGTCTAGAGTTTTGGAGACTGATCCAACATCTGTGGTTGTCTGGATTGTTTATCTTCTCATTTACTACGGAAATCTGAAGCCAACCGGAAAGGATGACATGTTCTTGTATGCGGTATGTTTTTCTATGTTTTCTACTTTCATGTGGCTGGAGATTTAGGAACTTTTCAGAATATAGAGACCTCTATAGGTATTCCTATGGTAATAGTATACTCTGGAAAATATACTGAAACAATTTGTGCTTTTTTGTTTGTATAACTTTGGTCATAGGCAGCAGCAATCTTACTTACCTGTTAGGCATTTTGGTTCTAAATTTTTTTTCCCTTTGCTGATATGAATTTCTTGACATATGCCTTTTTCATGTCCTATGATCAATTATTGGGGACCATCTGCACACCTGCTCTTCTGATTTTCTGTCTTGTGCTATCTCACATTTTCCTCCAATCCTTTTGCAGTTATATCTTTCTCTTTGACCTCTCTCTCATGCACACAAACTTTTCTTCTTGTTGAAATTTAGGGTTAAAGTAGTTAGCACTAGCAGAACTTAGGGGCTGAAGAAAAGCACTCCACACTTAAGCCATTGTACCATCCTTTATGTATAATATTTTGGAAACTCAAGAGTTTAAATAGAAGGTAAACTCTTAGAGATAATGATAAGGGATAACTATAAGATAATATTAAACTCCAAGACTCTCAATCCTTTAATATTACCTCTTACTTTGTAAGACTTATCCTATGTTTCTCATTACTTCCCCTCTAGCTGAAGATTATACAAGTTTCAGCTTGTTACAAATAAAACCTAATCAAAAAACAAAAACAGATCTAGACTTAGACAGTACATCACAACCCACATGGTTATGCAACCACGATACCAGAACTTTGACGAGTTTCACTTCTTTAGATGATGTCTTCAGTAAACAAATAGCTTCTGGAATTCTTCAACATGCTTCCCAACGTCAGCCTCCTCTACATTCTCCCAGATGTTTTCTTTGGCGGCCACATCTTCTAACCCAATTATATGGCTTCTAGTAGTCTTTGACCAACTTCACCTGAGTAGTCTCCCGACCTTCTCCCAGCTGGACTCTTATTCATACGAATACTATAACCACAAATACACTTATTTAACTTGGATGCAATTATTTCCTTAACCTACAAGTAACTCTTTCTTAAAGGTTTTCCTAAATGCCTCTTAACACTTGTCATACTTTAAAGTTGTCCAGTGTCTACTATCCACTATCCATTTTCTTATTGAATTTCAGAAGTATTCATTCAGAGCCTTCATGTGACCAACATTTATTGTGCATATTGCATGAACAAACCCCCACACCCCCCCCCCCCCGTCCCAAAAAAAAAAGTTATGCTTGTCCTGACTCCTATTTTTGATTTATCGAGTCTTCTTCCGTCCAGGCTGATAGTAGGTTTTGTTGGTGGGATAACTAATCCTGTATTTCCATCTCACATTTTTCATTTACTCTGTAAAATCATCTTTAATCCAAACTGCTATGTCCATACCATAAATTGGATCATCTGGAACTGTGGGCTAGGCAGTTTGACCATATATTAACCCATCATGTCAGATTGTTACATCGTGAGAATCTATTGATCATTCTTATAGAGGGTCAACATGTAATTTTAAATAAAGTAGTAATAATGGGCAAATAGGAATTGCTAACTAGCTACTAAAATAATTATTTCTCTGTATTATTCTTCCTACAAAATCTCTATTAAATAGTTTGTCGTAGTTAAAAATTTCCTGCTCTCTACCTCCCCCCCCCCCCCGCGGGGGGCTTTTTTTAAAAAAATCCCCTGCTTATGGAGAACTAGAAGAATGATATAATATCTTTAGGATTGGGATAATAGTTGTAGAATGCTGTCCGTGACTCCATGTGGCTTTTTCGGCTTTTGTCTATGTGGTGTTGACATAATCCAATGCAATACTTTTTCCGACATAATCCAATTAAATGCTTTTTCCTTGTACTTTTTCTTTTTGGGGTCAGAAAAAGCTTATTTCCTCCTTTGCCCCTACTTTGTTCTATTTTATTTTATTTTTAATAGAATATTAGTTTTCCTGATCGAGAACTGAATACAAGCTTTCCACAGAAATTCTCACTATTGTTTGTCAGGTCAAGCATAATGAGGGATCTTATGTACTATGGCTCATGTACATTAACAGTCGGACACAGCTTGATGATCGGTTGGCTGCCTATGATGCTGCCCTCTCAGCACTTTGTCAGCATACATATACTGCTGTCAAGGATCGAATACATACAAGTTCATGCATCTTGGACCTGTTTCTGCAGATGATGGATTGTTTATGCATGTCAGGGAATGTTGAGAAGGCCATTCAGAAAAGTTATGGAGTATTCCCTGCTACAATGGAATCCAACGAGCCTCATCATCTATCCCTCTCAGATATACTAAATTGCTTAACAGTTTCTGACAAATGTGTGTTCTGGATTTGTTGTATTTACTTAGTTATTTACAGGAAACTGCCTGACGCTGTCATACAGAAGTTTGAATGTGAGAAAGATCTTGACATTGAATGGCCATTTATCCATTTATCAGAAGAAGAGAAGCAGATGGCTGTTAGACTTGTAGAAACAGCTGTTGAATCCGTTGACTCTTACATTTATAATGAATCAGTGAAAAATGAAGTTAATCTGAGGTCTGCTCAACTTTTTGCTCTCAATCATATTAGATGCATGGTTGCACTGGATAACCTAGAATGCTTAGGGAGCTTGTTGGATAAATATGTGAAGTTGTACCCTTACAGCATTGAATTGGTTCTAGAATCAGCTCGTATACAGAAACAGGAGAATGGGATTGACAGTTTCACGGGGTTTGAGGAAGCCATTAGCAGATGGCCGAAAGAAATTCCTGGAATCCAATGTATCTGGAACCAATATATTGAAAATGCTGTCCAGGATGGAAGAATTGATTTTGCAAAAGAAATTACAGTCCGATGGTTTCAATCAGTTTGGCAAGTTCAGGATTCCCATGATGGAGAAATGGATGCCACAGATGGCAGTAATTCTTGTAGCTCTTTGGGATTTAATTCAAAATCATTTCCAGGCACATCAAGCTCTGATCTTAACCAGATGGATGTAATGTTTGGATTTCTTAATCTTTCTCTTTATAAATTTTTCCAGAATGATGAAACAGAAGCTTGCATAGCAGTTGACAGGGCAAGGAAAGCTGCCAATTTTGGAGGTTTAGATAATTGGATGAGAAAGCATGCAATGTTTTTGCTTAGTGATGCATCAAGCCTAAAAGATAATGGTCCTATCAGTGGTATCAAGAAAATTTTGGAGATCTATACTGATGGCTTCTTTCAGGTTTTCCTAGTCCCCAAGCTGATAACAAGAAATTTTTTTGATTATGTCAAGAAGCCTAGAGTCCAGCAGCTTATTAGTAACTTACTAAGTCCGGTTTCATTTGATTGTTCTCTGCTAAACTTGATTCTTCAATCTTGGTATGGTTCATCACTTCTACCCCAAACATTCAGTGACCCAAAAGATCTGGTGGATTTTGTTGAAGCTATCTTGGAGGTGTTACCCTCCAATTCCCAATTAGCAATTTCTGTCTGTAAGCTTTTGAGCAAAGGCTACAATTCTGCTAGTGCTGATCAAACTTCAGCCAGTCTGTGGTTTTGGGCCTGTTCAACTATGGTAAATGCAATTTTAGATGCCATCCCAATTCCGCCTGAGTATGTCTGGGTGGAAGCTGGAGTGTTATTGGACGATGTTAAGGGCATTGAAGCCATCTCTGAGAGGTTTTATAAAAGGGCTTTATCGGTTTATCCATTCTCTGTAAGGTTGTGGAAATCTTTCTGTAACCTATACAAGGATATTGGAGATGCAAGCGATGTTACTGAAGCAGCAAAAGAAAGGGGTATTACACTTGATTAACTTTAGATCACACTAATTTGTCATTGAATGCCAGGTATGGTAGGATTGATATGCTTATGTTGCTTTGGGATCAGTTTTTCTTCTTACAGTTGGAGCCCTCAACGTATAGTTGTCATTCTCCTCTACCACCACCCCCCCCCCCCCCCCACCCCCCCCAACCAAAAAAAAAAAGTTTGAATACCTTTTAATATTTGGCAGAATATTCAGGACTTAGATATGACCTGACAGCTGGCCAAGAAAGAAGGTATGACCTTGCGTCACTTGTACAGGAAAGAAAGTTGTGACCTAAGTGGTGATACTGGGCAGCTTGTTGGTTCTGTAGAGTGGGTCCAAGTTTTGGTGACATTTTAGGATTAGTGGGTCTTCCCATAAGAAATAGATTACCCAAATCTGTGATGTTTGTAGCTATCTAGACTGTTACTTTACTCTTAACCGAAAGGGGAAAAAAATATTTTCTCTTGTGCCCAAGTACGATGTATAGTGTTAAGGTTTTCGTTTTTTTAAAATTGCTGCTAATAAAATTTCCAATTATTCCAAAATTATGCCTGTGTAATCATTAGATTTTAGAGGTAACGTAATATTATATGATTAAAATGTTACTGATGGCCGTTTGTAGGAATTGTTTTGTAAAAGAAGATTTGACATGAGGTTAATATAAAAATGATTTATCTCATCCATTTGGGTAAAAAAGGAGTCTCAATAGTTGGTTGTACTAAAATTATATCTTATAAAAATCTGAATACAAGGGTTTTAAGGCAAACGGAATCTCTATGCTAAAAGAAAGAAAAGCTCCTGGATTCTTTCGCAACAGAAAATATCTAACCCAAAGCAGTAAAACTGAAGAACTGAAGGCTATTGAGAACTGTAATAATAAACCGTTTTGATCTTTACTATTAGAAATTGATACCTTGTGAATTGAAGTGTCAGACGCAGTATATCTTGTTACACAGAAGATAGTGGATTTTATCTCAGATAGTGGGAAGCAGAACAACAATCTATAACAAAGGTTTGACGTTTCAATTGAAAAATTGTACTTTGGAAATTTTAAGCTGCTGAAGATGTGAATAGACCCTAGCTGAAAGACCGAACGAAAGCGGCTTAGAAACCATAGTAGGATCCACTAAAATTTCAGAATAGCAAACAAAGAAATTTTCATCACCAGTCTATGGTGATTTTTTTAAATTATATATATATATATATATATATTTGGCCAGAAACCTCTCTCCTAATATTATTGCTCCAATTTGATGCGCTCCGTACGGGTGACATGTGACTCTTGCCTCTAATGTTTGGGAAAAAACCAAAATTATAGGGCCTGTTACATTATTCTTGGCTTTAATTTGCACAAGGTGCTATTTTATGTCAGGGTTTGTAATTCATAAACAAGAGAGAAGTGCACGTAATCTAAATGGATTGTCTATTGAGTGATGCTTTAAGAGAAGCAAATATGGATCATCTAAATAATTGTGTAGATTTAATTTTAATGATTTAAATTTTATATCTTTTTTATTCTTTTAAATTTTCAATCATCTATTTTTGCATTTTGATTTCTTTTTTATTTTAAAGAAAGTAAAATATAAAATACAGATAATTTTTTAACTTTCGTTAGACAAACATATAGAAATTAAAAGATTATCATTGATCTTACATTTTACGTCCTTCAAAATAAAAAATTTAAACCAGTTATCCTTCTCAGCAGACAATCTATTCGGCATCTTAAATGGTACTAGTCAAAGTTATTAAAATCGAATCGAACCAGCTGGTTCAACTAATTGGACCAGGAGCTAAACTCTAGTCCAATCCGGAGAACACTCTTAACAAGTAGTTCTAAGAACTAGTCAAACTCAATCAAAAGACCGGCCTGTTTTAACCAAGAACCGGTGTGCACGGCCTATTTGGACCGGCTCTCTTTGGAGAATATCAAACATCACTTGCAAGGCTCCAACTAGGTACCTCGTGGGTCCAAAACAATTACTTGCCACCAAACTTCAAAGCATCTTCAGTTAATATATTCAAATTGTTATATATACAGAGTATTTAAATGGTTTGTGTTTCTTTCATAAAAACGGTCTCTAGCAGCGTCGAACTTATGACTCCACCCCCTTGCACCTTCATGTAATTCTATGCATAGTATTATATAAATATATTTATGCAATTTTCTTTAAATTTTACAATGTTTAATCAACTAGTATTATATTTTACATTATGTTCAAATCTTTTCTAATCAAATAAATTTTATTATTCCAATTTTTTTAAAATATAATAATAAAAATTACTATATTAAATAGTTAATTTTTATAATATCTTGATTTTAATACTTTTTTTAATAAATTAATATTTGATGATTATATTTATTAATAGATAAATTATTTTAGATTCAAATTTTAAAATTAAAAATTTAACTAAATTTAAAAATTATGTTATATTTAATTTATTTTTATATATAGTTACTAATAAAATATTTTAAATTTTATTAATATTTATGTATTATATTAAAATTTTAATATTAATATATAAATATATAATTATTACCGATTCAATTACGGTTCAACCACAAATAAATCAATAAATTATAAACCAGTGCTCCTACTGGTTCAATGATTAGTCCAGTATTAAAAACAATGGTGCTAGCCAACAATCAAGCGCAAGGTGTTACGCAGCCTTCCAAGTGCAAATCATAATTTTGTATTGATGATTTTGTATCGCAAAACAATCTACTCAAATAAAGTCATAACTATATCATCAAAATGCTCAAATCTAAATCTGGAAAACCCAGAAAACAGAAGCCGCCATAAGAGCGATGTAAACCAACTGAAGAGTAATATCCATTGCACAATCGACAGCCCCGTTTGCCAGAGGAGTGTTTTTCTTCGACGCAGCAGGCTGCCGTGGAGTTATTGAGGATCCGTTATCCAAACCGGCCGCCGGTACCGCCTTAGTCGGTGCCGGAGCCGGTGAATAGGCATTGTCATCTTCTACATGAACATGGAGCTTCATCCCTCCAAGGCAATACAGTTTGTTGCCACACACAAAATACCTGTCTCCAGGTTTTGTCAATGGCACAGTGGTGTTCCCATTTCCAAAAGTTGCCAAAGCCTTGTTTGTGTTGCATGTCATGAAGTTTTCTCTGGTAACCTCATCCACACTTTCAGATGAAGAATATTGGAAAACTGCAAAATAAATAATTTCCAAATTTTTTCTGTCCAGATTGAACCCCAAAATGCATGATTGGAAGAAAAATAACAATCTTTGGTTGATTAAAGGAAAATGAACGTGAATAACTGGTATGTATGCTGGAGCTGGACAAGTAAAATAATTTATTGAGAAATTATAAACATATATAGTACCTAGATTATTATTATTCGTATTATTTTTTGGTTCATTAATTTAATTCGTTGTCAAATCTTGCTGTCAATTTGATGTTCAAAATTTTAATCTCTTTTCAATTTCACCCCTCGGAAATAATTGGATAAAGATATCAAAATAAATAAGAGGAAAATCCTATATTGAATCCTAATAGATAGATGAACTTTTAATTTAGCCATTCATAAATTTTTTATATTTTTATATAGTCCCTCAATCTTTAAAATATTTATAATATTGTCCTTTCATCCTATTTTCATCCGAGATTTAACATTACTTTAACTTACTCTTGTGTGGACTTAATTAAATGGGAAATATATTTAACCTATATAATAGGTGACAAATAACGGCGAAGTGAGCATTGCGTTAAATTTTGAATAAAATTGAAATGGAAAAAAAAAAAGCACTATAGATATTTTAATGGTTAAGAAACTATATTTTTTTAAAAAAAAAAACGAATTTGTGGAGGACCAAATGAAAATTCACTAATCTTTCAATGACCAAAATAAGATGTTCTTCTTTAAATAACATGGAAGTTGAATAGAAAGCCAATGCCAAAAATAAAGTAAACCATTTGCCAGCAATATTGACAGAAAGTTTTAATACTTACCAAGAGCGTCGCCCACCTTGAATTTCTTATCTTGAGTCCATGTATCAAGATCAGTACTGATATCCCAACCTGAGTTATCTCCAACAACGTAGGTTGTGGCTGAGCATTTGATAATTGCAAAAGCAAGATGAAGAAGATAAGCTAGAAGCAGCTTTGCCATGTTTAGGAGTATTAGGAATTTGATGACTTACCAACGAGTAGCAATACGTCCAAATTAAATACCTGAAAGTTGCTCTTTGATTAGATGACCTAACTCCAAATAACTCCTTTTCTTGCCTTTCTTACGTAAGTCGAATGGTAGGAAACGTAGATATTCACTAATCTGCCGTTACAACCAACTAGAATCACAGTTTGCTGTCGTTTTAGCCCATTGAATAAGGGGGGAAAGGTGAAAATAATATATTTTATACAACACTTTACAATTCCTTTTAATTTAGAAGTATCATTGATACGTCTATGTTTTATTGATTCGTTTAACCTTGTCAAATTGGTAAATATCACAATAGGCAATATTGTGACTACAATTAATAACATTCTTTTGTAGTTACATAAAAGGATGTGACTGGGAGAATAAAGGGTTATAAATAAGAAAAGAGATGAAACTCAATTATATCACATGTACTCATTTCTAATATAAGATCGGTGCCATGTATATTATTAGCTCATTGACAACACTAATTAACAAAAAAAAAATCCAAAATATGACATTCAAAATGCCATCTTTTTCACATTAAAATGGAACCAAGTGCTTTCAATTTATAGAGTATTAATATATTATTTCACATCCCTGTTTTGAGCAACGTGTCTTCCTTTTCGTCCAAAAAAGCTTTGCCATTTGGTCTTCAGCATGCATATATTAGCCAAAAACGAAAAGGAACATAAAAATTGGAACATCACGAAGGAAATAAATAATAATAGAAAGAATTTTTTATGTAGTGTCATGCTTAATATTTTTCTTTTTAATGGTCATTGTGTCATGATCAGTTTTATATATATATATATATATATACAAACATACATACATACATATATATATGTATGTATGTATGTTTGTATATATATATATGTGTGTGTGTGTGTGTGTATAAGTTTTGGTTACTTGAGCTGCAATAGAATGTTGAAACGTGTAACTTCGGAAGGTGGTAAAATGGGAAGAGGTCAAGTTTGGTGGTGAGCAGTTGAACGGAATTGCACTGCAAGCGACCCATTTGGTTTGACTTTTCACTTTAACCCATATTAGCGAATCGAGATATTAGAGTCCATTATAACACCTTAAACGATAAATTACGTATACAATTAAATAAATTTTTCCACGCACTTTAAGGCCCTGTTGAGAGGATGTAAAGAAAAGGAAAGTGAGGAATAATTCTACTTTTCACTTGTTGGTATGAAAGAAGAAAAAAAAAAGAAAAAGGATTACCGTGGAGAGACAATCCGCGGGACCCACCAAATTGTTTCCTTCCATAAGGCGACGGATTGGAGCGAATGTGAGAGAGAATTGCCTTTGTGCATATTTTAATGCACTTTAAAGCTACTTTACCATGCCTTTTTCAATTTATTTTTGTATATTTAATAACTTGTTTTATTTTTATTTTTGTATTATTTTTATTTTATTAAATATGTACATAAAAAATATTTTTATTATTTTTATATTATATCAAATTTAATTTTAAGTCACCAAATTTTATTCTATTTTTATTTTTATTTTTTCTAGTCTTTTAAAAATGATTTATTTTATCAAATATAACCTAAACTTGTTTATTTTGCAAAAAATAAAAAAAATAGGTTTGTAAAAAAAATAAAAGATGTGATTTTAAAAACAAAAAAGACTTGCATTTTCTGTTAAAAATAATAATAATAACAAATAAAGCACAAAAGTTATATAAAAAATATATATTCGCTGTGAAGCCTTGATGTGTAGGGTTACGCCATCCACGTGGCCCATTCTTACAGCGCTACCTTATTGCCACACGGCCCATTGTGCTGACTGAAAAAACAGTTGGTACAATTAAAAAGAAGCTTATCGTAGTTAGAGTTTAACTGGTTATATTTATATTTTAGCCGCCCTAACTTTGTTCATTAGAATAAAGCCCTTTTATGTTTTAATTTGAGATATATTTCGTTAAGATTCTTAATTTCTGCTAACAACCCAAATCTCAGCTCTCATCTGATTGATTGATTGACCCTTTGCAAAAGCCCTTTAGATATGAGAAATACATTATCAGGTCTGATCATTCAAGTATATCATCAGTATCTTTTATTGATCTCCTCCCCCACGTGGCTATCTTAATTAATACCTCAACATTCATGACTTGTCCGTGTTCCCTGTTTCAACACAAAGAAGAGGGTGGATTTGCTTAGCGGAGAAGACAGCGGCTAGAGACGATTCTAACGCTGGGTTTGTTCTTATCATATTCTTTGTTCGTTGAAGGTTGTGTCTGCAATAACCAGTTGTTTAAGGGATTTTGGAGTATGAGGTGCATGCTGGAAGACATTGGAGGAGTTAGGGCTTCGATCAGTCGACGTTCGCGGTGGAGCAGTCGACTGATCGGCCCACTGGTTTTCGTTCACCACAACAGTGGAGGTTTTAAGGATCGGTTCAATGGATTGTTGCAGTTTTACTCCTTCCCTGTTGATCTTAATCTGTAGTTAAGCAGATAAGACTTATTCATGGCCCTCAAATATTTGATCTCTTTCTCGCTCAATCGCAAATTTAAAAAGTTGGAGTACTGGGTTACAGAGCAGAAAATGTATCTGGAATGGGTTATTCTGGAGTACAGACTTTTCATTTATGTTCTTATGTAATATATTCTCAGATATTGCAGTTCATATCAATTATCAGTATAATTTCATAAAATATATTATTTAGCTTTTGGTTTAATTGTTATCTCGATCTTTACCATAATCTCCCCCTTGAGTAGGCCCAAAAGCTCATGAGTCTTTGTCGATGGAAGGCAAGGTGGCTTCCTAATGTTCTTCATTGTGAAGAACAGTCTGCTAAAGCTGCCAACAGAAATGATTACTCTGATCCAGCCAAAGGATCTGCACAATATCCTGCGCTATGTAGAAAGGAGTTTTTCAACTTGGGGCTGTGTTGTAAATATAAACATCTAAGGGAATTTTGTTAATGTTAAAGTTATTTAAGGTAGAGATATAAATATTACAAAGTATTATTTTATGATAGAAAAATAGTTAAGTTAAAGTATAAATATTATTTTATGTGTTGGGCCTTTCATCCATTATAAAAACTCGTTATGTAATGAAACATACCTTTCACATGGCACACTTGTGGTCGTTTGTAATTGGGTCACGTAGAGGTGTAATCTTACACTGTAGTCTTAAGATATATGGAAAAATTTACCATGCAATTATAATTTTGATATAAAAATTTTAAAAAGTTAAATTATACCTTTCGTTGTTATCTTTTTCTAATTTTTTAATCTGGTTCTTACATTTTGTTTTTGTATAATTTGATTCTTATAGTTACAAAATATTTATAAAAGAGTCTTTATCATTAAAGATTATAATAATGATGTCCATTATATGCTTACCAGAGCCAAAATGTGTTCGGCGGTTTTTGTTAGGTTTATTGTTTGAATACTTAATATAGTTTAGGTAAGTCCACAAGAACGAGCAAATGCTTTCAAAAGAAGGCTAGAGATTTTTGAGTGAAGAGAGGAATGAAGAGAAACACTTTAGGATGAACAAATGAGGCAAAACACTTTGGGGTAGAAGTGAGAAAGGGTAAACGAGTCGTTTTGATCCTTTGGCTGATGTGTCCATCTCGCTAATCCATGTGTACGAGCTTCTTTTGTCACGTAATGTCACCTTAGCATCATGTTTGCCACATTAGCATATAACGAACAATGTTACGACGGCCCCTAAGGGATTCTTTTACAAATGTATTGAAATTATGGGGACTAAATTAATTATATGAATAACAAAATATAGGGACTAAATAAAAAATTTGATAAAACTATAAGGATTAAATGTATAGTTTAATTATTTGGCCTAAGAATCGAAAATCAAGTAACACCTCCTTTAAACTTAAGTTTTAGGGGGAATCTAATGTACTTAGATTTGATTACTATCCTGTCCTTTTTTTCTGTTTCAATCTTCACCCAAGGCTAAATTTATGTCTCTTCTGTAACCAAATATATATATAAATTAAAAATATTATATATCAATTAAATTTAATGTCCAAAAAAATATGGTAAGTATATTTTCAACATCTTTCTCAATTTTTCCACTCACAATTTTTAATATGCATTTTTTAAAAACTTTATAATTTTTAAGATGTTAGTTTTAAGTGATATATAATGTTTTTAATGTTTGTGATAATTTAGGGTTAAAGTATTACATTTTAAAATTTTTTATTTTAAAACTATGATATTGGATTATAATTGATGATGGTTCTATATAATTTCCTTTAATCTGAACAATAATCTCTAGGTTGTATATGTGTCTTTTTTATTATATTAATCTTAATTAGTTAATTAATTAGAAGAATATACAGTAAATAATTATCATAATATTTATCATCTTATGGGAATAACTATTCGATGATGAACCTATTTTTAAATTATGACTCTTTGTACTTAGGTGCTAGGCTTTTATAATTTAATAATTTTATTTTTAATCTAGAGATAAAATAAATTTTTTTATGTTATGAACTTTCCCTGATACAAATAAATCAATAAAGGAGAGAAGCAAAACTTACTATATTTTTCATAATAAAATAGTAAATTTATCTTTTCAAATTTCTTTTCCAGTTTTACCTAAATTGTCAAATTTCACAAAAAGAAAAAATGTTCAACCCAGCCCAATCTAACATTAGTTAACATAATTAAACTGAAAAGGAATGGACCTTGACACCTCCCCCCCCCCCCCCCAAAAAACAAAAACCAAAAAAAAAAAAAAAGAAAGAATAGTGGCAACATTTTGGTAGTTAACTCTAATTTTAGATTTGATCCGTCCAACAAAGTAAAGCATAAAAGAAGAACAAGGCTCATAGCGTTGATCTTTTACAACCAATCTCTGGTAAGAAATTTCATCATGCCCAGGAGAATAGGTTCTCTCAGCTCTAACTTTGAATTTCTCATATTCATATCATCCAGGACTCCCAACACTCCACTCTAACTCTTCATCATTAGCTAGAGGACAAACTTTATTGCTTAACATGCACAAAAGAGCAGGAGCGCATCTGGAAACCTTAAGAAGAATCTTTGGCAACTAACTTGTTAATTGTCAATTACATATCTCAGAATATCAAACTCTGTTGATTTGAAATGATGAACTCCCCCTCCCTCTGGTTTAAGGCAGTTAATTTAGTTAATGTTGAAATTGTATTTTTAAAAGAAAAAAAAAATTGATCCTCCTATTTGATAGCTACATCGGTATGCATTTTTCCAAAGTAAAGAGTTTTAAAAATAATTTTGATTCCAACGTTGTCAAATAAAAAATCCTAAAATTTCTATTTATAGATATCTTCGTTTTCATTTTGTATTAATGTCAAGTAATAACAAAACAAAATATGAAAATTAAAATATGAATACAAAAATTTAAAAGATAGTTTTTAAAATTTAAGGACAAAAAACAGTTAAAAATAGTTGTGCTTTGAAAAAAAAAAAGTAAACAAACATGCTCAATGGGCTGGTTATTTTATTTTTATTTATTTATTTTGAGTCATGCTTAAAATTTTAGAAGAACAAGTAAAAGTTCAATTTAAAGGAAGATTTTTAAAGATCTTTAATCTTTAAAAGAAACTATTTAATTAGCCTCTTAACCTGAATTGAGCTGGAAGTAGAGGTTGAATTCATACTAGCAATAACCCCTGTAGATCCAGGGGTTTAAAAAAAAAGTGAATCCCATAAAAAAGAAATTTTTTTTTAAAATATGAATAAACAGTGTCAAATAGTGCGATGAACAGTAAATTACAGAAATGAACAGTGTCAGCAACTTGACATTGTGAACAGTATTTTTAGGAACAGTGTCAAATGAATAGTAACGAACCACGGCTTTTAATATATAAGGAAGATTCTTTTAATGAATTGACTCATCTTGCATTGACAGATCGCAGGTTGATAAATTGAAGACTCAATTTTAATTCTGAAACTAAAGTAACGTCAAATTGATATATCTCAATGATAAATACCAGACAGTTTCTCAGACAACTTCTCGACCAAATAACCCATTACCTATCTGTTAGACCCTACTACAAGTACATAACATCTTCGTTCAAGGATCCTCTGCTTTTGCAGTATATCAAGTTTAAAATAAATAAATAAAGACGGCTCCTATTTAGAAGATGCTATAGACGATATTGTGTTTTTAACACAGTAGAGCATCGGTGCTCAACATCTTCTATAATATCTATGAGAAGATAAGTATCAAATATGTCTATGTATAAAAGATAAATAATAATAATAATAATAATAATAATAAAAGGAAGAAAGAGATGAATAGGAGAAGGTGAAGCCGAAGAAGATAACTCTTTCTTTATCTTCTTTGAGAAGGGAGGAAGGGGAGGAAAAACCTCCATCTTTTCTCCAAATAAATTTGCGTAATGACTGCTTCAGGTGGAATGTGGATCTCCTGCAATACTGTAAAGCATTCGATAGGGGGGAGAGAGAAAAAAAGAAGAAGAGAGAATAGAACTAACTCAAATAAATCTCATTTAGCTTTACCTTTTTCTCTTTTACAAGATTTTGTGAAGTACTCCACGGATCCGTTTCATTCCAGCTATATATATATATAAATATATGTATGTTTAATAAATAAATAAATAAAGAGGAGTTGAACTAGGTATTATAATTATATATCTCCATCAATACCACCTCCTCTGACTGAAAGCCAAGGGCCTCGCCAAGCAGCGCGGCTGATGAGATGAGAATCAAGATACAAAACTATGACAGTGATGTCATCGTGAAAATGCCTCCTCACTCCCCTGTCAATCTTTTTCAAGTCTGAGTATCTCATTTCTCTTTTCTTCGCAGCTTCACATAGTGCAGCTTTCACTAGTTTCCTCGCTATTCCCTGCATGCAGCACACAAATATGTTGCAATTAAATCACCTGTTTCAGTAACAAAAATATTTACAAATAATTAATGGCTTCTAACTCAACCACGTGATTTAAACACTGTACAACATAATCCCAATTTTATTCTTCTTCTTTATTTAATTATTTTGTTTTAATATCATCTTTTATTATTCAATACATGGCAATAATATTTTTCTCACTACTGTTTTTGTGAAATTAATCTCTAATATTTTAGACTCACACAAGATAATTCCATTAGTCATCTCATGGAGTTAGGTATGAAAAACATTAATAATATTTTGAAAAATAAAGAATGAAATCAGAAGAAATAAAATTTAAAGGACACATATATATTACTAATATTAAAAAAGAGTTAAGGTTTGTCTAAAAATTTTGGTTTAAGTCACACTTTCTATAAACTAAGTTGTTAAGCAACTTGATGTACCAAGATTTAATACCTTTCCCGTCTCTTTTTCCTTTCCCAACCCTTTTCAAAGTGTTTGCCTACTTTATTTTATATATATATATATATATATATATATATATGCTAAGGTTTAAATTGTGCTTCATAAAGGCCCAAGACATACAAGAAATTCACCCTCTAAAGAATGCCGGGAGAAGAATCTCCTTAAATATCCCACTAAATATCACATATTATTCGAAGTAAAACTTAACCATTCCATACTACTCATCCTATCACCTATCTAGAGACCTTATTCCCTTCTGTTTATCTCTTTCCTCTTGGAAGTTACAAATATGTGTTGACATTTATCCTTTTTCTGCAATCTCTGCAATACCAATCTAAATATCTATAGCATGCAATAGGAAGACCAATTTCAAAGGGGAAGAGAAATACAAAACAAACTCAACTATAAATTGGAATCCTACATTGCGTGGATAGTTGTAGACAATTTCAACTGCTTCCTGATTGCTCAAGTGCTCCCACAAGCCATCTGATGCAAATATAAGGAATTGATCGTCTGGGTGGTGTTTTTGCACTGATACAGTTGGTTCTGCTTTAAGGATCGGCTTCTCAAAGGGTTCTGATACTCTAAATTTTGCCGAAAGAGGTTCTCTATTAAACTCTGCCCTCTTTAGATACGCATCTCCGATGGATCTTGAAACCTATACATATGAGTAAATAATATTTGTTTTAAGAAGAAAAATGTCATATATCAAACTTGATAATTCAAAATAAAGAAACCATATATATCCATACCTGAATGATACCCTTGACACGCCAGACCCTATGCTTGAGAAGCACAATGTGAGGATCATGAGGGTGGGAAGAGCGCAGCTCGTGTCTGACAGATTCCATGCTGGCATTGTGCTCAGAGGATAACTGAATGGCTTTAATCTCTTTATCAGCCTTTTCAAGTCTGCCTAACACAGCACGAGAATCTCCTGCATTAGCAACGTACACCATCCCGTTGCATATTATCCCTATCAAACAGCATGACCCAACCGAAGCTAATGGTGGCTTCTTCACCCACTGCTGCTGTACTAGACATAGGAACTCCTCTTCTGTTTTCAAAAATGCCTTTTTTATCACTTCTGCTGACATCCCCTCATTCTCTGAAGTAAATCCTGCATAATCAATGAATCATTAAAAGACAACTTCTCAACGCATGCATGATAGGAATTGAATAGCTAGGTTTTTCTCTATATATCCAAAAACCATCATGATGTAGCTAGTACGGTAAAGTGCAACATACTCTTGATGTTCTTGAATAGGTGGTCATTCACAAAGCGGGAAGCTTCAGGGCCTCCATGGCCATCATATATCCCCACGAAAGTGCCTTGAGGACCATCTTCAAGCGAGCTCATTGAGCCTGATTCAAGTTGGCTTTGATCCTCCAACAAATTGTTTGCCTGAATAACAGCCATCGAGAATTCTCCATTCACATGTTTTCCAGAATCTTTGTACCACAGTAAGCCATCGACACGACCATTTGCATCCCCATTCTTGCTAGAATTCTCACCCTCACTAGATGGTCTCCAACAGGGTGACACAATTCGCCTAATTGTAGCTGTTACCATTACTTACATAGTCTCACCCAAAAACACCCAGCAACCTTAATTTTGAGCCAGGTTAAAGAATCTGAGTTTAAATCTTAATCGAACCCCCAAAAAAAATAAAAAAATAAAAAAGCCAAGTTTCTGTTTCTAGGCTATCTACGTAACTGACCCCAAGTTACAAGCTCCAGAAATTGCATGCCTATTAACGAACCCTGGCACCATAATATGTTAAGTTGGGATTCATTGAAGAAGATATTCTGAATGTCCGAAACCTGCATTATGGATTTCAGAACAAAATCAACAAGGAAGCTCAATAATATTGATGCTGTTTTTCAAGTCTTGGATATAAATTTTAAATGTGGGTATCATCAATCATAGCAGTATTAAATAATTGGGGAAGTTAAATTTATCAACTAAAACCTTATAATAGAATTGGCATATATGTGGCCTTTAATTATATTTGCATTTCCATCCCAATTTGATATCAATCGGTGAAAATTGTTAAAACAAGAAAGTAGCTTCTTGCAGATAGTTTTAAATGGGATTTAACTACACTTTGATCCAAAGTTCAGGTGTTTGTTTTATTTTAAAGTCTATACACCAATTTTGTAATTAGGTCTTAGTTGAAGAAAGTAAAATGCAATTTCCCTTAAATAATAATAAGCAAATGGATGGGGTAATTTTTTTGAAACCTTTTATTTTTAAAAAAGTTGAGTTTTTTTGTGATTTGATACATTTTCAAATTCTTACTTTGGTTTTTAAATTTATAATTGAACAATCTCGAGATAAATTTAGGGTTAAAAAAAAATTCAAATCCTTAAGAGGTAGAACTGTTTCCTATAGAATTATCAAATGTTATAAATGATCAATTTGAAATCGATACGTAATTCTTGAAATTGTACAAACATTAGACTTTGAATAGAGATTGGAATATCTAGAGTTTCCAGCAGCCATTAAATACTAGTTAACTTTCAGATAACAAAACCCAATAAATATGAGACAAATTCTCAAAAAGAAAACAAATAAACATGAATAGATAATAAACCCAGCATACCTTCAAAATATATATGTTGAGGCAATTTTGCAAACCCCTTAATCAATTCAGCACCTGAGCTATAAACCTTATTGATGAAGAAGACTTTCTGATGATAAAAATGAAGAAAGTTTTGGAAGGTTGAAGCCTTGGTTTTGTCGATTTAGAAGGAAGAAAGATTTTGAGGATTTGCAATGGTGGGGACTGGGGAGGATTCTCTATTGTCCCTCCTCTTACCCTTTAAAAGGAAAGTATGCAACAAATATCACTCGGTTTTGGAAGAATTCATGGTTAGGGGCTTCCCTTTGGGCTCTTGGCATTTCAGGTTTTTTGGTTGTGGTTTTCTAATTTATTGCATGGGGTTTTGACTTTGACCTTCAACTAACCACCATATTTGGCAACTTCTTCTCATCTTCCATTCTCCTTAATTTAGTTAATTGAAGGCTCCTAGCTCCCAGGAAATTTAAACCATTTATTAACCCAAAATCCAATGTTTCTTTCTTGTCTATATATATATTCATGCAAATATCTGGGAGGGAAAGCTCCAAGGGTCTGATAAAAGTTTATTTTTATTCAACCGTTAGGAACTTTTATTTGAAAATTAGGGTGTGTTTGGCATGCAGATTTTAATTTATTGTGTAGAATTAGTTACTTAAACAACTTAAATCCAAGTTCTACTTTCAGGAAGAAACTACTAAATATTGTGTGTGGTTTAGTCAAAACTTTTAATTAGTGAGAAGGATATTTTGATCAATGTAAAATGACACAATCTGGATATAATATGAGAAATCTAAAATCTTATGTAATATTTGGAAATAAGTTATCCAAGTTTTATGGATAACTAATTTACTGGGTAAATTAACATTCCCAAGAAACTAAATTTAAAAAAAAAAACTATATCAAACATAAAAGTTTCATTTTCTATGGTATGATTTTTTTTTTGGGAAATTTAGTCAAATTCTCATGCCAAACACACCCTTAATATTTTTGGGGGATAAAATTACATTTTAACCCATGAACTAAGTTTTATTCATAAAATTAGTGCATAAACTTTAAAATATATAATAGAATACCTTCTTGAACTTTAGACTGATATGAAAAGGTTTAATTACAGTTAAAATTAATCGCAATTAGCCATGTAATTCTTATGTAACTTCTTGTAACTGTATTTTTTATCCTCACATGTTTTGCAGTTAACTTTAATTTAATGTATTTGTTTTAGTCTAAAGTTCAAGAAAGCATTTTGTTACATTTTAAAATTTATGTATTGATTTTATAATTAAGTCTTAGTTTATAGATGTAAAGCATAAATTCCACCTTTTTCCTTTCTTCTCAAATTTGTTTTAAATTGTAAATTTCTCTGGGATCGATTCAGCTACTAGATAACCAATAAGCTCTGAAACAGCTCCCAACAAATCGTTTATTAAACCAGAATTTGTTAGTCTAGCCATTTTATGAATCACTTTCTCTTTTAAAAAGATTTGTTCCTTATAAAGATGAGTAAGTGTACACTACACAAATGAGATGGACACAGTCACTATATTAACAATTTTCTAATTATGAGTTGGCGTCCGAGTTTGCTTTAAAATATTTTCAGTATTTATTACTATCAGTATCAAGCAAAAAAGATGTTAACAAAAATAAGCTAAAAGCATTGAGCTTATGGCGAGGTTGATTGAAGCTCACAAACATAAAAAAATCGTCTAAATGGAACTCATCATACGAAAAGACTGAGAAGACTACCAAAAGACAACAAGTAGTTTACAATAATGATTAGTCTGATTGAAAAGGCAGGAAGACTTGCATGTCTTCACATCTGATATAAAGACTAATATTTTTAGAATGAAATATTAGATAACTTGGAGATAATTACCCTGCGTTCTCAAATTGTATCTATGCCTGTTCCTGCTGATACTTCTCTTAACAAGGTTGCTCCAGCTAGCGCATTTCTACCACCGAGCTTGATCCTTTCAAATCTCTTATTTTCCAAGTATCTTTTTTAGGATTTCTAAGCTTCTGTTTTACGGTATTGACATCTTAAATAAGATATTTTGCATATGTTAAATGGTTTTGGGATGCTATGATATCCCTACGACCTTGACGGGTGATTACTTTAATTATCATATGCGATTGAACTATTTATATTTACTTTGATGATGCCAAAGGGGGAAACGAACATGTTATGTCTAATATGTCGTGTTTGGCCTTAATTTCTTTATAACCTTTGGTTTATGCTTTGATGATAATAAAGGGGGAGGAATAATTGTTTACAGATCATTAAACATCATAAAGCAAAATAATTAATCGATTTTTCTATTTCTTCTTTTAATATTTTACAGTAAATCCACTCAAAACAAAATCTAAATTCAAGTAGTTCTCTTAATTGTTTATCTTCTTTGACCTTTCTGGCCATGTTCAGGTGGATAGGAGGTTGCTAGTTTGTTTCAGGCCATACCTTTCGCACTTCAAAAGGATTGCTTCCTTTAGCCTTGTAGCGTCTCATTGCCTGTCAAGAAATTCTGAACAGCATGCAATGCATTGATGATTACCAGATGGTTGATTAAATTGTGACTCTGGACATGTTCTACCAATCTCTTAAAACAATTTGAGCAGGACTCTCTGCACAAATCCCTTTTCTTCGATAAAACTGAACGAGGGAAAATAACCAATTCTTACACCATATCACTAGTTGACCACCTAGGATTTTCTTCAGCAAAATGCAGTCTTTTCCTCACGGGAGCAATAACCTGGTGTGAAGTGAAGGAAAGCACTGTGGCAGTTTCAAGCTTCAAGTTTCAACTTCAAATTATTTCTTCCCAGCAATATATTATACATTGCAGACAACTACAGAAGAAATTGAGGGGTCAGAGGCTCCAGTAATTACAGCACCTTTACTTCTAATATGTAACAGATAATTGATGGCTTTTTCAGTAATAACCTCACCAGGGATCAATACGGGTATGCCTGGTGGGTATGGACATATAAGCTCCCCAGAAACCTCACCGAGGCTCTCTCTTAATGTTACTCTCCTTTTACTTGCAAAAAAGGCATCTCTTGGTATCAAACTCATGATTATATCATCAAAGGGTGCAACACAGGTGAGCTCCCTCTCTTTAGGTTGCGGAACAGATACATATCCTGCAGCAAGATGCTTTATTCCTAATCCAAGCCTCTGAACATGATCCCTACAAGTTCCAAGATTAAGTACATAAGTAATAGATTGGTTCCCAACAAGTTCACAAACAATTCCGTGATCCCTGTATAAGATTTCATCTGCCTCATAGCCAGATAAACCGAGCTGCCAAAAACCTATTGTAAGCCGCAGTGGGTCAATAGCTGGAAAGAATGGAAAGCTTGAATTCTCAAGCACTGAGATGCCAGGGATGTTTTTTAGTAGGTATCGTGCTTCATAGGCTAAATCAATTGCTTGATTGAAAACAGTATCAGGACTTTCATTAAGTTGAGCTCTTGCAGCATCCAGGGAAGCCAACAGTAGATAACTAGGGCTTGTGGTTTGAAGAGTTTGGAGGCATTGAGAAATTCTTTCCTTATCGATGATATTACCTGACATATGTAACATAGATGACTGAGTAAGAGAGCACAGAACTTTGTGAGTGGACTGTACAGCCAGATCAGCCCCTAGCTGGAGAGCTGAGTTAGGCAGTTTAGAATGAAACCCTAGATGTGCACCATGAGCTTCATCAACAATCAGGGGAATTTTATGAGAATGACACAGCTCAGAAATCTCACTCAAGCTGCTGCAAACACCATGATAAGTAGGTGAAGTGATAAAAACTGCTGCGGCTTCATGACCTTCCCTTTGTAACTCCTGGATAGCATTCAATACCTGTACAACACCCAGCCATCGCACCGACAAAAAAAATAAATATATGAGAACAAGATTAGGCAATATCAGAGGACAAAAGAAACTATTCATATTAAGAGGAAAGTAAAATATTATCAGCAAAAGTGTTCATCTGCCACAATGCTAAAAAGTCATATAGATGCTGTTTCAATGAATTTGAACATATTGTTCTATAGGTGCACATATAAACTCATATTAAAAGCCAAGAGAACGAAAGAAAAAATGCCCATCCCTATGATCGTGCATATTATCTCAATCACCTGTAAGGGGTAGACACCACCAGCAATGTCCCAATCATTATTATAATCAGGAATGATGTACTTAGGCAGTGCACCAGACAATACCATAGCAGATATGGCTGATAAATGAGAATTCCGAGGAAGAATCAGAAATTTTCCAGGTGAACAGGTTGCCATTATTGCTGCCTGGATTCCACAAGTAGTACCTCCAACAAGAAACCATGTCTCTGACGATCCAAATAGTTTGGCTGCTTGTCTTTGTGCTTCTAATATGGGCCCTTGGGGACAAAAGAGGTTGTCAAGCTCTGGAAGTTCAGGCAAATCATGAGTATATGGTCTTAGTCCAATGAGCTGAGTAAGTGAAGGAGGAGCAGCATGCCCTCTGTTGTGTCCAGGGAAGTGAAAACTGGCAGTGTTTTGTTCAGCTGAGGCTTTCAACGCACTGACTAAAGGAGGTAGGCTATTTTGCTTATGCAACTCTTTGACTGATATGGTTGTCACTCCCTTAATGTTCTTATCTTGCTCTTGTGCTGGCTTTGCAAGGTTTAGTTCCTGACAGACATGTTGAAGGGACTAACCAATTTTAGCGCTTGATGAAGATTGATTCAATGAAGGAACTTTTAACTCTTCTAACTCAAGGAGAGGGGTCACAACAAGGAAGAACTAATTTAAATATATATATACTTAAAGTAATTTGGTATAATTAATCTTCCTACCCCTATTAACCACTTTAAATTTCTCTTAGCAAAATTAACTATGAAACCAAATCAAATCCAGACAAATATATTGAAAGAGACAATACCGGAGTAATCTGCCTGATTGAGGCTAGAAAGTCTCATCTTTTACAGCCAATGCTCATTTTTACCATTATCTGTCCATTTGTATATTCCAGCTTAATGTTTGAAGAACATCACTTCCTAATGTTGCTTATGTTTAATTTCTGTTCTCAATTCATATCTATTGCTGAATATGACACTTCGGATAAATTCATTCCCAAGAAATCATGAGTTCCGCAATTTATTTTGAATGAGAGTATTTGCCCCGTAATTTTTATAAACAAATGTACCTTTTCACTATAAAATTTAATGGGTGTAATAAACAATTTAAACTTTCCACTCTAGACTCAATACATCGATGTGAATCAATAAGTAGAGAATGGAAGGTCTTAGCCATTCAATAACAAAGTCACTAACGATCTATCCAATAATCTGATGCAAATTAATGCAGCCTCAAGGTGCCATTTGTTCCAATGTATTCGTAGGATCAACAACATTATTAATGACAACAATAATTGAAATTAATTATATAAAAGAAGAATCCAAAACGGCAAACCAGTTTTTTCTCCAAAATAAAAAGGAAAATAAAAAAGCAAGGAAAGGAAGGCTTAAAAGGAAAATCACCAAGAAGGCAATGTTCCGAAGCTAACCTGCGAGAAGCGAGCCCGAACTCTGGGCTTTCTGAAAGGCCTGAAACTCAAATTCTTGTCGAAATCAAAATGAAAAGCCTGCAAATAAAGAGAGAAGAAATAAAAAGACAAGCGCAAGACACAGACGTAATAGAGAGATTCAGCAATGGCTGCTTACGAGGTCCAACGCCAATGAAGTAGCAGAAACCATTTTGGCAGAGTAGGAGGGAGTGAGACGACCGGCATTATCCTTTTATTTTGAAGCTTCTCTTTAATGGATGCTAGGAAAGCGCGGAAGTATAATGGGGCTGGCCCAACACGGTAAGGCCCGGTTTGATCGGCAAAAGATATTTTTATGAGAATTGAAAAAAATTTCGCAGTTCAAAATTATGCCAACCAAATAATCATTTATAAAATCATTTTTGGGTGGAGAGTCTCAATCATATCTATACTCCTAGGAAAAAGATCCTCTTTCATGCCTCTCTCTCTTCCTTACCTCTCCCATAAGATCTGGACCGTTCAGATTTTAATCTGAACGGTTCAAATTTTTTTTTTAATTTTTCTAAATTTAAACAACATTTTTTTAAAAGTTTACAATTAAGAAAATAATTTTATTTTTTATTTTACTCTTTTTAAAATAATTATTTTTTTGAAAATACAAAAAAAAATAATTAGATCTGAACTGTCCAAATTAATTTGAACGGTCCAAATCTGACACTGGAGAGAGCATGGGAGAGGATCCAAATCCATACTTCTACGTTTAAGATAAATTTAGTAAGAGATAACTAGTAAAAGAGAGATAATGGATCTCAACCATCCACTCTTTGTAAATTTTATACATTGCACTTTTTTTTTTGGTGTGTCTCTTACTAAATCTATCCCATATATTTAAGAGTATAAATGCAAGAGATCATATATAAAATTACTTTCATTAATTACCCCCCAACTAAATTGAGTTTTACCCACCTAACATAGAGAAGTTGCCCAATGACCTTAATCATTATATGCACTAAGTAGCCAATAACTGAGCCTAGGTCTCTTAGCCTCAAGGTTTCCAACAAAGATTCTTAGGATCTATTGCATATATATCGTATAAAATTTTATAGTATAAGCTAATATAATAAATTATGAACTTATCACCTGTTTTATACAAGTAATATATTATATAAATTTATACATCATACCTCTTTTATATATCAAAATGATATACAACGTAATCATACATTAAGAGATGGGATTAAACCTGATTAAGTTTTGATATAAAAGGTTTTATTAATATTTTTCGATTTTAACCCTTCACCCATGGAAATATTCATTGACTAAGTTGGGTTGGGTTTTAACTTAACTCGATAAGGTTGGTCATGGACCAGATATTAGAGTAGCTTAATATTCTACTGGATTTTGCATCAGGTTTCTTTTTTTAGGTCTAATGTCTGAGCCTAGTCAGGTTTAATTAATACTAGTTAGTATTGAATTAGTTAGGCCATTTTTAAATTTTTAGTAAAAATTATAAAATTATAAAATGACCATAAAAAAATAAAATTTTCATATAAGTTTTTCTAAAATAATTTTTAATAAAAATTATAAAATAACCTTCAAAGAATAAAATTTTCATATAAGTTCTTATAAAATTATATTTTAATAATAAAAATTTTCATATAAGTTCTTGTAAAATAATTTTTTTAAAAAAATTAATAAGATTGGGATGAGTCATGCCAAAACTGATTTAGTATTGGACTTGATCTAATTGATTTATTATGAGGTTGGGTTAGATTAATTTCTCAAGCTAACTAAGTCACCTTTTTCTTAATATTTGATAAAAATTATAAATTGACTCTTAAAAATAAAAATTTTACATTAGTCATTATAAAATTATATTTTATCCTTAAACAAATAAAATTTTAATATAAGTCTTTATAAAATAGGTATTTTAAAAAAAATCATAAGATTAAGTTGAGGAAATTGGCTAATATGATTAATCCAATCTAATCTACCCAAATTATTTTTTAGCTAGTAAGTCTGATGTAACCAAGTAGGATCAGATCACCTAAGTTGTCAAGTCATCAAGTCGTCATGTACTATATGCATCCCTATTCATCCATACTTTCTTTCTAAAAGTTAATATAATACAATAAATTTAGATAAATATAATGTATATTTTAAGTAAATGGTATTTTTTATTCTATCCAATATTATACAATATATCACCAAATAAATGATAGTATTATCTTATACGATACATTATCTTATAAAAGTATCATACAAAACACTATATAGTTTTAAAATTTTATCAGGTCTTATCTTATAAGTCCTTATTTTATACATCATATCAAACAAGGCCTTAATGTATGTTTAGTTTGATGTAATGTTAAGTATATAAAAGGAAAAGGAGTGAAAAAAGGAATGAAAAAAGTAAACGAAATTGATAAAAAATCACTTTTATATCTATACTTTAAAAGAATAATAAAAAGAAACAAACATTATTAAATAATAATTAAAAAAATATAATAGACATTATAAAAATATTACAATGTATTCTACTTTGTAGAGTGGCAACCAAACATAGCCTTAAACATTTCTAAAAAAGATTTTGAAGACTTTTATTTTGATGATAACAAAATCATTAAATTAAAATAAACTTATTGAATTATGATCATTGACTAATAAGTTGAATGCATTAATATCAACTCTAAATTATGGTTATATTTCTCTTTCTAATGAGATCAAAGTCTTTCCATGAAGAGCAAAGTCAGCCTTCACTTAATTGAGCAAATTATCCCTATAAACATATGACTTTAAGAAGCCAAAATCAAAACATTTAAGGAGGTGCAACTATTAACTTTTTCAGAGGAGTTTATATGGAAATAAACCAAATTGAAATGATGGAAGATTTGATGCCAAACATTTTGATGATCAAGCCAAAGGGAAACTCATTTCAAAGAACAAAAATGGAAGTTAAAGTCAAGCCTAATAAATATGTTCAATAGGAGCACTAAACTTGAGCTTTTAAAAACAATGGGAACAACTTCCACTCAATGGCTATATTGAATAAGGAAAGGAAATGGCAACAAGCTAGCATCAATTGATATAAGATAAAATGGAAATGTTCATAAGAATTGAGGTAAGTAACTTGAATAATTAAGCTTACATTGTGCCTTCTCTTTTCTATTTTTAGCTTGCTAAAATTTTTGTTGTGCTTAATACATATATTGTACACACTTTGAGAATATTAATTTTATAAGTCTCTTCATAATCCCTTATAGATGAAAGGGTTTATCATTTCTTTGTATTGCTTTCCTAACTTTTGGGAAATATAGATAGAGTTTATTGTGAGTAAGTGAGTGTAAAACTTTCATTGAATCTATTTTAAGTAAAAAGAGGAAAACATATTATTGTGGATGAATAGGAAAAATATACCATTGTGGATGAGTAACAAAGACCTTCAATTGTTATTAGTCGATGCTTATTACATGGGTGTAAAACAAACTTGTTGATTGAATGAAAATATTTTGCATAGCATTGGGACTGAATGTAGGCCTTGTTAGATTGAACCAAGATAAATTTGTGTGTTTGTTCTCTCTTCCTTAACTTTTAAATTTTATCATAGATACTACCCTTGCATTATTTAACACATTTGCTTATAAAGTTAAGGTATTTAAAGCTACCATATGTTTTGTTGTTGCCAAGTGATTCTAGTAGTATAATATAAGTTTTATTACTATTAGATAAGTTGTTTTGCTATCTTAATAAATAAAATTATTTAGAAAAGACTTTTGGTAATGTTATTTGATACTTAAAAGTGTTTTCAAATTATTGATTATAAAAAATCATCATACATCTATCCATCACCTCTAAGTGAAATTATCAAAGTCCATAGCTTTTTTAATGCTTTCAACATAAACCTTAATAATACAAGTATGGTGGTCATGGAGTTTGTAAAAGTCCTCTTGAAACAACTAGTTATTCCTTTATTGACACAAAAACCAAATAGAGACTTCAAAGGTGATACTATAACTAAAGATGCAAGGCTCAACTTTGGTCCATTTTAAATTAGACTCTAACCATTCCTTATAGTTGTTGCTATAGAAGCTCATAACTTTCTCAAAAAGTGATTAGATTGCTCCAAACCAAAGAGGCCCACTAGTAGTTTCTAGGCACATTCATTGTGTCTTCAACATAATTAAGCAAAGTGTTGCCCTATTTGTAATGTTTCCTTTGTAAGTAATTTGTTCCAATGCATTCGTTTTAACAAAAATAAAGGCATCGTTTTGTACATAGAATTGAAAGAAATGAAAAAAAAAAGAAAAAGAAAAAAATGTGATTTTATAGATAAAAATAACTGTCATACCCCTACTTAAAAGTAATAAAAAGAAATATAATAACAAGGGTATAATAAATATTATACAAAACAAAAAGGAAAAGGAAATCCGTTTTTATCCTTTTACAAATGTGCCCTAAATTCTACTTTGGCATTTCATTTTCCAAATCCATTTTAAAACTCATGCTACATATTCTCATTGAAATTACGTAGAGAGGCATTGCAACTCATCATTGAACATTTTTTCCAAGGAGACATCGTTCTTGACACTAAACAATCTTAACCTAGCTCTATCATAAATTTTTAGACTACACACACACACACACACACACACACACACACACACACACACACACACACACACACACACACACACATATATATATATGCTTTACAACTAATTACATGAAACTTTTTATGATCTTTATATATGTTCAAGTGGACACCTCAATTGAAAATTTCAAGTGCTACATGTGGAAAATGACATTATAGTAGCGACATGTTTCATACCAGTAAGAGATAAGCATTGGGTTTTCCACCCACTAAGACGACCTTGCATGCAATATATAATGTGCTTGTATGATTGTCTATTTTTTCTATCATTCACTAAATAGGCCCCTAATTACCTCCTCAAATTTCTAGTCATTTGAAAGCCTTTTTGTTGAAATATATCTTTCTTAACACCTCTATTCACATTTTTAGATAAGTAAACATAGGTTTGGAGAATGCTTATATTTTGGTTAAAAGTATAAAAGCCACCCTATGACATTTTAATTGCTACTTGTTAGCTTTTATAAAAAGAAGCAAGTTGTTAGCAAATAACAAATGGTAAATGAGTGAATTTTGTCTATTTACCTTTATAGGACTCCACTTTTTAGCGTTAATTGCATTTGCAATAACTTGCAACAATTTATCCTTGCACAAGATGGACAAATATAGAAAGGTTTTCCTTGTCTTAATTGTTTCAGAAGGCAAACGATATTCATTTATTCTCAATTTCAGATAATGGAGGCTAAGGTCAAAGAGATACATCTTGAACTAGGGATTAAAACCATGACTAATCAAGTAAACCTATCTTCGCCTACTACAAGCTAAGATACTAATATACTAATACATAAAAAAAAATGTGTAGCACTTGGAATAAAATAAAAATGGCAGTATAGAATTTAGGTTTTCTTAATCTTTTATTTTCTTTTGCAATATTTGGGTAAAAAAGCCATTATTCTTCCTAGTCAATTAAAATTTTAAATTTCACATATGCACAATACAACATAATATTTTTCTCAAATTTTATTCTTAAACAAGATGCCTAATTTTGTCTTAAATTTTTAAATTTCTTACAAAATCCCTAATTTTTTATATAATGAAAACTAAAATTTCTCCTTTGATTAATCAAATTTTCAAATTCGACACACATAACATAATGTTGTGTTTTTCAAAATTTTTCTATAAACTAATTTTTCCCATTCCCTATAAAATATCTAATTTTGTACATTATGAAGACCAAAATTTCTCCATTAGTCAATCAAAATCTCTAATTTAGTAGAAAAAATGAAAAATTCTGCTTAAATAGAGCATTTTAAGTCACGTGACTTGCCTATAACATTTATTGTTTGAAACATAACGAAATGAAGTCTTGGGGTGCCAATATGTGTTAACAATTTAAAACAAAGCCATCCAAATGCCAATTTTTAGATCATAGGATGCTGTAATGCAAATGGGCCAAACCATCAAATCTAATTAATTATAAATTTATAACTTTTGCTGTTAAAAAAAAACACCAAGAACAAAAGTCACAACAATTTGAAACAAACCCTTAGACTTAAGGTTCAATTTAGATGGTAGGGATATTACAGCTATAGGTTAAGGTTCAATTGAGCTTTCTTCTGTAGTGGGGCATTGCAATTATGATGGATAAATACTTTTTATTTTAAGTTATTAAAAAATATATCCCTTTAACTTTCAAAACAAAAATTATCCCATAATTTATCATAAGTTAAGATTTAGATCCTCCAACCAGTTAGTTGACACTACTAATTAAGATACTTCAAACTCTTTTATTTATCAAATTACATGTCCTTATTTGTCTACAACTAAATGTTAGGTGATTAAAATATTAAAAAAGATATTATGTGTCAATAAGATTCCTAACCGTAAATCTGCAAAATCTATTACTAAGGTTCCGTTTGGTTTGCAGAATTGCGAACATAATTCCTCTGCATAGTTTATGTAATGTCTATTATATCCTTATGTTTATTATTTTATCTATTAAATTACCTTTTTAAAAGTAGTGATAAAATAGTTATTTCTTATCTCACTTACCTCAATCTATCCACATTTTACATTCCCTTCGCCATTACATTTCCCAACCAAACATACCTCAAGGCTCTATTTGGTTCGTAGCATCGCGAATGTATTCCCTTTATATAACTTATGTAATGTTTATTCTGTCCTTATATTTATTATTCTATCAATCAATTCACCTTTTTAAAACTAAGGACAAAATAGTTATTTTTCATTTCATTTACTCCCATCTACCCACTTTTTACATTTTCTTTATCAATACTTCCTTTAACCAAACACACCTTATACGTCATTTGCTCATTTCCTTTGTCACTCAATTCATACGGTTTATTTTAGAATTAGATTTAAATATAATTTTTTATATCTTTATAATTAGGTTGTTCAATTAAAATATAATAAGTATATATTTTTTAAAAATATCATAATAAATATATTTTTTAATTAAAAAAATAACATTATTTATAAAATTATATACTTGTTATAATATTATTAAAAACTCAAATACTAATAATGTTTTAATTAAAAAATTTGATAATAAATATATAAATAATTGTATATAATTTTTTTAATACATTATATGGTTTGATCAACTAATGCTTTTCCAATAATACATTTTAATTTTTTTAATAAATATACTTTTTAAAACCTTAATGAAAAGATTTATAAATATTTTTATTATTTTAAACATAAATATAATAAAAAATTATAAAAATATTTTAAAATTTATAACCTCACTTTATTGTTTTTCTTTTCAAATTTAACTAAAATAATATGCGAATCTGTCCATCTTTATGAGTTTATGTAAATAAATTCGAGATTTTAACTCAGATGCAATAGCAAAATTTTTAAATTAAGCGTACACATTATCTAAAATCTTATTTCCTCGAATGCATTAAGTTATTTATTTATTTTTTTAAACAGGTCACACCTCAACATGAGGCGTGACCCTTTTTTTTTTTTAATTTATAAAGGGTCACGTTTCACCATGAGGCAAACCCCATTTTTTTTTTTTAAATAGTTTTCTTATGGGTCACGCCTCATGTTGAGACGTGACCCTTGTCCCATGTGTCAGGGTCAAAAGTTGACCCTGACACGTGGATAAAGAGAGACACATGGCAGCGAGAGATAGGGCATTTGGAGATTATGTTGCCACGTGGACGTTTTTAAGTGGTTTATAAAATACGCTATCCTATATCTGTTGCATTGATGCATTTTCTGACTCTCCCTCTTCTTTTTTAAAGGCTCCTCGTTTTCTCCCTTCGTCCCCACACCTTTTGTCTCGCCATTCTTGCCTCCTTCTTCTTCTTCTTGTTCTTCTTCTTCAGCAAAATTTTTATTTTCTTCATATACATCATTCCTTTCATATTTGCCATTTAAAAGAGAAGAAAGAGATCCAGTAGAGCACCCCATCACAGTAGTTACATTGAAAGTAAGGAAGAGAATCTTAAAAAAAAAAAATTACAGGTATGTTTTAGATATAAAAAAAATATGATTATTTGTTATTACTTATTAAATTTAAAATATGATTATTTGTTATTACTTGTTAAATATAGTTATGGGTAAAATAATTTTATTTGTTACAATAAAATTATATTATAAATAAAATATAAAATTATTTAATATTGTGTCTGAATTTAAAATTTAAAAAATAAATATATTGTTAATGATTTGAGTATACATGTAGAAGAAATAAATTTTTTTGTTAAAATGAAGTTACATTAGAAGTAAAATTAGGACTTTTGTAAATATGCTAAAAAAATGATTAATGTTTGTGTACAAATAAAATAAAATAAAATATTTAAATAAAAAAATGTATGAAAAAAAATTAAAAAAACTATTTATTGTATGATGTGATAATAAATATTAGTAAAAAAATATAAAATGAAAAAAATGTTAAATAAATATTGTAGGTAGGAGATAATATATTGAACAAATTTTTTTATAAAAATGCTATGTAAATATTAGATGAAAAAAATACAAAAGAATTATAAAAATTGAAAATAGCATAATATGTGAGCAAAATCCCAAAATTAGTGTATAAAAATAAAAAGATCTAATAATGTAATAATAATAAAAAATAATAAAAAATTAGTCAAAAGTTGTTGAAATATATGAAAATATTATTTAAAGTTGTTAGATGAAATAATAAGAAAAAGTTTGTGAACAATATATAGAAAAGAATTAAATAATTGAAAAAAATATTATAAAAGAATAATATGTAGAAAATAACAAAAGGTATAATACTATAAAAATGGAATAAAGAATAAATTTTTATAATGTAAGTCAAAAAAGGTATACAGTAACAAAAATAAAAAAATTTTAGTATAATTATAAAAGTAAAATATGATAAAATTGTAATGTAAACAAATATATATATATATATATATATATATATATATATATATATATATAATAAAATAAAAATAAAGTCTTTAGATAAATTGTTAATATTAGATGACATTATAATAAAATATAATAAAATTAGCAATTTGGGCGATCATGTATAATACATAAAAAATAACAGAAGGTATAACACTATAAAAAATGGAATAATGAATAAATTTTTATAATGCAAGTAAAAAAAATATAGTAACAGAAATAAAAAAAGTTTAGTATAATTATAAAAGTAAAATATGATAAAATTGAAATGTAAACAAAAAAATATATGTAATAAAATGAAAATAATATCTTTAGATAAATTGTTAATATTGGATGACATTATAGTAAAATATGATAAAATTAGATAAAATTTGATGAACAAAATTATTAGAATAAAAGATTTAAAAGACATAAAAAATATTTAACTGTTAAATAAAAAAATATAGTGAACAAATATTGTAAAAGAATAGGATTTGTTAGAATTATATTAATTGGTAATGAAAAATATATATTAGTTGAATAAAGGATTGTAGTTGTTTATAAATGTTGTATAATGTTTTGGGTATTGGTGACAGTATTACGTAGTTGGGTGAAATGAACAACGGGAAAGAAATTATATGCTTATATTCAAATGGACAAATATGCGAAACCAAAAAAGGTGCAACGTTTATTGCAAATACAATTGATGTAATAAGTGTCGATAATGACATTTCATTAGAAAGGTTAAAACAAGATGTTACAGACCAGTTACAGTTAGATTCAGATCAATATGTATTTGAATTAGTATATAGGCATCTAGTGTCATGAAAGCCTACAAAGTACTAAGCATGTAAGTTAAAGAGGGATGTCAATATCCAAGCAATGTGGATAGCGAATGCAAAATTTTCATCACAACTTGGTTCAGTTGAATTGTATGTAAAAACAATATCAAAAGAAATAGACTTGAATGCGACAACTCAGGCTACAGTTGAATATGTGGCAAATCCACTCCCATCATCCAGCCATGCCAACATCACAGATGATCAGTATTCACCTATTGGTTTAGTTGACTATACAGCTCAACCAAGTTCATCTCGTCTGCATGTCGATAATATTACCCAACCAAGTTCGGCACATGCACCAATTAGTGGCCCCATTTCTCATCCAGATGAGATAGAGGATATAATGGATGACTTCGAGGAGGAAGATGAATATGATGCTGCTCCTTATGATTGCAATGATGGTGGTAATTCAAATGATGATAAAGATACCGATTGCATAGATGCCACCATTGATCCAGCAGCCCCCATTAACATTTATGCTGATTCAACGGTTGTATTTCTTGAATAGATAGATGCAGATGGTGCGTAGATTCCTGATTATGATGAAATGGAAGAGGCAGCGATAAACATGAATGATGACCAAGAGTTATATGTAGGTATGTTATATAATGATCAGAGATCTTTTCATTGAGCATTAAAGATATACTCAGTATGTGCACATCATACTTTTAAGGTGTATCATTCTTCAAAGAAGTACGAAGAATACTGATGTGTTCAATATGAAAAGGGAGCTTGCAAATGGAAGGTCAAAGCTTGTTATCAAAAGAAGAAAAATCATTGGGAGATAATAAAATACAATGGGGCACATACATGTGTTGCAACATCATTGTCACAAGATCATCCAAAATTAGACTCTGATGTAATTTCAATATATATTGTATCGATGGTGATTGAAAATCCCAGTGTGTCCATCAGAGAGGTCATTGAGCGAGTGCATTCTATATTCGGGTACAATGTCACATACAAGAAGGCTTGAAGGGAAAAACATCGAGCCATCTCACATGCATTTGGGAATTGGGAGCAGTCCTATGCTTTGTTACCTAGGTGGCTAGCTGCTGTTCAACATTTCATGCCCGTCTCGTATTATGACTTTATGCATAAAGAACATGTACCGATTAGTGTAGCTAATGGTGAGTCGGTCATGTTTCATCGGGTATTTTGGACGTTTAGGCCGTGCATCGAGGCGTTTGGCTACTTGAAACCTATGGTCCAAATAGATGAGACCTTTCTGTATGGGAAATATAAAGGGACTATTTTAATCGCAAGTACACAAGATGGCCAGAGGAATATTGTCCCACTTGCATTTACTATAGTAGAGGGAGAAACATATGAGACATGGGCATGGTTCTTATTTAACCTCAGAGCACATGTGGTAAAAGATAAAGATGGGCTTTGCTTGATTTCTGACCGTCACGCTAGTATCTTGGTAGTTATGGCCAATCGGAACGTTGGATGGCAGCCTCCGCAGGCTCATCATGTGTTTTGCCTTCGACATTTGGTTAGCAATATCAACAAAAAATTTAAAGTGCAATAGTTGAAAAAACTATATGTTACAATTGGTACAAACTACTATCACTTAACCTTAGACAAATTTTTTTAATTCCATGACTACAATTTTATACAAACTATTAATTTTACTATCTATCTATTTATAGGTTATTCGTATGAGCAGCATAAAGTTGATGAATGACTAGCTCACATATGTCAACTTGACTCGCATGTTGCTAATTGGATTAACGAAATACCCAAGGGTCAATGGTGTCGGGTGTATGATGTTAATGGTAAGCGCTGGGGGCATATGACAACTAATTTAGTAGAAAGTATAAATACAATTTTTAAAGAGTTTAGGTTCTTACCGATACTTGGCTTGGTTCGAGCAACATTCTACCGGTTAACCAAGTATTGGGTCCAGCGCGGTGAGAAGGCAACTGCACAACTTGAAGTAGGAGAAATTATATATGAGGATATCAGATTAAAGTTAGCAACTAGAACTCGAAGAGCATCAGCCTGTGCAATCCGTGGATTAGATAGACGAGGGTCAACGTTTGAGGTGGAGGAGCCATACGATTCAACTAATCAACAATTTGGGCGATCCTGTAAAGTCAACTTAGTAGCTCAAACATGTGATTGTAGTGAATTTCAGGCTTTGAAATATCCCTACCAGCATGTCTTAGTAGTCTGTGCGCATGTTCGAGTAGACCATGTACAGTATATTAATGAAGTATTTCGGTTAGAGACTATTTTAAAGGCCTATGAGATTGAATTTCGCCCAATTAGTGGCGAAGTATATTGGCCCCAAGTACGAGGCCCAACACTTATTCCAAATCCTGCAATGAAACGTGAAAAAGGTCGTCCAAAGTCAAGTCGAATACGAAATGAAATGGATTGGCGAGAAGCTCCAAAAGAATTGCCGCGACGTGCATTGTGTAGACAGACGGGTTATAACTGCGTGACTTGTCCATCACGTTGCCCCCCAAACCTATAGTTCCATTGTTCTATTAGAGTATATTAATGTACTATTTATCGTACTACTATAGACTTTCTAAAGTGTATTATAATATTGTGTTGTTATCGACCATATGCTTTGCACTATTTAATTAACATTATTTTGATCCTATATGCTATTTAGTTCATTGTTGTATCAGCCTTATTTTATGCAATAGAAAATTACATTGTTGTGTGCCTAACTGCTCTATATTCTAACTAAATATTTTGTTGTACAGTTTTGTACAAAACTATTATGTCAGGACCGAGGCCTGTTGTTCATTCGGGTCTAGAAGACGAGTCATTGTTGTATTTACAGACTAGACACGTCTCTCAGGCGGTGTGGTTGAATAGGGTACGTTATTGTGCATCTGTAGAAATCAATTTTTTTCCTTATGGCTGTCATATCATGCATAATGGTTTATACTTTTTCCCTCTAACAGGCAGATCGTATTTTTTGATTACGTCAAGTTGCGCATGGTCCACGATTAGAGTCTCCTCCAATAGTTATAGTGCCATATCTTAGAGCTGCTGGCTTCTAAGGGGTGTCTCATCTTGCAGCCCTTGACTTTGACCCTTCCCTTGTTTCAGCGCTCATTGAGCGATAGCGGCAAGAGACACATACTTTTCACACTATTCAAGGCGAGTGTACCATTACACTCCAACATGTAGCAGTGCAATTAGGTCTTCCTGTGACGGGTCTTCCAATTACTGGTTCACTGAACTTTGATTGGCGAGGCATTTGTGAGATTATCCTTGGGGTAGCGCCACCAGAAGAGGAATTCGATGGTCAGAGACTTAGTATTACTTGGCTCGCTAACCAATTTGAGGCACTTCCAGAGAATGCAAATGATAATGGCATATTGCACTTCACTTGTGCCTATATTTTACGTCTTATAGGCGGTGTTTTTATGCCAGACAGGTCGGGACATAGAGTTCCTCTTATGTACCGACATTTCTTCAAGACCTCCAGGTAGCCGGTCAGTGCAGTTGGGGCTCCATAGTACTAGCATACCTCTATAGAGAGTTATGCAATGCCACTGATTATAAGGAGGTTAATATCGGTAGTTGTTTGACATTATTTCATTTATAAGCTTGGGATCGATTCCCTAGGCTAGCGCCCGAGAGGCCCCCACCTCCAGATCCTCAGCTTGATGTATATGATGTGATCCATCCATTTGCTTATAGATATGAATGATAATTCTAATTGAATGTTTACTGTATGATTTATGTTGCTTATATAATTCAAAATTAACAATGATTTCCTTTTACTCCTTGCAGGTGGAGGTGTGTGGGTCAACATCCTCGTCCAAGAAAATTGGCAATACGGCATTACAGAGTATTGCTAGATCAGATGAGAGCTGACGAAGTCTAAAACACTTACGCTGAGTTTGTTGCATAATTCCTTTAATGCTAGTATACTCTTACAGCTTGTTATTTCATTATTTGTAGATTATATGGCGTCCATACGATGCAAATGATATACGTCAATTGATACCTGATTATTGTTTGGTCTCTTCAGATATTTGGCTAGCATCTGTGCCACTTTATTTGCTTTCACATTGTGGAGTGGCATCATGCAGATTGTGTTCTCCGACAGTTTGGTCAGATGCAGCCTATACCTTATGCTCCTTATAATTTAGAGGAGGTCCATACACTGATGCTCAAAGGCAATATCCATTTGGATTGGCAAAAAGAATATGAGAATTTTGTGCTAGCTTGGTGGAATTGGCAAAATACTTTGTCACTTACACTGACATCATTAGAGCCTCTAGATCGCTCTTCAGAATATATGAAATGGTACGGGAGGGTTACTCGGCGATGGATCCATCCTATCAGTGGTGCCCAGGGTTTTGCAGTAACTTTTAAAGTCTAGCACAGTTATCTTATAAAGTTTTTTTTTTTTAATTTCAAATCAATATGACTCTTAATTTCTATTTTCAGGCCGATGTAGCTGATCGCTTGTGAGTACTTGTTATGGACGACCATTCACTGTTAGGTCGCATAGTTGTTATTGATTGTACTAGCATCCTTGATGCACTTGACGAGCATCGAGATATAACGATTTCTCAGGCTGCTCCTCCTGCACCTTAGTTGCCTAGACCACAACTTCCTCCTACTCACATGGCAAAGAGAGCTCATGGATTTATGTCTACTAGAGTACCAATAGTGGATGATCAGCCTTATCGTGATACTACATCTGGTGTTGGTATTACATCTGCGATGCCTAGTCTTTCTTTTTATACCTCAGCAGAGATGCAAGACCCTCCTAGTGTTGCTGAACCATCTTCTTCTCCAACAACACAATCACAAGTATACCATGATACAGCAGGTCCATCTTCTTCCACGCCACCAGTGTATTTTCCTGATTTCAGGGATATCAGCTCTTCATTTTATATGCTATGCGGTTCTATCCCTTTTACATCCCTATTTTCAGAGCAAATAATGTCTGCTTTTAGATTTGCTTCTGGGTCATCTGTATACGTTAGATCACAACAAACGGGATATATCACACCAGATCAACCTATTCCTCCAATTTAGTCACCTTAATTGAATCTTAATCCCGTAACCTACCAACAGGTAGAAGAAGAAGGAACCAATAATAACGAAACAAATGAAAATGATGGCGATAATGACGAAGAAGCTGAACAGGAGTCTGGGGTACAAGAGGCAGAAGAAGAACAACATCCTTTTCCACAACGCGGCCGACGATTAAGACCACGGATTAGATGTGGCACTGAGAGCCATTTCTTTTGAACGTTCTATCTTTTTTTTTGTACTCGTAATTTTATTTTTTAGATAATAATAACATATTATAACTACTTTATTTTAATATTGAGTTCAACAGTTAATTCTGATTAATTTCTCATTCAAATTTTTAATACTCTTACTTATTTATATAATTTTAAAAAAATTTACTTTCTCAATTAACTTTCATTTTATAATTTTGATTGCAAATAATTTTTTATCTCTTATCAATATTTTTGTTTAGTTTCATGATTTTATTGTCAAATAATTTTTTTCTCTTATTAATATTTCCGTTCTGTGACTTATTATTTCCAACAATTTTTTAAAAAATATACCTATGGAATTACATGAGAAACATAATTTAATTCAAAAATCATAATTAATCTTAACTTCAACTAATAATACGATAAATTTATATTATTAGTAAACAAATAAATTATGCCTCAAATATAATAAATTTAAAAATTTAGCTTATTATATATATATTTCATATAATAGTTATAATTTTTATTATTTTAATATTATTTATCATATTTATTCATTTATTTCTTAAATTTTTTAACACTATTATTAATTATTAAGTTTTAAAAAATTTAAATTTTAAATTTTAAATTACTTATTTATTGTTTTTAAAAATAAATTACATTCTTAATATCTTTAAATTTTTAATATTTAAAATAACTATGGGCATGACCTAAATGAGTTTAAAATTTTTTTTTTAAAAAATTAAAAGTCACACCTTATGATGAGGTGTGATCTTTTATAAATTTTTTTTAAAAAAAATAAATCACATTTTATCATGAGGTGTGACCCATTTTTAAAAAAAAAACTTAATACATCCGAAAAAAATAATAAAAGGGCAGATAACATATACGAAAAATAAACAAATTCTGCATTGCACCTTAGTGAAAATCCCAACTAAATTCGCTGCAAACTGGTTTTCGCTTCTCATCCGGGGTTTCGTTTCTCCTCTCTTCTTCCCAAATGGAAAGGGACGCCCTTCCCAACGTTAATACCAGCACAGCCTCAACCACCACCGCGATGGCTGCTGCCACCGCCACCACTGCATCCCGTCCGTCTTCAAAGCTTGCCCAACTGACCGAGTCTCTGAAGCTTGAGCACCAGTTCTTGAGGGTCCCCTTTGCAGCACTGCAAGAAGATCATCCGAGCTAACCACCGCGTCGTCGAGATAGAGATGTCCCCTGTTATCTACGGTGTTGCTAATGCCGCCGCTGACGGCAGCTTGTCCTCTGATGTTGCCATCAACTACCTAAGCTCCCTTGTCTCTAGGCTACAAGGGTTGAAGAGGAATGTAACTGCTAACCCAAATCTTGATTTGAATTTTGACTAAATTATGCTAATTGGGTAATTCAGCTTTGTAAGCTTGCTAAGAGCGAATTATTTTCTCTTTTATTCAGTTTTCTTGGATGCAAAATTGATGATAATCTAAGTTACGGCTTTTATTTATTACTTTTGAGTACAATTGCAAAAGATTTTGTGGTTGATGTATAAAATGTTAGATATTATAGTAAAATGTATTCATGAATGCTCACTTGCAAGTTTGAACTTTAGATTTGAAGGCCCAATATATGGTCAGACTGGGAGCTAATATGTATTTGTGTTTTAAAATTAAATAAATCAATTTAAGGACAAGCAAAATCTTTGATGCATCACGAATGATGCAAATGTTGTTTTAACTGTAATGTGGTTGTTAAATGGTTGAAGAATTTGTTTCTTTTCTTTAGTTATATGAAGTAGTTAGCTTTTTCAGCATGTTTTGTCCTTCACATTTTCAATGATTTTATTACAGTCGTTGGTGATGATTGTCCCATTGTAAACAGGTTACCGTTCATCCCTTTAAGCTTACTTTGACGATAATCATTTGGAAATTGGATTAAGTTGGAGGAAGGAAGTCTGGTGGAGCATTTGCAAGTGCAAAAGTGTCGTGTACGTCTTGATCACTTAGAATCTGCTGATGCAGAAAATATGTCAGATTGGCACGCCTGAACTGGATTCTTGTTGATTACGTGTTGAGAATGTCATATCAAGACTCAGCAGTGAAACTTGCTAAATGCAGCAATATACAGGTAGTCTTGCTAATTTCAGATTCTTCTTTGAAGATGGGTTTCTTTTAGTTGTGTATTATCTATAAGCACTTTTTCAGGAATCAATTAGCAGTTAATCTTGAGGGTTCTGCAAATATAGATCAAACAATAATTATTGTGATTATTCATTTATGCAGGTCTCATTATTATTATTATTTTTTTCTGACCTATATATAGTTTTTTTCTGGTGCATGATGGAGCAACTAACAGGGGTTTGAACTTAAGACCTTTTGCTAACTACCCACACCGCTCACCACTAGACCATACCTAGTGGCACCTATATATTGTATTCAACTTGCTAGTTGTGCCAAGGAAATTTATATTCAGTTTGCTTTAGTATGTAATGCCAAGAATATTTGTCTTTGACATGTGGGTTGAAGTTTTGGCTGGACAGGGTGAGGGAGGGGGAGAGCAGTGTTATATAATTCTTTTGTTACTTCACTTGGTGATGATGCGTATCTCATAGCTTCAGGTCTAAAAGAATATAACTCATTATTTGTAAGAAAAAAAGATCAAGCATTAACTTTTCCTTGCGAGAAAAAGGCAGAGAACCCTTCTTTTTAAACCCTTCATCCCTACTTTAGGAAGATTGTCATTTTGAAGGTTCTGAAAGCTATAATGTAAATGTAAAAATCATACTTATTTGTGAGCTGGGCACACTGGTTTTTTTTAATTTTTCGAGCCTGGTGTCAATCTGAATGTCACCTTTTATGGTTTTGATATATTAATTTGTTTGCATATATTCAAAATGTATATGAGGTACCCATATGCTGGAGAAGTAAACTCAATGTTCGTTAAGCAAACTGTAAAAACTAATCTTCAGGAAATATGACATTCCTTTCCAAAAGTTGAAAAATAAATTTCAGCTTTATTTCCTCAGCTGAAGTGGGTGGACTGTGGACATAATAAATCTGAAGTTCATTATAAGGAAATACCTTTGGAATCACCATGATCAGAGTTTAATCCTTCATATATGTTGGGTAAAATATCAAATAAAGAAGCTAAATATATGTTTGAGGAGCATTCAACGTCCACCTTTATGATGAATATGGTGGTCACCTGTGAGTGCTAGTAATATCCTGTTCCCATAATTCTTCTCAGAGTAATATGTTGTGATTTGTATCTTGTGTAACTTTGGATCTGATGGTGGACTTATTCATTTTTGTGCGTCAGGATCTTGTTGATATTGATATATTCCAGGAAGCAAAAATGGTTACTGATGCTTTACAAAATAAGGATGTTGCACCTGCCTTGGCATGGTGTACGGATAACAAGTCAAGGCTGAAGAAGTCCAAGGTTTGTACTACTGTTTGAGCTTATTTATAACTAGTGGATAGTTGATTTTGTTAGTGCTTTTATTTATATAAATCTTCTTTTTCTTTATAGATAAGAACATGTTTATCTGCATTTTTTTGAGATCCACCTCAACTAATTGATTGAATTCTACCAGAAAGAATGATATCCACCATATGACACTGTTTGAAAAATATGAAAACTAGTTTAGACCAGGTTAAAATGAAACAAACTAGTTTTGTGATACTATTTGAGCTTATTTATAAATAGTAAAGAGAGATGTGCGTTGACAAGGCCTAGTGCTAGAAGTGTTTGATATTGAGCGGGTAGGTTCATGCCTAAAGGCCATGCTTTAGAATTTTTCTGAAGTTAGTAAGCTGTGCTTTTTAGCTTTAAGAGAATAGGAGATTGTATTCTTTTGCTCCAGCATCGGAAGGTTGTATAGGAGGTGAGATTTTTTCTCAAAAGGGCGGATTGTTATTTTTATCTGAGTTGGTATTGTGAAGATGTTGTTTTCTATTATGGAGTTGTTGATGCCTTCATGGCAGTGACAGCTCTTGGTACAACCTAGGAAGTTGTAAGGAGTAGAGATTATGAGATTTCATATTGAAGACTTCAGCACTAGAGTTTTGTGTTGTTGGTTGCCTTAATTGTGCAACCCAAGTGGTGGAAAACAATTAGGAGAGGGTTGAGATGACTACTTGAGAGAAGTAAGTTGAAAACTTTTGGGCGACAAGAGCAGCTAGAAGAATGTTGAAGGGGCCACACACGGGAAGTAGGTTGAAGAATTCTGGGGGCTGTTTGTCTACCAAGGATATTGTTAGAGTAAGTTTTAGTTGCTGAAGTTCTTGAATTGTGTTTGTGCAATTATGCAGCCCTTTGTCTGGGTTAGAATATGTTTGCTTTAATTTTAATTTGATTTTGTTTGCAATAAGTTGAAGTTTGAATAATCTTCAACTTGAGGGGGAGTAATAGAATAGTGTGAGTGTGTGATGGCTAGGTCAAAATAAGTGTTGATTACCTGTGGGGTGGGCTTGTACTAGTTTAATCCAATTTTGTGTATTCTTTTTTTCTTTGTAGAGGTAGTATTTCCTATGAAGCTATGTTGTGATATTAGGTAGCCATGCTTATGCATATATTGTCTAATCCAGTGTTTCGTGAAAAGAGGAAACATTTTAAAGTGCGTTGTCATTGTGTAAGGGAGAAAGTTCAACAGAATATGATTGACACTTTCTATGTTCATACAAGAGATCAAGTAAGTGATTTATTTGCCATGGCACTTAATGGGATAAGAATTGAATTTCTTTGTAACAAGATAGCCATGATCAATATCTATGCTCTAGCTTGAAAGGGAGTGCTAGAATAATGTGACAAAGTATGTCGACTGAAGAATGGAACGAAAAAAGATAGTATATTGATCTGAATACTTTATAGTAGAGGTGTACAGAATATAAATACAAAACCAAGAAAGGGGAGTTAATGCACCCTGATTACTTGTCCTAACTAGAAAGGAAATAATTTGAAAATAAATTAATCCTATATAACCTGTACAATCAATGCTAATTAGGACTGATAAACTCTAGTTGACTGTTTATACAAAAAGGAAATATTCTCTTAATGAATTTGGGATTCATTAGGCTGAAAATTTAGAATTTCACACTGCCCCTCAAGTTGGGGAGTGTATGTCCACCATACCCAACTTGGATAGATGAGTATCAAATTGAGTTATAGGAGAAGACTTGGTCAATATGTCAGCAGTTTGGTGATTGTTGGATATGTAGGCTAACTCAATAACACCCTCCCTCATCTTTTCCTTGATAAAGTGATGATCAATTTAAATATGCTTGGTTTTATCGTGATAATCGGGTCCTTAAATATGTTTATTGCTAGTGTTTTAAATTGCGAGTGTGGTTATGGTTGCGTTGCAGTTATTGGAGTTGTGGGCATTAGAGGTACTATAATGTGGATTGCAGTCGTTGCAGCTGTGATTTTTTTTTTTTTGAAGTTGCACAAATTATTTTAAAAGTGTATATAATTATTATAATTCTCGCATACATGTAATTTATCATGCCTAACATTAATATTAATTAAATAAATCCTTATTTTTGTACAAGTATATAAATGTTACTTGAGAAAATTAAAAGAAAAGTCAGATAATATAAAAGTATGCTTATATACTTATCATAAAGAAAGAATTAGAATTACCACATTGTAGAATGTTGTGCAGGATTATATTCACCACTTCCACTTTCATTATTACCTTGTCTTATTCCCTATCCAAAACATAATAAAATAATTCTCTACTTATATTCTCCATTTGTGAATAAGAAAAATTTGGTGCTTCGTGATAATAAAACTCTTGATAATTTATTTAAAGTTAATAATATGATGGGTTTGAGTCATTGGATAATGATTATTTGACATATGAAAAAGTTTTTGATAGAATGGTGGATAGTAACTTTGACTACTTTGAGACCGAGTCACCAATGCCAAAGCATTGAAACTTTGTGAAAAATTAGAGGAAGAACTATCTTCTACTATATCATTTTATTGTCTTCCACCTCTTCTACTATTACTAGATCCTTTGTCCAAAAAAGATATCATATGAAAAACAAAGCTCATATCATGTATAGCATATAGAATGTCTTGATATGGATCTTGTTTTCTATTTTCATCTATATCATGATCTTTTTCTACTACACTACCACTCCCACTACTATTGTTGCTTGGTAGACTCAAACCACCATTACTATCCTAACTATGACCTTTATAGAAACTTGAATCACGTTGGCTTCTACCTCTTCATTACCAGTATCCATTTGGGGGAGCTATTCTGAATTTTGAAATTCATTCAATAATAGGCCTTCTCTCTCCTCAATTTTTAGAGGCAAAGGATTATTTTCTTAGAATATGTAATCAAGATTAATTGGATTGAAACTATTTTCTATTTCTTTTTGATTACGTTTTTTATTTTCCCTCATTCTTAGCTTTATATTATAAAAGGTAAAGACAAATTTCTATAATTTTTTATATTTAAATCTATTCTTTGTCTTTGTGTAAATATAACTAAATGTGCTCCAGTTCTTTTCACAATTTGAAGTTGAAGTTGTTTGGTTTAGAATTGTTATTGTAATGCTTTGAAATTTAGGAGTAAACAAACTATATATTATCCACCATTCAGTTATTTAAATGAATAATACAAAAATTTAGTCAACTTTGGATTATAAATAAAAATAATTATTTTAATTAAATCACATATTATACTATGTATATTTGTAGATAAAAAATAAATTATATCTTATGGGGAGCCACTTGAGACTATGTTCGTTGAGTTTGTGACATTTCAAAATTCTCTCTATTTTTTTGAAAAAGTATTAAATATGCAACATCATATTGAATATAATAAGTGTATAATAGTATATTCCAATTATTCATTATACCAAAAACAATTAACCTAATTTAGTATTCTAATTGTAACATTCATATTTCTTTCTAATTTGGTGATTGTACATTTGATATCATCAAATGTTTTTTTATAAACTATATGACTGTCCAAATTGAAACTGAGGATTAAGAAAATAACTTAAAAAAAAAAGAAATAGATTTAGTTAGTTAATACATAAATATTTCTTTTTTTTTTGTCATAACATAAATAAATAAATATATATATATATATATATATATACTTATCTACAAAATGTACATGAATATGTAGAAATTTTCACTTTTTATCTATTCTATCGTTATAAGTTAAGTGATAATAATAATTTTATTGTATAGATAATTTTGATCTATTTATAGTTTCATAGATAAAATCTATGATTAGTTTTTTATTATTGTTAACTAGTCTTAACACTTTCACAATTGGTTTAAATATTTTTAGTATTTTGTTGACTTTGATTCAAAAGGTTATTGTCCAAAATTTTTTTTTAATATCATATGTTAGTTCGAATTTGCTTTTATCAAATTTAAACTTTTTAAACTTTTCAGAGGTGAACATATTTTTTAACTTTCTTTTGCTTCATAAGAGATTATAATTGTAAGAATTGTGTAGTAAAGCGAGGAATGGCTAGACGAATAATGTTTTTACTTTTAGTATATTATTTTATCAAATTCATAATCCAAATGTGATTATATATAAATGATGTTATAATCTTTGCATCATCTAACACCTTTTATATGTTGTTCTTTTTTTCAATGTTTTTAAGTATAAATCCTGATAATGAGCTGCATAAAGTGATTAATAAAGATGTGATTTTTTTTCATTAATTTTTTTAACTGCCTTTAAAGCTTCCTTGTTGTTTGTAACTATTTGGATTATATATTCTTTTTCAACTTTTTCTACCACTTATTAAGTAATTGAAGGGCGTAATCAGTATTTCTGTTAGCAACAGAAGAAACATAATTGATTTTAGAAAAATAGTTACTTTGCTGCAATAGGCAAAAAAATTCATTATATGCATGTTATTAATGCTATTAATCCAATCATTATATATTATTGTTACACTTTTTTTTTTCATACACTGTTCAACTCATTTATCCATTCTTTAATGGATTGGTATTCAGCTTTCAAATACATATATAAAATCTCATAAGGAGTAGGGAATTTAACTCTTGTTGTACCTATTTCAACAGTTGTGGTAATTAAATTATGCATCCAAGGAGAATTAGATAAATTTATTAGAAGACGCTCATATATGATAAACTTTGATAACGCTTCTCTTTTTTTCTTAATGTTTTCATCAAACTACTAAAAAATTTTTGGCTATTTCATATTTTTATTGTTTACGAGATCAATATTTGTATCCTTTCAATTAAAGGTAATATCTTTAGATCTTTGTGCTTGTATGAAAGCTTCCATCTTCTTCATGTACATTTTGGCTTCCTCTAGTTTGTTGTATAAATTGTTGTTTAATTTCTCATTCACGATGTGATCTGATACTTTTTTGGGTTACATGTCTCATTTGTATTTCCTTATCAACGAATGATTTTATTTCATTATTTTTATCGCCTTTCAACCTTATTTCAAAATTCTCTTTTCTTTTTCTTTTTGAATAATTTTTTTCTTAATTATCTAAAAGAAGTTTTATTATATCCTCTTGAATAGTAATTGTAATTATAGGACAATTAACTACTTGTCTTTTAAAATGTGCAATATGTTGTTTCAGTTGACTAATTTCACTTTTTACTACTTTTCCATAAAGTTTGTAAATTTTGTTATTTCGATTGCCAGCTATAAGTATTTCAAAATGTTATTCCATATCATCTTTAAGAGCGTCTTCTAATCTTTCTGGTAAAAATTCTTCTCTTAGTGGCATTGCTTATATTTTATAGTACCTATTGATCAAATGAAATTGATAATATAACATAATATAACAAAACTAAAAACACAATTGAATAACTAAAAAATTAATTAATTAAACAAAGTAGGAATAAAAATTCGAAGTTTATTAATAAAAATTTTTATTAGTGAGTATTTTTAATTTTTATTTTTTTGGAAGAAAGAAACAAGGATTGAAAATAGTTTATATTACAATCATTTTGAATGAGGGATTTTGATTTTAGTTATGAATTCTAGTGACCTTGACTCTTTTTCTCTTCAATTTTCTCTTATTGTTTTTTAGATTTTTAAAACATGATTTTTTTTTTATTTTTCAAAATATTTTTTCAAAGAAAAGGAAAAGCATTTATTTTTAAGTTTTTTTAAAGAGAGTAGAAATTCCTAGATAAAAAATTCTTAAATATACAAGATGACTAATTTATTTTGTTAAAAGAAAATTTTTTATTTTTGAGATTTTATCACAGAACAATACAAATTAGATATAGGCTATTGAAATTCATATATTTATTCAAAAATATTAATTAAACACCACACAATTGGTATTGATATTTAAGAAGGCTCAAAGCCTCACATCACCCATCAAATGACATCTTAAATATTTGTTGAGTTTCAATATCTCATATGTCAAACTCTTTAAAAAAAAAGAAAAAAATAAAAAAAATAAAAATTAAATGAGTTAATATATATCATAACCTAACACAAAAAAAATATCACCTAATAAGTTCAAGCAAATTGCATATATCTATATACATATATTTATACATGTGAGTATAGACATAGATGAATATACATATATCTATATATGTGAATTCACACTTAAATACACATGAGAATGTGCCTACACCACAAACATAATTCAAACAAAAGAATTTTTTTAATAAAATAAACAACAACAAAATTTTATTGTGGAATTTTTAAGTAATGATAGATTGATTGTAGTGATAATAATATAAGAGAATTGAACATGGGATGAGAATTTAGAAAACTATATATATATATATTCATGATTTGTGAAATTATTTTAAATTTGACATATTTAACAACTATATTATTGCTTGTTTGTCAAACTTTTTTTTTAGCTGATTTTTTGGGCTATTCTTATTAATCTTAGTTTTTTTGTTTGATTTCCTTTGGAGGAAAAGGAGGAGGCACTATTTTTTTTTGGGGAAAATTTTAATATTTATTCCTATAATTAGATTTTCTTATCAACAAATTAATTGGAAACTATAGTAGTGAAGATAGGGAAAGAATTATTATTAGTGATGTTGGTGGTGGCACTGGGATTATTACTAGTGAACTTTGAATTTTTATTTGGATTTTGTTTAATTGATTAATTTTTTAATTATTCAATTACGTTTTTAGTTTTGTTATGTTATATTACCAATTCCATTTGATCAACAAGTACTATAAAATATAAATAATATTGTTAAGAGAGAAATTTTCAATAGGAAGCTTGGAAGGTGCTTCTAATGATGATGTTGGGTGATATTTTGAAATACTTGTAGTCGGAAATCAAAACAACATAATTTGCAAACTTTGTGAAAAAGTAATAAAGGGTGGAATCATTCGACTAAAGCAGCATATTGTACATTTTAAATGGTGAGTAGCTAGTTGTTTTAAAGTTACAACTATTATGCTAAATGGTATGATGAAATTTCTTTTGGATAATAAAGAAAAAATGGTTAAAAAAAATAAAAGAATTATTTGAAGTAAGGTTAAGAGGCGATAAAAATAATGAAATGGAAGCATTTGTTAATGAGGAAATGTAAATAAGGCATGTGATCCAAGAAAGTATTAAATCACATCATAAATGGGAAGATAGACAATAATTTAGCTAGCAAATTGGAGGAAGGCAAAATGTGTATGAAGAGAGTGGAAGCTTTCATGCAAGGACAAGAGGATCAGAAGATATTGCTTTTAGTTTAAAGTTTATAAATGTTGATCTTGTGAGGAGTAGAAGTATCAAACAGCCAAAAATTTCTAAAGGTTTGATAAAAATGTTGAAGAAGAAACGCGGAGAAGTGGCATTAAAGTTTATTATATATGAGCTTCTTTTAATGAATTTATCTAATTCTCTTTCGTTGCATAATTTAATTACTGCAACTGTTGAAATAGATACAATAAGGGTTAAATTTTCTTCTTTTTATGAGATTTTAGGTGTGTATTTGAAAATTGAATAACAATCAATGAGGGAATGGATAAATGGGTTGAAAGGTGCATGAAAAGAAAGAGATGTTACAATAGTGTGTGATGATTGGACTAATAGCATTAGTCACATGCACATAATGAATTTTCTTGTCTATTGCACCAAGAAAACTATTCTTCTACAATTAATTGATATTTCTTTCGTTACTAGTAGAAATATTGATTACTACATTTAGTTATTTGATCAAGTAGTAAAAGAAGTTGGAGAAGAATATGTAATTCAAGTGGTTACAGATAATAAGGAAACTTTAAAGGAAGTTAAAAAAAATTGATGAAAAAAAGTCACATTTCTATTAGTCACCTTATGTAGTTAATTGTCTGGATTTATGCATAGAAAACATTGAAAAAAAGAGTAATATACAAAAGGTATTAGAGGATACAAAGATGATAATATCTTTTATATATAACCATATTTGGATTGTGAATTCAATGAAAAAATGTATTGGAGGTAAAGACATTATTCGTTTATCTATTATTTGTTTTACTACACAATTTTTGCAACTATAATCTTTTGTGAAGCAAAAGCAAGCTTTGGAAAATATTTTCATTTTTTAAAAGTTTATGAAGTCTAATTTGGTAAGAATAAATCTAGATTAGCATATGATGTAAGAAAAAATTTTTAGATAATGACTTTTGAATCAAAGTTAATGAAATATTAAAAGTATTTAAATTAATTGTCAAAATATTAAGATTGGTTGATGGTGAGAAAAAACTAACAATTGATTTTATCTATGAAGTTATAGATACAGCAAAGCTATCTATACAATAAAACTGTCGTTATCACTCAATTTATAATGACATGATAAATAAAAAGTGAAAATTTTTATATATTAATTTTCATTATGTAGGCAAGTCTATATATATATATATTTTAATGTTGTCACAAAAAGAGAAATATTTGTATATTAATTAACTAAATTTATTTCTTGTTTTTTTTCTAAGTTATTTTCTTACTCGTCATCTTCAATTTAGAGTTAAGTATGGTCATCAAATTATAAAAAAACATTTGACGGAACCAAAAGTGTGATCACCAAATTAAAAAAAAAAATATAGATGTTACAATTAAAGCACTAAATCAAATTAGTTATTTTTGGCATAATGAATATTTAAAATATACTATTATATATCTACATTAAATTTAATATGATATTGCATAGTTAATATTTTTTTGAGAAAGGAGAAAGAATTTTAAAACACCACAAACTCAAAGAGCATGGTCTCAAGTGGATGTCGATAAGATATAATTTATTTTTTATCTACAAATATATATGTTACAATATGTTATTCAGTCAAAAGATTATTTGCTTATAATCTAAAGTTAACTAAATTTTTGTACTGAATGGTGAATGATATATGATTCCTGTGTTCCTAACTTTTAAAGCATTGTGATACAAATTTTGAGCTAAACAACTTCAGTTTTAAATTATGAAAGAATTTAAAACACATTTAGTTATATTTATACAAAGACAAGTAATAGACTTAAGTATAAAAAAATTATTGAAACTTGTCTTTACTTTTTACAATATGAAACTAAGAATGAGGGAAAATAAGAGATATAATTAAGAAGAGATAAAAAATAGTTTCACTCCAATTAATGTTGATTACATATTTCAAGAAGATGATCCCTTATCTCTATGGATTGAAGAGAGAGAATGCTCATTATTGGATGGATTTCAAAATTTAAAATGACTCTCCAAGATAAATATTGATGATAAAGAGGTAAAGGTTAATGATGATTCTAATTCTTTTGAAGGTCGTAGTTAGGGTGGTGATGATAGTTTAAATCCACCGAACAACAATAATGGTGGTGCAACAGAAAGTGATTATGACATAGATAAAGATAAGGCATGAAATTTATATCAAGACTTTCCATATATTATGCATGATTTGGGTTTTGTCATTGATTTGACATCTTTTAAGGACGGAGGTTTTAGTGATAATAAAAGAGGTGGTTCTCAATCTATAAGAAGTGGAAAGCAGCAGGGTGATGTACTAGAATATAGTTCTTTCTTTAATTTTTTATAAAGTTTCAGTGATTTTGATACTGGTGACTCGTCTTAAAATAATTAAAGTTACTGTCCACCATTTTATCAACAACCTTTTTATATGTTACATGATCATTATCTAATGACTAAAGTTCCACTATATTATTAATGTTCAATAAATTATTAAAAGTCTTATTATCACCAAACACCAAATTCTTTTTATTAGCAATGAAGAATATAGGTAAAGGATTGTTTGATTATGTTTTTGGATAGAGAGTAAGATAAGGTGATAATACAAGGGAAAGTGAAGGATATAATCGTCCACGACATTCTATAATATATGATAAGTATGTAAGCATACTTTTATATTATCTAACTTTTTTTTTTTAAATTTTTTCAAATAACATTTATATATTTTTAAAATATTTAATTAATATTGATGTTAAGTATGATATATTATATATATTTGAAAGTCATAATGATTATATACATTTTTAAACAATTTGTGCAACTTCAAAAGAAAATCATGGCTGTAGCGACTGTAACTTGCATTGTAGTACGCACAACACTTGCAACCGCAACGTAGCCGCAACCGTAATTTAAAACCTTGACTGCTGGCGTGAACTTCTCTCTTTAGATTTGAGCAAGAAGTGCATATCACTGGCTTTGAGACTTCATATTGAAACCATTACGCTTCGGCCTTCAGGTGTGGTTCAGAACTTCAAATTCACCAAATCAAAGCTCTCTCTGTTGGTTTGGTTGTTCGTTGTTGCTATTTGCTATTGTTGGTTTTTCTCTTTTGTTGTTTGGGAAAGGAAAGCTAGGGCTTGCAGCAATGTTTTGGTGACTCTGTGTTTTTGGTTGCTGTTCTTATATGATGTGTTGCAACAGAACCACAAAACTGTTCTATTGTAGCCAAAACATTATTATATTGCGCCCTATTAATGTGATTTTTGAACCCTTTCCAATTGCGAGTTGGCCCATTTTTGCAATATTGTGGCCACATTTTGCAATGCGGGCTACAATTTGAAACCATGCTTATTGTAGCTTGATTGTGACATAAGAGTTTCATGCATGTTGAAGGTGGGAATTGTAATTCCTCAAGTAGCCTTTTTAGCCAAATTCCTTTACATATATTGTGGACCATGGCCTGAAACTCTACTTTAGCACTACTTTAAGCAAATTATCGTTAGTTTCTTGTCTCTTCAAGTTACAAGATTCTTTATACATGTGCAATAACCTGTTGTGGATCTCTTTTTTGTAAAAGATCTTGCTCAGTCTACATCAGGGTATACTTATAAGCTTCTATTTGTTCCCTTCCTAAAGAAAAAGGCTTTTCCTGGAGTCATCTTTAAATATCTTAATACTTGATTCACTACTTCAAGATGCTCCTTTATAGCATTATTCATGAATTAACTAGTAACATTGCTGTCAAGATTGATATCTAGCCTAGTGTGAGAAAGATATATCAGCTCACCACTAGTCTCTAATACATTCCTTTGTCAATGGGGGTTGAATCTCCCTTTGAGCCAAACTTATTAGTAAGGTCTATTGGAGTATCAGTTGGTTTACAACCTATCATGCTAGTTTCCCTAAGTATATCCAAGATGTATTTCCTTTGGGCCACTATAATCCCTTTACTAGATTGAACAATCTCCATACTTAGAAAATTTTCATTTTAGATCACCTAGATCTTTGATTTTAAATTCTATGTTTAATACACCTTTTAGATAGGCTATTTCTTGATCATCATTACCTGTAATGATTATATCAATTCACATAGACTATCAGGATGGTCATCTTATTAGTTGAAGGCTTCTTGATGAACAAACTGTGATAAGTTTGTCTTGGCACGTAGCCTCGTTTCTTCATAGTCTTGCTAAATCTCTCAAATCAAGCTTAGAGAAACTAGTTGAGCTTGTAGAGAGATTTTCAAAGTTTACTCCAGATTAGTATTCTTTAAGTTTCTTTAGTCTAGGGGGAACTTCCATGTAAAGTTTTTCTTCCAAATCACCATTTAGGAAAGTATTTCTTACATCTAATTAGTGTAGCCTCCAATTGGGGTTTGTTGCTATGGATAGGAGAACTCATACAGTGTTAAGTTTAGCCACATTTGCTAAAGTTTATTAGAAGTCAATTTCATGTGTTTATGTGAAATCCTTCGCAACAGGTCTTACTTTGTACTTATCAATGCTTCCATCTGCCTTATATTTTACATTAAACACTCACTTGTAACTTATTAGTTGCTAGCCTTGTGGTTTTTGGGTTAGTTCCCAAGTATCATTCTTTTGTAAGGCATGTAATTCTTTATTCACAGCAACTCCCCATTTTGGATGTTTAAGAGCCTCCTTTATGCAATCTAGTATTTTAAAGCTATACACATTTGCAATAAACGCGTTATAGTTAGGGAATAGCTTCTTATAGGACAAATTGAGCAATGGAGTGTTATGTACATGATTTTATTCCCTTTCTATAGGCAATACAACAATAACAACAAAATCTTTTCCCACTAAGTGGGGTCGGCTATATGAATCAATCAATATCATAAAATCTTATCGTAAATCATATTTTTAGACAAATTATTTAACTCTAAATCTTTCTTAATAGCTTCTCCTATAATTTTTCTTAGTATTTGTAATATCTTAACCTCTTTACCCTTACACAATGGTCCCATAGATTATTCAATCCATGGCATGCATATTGGAGCATAAATGCAAGAGAACATATACTTCAAACAAAAATAATTGCGTGATTGGAAAGCCACATTCACAATTCATGGCTTAAGGGGTCATGTGAACTCATCGATATCATTTCTTATCCACAACATATCTATTGAAGTCCTAAATATTATCATTTAACCCATGCTTCATGGGTTTAGAGCTATACATTCTAAAAACCAGAATTTGGCCTCGGGTTGATATGTTAGATTTTTTATATGAATTTTAAAAATTTATAACTAATTTTTAAAAAAATCAAAATTATGTATATGATAACTTTCTAGAAAGTTTTGAATGTTAACTAATGACTAAAAATAATTCCAGACCAATGTAATGGTATCAAACTCGCAAAAATTAAAGGAACAATACTAAAGGTTGAGCTGCATTACTATTACTATCATGAAATTTTAAAAATTTGATTCTCCTTTTACAGAGCTCCAAATGAGATGATCTTGGTGGCTATGGAAAGTTTATGATATCTAGTTTATGCCTGTAAAATTTCACGAGTATTGGATTTCATTTGATCTACGTGAGACATAGAAATATAAACTGATCATATGAACAGTGCACATACTATTTCTGCATAATTTGGCTAACTTTGAAACAACAACAATAATAACAACAACAACAACAAAGCCTTTTCCCACTAAGTGAAGTCGGCTATATGGATCAATCGACGTCATAAACACATATCGTAAATCATATTTTTAGACAAATCATTTAAATATAAATCTCTCTTAATAATTTTTCTTATAGTTTTTCTTAATCTTCCTCTATCTCTAATTATTGAACTATTTTTCATCTCATCTACTCTTCTAATTGAGGTTTCTATAGGTCTCCTCCCAATATAACAAAACCATCTAAGTCTTGATTCTATAATCTTTTTCACAATAGGTGCGACTTCCACATTTTCTCTAATGCATTCATTTCTAATTCGATCTTGTCTAGTGTGTCCACTCATCCAATGCAACATTCTCATCTCTGCAATATTAAATTTATTCTCTTGTTGACTTTTTATTGTTCAATACTTAATTTCATACAATATTGCAGGTCTTATAACTGTGTGGTAGAATTTACCCTTAAGTTTGAGTGGTACTCTTTTATTACAAATAACACCCGAAGCATTCCTCTACTTCATCTACCCCGCTTGAATCCTATGTTTTATGTCTTTTTCTATTTTTCCGTTATGTTGTATGACGGATCCAAGATATTTAAATCGTGTGAGTTGTGGTATAATATGTTCTCCAATTTTCACTTCTGCGCTAGAAGTGGTGTGTCTCTTATTAAACTTACACTCCATATACTCTATTTTACTTCTACTTAAACGAAATCTATGAGTTTCCAAAACTAATCTCCACCTCTCAAACTTCTTATTTATTTCCATTCTCGATTCTCTAACTAGGATAATATCGTCTGCAAAAAGTATACACCGTGGCATTGGCTTTTGGATATGTTCAATAAGCATTTCCAATACTAAAGTAAAAAGATAAGGGCTCAGAGTTGACCCTTGATGTAGACCAATAGTTATCGAAAAATTTTTTGTAAGTCCACCTTTTGTTAGTACACTAGTTGTAGTCTCATCATACATATCTTGAATTACTCAAATATAAGTTATACGGACTCTTTTTTTCTCCAAAGCCTTCCATAGAACCTTTCTTAGTACTCTATCATATGCTTTTTCTAAATCGATAAACACCATGTGTAAATCTTTTTGATTCTCTCGATATCGCTCAATTAATTTTCGCAACAAATATATTGCTTCCATAGTTGACCTTCTTGGCATAAAACCAAATTGATTCTTCGTAACGGGTTTCTTTTCTTAATCTTCGCTCAATTACTATTTCTCATACTTTCATAGTGTGGCTCATGAGTTTAATTCTTCTAGTATTTGCACAATTTTGAATATTCTCCTTACTCTTATAAATAGAAATTAAAGAACTTCTCCTCCACTTGTCTGAATTATCTTAGATCTCATAATTTCATTAAATAATTTTGTTAGCCAACTTATGCCTTTCACTTCTAAACCCTTCCATACTTCAATAGGTATATTATCCGGTTCAACTGCTCTGTCACTCTCCATTCGCCTTAATGCTTCTTGTACCTCTGACTCATAAATCCTACGATAAAAGTATAATTTTGATTTTCTTCTCTAGTGTCTAACTTATCCGATTGCAATAAAATCTCGTGACCTTCATTAAAAAGCCTATGAAAGTAACCCTTTCACCGTTCTCTGATATCTTGTTCTGTGACCAAGACTTTCTCTTCTTCATCCTTAATGCATTTCACTTGGTTTGCGTCTCTTATCTTTCTTTCCCTACTTTTAGCTAACTTGTAAATATTTCTTTCTCCAACTTTAATATCTAAAGATTGGTATAACCTATCGAATGCTATTGCTCTCGCTTCGCTCATCGCCTTCTTAGTGTCTTTCTTAGTTACTCTATATTTCTCTCAATTTTCATTACTCTTACATAACGACCACACTTTATAACACTCCCTATTAACTTTAACCTTATCTTGCATGCTTACCTCCCACCACCAAGATTCTTTATCTCTAGGTCCAAAATCTTTTGATTCACCTAATATTTCCTTTGCCACCTTCTTAATCTCTTTAGCCATTCCATTCCACATATCGTTAGCACTTTCTTGTATTTCCCAAGGTCCTTCCTCTATAATCTGTCTCTATAAATTCTTTTCTTTATTTCCCTTTAGTTGCTACCACTTAGTCTTTAACACTTTATCTTTCCCTTTGTTTTTTACTCTCCTCCTAACTCGTACATCCATAACCAAAACTTTATGTTGAGTAGTTAAACTCTTTACAGGTATAACTTTGCAATCCATGCAAAATTTTCTATCCGATTTCCTTATAAGAAAGAAATCAATTTGAAAATATACCCTTATACTTTTGTACGTGATTAAATGTTCCTTACGCTTTCTAAAATAAGTGTTAGCTAATATAAGATCGAACGTCAATGAAAAGTCTAAAATAGTTTTACCATTTGCATTTGTTTCCCTTATGTCATGTCATCCATGACCACCATCGTAACCTGAAGATACACTTCTCACATGACCATTTAGATCCTCTCCTAGAAAAATCTTTTCTCTGAATGGTATTTCCTGAACTAAATATTCTAAATCCTTCCAAAACTTTACTTTGTGAAATTCTTCTAATTCTACTTGTGGTGCATAAGCACTAATAATATTAAAAATTTCTTTTTCCACTAATAACTTTAAGGCAATGATTCTATTAAGGCAATGATTCTATCTCTTAACCATTTTACATCCACTATAACATTTTTCCAAAACTTATATACAATTATACTTACTCCTTTTCTAGATTTAGCCTTACCAGTGTACCAAAGTTTAAAACTTGAAGTATCTAATTCTTTCATTTTTTCTCCTACCTATTTAGTTTATTGTAAATACATAAAATTAATCTTTCTCCTAATCATAGTATCTACTATTTCTATTGACTTACCCATAAGTGTACCTATATTCCAAGTCCCAAAACGAATCATACTTTCGTGAACTAATTTCTTTACCCACATTCATTCACAAAAATGTGGAAGTCCTTGCTTATTTTTCACTACACTCAGGCGACGATACAGAAGCCCTTACTTATTTGTCACTGTACTCGAGCTATACAGTGCGTTACTTCGGGGTAACGACCTAGCATTACGTTTAATATATTGATTGTCCATGTCATAAAGATTCGACAAAGTTTTACGTTAGTTGTCGATTGCCTAACACAACCTTCCTCTTTTTTTCGGGTTTGGGACCGGCTATGAAAAATAATTTGCATCAAGGCTCGTTATAGGCAGAGTTATTTGGCTAACTTTGAAAAATTATAAAAAATCCTCTAGAGCTCCAAATTAAATACTTTTTGGCTTTGTGAAAAGTTTCACATGAAACCTATTTGCTGACCAAATTTTATGAACAAATTTACTCATTTGGTTAGATTTTGGTTAAGCACACATAATGATCAATTTTGAAGTCTAAATTGGTATCTCAAGACACTATCAAACTTTCCTCTCATCCCATAACCACTTGGGCACATCTAAAAGCATAAATACAATATATAAAAGCATGCAAACTGATTCAAATAATTGTGGAGCTCATTCTTACCTTGTCACTTGCAATTATGCACATGCATATCATAGCATAAGAGTGGCAAAAACTCATGCATTCATTCATTTGGTTCTAAAATGGTTACACACATAATTTATATATACAGTTAAATTTGCTCAAAGGTCTACATTATATATATATATATATCGCATGATTACATATTTTGACATCAAAATGCAAATAAAAAGGTCTTTTATTTATCCCTTTGTCAAAGTCTTACTTCTCAAGGTTGTTGACTTCCATTCTTTGATCCATTTGGCTCACCTAGATATGATTAGGCACAAAAAAAAGAGTGAGATTCAAAGAGTTCTAATAGCTTTTAACGCTTTCAAATATACATAATGAATGCATATACATAAACTACTAGTGAGTATACATAAATTATTTTTCTTGGCACATAAACTCATACATAGCAAATATAAGCTTTCATAGTTATTGATCTAACCTCACTCATTTTTTTTTGGGACTTTTGGATTTGCCTTATCAATTTTCAAGGGACATTTGACTTAGCATCAATCTTTTTAAGACTTTTGATTTTGTCTTATCCATTTCTAGGGCTTTTGACTCATCTTCATCCTTATTAAAAGACTTTTGGCACAATCCTACCTACTTAAGCTAAAAAAATATTCATAAATTAATTTCAAGATGCATACTTGTACCATAACAAGTAAGTAATAGCTAAAAACATATTTCATAGTTCAAACATATATACAAGTACTAAAAAATAAGCACACATCCAAGTCATGCGTGTGAGAAAGGTTAGAGAGTTACTTTGAAGTAAGAACACAACACTTTTCTCTTGAACTCTTCTTTTCTTTTTTGGCCAAGCTCATGGAATTAAGTGACACTTGATTCTCTTAGCCTAGACACATTAAATAAGACATGAATCACTCATAGGAACAAGATTTAACCTTATGTAAGTTTTATGCAAAGTTACTTTCTCATATGACTCCAATATATTTCCATATAAAGCAAAATAAAGCAACTATTAGAATTCATGATCTTGGCTTCATTTTCTTCCTCAATCTAAGTCTCTTAATTTTATTTACATTCATTAGAGTCATCACAAATTTATTTTAAGGAGCTTAATTATAAGTTGCTTCTTTATGATTCATTATGGAGTTTAAACCTCTATCTTATAAATCAAGGCCTCTAATTTTTTTTCAAGAATTCTTTTACTGTTCATTTATCATATCTAGTCCCATTTTAAGTTTAGAACAATTTAAACATTCTCTACATACAAGAAGCAGTTTAAGCCAAGACTATGCAAGCATATAGTACGTATGGAGTTGGTTTCATTTTTTTTTTTAAGGGAATGGCTCTTATAAAGCTTTCTAAAGGTCAAAGAGACTCATATCATGTTTACACAAGTTAGAATATCTTTAGGAAAAATTAGATTTCATCATTTGTTTCAAAACTCCAAGTTGTGCAAACTTGAATTTCTTGTTTCTCTTTTTGATTCCACTTATCTTTTCTAAATCCCCATGCTCTAAAATACTTGTTTTTCCCTTGATATAGTCAAAATTCAACTCCCCTTAGATAGACTCTAGGTTGGACGAAAATCGCATGGAGAAAAAGCAAGAAAAGAAGCATGAAAGACTAAGGGATTTATTTTGTTTCAAGACTTTTTCAAGGGCCTTTTTCATTGCTTCAAACTTCTCCTTGAAATTTTAAGCTCTCTTCTCTGAACCAGACCCAAAATAGCTCTATATAAGTCATGAAAATCATAAAAAGAAATAGGAGAAGGAGAAGAACAAAGTTAGTGAAAGAATAACTATGAAATTTCTTAGTTTTCTTACCTTTTCACCAAACTTTTCTTTCTCTTCTTCCTCCCTCTTTGTGCGTCTCTTTGGGCAAAGCTCTCTTTTGGTTTGGGACAACAATTAAGTTGGTTAGAATGAGGAGAGGAGTGGGATGTGTTTTTAAGACCAAGGCTTCTTAAAATTGTTCTTTTAAAATTTCATTTATGTTCCATTTTCTTGGCTAATTTATTCTAAGCTTATTTTAACTCCTTCTTTAGAACCTTTTTTAATCACAAAATTTAGGTCTTCTAACTTATAAAATACCTTTAGAATTACTCAATTTATATTTAAAATCTTCCCAAACATAAATGTCAAAGTTCGGGTTAATCATCGTTCTAAAACGTAAATCAAAATAGTTTTAATTGTTTTGGAGATTTTTATAATTTTTAAAGCCTTTGAGAACTTTAGAAAACTCATTTTTCTTAGTTAAAAACCTCTCCTTTGAGTTTTCTAAAAAGTGTCCAAAATTATAAAAATATTACTACATTTTCATTAAATTTCGTCTGATTATTGTGGCTTTGTTTTTAGGGTATCTCTGGGTTTAAATTCTCATTATTTGAGATTTAGATTATTGTTGTAATTTTATTTGACATCAAATCATTCTATTTGGAGAACTTCCTTTTATAGTGAGTGAGTTTTGTACATTTACGGAGAAATTGAATGTTACAGTCTCCCTTTATCTTTGATTATTGGACTATTCTCTATCTGATCTACTCTTCGAATTGAAACTTTTATAGATCTCCTCCACACATGCCCAAACCATTTGAGTCGTGATTTTACAATTTTTTTTACAATAGGTGCGATCTTTACTTTCTCACTAATGCATTTATTTTTAATTTTATTTTGTTTAGTGTATCCACTTATTTAACACAACATTCTCATCTATACAACATTAAGTTTATTCTCTTGTTGATTTTTTATTACTCAGCATTTAGTTTTATACAATATTGTAGACCTGATAGCTGTGTAGTAGAATTTACTCTTAAATTTGAGCGATACTCCGCGTGAATTCTATATTTTATATCTTCTTCTATTTTCCTGTAATGTATAATGGATCTAAGATATTTAAACTGTGTAACTTGTGATATGATATGCTTTTCAATTTTTATTTTTGCAATAAAACTAGTGCGTTTCTTATTAAATTTACATTTCATATACTTCGTTTTATTTTTACTTAAACAAAATTCGTGTGTTTCCAGAGCTAGTATCCATATCTCTAACTTCTAATTCATTTTCTTCATTGATTCTTCAATTAGAATTTTGTCATTTGCAAAAAGTATGCATTATGACATTAGTTCTTGGATATATTCAGTGAATATTTCCAAGACTAATATAAAAAGATAAGAACTCAAAGTTGACTCTTGATGTAGGCTAATAATTATGAAAAAATTTTCTGTAAGTTCACCTTTTGTTATAATACTAGTTGTAACCCTATCATACATATCATGAATTATTTGAATATAAATCATACAAATTTTTTTTTTTCTCTAAGGCCTTCCCTAAAACCTCTCTTAACATTATATTATATGTCTTCTCCAAATCGATGGACACCATATTTAAATTTTTTTTATTCCTTCGATATCTTTCTATCAATTTTCGCAACAAATATATCGTTTTCATGATCGACCTTTTTAGCATAAAGTCAAATTGAGTTTTAATAATTTGAGTCTTTTGCCTTAATTTTTGCTTAATTACCCGGGCCCATAATTTTATAATGTCGCTTATAAGTTTAATTCTTTTATAATTTGTACAGTTTTGTATATCTCTTTTATTCTTATAAATAGGGACTAAGGTACTTCTCTTCCACTCATCCGGTATTTTCTTAGATCTTATAATTGCATTAAATAACTTTGTGAATCAACTTATACTTTTCATATTTAAATTGTTTTACTTCAAACTCTTCATTCACTTTAACTTTGGTTCTTTTCTTCAGTGTCTAACCTATCGGAGTGTAATAAAATCTTGTGTCTTTTATTAAATAATCTATAAAAATAACCTCTCCACCATTCTCTAGTATCTTGTTCACTTTTTCTTCTTCATATTTAATGCATTTCATTTGGTCTACGTCTCTTATCTTTTTGCTTACTTTTAACTAACTTATGGATATTTCTCTCTATAGCTTTAGTATTTAAGGATTGGTATAATTTATTAAATGTACTAACTCTCACTTCGTTTATCGTCTTTTTAGTATTTTTTTTAGTTATCTTATATTTTTTCTAATTTTCATCACTCTTACACAAAGACCACGTTTTATAACACTCTCTTTTAACCTTAACCTTATCTTGTACGTTTGCATTCCACCCCCAAAATTCTTTATCCTTAATTCACCAAATATCTCCTTTGTCATCTTTCTAATCTCTTTAACCATCTCATTTCACAAATCGTTAGCACATCTTTATGTTTTTTAAAATCCTTCCTCCAAAATCTTTTTCTGCAAACTCTTTTCTTTATTCCCTTTCAATTGCCATCACTTGATTCTTGACACCCTATCTTGACTTTTACTCTTTACTCTCCTCTTAAGTTGGATTGCTATAACTAAAATTCTATGTTAAGTAGTCAAACTCTCTCCAAATATAACTTTACAATCCATGAAAAATTTTCTATTCAATTTCCTTATAAGAAAAAAATCAATTTGAGAGTATGCCCCTCCATTTTTGTACGTGATAAGATGCTCCTCACACTTTTAAAATAACTGTTAGTTACTGTAAGATCAAATGCTAATGAGAAGTGTAAAATAGTTTTATCCTCTGCATTTATTTCTCCTAAATCATGTTCTTTATGCGAACCCTTGTAACATTTAGATGTACTCCATATCTAACCATTAAGATCTCTTCTTAAAGAATCTTTTTTTCTATAAGTATTTCCTGAACTAAACATTCTAAATCTTTTTAAAACTTTATCTTGTGATGTTTTTCTAACCTTACTTATGCATACGTATTAATAACATTAAAAGTTTCTTTTTTCATTACAAACTTTAACATAATGATTCTATCTTCTAATTTTTTTACATCCACTACAATATTTTTTCAAAACTTATCTACAATTATACCTACTCTATTTTTAGATTTAGTCTTGCCAGTATACCGGAGTTTAAAACCTAAAGTATTTAATTCTTTCGCTTTTTCTTCTATCCATTTGGTTTTTTGTAGACACATAAAATTAATCCTTCTTCTAATTATAGTATCGACTATTTTCATTGATTTACTCGTAAGTATACCTATATTCCAAGTTTTAAAATGAATCATACTCTCATGAATTAACTTCTTTACCTATATTTGTTCACAAAAATGTGGGAATTCGTACTTATTTTTTACTACACCTTTTCTATAGGCAATAGGAAGTTGCCACATTTAAAATTATTTGGAGATTTAGAATCAGAAATACATTGAGGTTCATGCACATCTTCTGGTGGAAACGGATTTGGGTTAGATTAGCAATGCTTTCTTGCTACTAATTACTGTGATGTTGCGTTGGGTTCAATAGGTCTAGGTTCAAGGGAAAAAGTTGTCAAAAATTGATATTCTTCCTCAAGTATTTCTACTGATTTCTCACCTTAAATATTAGTTTTAGAGTCATATGGTCTTTGTTCAGGGAAGGTCACATCCATAGAGGTATAAAATTTTTTTGCAGAAGGATTGTAGCATTTATACCCTTTTTAGTAAGGAGAGTATCTTAGAAACAAGCATTTAACATATTTAAGATCAAGTTTACTCTTTTGGTGTGAGGGAATATGGACAAAGGCACTACACCCGAAGACCTTTCGGGGAATATCATGGAGATTTGGTTTGTGGGAAAGTATTAAGAAGGATTTGACAAGGAATGTCAAATTTTAAGGCCCTCGAAGGCAATCTGTTGGTGAGAAAAGTGGCTATCAAAACTGCTAACATCCCCCCAAAAGTTTTAATGTACATTTGTAACAATCTTAAGGGATCAGACAATTTTAAGGAGTTGGCGGTTTTTTCTCCTGGCCATCTTATTTTGTGGAGGAGCATAAGGGTAAGCACTTTGATGAACTATGGCATTTTCAAGGAAAAAATCCCCAAGGACAAAATTGAAAAAATCTCAGGCCTTATCAGTTTTAAATATTTTCATTTAGGTTTGAAATTGGTTTTTGATCATGGCCCAAAAGTTTTTGACTAAGGAAGTTTTTCAAACTTTTCTTTCTTAAGAAATACCCATATGACATGAGTATGGTCATTAATGAAGGACAAGAACCACCTAGCACCTATTATGTTAGGTATATGGGATGGACCCCAAATATCATTATGAACGATAGAAAATGGCGGGGTTGGTTTATACACAGCGGCTAGATAAGTGTTTTGACAGTGTTTAGAAAGGTAACAAACCTCACATTTGAAAATTTTCATATTTTTACTAATAAATAGTAAGGATAGTAAAGAATGTAAAAATATCATACAGGAAACAGTTGTAGCTACATTCTCATCTCATTCTACAGAAGGAATTTAGAATTGTATTCCAATAAATTTCAGAAAAGATAGAAGATTTTATGAGTACATTTTAATAGATTTTCATTCGGTGGAAATCACTTACCAATCTAAAGGAAAAGAATTTTCTCAAATCAGAATAAAGAAAGCTTTTACATATCAATCTTGGAAACAGTCACCTTACACAATAAAAAGATTTTCTAAAGAATATAATGGCCTCACATCTTATAATTATCATGATTATAAAGATGTGTGGTACAATACTCTTTATTATAGAAATTATAACTATTCTTGGTTTATCTTTTTTGATAAAGAATGTCTTAATGATTTTTCAAGATGGTTTTTCAATTAGTTCTCAGTCTTCGAACCTATACAGCAGATTCTTCTACAGACAGTTCTTGAGGGATATTAAGCCTTTAAAACAGCCACAGACTTTAAAGAAGCATAGAAACTCTTTTTCTTCTTTTTCCATTTTAGGGTCCCTTGGATCCTTAGCTGGACTTTTACAGTGATTAATGGTGTTACTCTCTGCCCTACTCTAAATTATTTAGCCCAAAGATTTAGAGTTAAATGGCGGGACAAATACCTACAAGAGTATGCAAACGTGAATCAAGTCAATATATGGATAAAGAAAAATACAGCCAGAATCAGAACAATTGATAATGCCCCTTTTTCTAGTCCAAAGAAAAAAAATTCTTGCAGACCTAGCAGTCATAGGAGATATTGAACAGTTTACTAAAAAGTTACAGGATTTTTCTTCTCAAATGGCCATCTCTTTAGATGCCGAATCTTTTACGCAAGACAAACAAGAAGAAGATCTCCAAGAAAATGAAGATGATTGCTTTGACATAGATGTTGAAGCAGAATTTAGCCATTGATCTACAGATGTATTTTTATAGATATCTTTAAAATATTACCGACACTCCACTATAGATTGCAAATCAATGATTCAGCAAAAGAATAAAAAAGCCTGACCAAGAACAAACAAAGTAGACAAAACATGCTGTAAGATTCTTCAAACAATATAATGCTATTGACAAAATGAAATGCAAATTAAAGCCAAATGAAATGCAAATGTAAAGGCCTTTACATCTATAAAAGGCATGAGGCTAAAGTAAAATGGCATTCGAACATTTTGAAAGAAGCCTTCATATAAGCTATCTTTGCAAATACCTTTAAGCTTCCCTTTACCTTCAAGCCTTCTTTGTTAAATTTCAGTCTACAGTTTGAATTTTAATTGTAAGTCATTTACAATAATAACTTTGAATTTTACAGACAATATTAAATTCCTTTTATCTTTCTCTCTCTCTCTCTCTCTCTCTCTCTCTCTCTCTCTCTCTCTCTCTCTCTCTCTCTCGTGTTCTTTTTAAACCAATCCTGTGCGGATTACTGTCGCTCTAGTTTTGTCTGATTATTTTCTCTTTAAAGTTATTAAAGTTATCTGTCTGTTATCTGCTATTATCTGGTATTCTAAGAGTTCTTTATTCATCTGTATTGGTCTGGCTTTTATGGAAATATTTTTTTGATCAAAATTTTCTTTCTAAAGTAGTTCAACTTCATATTTTTTCCTATTCCAAAAGGCAGTTGGATGATCCGCATAAATATTTTTCTTAAATTTTTCTTCTAATTGATTAATCCTTTCTACTATGTTTGGATTATGTATTTGTTCTTCTATTCTTTTATATTGTATTTCTTTTCGAAGAAAATTTATTTGATCTTGTTTTTTCTTAATACGATTTATTTTATAAATTCAATCTTCTTTTAACATTTTTATTTCTTTAGTCATAGGAGGTATTGTCCATTCATAGCAAATTTCTTTTCCTACAACTTTAGTAGTTATCCCTATAGTGGTTACTTTAAAAAGTATTATCTGTTGTAAAAAGGGAGTTCCTAATAGAACTGGTTCGTTTAGATCTTTTACTAATATAAAGATATTTTTAAAACATATTCCTTTATTACAAATATGGGCGTTAGATAATTTATACTATATTTTTAATTTTGCATTATTCGCTGTAGATAAACTCTCAAATGTTGAATCAAAGTAATAAAGGATTGCCTGCCACCTTGCAAAAATATGTTTTGAAACTAGATTTTTAACATCTTTTTGTAAAACTTCTTTTGTTGCTTTGCAATCTATTTTTAAAAGAAATTTTTTATTTATCAAATCGTCTTGGAATTTAAAAATACATAAAACGATTGATAAAATTTCTTTTTTAATGGTGAAATATTTTTGTTGGGATTCTATCTGAATTTACTATAAGAGTTGAATATATCATTCATTATCTATTGAGATTGAGAAGGGGTATTCTTAAGACCAAAGGATATAACGTTCCACTCATAATACCCAAAAGGAACTGTAAATGTTGTTTTATATCTATCCTTTTCTGCTATTTGAACTTGATAATATTTTGATTTCATATCAAATTTAGAAAATATAATTGTATGAGCAAGTCTTCCTATAAGATCTTTCTTATTTGGAATGGGATATCTTATCCATTTTAAAATTTTATTCAAGGGCTTATAATTTATCACTAAGTAAGGAGTTCCTCTTTCTATTTCTGCATGATTTTGTACATAACATGCTGAGCAACTCTAGGGAGATTTGCTCGGCCTTATTAACTTTTTATTTAATAATTGTTTATCTGATAATTGTTCTTTCTAATTACTCTAAGTTGTTGAGATCTAATTGATTGGTATTCTATGGGTTGAAATTCTCTTTCGATTTCTAACTGAGTTTCTAAATTATTAATAGTTTCATTATTAGAAGTTTCTTGTTCATAGATAGATTGTGGAATGTTTGGCTCAAAATTAACTCCTCTTAACCTATAATTTATATTGGAATTATCTATAGAACTTTTAGCTTCTTCATACTATGTTAACTGTTTATTTTCTGCTCTAGGAGTTGACATGGATCTACTTAGCATTTTATAAGATATATCTCCTTCTGGAGTTCTTATTATACTTTTTAACTTAGATAGATAACTTTAATAACTTTAAAAAGAAAATAATAAGAGAAAACTAGAGTGGCGGTAATCTGCACAGGACTGGTTTAGAGAAAGAGAGAAAGATAAAAGGAAGTTAATATTATCTGTAAAATTCAAAGTATTATTGCTGTAAATGACTTACAATTAGAATTCAAACTGTAGATTGGAATTTAAAGAAGAAGGCTTGAAGGTAAAGGGAAACTCGAAGGTATTTGAAAATATAGCTTATATGAAGGCTTCTTTCAAAATTTTCGCATGCCCTTTTGCTTTAGTCTCAGGTCTTTTATAGATGCGAATGTCTTTACATTTGCATTTCATTTTGTCAGTAGCGTTATGTTGTTTAAAGAATCTTGCTGCATGTTTTGTCTATTCTTGGTTAGGCTTTTTTATCCTTTTGCTGAATTATTGATTTGCAATCTGTAGCGGAGTGTCGGTAATGTTTTAAAGATATATGTAAAAATAAGTCTGTAGATCAATGGTTAAATTCTGCTTCAACGTCTATGTTGAAACAATCATCTTCATTTTTTGGGAGATCTTCTTTGTCTTGTGTAGAAGATTCGGTATCTAAGGAAATGGTCATTTAAGAAGAAAAATCTTGTAACTTTTTAGTAAACTGTTCAATATCTCCTATAACTGCTAGGTTTGCAAAAAAATTTTTTCTTTGCACTAGAAAAGGGGTATTATCAACTGTTCTGATTCTGGATGTATTTTTCTTTATCCATATATTAACCTAATTCACGTTTGCATACTCTTGTAGGTATTTGTCCCACCATTTAACTCTAAATCTTCGGGTTAAATAATTTAAAGTAGGATAGAGAGTAACACCATTAGTCACTGTAAAAGTCCAGCTAAAGATCTAAGGGACCTAAGATAGAAGAAGAAAAAGAGTTTCTCTACTTCTTTAAAGTTTGTGGTTGTCTTGAAGGCTTGATATCTCTCAAGAATTGTCTGTGGAAGAATCTATTGTATAGGTCCGAAAATTGAGAACCAATCAAAAAATCATCTTGAAAAATTATTAGGACATTCTTTATAAAAAAAGATAAACCAAGAATGGTTATAATTTCCATAATAAAGAGTATTGTATCACACATCTCTATAATCATGATAATTATAGGATGTGAGGCCATTATATTTTTAAAAAAAATCCTTTTGCTGTGTAAGGTGATTGTTTTTAGGATTGATATGTAAAAACTTTCTTTGTTCTGATTTAAGAAAATTCTTTTCTTTTAGATTGGTGGGTAATTTCCACCGAATGAGAATCTATTAAAATGTACTCATAAAATCTTCTATCTTTTTTGAAATTTATTGGAATAAACATGAAGAATGTAGTCTTTGGTGATAAACTGTAATTTTTCTTTTTTGGACAAATTTTGAGTTATTGCCTATTTGAAAGTCTTAGTTTTCTGCATTAGGTTTGGCTATGAAGAAGAAGTAACATAATCTGATGGTTTCATGGTTTTAACTATATGGACTAACTGTGAAGATTGTAAATGTAATCCCTTTCCTCTTCAACCACGAGAAAAAGATCCTCTGCTAACAAAACTCATAAAAAAATGGGTAGGAATTTTTGCTATAAAATTTCATGAGTTAAAAAGTCTGGCAAAGAATTGTTTTTTCTTTTGATAAATTCGATATCAAAATCGAAGCAAGAAAGGATTGCCTGCCACCTTGCAAAAATATGTTTTGAAGCTAAATTTTTAACATCTTTTTGTAAAACTTCTTTTGCTATTTCACAATCTACTTTTAAAAGAAAATTTTGATTTATCAAATTGTCTTAGAATTTAGAAATACATAAAATGATTGATAAAATTTCTTTTTTAATGATAAAATATTTCTGTTAGGTTTCTATCCATGTCCTTGAGTAATACCTTACTATTTGCTCTTATTGTCCTATTTTCTGCTTTAAAATTCCTCCATAACCTACTTTAGAAGCATCAGTTTTTGCTATCTTAAATGCTATGGGGTTCAGAATTTCTAAGCAAGGAAGAGTTTTTACCTGTGACTTGACTTCTTTAACTATACTGGTCATTTCTTTTGTTCATTCAGGGGATTTTTCTGTAATTGTCTAAATAAAGGCTCAATCTTATCCTGAGGTTAGGCGTAAAGTTGGACACATAATTTAGACATCCTAAAAATCACTATAATTGATTTTTATCTTGTCTATTTGTTGCAAGAATTTTTCTTGGCTTAGTTCTTTTGCTATTTTTTCATTATCATCCTGCCTTTTATCGTCACTCTTTTCTTCAATTTGAGGTGTTTCCTTTTTTTCTAACAAAGTCCTTATTTCTAATATGTCTAAATCTCTATATGTAGCTTTTTCCTTTAAATCTTTTATTTCTTCTTTAATACATTTGATTTCTTGTTGTAATTCTTTTATTCCTTCAAGCTGCGGCTTTTCTTTGAATTTACCTAAGATCTCTTTCATTGTTATTGAAAGAGGTTTCTCTTTTTGCTTTTCATCCTTATTTAAAATATCTTTTATTTTTTTGACAAATATTGTCTTTTAATATCTGCATCATTTATTTTATCTATTATATAGATTAAGAATTGAACATTTTCTTTAGATATTACATTTACTTTGTTTTCTGTAATATTTTCTATACAAGATTAGCATCCACATATGTCTGTGCCTAGGCATTCTGCCTCTGATTCTGAGGTTTCTATTTCTGATTCTTCTTGAATTTGATAAATATGATCTTCTTCATTGTTAGAAGAGCTGTTGCTTTTTGATTCTGAAGTAAAATCATCATGTATCAATATTCTCAAAAGGTTTTGTTTGTTTTCTTCACTTATTTCTAAGGCCTTGATTTTCTTCTCTGTTTTACATTTGTTAGCATAGTGACCAAATTGGCCACACTTGTAACAAACTATTTCTTTTTTATCTTTCCTGTTAGTATTTCTAGATTTTTTTTTATTTTTGTATGATTTATTATATTGACTATATTTTCTCTTATATTTTTTATAAGTAGGTTTATATCTATAGGTTATCTTATTTTTCTTCCTTCTTGAGGGTGCTTTTATTTTCTCAAATCCATATTGTTCACAAAAATTTTCTAATTCTAATTTTCCTTGTTTTTTATCTGAATGCATTTTCCACTGCATTTTCATTTCATTACATAGTCTTAGTCCTACTATATTTATAACATTGATAATATGTCCATAGATCATATAACTATACTTTATTGAACCTCTTTGTTATTGTCTAATTTCATCCCTAACTTTTTTTGTAAAAAGTTTTGGTAATCTGGAAATAAATATTTCTTTCTAGAAATCCGAATTTCCATCTTGTCTTTGAAAAACCTTGGGGATAAAATTATCTTTGTTCCATCTAAAGTGTGCTAAGGCTTAGCAGACATCTTAAATTCATTAATTTTTTTAGGTATCTTTCTTGTATACTCGTAGGTTCTCCTACAAATAATTTTATTATTGCATATACTAGTTGTGCAATATTGTCTAAATATGCTTCTTCTTGTCCTACTTGATTAATTTTGACTGTATGATGATTTTTTATTTCTTTTCTTTCTTCTTCCGTAAGGATATTTTCCCACCATCTTTTTAGACTTCCTATAAACCCTTGAATTAGGATATCAAAAATATTATTATCATTATTATTATTTGTTCTATAAGTAGCTACTGCTATCATCATTTCTTGGACTACATTCATTATCTCATATTCACTATATCCATCTAAATTCCATTCATAGATAGCTCTGCTATCATAAAATGATGCAGCCATATTTTTTCTTTCTTCAAACTATAAATTGGGAACAGTAGGTCGTGGATAATAATTTTTTGTTGTTTTTCCAAATTTAGAATAATTTCTTTTAATTTTGTTTAAGATTATTTGCTCTGTGTTTTTGAACTGTTGTTCTAACTTGGTTATAGTATTAACTCTTGCTTCTGGGCCTTTTCCCAAGTTTAGTTGTTGTAAATTATCATTTATTTGCTTTAATATTTCATTTGTTTCTTTAGTTTTCTTATCTCTAACTTCCCATTTTCCTAAAGTTATTTTCTTTGCTTCTTCTATAGGTATGACTTTGTATTTAAATATTGGCCTTTGAGGGTCTAAGTTATTTTCTATTAAATGAAAATTAGGGAAGAATGGTATAAAGAAATGGAAAGACTTAAAATAGGCATATATTTCTTTAAATGGTTAAAAATGTATACCTATAATAATGAAATATTTAATCCATTTGCAAAAAATCTTCCTTCAATTAATGTAATGAGAGCTAGGACCTAACATTGGAAATGTATAAATAATCTAAGTGTAACAGGTATACATCCACCTTTAGAGGAAGTGACAATAAAGGTAAGAGAAGAAGAGATTATAGTGTCACCCTTAAAAAATCCTGATTCTCAAGACGCTAGAGGAATAAGAAATATACAGCAACAAAATAACCCAATGCCCGGCTCGGCCCTAAATTTTTAAAAAAATTTTTTTTAGGCTTGACTGTATTCTTTTTTATCCATATATTAATCTGATTTACATCTGCATACTCCTATAAGTACTGTAGAGTTTTGGTAATCCTGATATAAATATTTCTTTCTAGAAGTTCGAAGTTCGAATTGCCATCTTGTCTTTGAAAAACTTTGGAAATAAAATTATCTTTGTACCATTTAAAATCGGCTAAAGTCGGCATCTTAAAGTCATTAATTCTTCTAGATATCTTTCCTGTATACTCATAGGTTCTCTTACAAATGATTTAATTATTGCATATACTAGCTATGCAATATTATCTAAATATACTTCCTCTTGTCCTACTTGATTAATTCTTAATATATGATGATTTTTTATCTCTTTTCTTTCTTCTTCCATAAGGATATTTTCCCACCATCCTTTTAGACTTCCTGTGAACCCTTGGATTAAGATATCAAAAATATTATTATCATTATTATCATTTGTTCTATAAGCAGTTACTACAATCATCATTTCTTGAACTACATTCATTATTTCATATTTACTATATCTATCTAAATTTCATTCATAGATAGCTCTGCCATTATAAAATGATGCAACCATATCTTTTCTTTCTTCAAACTGTAAATCGGGGATAGTAGGTCATGGATAATAATTTTTTGTTGTTTTTCCAAATTCATGGTAATTTCTTTTAATTTTGTTTAAGGTTATTTGCTTTTTGTCTTTGAACTGCTTTTCTACCTTGGTTATAGTATTAACTCTTGCTTCTTGGCTTTTTTTCTAAATTTAATTGTTGTAATTTATCATTTATTTTCTTTGATATTTCATCTGTTTCTTTAGTTTTTTTGTCTCTAAGTTCCCATTTTCCTAAATTTATTTTCTTTGCTTCTTTTATAGGTATGGCTTCATATTTAAATATTGGCTTTTGAGGGTTTAAATTATTTTCTATTAAAGGACTCGTTTGTTTTTCTATATCCTCTATTTTGTTTTCTACTCTATTTAATTGTTGACTAATAGTATAAAGTATTTGATTTGAATAATTATTTTGTTGTTGTATATTTCTTATTTTTCTAGTGTCTTGTGAGTCAGAAATTTTTAAGGGTGATGCTATAACTTCATCTTCTCTTACCTTTATTGTTACTCCTTCTAAAGGTGGATGTATAGCTGTTATGCTTAGATTATTTCTACATTTCCAGTTTTGGGTCCGAGCTTTTGTTACATTAACTGAAGGGTGATTTTTTGCAAATGGATTAAATATTTTATTATTATAAGTACACATTTTCAACCATTTAAAGAAATATATGTCTATTTTAAGGTTCTTCATTTCTTTATATCATTCCTCTCTAATTTTCACCTATTATTCTTCAGAGAAGGTTGAGAAAAACCATTCTCTTTTAGGCTTATGTATTTTTAACATGAACTCTTTCTTAATAACTCTTTGTTTATTTAGTAACTATCTTTTCTAATTACCTTAAACTGTTGAGATCTGATTTATTAGTATTCAATGGGTTGAAATTCCCTTTCAATTTTTAACTGAGTTTCTAAATTATTAATAGTTTCATTATTAGAAGTTTCTTGTTCATAGATAGGCTATGGAATGTTTGACTCAAAATTGACTACTCATAACCTATAATTTATACTGGAATTATCTATAAAACTTTTAGCTTCTTCAAACTATATTGACTGTCTATTTTCTGTTTTAGGGGTCAACGTAGATCTGCTTAACATTCTATAAGATATATCTCCTACTAGAGTTTTTACTATATTCTCTAATTTCATTTCCTGTAAAGGTGCTGGGGGTGCTAACTTAGGAAAATCCTAGTTAGTAAGGAATTGTACTTCAATGTGCTTTAATAACTTTGGTACTAAGACTGAAGTTTTGGAAGGGTCTTCTATTTTTATAAGCATGATTTGTCATTTAGGGGATTCCTTTAATGCTTTAAAATTCTGATGTGTTCTTGTGAGTTTGAAAGTCATCCTATACTAAATAAGTATAGAAATGGTTCTTTTTTCCCAAGAATCATCATATCCTATTTCTATTATTAATCCATTTCAAGCATTAACATCTTTTAATTTTATTACATAATTAAAGTAGACTAGTCTAGCATGTAAATTTGACTGTATTATTCCTACTATTGATTCATCAGAATTTACTGTTTGTCTCTTATCTCTTAAGCATACTAAATAGGTTTATTTAAACTTAATCTAAAATAGGGTTTAACTTCTACTTAGATAATTTCTAAATGCATCCAATTCCACTTTTCTTTATATTTTGCTATAATATCTCGGGTGATCATAGAAATGAATTGTTTACTACTAGTTATTCTTATTTCTCTTTCTATAGTATGAGTTTCGTATGAAAAATTGAAACTGATTTTTCTATAAATTTCTTCTTTCTTAAAGGTTGACATGCTCCAATTTGTTAACTGTTCTTGTAAAATTTTAGTGGTTATTTCTCCTTCATTTAATATAAGTTCATTTTCTATTTCTTTTATCTCTGTATCTCTTGTAGTAATACTACTTTCTCATTTGTTACTAGCTAAATTATAACTTTGTTGACTGAAGCTTTTAAACCAACTCATGATACTGCCTTTATCTTCTCTATTCTATTCTTTCTTCTCTTATCTTAGTTTGAACAGGAATACTAGGCAAATTCAATGGACTTATAGATACTGTTGGGTCCGGCCTATCAAGTTTACCAACGTTTTTACTAGAATAATACAAAACAAAGTTTGAATAAGAGAAAATAATAACAATTTAATTTTACCAATTTAAAAGATTGATAGGCTCTGATACCAACTATAATATAAAAATTGAAAACTAAACCAATATAAAACTAAAAACGAATAATAAGAGAATAACTGAAAACTAGAACGATGGTAGTCCAATGGGGAGCGACTTTCTAATTTGCTTACCATAAACACAACCTTCACATGTGTCATAAGCAAAAATGTTTAGTAAGCCATAAACCATACCTTTTCTTTCTAATAACTGTAATCCCTTCACATTTAGTTGTCCATAGCGTAGATGCCACAGCTTGGATTCATCCTTTTCTCTAACAACCAGAGCAAACTCTTCCGTGGTAGAAATTTCAAGCGGAAACATCTTGTTCTTAGTCATTAGAACTCTTGCAACCACTCGACCTGATTGCTTATGACTAATAACACATTCTCCATTATCAAATAACACAGAATATCCGCAATCCATTAGCTGGCCCACACTAAGTAAATTATGTGCCAATTTGGGAACAACATGAACATTATATAGATGCTTTGTTTTACCTTGTCTAGTTTTAATGGCTACTGTCCCTTTCCCTTCAACCTTCATCTCCCAACTTCACCTTCTTCTTTTGTGTCTCATCAATGTCTTTAAAATCAACCTTCTTTGCTGTCATATGGTTGGAACAATTGCTGTTTACAAACCATACCTCATCTTGTGTGTCATTTTCATCATGATAAGCCATAAACAACCTACTTTTTCCACAAATTTCTTCTGCAAAATTTTCCTTCTTGTCTTTAAACCAACAATCAATTTTCACATGCCCAAATTTCTTGCAATTATGGCACTGAATGTTGCTTTTGTTATTGTTTCCAGATCTGTGTTTCAATCCTTGGCCTTTTCCTCTGCCTCTTCCACCACCAGTAGCTGTGTCATGCTCCTTTGAAGCTTCTCCTTTTACTTGAAGTGCTTTTATCTTCATTCTTCTCTTCTTTTCTATTGATCCTTATCTCATGTGATTGCAGTGAATCCATCAACTCATCAAATGTGTAAGTTGACAAATCCTTAGATTCCTCAATAGCTATAACTACATGATCAAACTTAGGGGATAAACTCCTCAATACTTGTGTCATGACCATCTTCTTTGAGATGCCTTCTCCAAATGATCTTATCTAGTTGACAATTATTGCTACCTTAGTCATAAATTCTTGCACTGATTCTTCATGTGCAGGTTTTAGAACTCACAATGAAGAGTTTGTAACTTGACTTGAACCACCGTGGATGAGCCATAGAAAGAGGTATGTAGAATTGTCCAAGCTTCCTTTGCTATTGAAGCTACTACAATCTCGGAAATGATTAAGTTATCGACTACTTGCTGGATGAAGAACAAAGCCTTCGAATCTCTCTTCTTGTTTTCTTTCAATTTGGCCTCCTCATCTTGCTCCTTGTACCCATTCTCCACCAAGTCCCATAGCTCTTGAAACTTGAATAAAGTTCTCATCTTAATGCTCCAAAACTCATAATTTTTGCCTTTGAAGATGGGTATGGAAGGTTAAGAGATGCTCACACTACTGCCATTAGCTACCATGAGTGAATGCCCAAGTCTGACCATCACTACTCTAATACCAATGTGCTGTATATAAAAAAAAAATGCACAACACAGAGAAGAAAAATAACAAAGAAAGAGTAATTGTAGAGGTAAATAGTTACTAATTTTATTGCTATGGAGCTGCACAGAATAGCTCAAATACAACTGATATATATAGACTAAGTAACAACTAATTTTCAAAAAATAAAAGAATACAAAACCTGCATGTTTATTTGCTAGAAAAATAAATAAAAAATAAATTCCACATATTTCGCTAACCATTACTAACTTTCAGCAAAAATCTTCTCAACAAAATTTTGAATTAGTCTTTCAACATTAAAGACCTTCCAAACCTCGACTATCCCCTACCATGTGAACAAGGACAGCTGCTTTTGAACCATGATAGGAATTTGCACCTCCCCCTAGCTATATTTTTCATGTAAGACCTATTCCCAAAGTGCATTAGTGTTACAAAATGAGACTCCAACAAAGCTTTATAAGAAACGCAATATTTTGGGCCCGTAAATCCTTCAGCCCAAGTGCCCTAAGCTTTTTGGGTTTCTTCACCTTATCCCAAGTGACTAGATATGACTTATTTTCTTATGCCGTGGAACCCCATTGGTATAACTGGGGAGGAACGTGGCCTACGTAGAGTAGCTTACAAGAGCCAAGATAACCGACTTCACAAGCATGATGCAACCAACAAAGTTTAGAAGCTTACCTTTCTAAAAAGAAAGGCATCTATGCAATTTATCTAAGATGAAATTGAAGCTAGTCTTTGAAGTCTACTTATGAAGTAGAGGAATACCCAAGTATTTGCCTAAGTCCCTTATAAGAGAGACCTCAAGGATCCTACTGAATTCAATTGGTCTAACAAAACGTATGTTCTTAGAGTAATACGAATTAGTTTTAGATAGGGCTGTACATGGGCAGGGCCAGGCCAGATATCAAGTAGGCCTGATGTCTTGCCTGAGTAAGACATCAAACTTATTTTTATACCCATAGCCCGATCCAATTCGAACATGCCCGATTCTATGGTGGGTTAGGACAGCCTGAATTTTTTTTATATTTTTTAATAAATTGATACTTGTAATATAAAAATATATTTTTACAAACTCATATGTATATATTTTAAAATAATAGACCTTTAGAACTTTTATATTTTTATTAGTAATAAAAAAATAGTATAGTATTATCAAACAAAATATAAGTTGTATTAGCATAATTAGTCTTAAGTAAATATTTGTATTTTCATTATTCAACAAAAGAAATGTTAGAAAGCATACACATCAATGATGAAAATAATTAAGAAGTAAGGAAAGTTTGCATAGGTAATAAAAACTATAATATGTAGAGAGAATCGGATGAAATAAGAATTATATATAAATATATAAGATGGCAAGATGTTAATAATTAAAAAAAGTGACTACTAGGGCAAGTTGGACAAAACATACCTTCACCTATGGGCAGGTCTGACTTGATATAGTTTTGTTTAAAATTTTACCCATTTATATTTTTAGCCCAACCCGGCCCAACCCGATTAGACCGGGTTAGGGCGGGCCCCTAAGGCGTATCGAGCTAATGAACACCCTTAGTTTTAGAGGCATTTGGATTCTCTAATGCTGGGAAAATGTGTTGCTATATGTTGTTGGGAGAATCTGGTTTGTTCATCTCATCTAGCAGCTATCATGGTGCCACATGTTTTAAGGAAAGCATACTCAAATCATGGCCATCCATTTTAGAAATTCAATCGTGGCCATCCACTTCAACTCCTATGAAACGCACTGCATTGTGAAGACCATTAACCCCTGCAGCTTTCTTGTTTCTTTTCTACTCTCCGTGTGATCTGATCCGAGAAAGATCTTTCATGCAAGCTCCCTCTGCAACTTCCTCCATATGCACTCGCTCTAAAATTTCCTCTATGAACTTCTAGACTTAGCTTGATTTTGTGCATAAGTTGGATAAAATTTTCTGACGTGGCTGCAAGCTCCCTATGCAACTTCTTCCATATGCATTCCTTCTAAAATTCCCTCTATAAACTTCCAGATTTGGCTTGATTTTGTGTATGAGTTGGATAGAATTTTCTAATATGGCTTGAAGTTCCATTTGTTTAGGGTTTGTTCGCTGTTGATTTCTGGAAAATTGTTTGGTGGAACCCGACAAATTGATTCTATTGAATGCATTTCTAGATTTAACTTAAAGCTAACAAAGTTGCTTAAATTTGCTTATGATTTGGATTGAATATTTTGATTGCTTAAGTTGCTTGAAAATTGATTTAGCTTGAACTTCTCCATGTTGTCTGTTGGATGTTTCCTTCTATTTGGCTTGATTTACTAATGTTGGTATTAAATCTTGATTATTCATAAGAATGCATTTCCATTGAATATGTTATAATCTAGGTGGAATAGCATAGAAAGTGACATTCTCAAGTATAATCTGGGCTTTACCTCTTTGAATATGTTATATTATATATGTACATAATTGTATCACTAATGAATGTTAAATAAAAATACAAAGAAATCATTGAAAATGAAAGCCACAGGTTAAAACGCTATATTAAGGAAGAAGACCAGTTTCTTGCAATGTGCAACAGCTTAAGTTCTTTTCAATACAGTTCTACCTCATTTCACATGGGACTTTGGGATTCAAAAATACTGTGCAAAAATTGAAGTTTTTTACTTTAATTATTTCAAGTTGACAAAATCATGAGAAAATCATATATCAAAATGTAAGACTTTAGGTTTCAAAAATATTGTTCATGTCTATTTACAAAAGAAGAAAGCAAGCATTGGACAGCACACACATTTAGGCATTCAAGTGTTTGTGCGTGAAGAAGAAAGCAAAAGAGATACAAGACAAGGGTTGAAGAAGAAACCTCCTACCTTGTACCTGAAGTTAATTTCATGAAATGGAACAGAGCTAAAAAGCAACCACTGGAATGTTGCATTTAAAAGAGGAAAAAATGTTGATGGGATTAAACACTCGAAGGTTGGACAGCTTAAATTTTATTTTTGTGATAGACAGTGACGGTTTCATTCATTTATTTTTCAAAAAATTAAAGGTCAAAACACACTATTTCACTCATTTTAATAGTTACAATGTGTGGCATGACAAGGGCCACTATGTCGAATGAACAGCATGGATTTCCTTAGCAACATATATAAAGACCATTTAATGTATGTAAGACTTGATAGAATATGATTTGGCATATGAGGTTCCTTGATGTTCATGCGTATTCTTAGATTTGGGATAGTGATTTTTAATTGCAAGGCAATTCTTGCACGATGGATTAGCCACACATGATGCAAATAAGGATTTAAATTTGCGTAAAATGAAAAATGACATTTTAGAACTCATTTGGTATTATTTGAAACCAAAATTTTCACCATTTAAGCTATAGAATGTCCATTTACCCTTGACAACCTTAATGATCGAATTTGGAGTTGAAATTTGGTAGGCTATTAAAGAACGTTTTGAGCTTCCTATAAAGCAAAGATTAGAGAACATTCTTGGATTTGCGATGGTGATTTTTAATTGCAAGGCAATTCTTGCATGATCGATTAGCCACACATGATGCAAATAAGGATTTAAATTTGCTCAAAATGAGAAATGATATTTTAGAGCTCATTTGGTATTATTTGGAACCAAAATTTTCACATTTGAGCTATAGAATGTCCATTTACCCTTAACAACCTTAATGACCGAATTTGGAGTTGAAATTTGGTAGGCTTTTAGAGAACATTTTGAGCTTCCTATAGAGCAAAGATCATAATTTTTGGAGCTCTATAAAGTATTTGATAAAATTTCAAAGTTAGCCTAAAAAGAAATCAAGTGCAGTTCTATTCATATTGGTCTAATCTTGGATTTTGTGACTTTTAAAGGATCAATGGATTCATTTTGACTTAAAAGTTTTATAGTAGAAAATTAAAATCATAAGCTTTCTAAGGACACCTAATTTTCATTAATCAAAGTTGTATAGTTTAAATTATGAATTTTTAAAGTTTGGACTGCATTAGATGTTTCATGGCAAATTTGAGCAAATGGTCCTCTTTATGTGTATAATTCCCCTATACAAGTCATCTTGGTTGTAACAAATTTATTGTGTATGAATTTGTAAGATGAAATTGTGAAGATTCACAATTGAGTATTATGGAACTATTTGACACTTTTAGTAACTAAGAATTTCATTGCTAAAAGTTTGATTGTCATGAATAAACTTCTATAAATAAAGGGAAAATGTAATATGTAATGATGTAACAAACTTTCCTAAGCTAAAGAGACTCAAAACATCATAAAACCAATGGCTCTCATATTTTATAGCATCAGTATTTTAACTTGTTTTATGCTTCCTAAATCCTCTTATTTGTTCATCTGACCCATATCTAGTGGAAACTACCATTAACTAATTACTTATATAACCAATATCTAATGGGAAATACTATTAACTAACTTTTTATTAAAATTCTTGTATTCTTACTTTTCTAAGCACACCCCTGTTCAAGTGCTTGTAGAACTCATTCTTGTTCAACTTTTTTGTTTGTTTTCTCTCTTTAGTTGGCTTCTACTCTTTTTCTCATACCTTTATAACTTATTAGGAGGTTTATAGTCAAATGAAAATATAAGATTTATCTTTCATGACCTTTCTAGTATTTCTCTTATTACACCATAAACCTTTTGCTGTTGACTTTTCTAAGCCTTTATCTCATTCGTAGCCCCATTCTTCACCTTGATTGAGCATTTAATTATTTAATATACTTCTTCTTGCTCCTCTATAGGAGTCTGGCCCAGCATAGAATATCAAATGTGACATCTCACACTATTGTTCACAAAAAACCAAAATTAAAAGACTAAAAGAAAGAAGATGAAGTTTTACCTTCTAAGTTATCCTTTTGTCTCTTCCTTCTTCTCCTCATTAAAACAAGTTAAATCCCCAATTTTGCTTAACTTTCAAACCAAAAAATCTCAACTAAATGAGAAAGTAATCTGATAAAAATGCAAAGGAAGAGGAGTATACGAGTTTTCCTTTCTATGGCAACATAAAAAAGTGATGTCTCCTTACTCATGCAAAGCTTTGAAAGTTTCAGCCATATAGTCTTCTCATGATGTGTCCCTCCCTTTCTCTTAGCATCTTCTATTGTACAAAATGAGAAAGTGGGGTGTGAATTAAGTTTAGTTAATGGGTAGTTGTATTTTAGGCTAAAACAATAAGTGGGCTTAGGGTATTGTCAACTTCAAATACACAGTTAACCTAGCTGACTAATAACCATACATTTCTTGCATAAAGAGGTTCTCATACTCTTCCTTAGCTTCTATAACTGTAGACATGTCATTTGGAGAAATTGAAACAAAAAATTTATAAGCATTTACAATGAACCAAGTGAGAAAAATTAAAAGGCAAACACTAATTAGATTACTAATTACTGTTTAAGTTGTCTAATTGGTAAGTATACTATTGGTAATTAAAACTCTAAAGATCCATAGTCCCAAAAAGAAAGGGAAAAAAAAAAAGAAACTGAAATGGAAAAGAACCTTTCTTGGCCAGTAGTATCCCAAATCTAGGCCTTGATGGTCTTGTTGTCAACCCTTATACTCTAAGTATCAAATTTTGGTAAGGTAAGGTAGCCATAATACGAGTGTAATCAATGAGGCTTCCAGGTAAGGTAATAGATTTAAGAATTGAATCAAAATGCAAAATTCAAAAGTATTGGCCATACAAACACAATAGCTTACTTATAGAAGGTAGCAAGTGAGAGAGAAATAAGAGTTCTAAAAGCATGGGAAGGAAAAAGAGAGAGAAAGTGTTAAAGATATCTTTGTTATATCTCAATTTGGTCTCTAGGGAGTTCAATATGTATATGCTTTTAGGCATTTGGAAGGACGATTGATGAGGGAAATACCATGGAAAAAAGATTGAAGAGGTGGGTTATGATTTTCGATTTGGAGGGACATCCACAGAAAATGGTGCCTTTTGATGTTCAGCTACGACATGTCTTCATTTGCTCCGTCCACTCTATCCAATAGCCACGAATTGTGTATTTTAAAGGCAATTTAGAGATGTGTACTTTACGGGATCTTAACGTAGTTGATGACTAAGTTTGCATTTTGACATAGATCTTTCAATTTTTTTTTATTTTCTTTTTTTAACTACTTTTTTTTGGGATATTTTTGGCTTTCAATGTGAATTTTAAAATTTTTTTAAAGTGTTTTACCAAATCCAAAGCCTAAAACTTGAAGTTTTCTGTAAAACTCTCTTGACCTAGCACTAAAAAAAACTACAATTAGTATTTTTGTATTTTTTTAGTTTCTTTTTTTATTTTTAATATTTTAATTTTAAAAGAAACTCAAACAAAATATGTTGACATGCAACTAGCTACTATAGCAACCTACTTGTGTTCCTTAGTCCCTGTTTGCTTATAAGATTTGGGGCAAAGGAATTGAAAGGAAAAATTGCGTACCTCAATTTTCATGTTTGTTGTAACAACTAAAAAGTGCTGAAATTTTCTAAGTCTTAAAATTTTTCTAAGTCTGCTAGCTACAGCCCAACTATAACGAATGTACCTATTTGTTATAGCGAGAAATGGCCTAACTATAGTGAATGTGCTTGTTCACTATAGCGAGAATGCTTCTAGCTATAGTGAGTGCAGGCATCTCAAACAAAAACCAAAGGGCTCCTCGCAATAGCGAGAATAGGGGTTTGGAATTGATACGTGCTCGCCGTAGTGAGGGTTAGTCCAAAAAAGCATGAAAAAGGAGAATTTTACTTATTAAAACGTCTAGATCCTTTCTTTTTCTTCTAACCGACCTAAGCTTCTTGAGAGAGAGAGAGAGAGAAACCAAGAGAAGCTAAGAGAGAAGGAAGGAAACCAAGGAAGAAAGGTAAGAACTTTTAAAGATCTTCATTCTTCTTCTTCTTAATTTTATTCTTTTCCTTCTAAGTTTCCTTTCCATGGGTGATTGAGTAAGAAAGCTCTGTTCCAACCTAGAATGAGTAAGAAACCCTTGAATTAGAGTGTGATAAGTTGAGAAATGCAAAGGAAGTAGAAGAAGAGTTAATGAAATTCTAGAAGGAGAAAACTAAGGGTTTTTATATACTTTATAGGGTTTGCTTTGATGAAGAACCCTCTAACCTTGTGAGTGTATATTTGAGTTATGAGAGAGTAATTGCATGTTATTTGTTGTGTCTAGACTCAAGAGAAGAAGCTCCATCTAGTTGTGATTGTGAAACCAAGAAGGGAGAAGAGAAATTGAAAGGGAAGGCTTGTATTGGTTTGTAAGGTAGCCCTCCATTCTTTCTTGTTGCATTCTTGGATGTGCAATAGTCATTGTATGCTTGTGTATATGCTTGTATTGTGAGACATGCCATTTGATATTACCTTGATGTATTGGTACCAATATGCTTATACTTTAGGTTGTAAAAATTGCTAGGATAAGGTAGTGCCAAAAGTCCCTTATAATGGGTGAAGTGGAGCCAAAAGTCTTTAAAAATGGGTGAGACAAGGCTAAAAGTCTCATGGATGAGTGAGGGCAAGTCAAAAGTCCCTAAACCAAGGGTGAGGCCATCCAAAAGTCCCTAAAATAGGGTGAGGCTAGACCAAAAGTCCCTAGAGCCCATTCTTGGCATTGATATGGTTTTCATGGCATGTAAATCATGTGTTGTATGATTGTAAATAGTTATATGCCTATTTGCATACTTTGACTTATTTATATGCCTTGATTGCTTCTTTGAATGAGTGTATGATCTATTGAGATTCCATGAATCTCACCCCCTTCCCTCTCTTATCTTATATGGTTCAGGTGGAGTTCAAGAGCCTAAGAGTGGAGGCCATGAGGCATAGATGGCTCTTTTTGATACTTTTGCACACTTTTGTATAGTTTTATGTATAGAAAAGCCAAAGCACTTATGTATACATATTCTTTTTGAGATGTGAATGCTTAAACAAGTGTAAAAGTATGTATCAATGATGTATGATCCATGTATGGAACCAAAGTAATAATATTATGAGAATTGGCTCCTTTGTGGCTTGTATGCTGTAGTATATTTTTGCCCGTAGCATAGTGAATTTGAGATGTATAATGATTTGGACCATTTGGGCATTTCATATATGCTATATTTATGCTTTAAAACTTGCCTAAGAGGTGTTAGAGTATGTAGAAGACCATTTACCCCTATTATGAACCATGTATGGTGTCAAAACCGCCAAATTTGTGAGCTCTATCAAAAGATGACCAAATGAGCTCTTCTTGATGTGAAATTTGGCATGCCTCTAGAGCTTATTGAGAGCTTCTTGGAAAGCTAAAGTAGGTAATATTTAGAGGTCTAGGGAATATTTGGCAAATTGTTAAAGTTAGAGAATTTTCTAGTTTTGGTTATTGTACTGTGCACCTAGGTCTGAAATTAAATCTGTGTCATTCATGGACTAAACGGTGTCCAATTGTCATGCAATTGGAGGTTTGTAGAGGGAGAAATAACCTTCTGAAGTTCTATGTCAGCGTTAGGGAAGCCATCCAACCTTCGTTAATGTTCCATTAGTTTTCGAGGTCTAGAGGCTAGTAAAATGATATGGACTTATTTCTTTCCTCTAGTTAACATTTGTAGCTTTCCAAATTGGCATAGTTTTCCTAGATTGGATTTTTGTGGAATTAGTTATGAATTTTTGAAATTCATGACAGCAAGCTGCATTAGTACCAGGGACAGTCAGACCTCTGTCTCTTTTTCGATGTCAAAAGTGATCCAAACGCTAAGATTGTGGTTTGAAACTATTTTTACTATAAATTTAACATCCCGAGCTTTCCACCAAATTATGGTTTGCTTAATTCCCATTTTTCTAGAATTAGTTATGATTTTCCAAAGTTAGAGCCAAAAATCTAACTTTTGGGCTCATTTGAGAAAATGCATTTTCTTCGTTTTTGGCTTCATATCCGTGGTTTATGGGCTATTTGAGGCTATGTATAAGTTTTATGAATGGAGTTTGAGTAAAGAATGTGATTCATGGGTTCATGGGACCCACGGGGCAAAATATGACTGATTAAACGTTGACTTAAAGTGTGAAAATACCACGGTTTTGGATCATTTTCTTTGGAAATCATATGAAATCAAGTCTAAGTAGAGACTAGTCAAGGTTAATACATTATGGTGTTACATTTGCTTCATGGATTATAGAAGCTCTCCTTTCCGGTGAGATAGTCGAATCCTTTATTAACGAATTGGAGACTAGCCAAATATTAAAGGAAAAAGCCTATCTACAATGGAATGAAATATGCAAAGACAAAATTGCCCTGCATATGAACCTCATCCCTTTGAATTGCATATCCAAGGCCCTCCTCTTCTTCTCTTCAATTCGATCTACATAGCCATGGCAAATCTAAAATCTGCGAGTGTCCTAAAATCTGTACAACCTGAAATTTATGAGTGACATTGTCGTCATTGGTGTCATCGAGCCGTCTGGATTTTGTATTCTTGAAGATGAAAATGATGATGAACTAGAAGGGTGGAGAAGATGAAGAAAAACAAAATGGGTTGTTCTTGTTTTGTTGATGATGAAGAATAAAAGGAGAAAGATAATGAAAATGGATCTACAGTGAATCATTGCATCATTAGTTGATGAAGAAGACATTTAAAAGAAATATTTTTATTTATTTTTTTTACATAAAAAATATCTTATTCATTTTATCGCACTATCTTTTTATTCTTATATTATTTTTTTAATCAAATATAAAATTAAAACTATATTCCTATTCGCTTATACTATACTCTAACATATTTATAGGTTCGATTTATTTTATTCATTTCCATAAAGCCATTTTCAGGCACCAAACAAGGCCTTGGCGAATCTGTTACTCTTTTTTTCAGTTCCGTGGAGAGATTTGGTAAATTTGACAGGACAGAGTAAATGCAACGCTAAAAGCATTATTATTTGATTCTTTTAATAATAACTGAATTGAAAGAAAACAACAGATCAGACCACACCAATTTGAAGGAATTTTGGTAATTAACTTCATAGCCTTGCACTAATAGTTAGCTGCAATGCATCATTAATACATTACTATGTTCTGTTTTATATCTTTTTATCACTTTTCTTTAATGAAAATCCGATTTAAATTAGCATTGTGTAATAAATTTTTTTAAAATTATAACATTCTTTTTGAAAGGTAAACTTAAGTTACGTACCATTCCCAGGGCAGGGCCGCTCTATTAACCATTTAGACCAATTACAATTAGTTCCTAAAAGTTATACGCAACATTTTTTTTAGGGCTCTTTGTGTTACTGAAGCGAAAAATATTGTTATAGAAAAAAATAATTTTTTGATTGATAATAAAATGTACTTTTTATTATTAGTGAAAAGGACAGGCAGATATTCTCCTATAATATAAAATTATAACCAAAAATTAATATTTATTAGATATAAATGTTCTTGCTCAAATTGAAAGCAAATATTTTCCAAAATACTAATAATCGCTTGTTGAATTATTATTATTATTTTTTAACATAATGTTGATTGCTACCGAACAAGCCTTGAAGACCTACCAATGAGAAAAAGTATTGTGGTGTTCTTAACTTTCATAAAAGTTGTAACCGTAACTTCTAATTCTAAATTACAAAAGCGGAGAGCACTATGGAACCCAGCAGAATGTATAATGGCCAAACTAACATGAATGATGGCTTGTGAAAGAAATAGAAAATGCCTCAGAATTGAGATTTGCAACCAAATAAAAATAAATGAATAAATCTAAGCTTTACAGGTTTTGGTAGTTCAAGAGCTACTACAAGTCAAATTTTAAGCATAAAAGGTACCCTACTTGTAAAGTCTCGCTTTTTTTTCAAATTCAAAATCTTATTTTTAGGTCTTGCAGCACTGTGGCATCATCTGCTATTTAACTTTTATTCTAGTTGACAAAAATGTAACAGTGTGTTGTGTCACTCTATCATCTAACAACTAATTATTATGGAATGTTTTCCCTATTTCTAATATTGACTAAGACAACAATTTCAAAATTACAGTAACATAGCGTACCATGGAAACCAGTAAAAGAACATAGTAATGCAAATGATCGGTGGTGAGGGAGAAAGGAAAATACGCAGAATTGAATTTTATAGTCACAAGAAGAAAAAAAAAAGTGTGTGTGTGTGTGTGTGTCTATTATTGCAAGTCAATTTTTTCAAATAAAAAGGGCTATCACTAATCAAGTAGTTACTACGATACAAGTCTTGCTCATTTACGTATTGTCATTTTAGGATTTATATAGTCCTTTTCTTTTTGGACTGTGTATTCAAGTATAGTCAAGAACTTACATGGCAACTTCTGAGTTCGTTGTTATCAAGCTCGTGTTCATGTTGCATTCCCAACATAGCCATGCTCCCTAACATGCTAATTCTTGGGACTAACATTATGGAACATCCTGCATTTTTTATGACTCCCTTTTAGCAAAATGGCTATTGAAATGATTTTATAACGAATATCTAAGTTCTGGTAATAGAAAAGTTCATCTGACAGTGGCATCCATTTACTTAAGTTCTAAAAAAACAAAATGGAATTGTTAACGCCATAAATCTTAATCTATTTACATAGAAAATTACTCTCACAAAAAAAAAAAACTTTATCAACACACAAGCTACTAAGTCATACACTGAAAATTAAGCAAAATTATAGAATAAGACAATCATACAATTGATGTAGCAACTCATATTATAAACTTTCTCCAATGTGGAATTTATTTACTTAAAAAAGAAAAAGGAGACTCTAAGTAAGCCCTTCAAGACATAAATTCAAACTCTCAACTTAAGCCTCATGCTTTCTATATTGGAAACTAAAGAAAAATTATAGCATGAAATTTTTCTGAGTATGCGTGTGGTCAGACAACACCTTTTCACTGGTAGAGAAATGCAATATCTTACAGGCTTTGTGATCTATACCAAATGGGATTTTAACCTTACCCAAATCAAACCCCTTAAAGAGATCCCAAAGTATAATGAGGATTTTGTGCTCATTCTTTATCCTATCATGCGGTTCTTTTATCCTCAGACTGCTCATTAAAGTTGAATCCCAATTGGCCTGCAATTTCCTCTTGAATCTTTTTCACATTATACCTCTTTGTTACAGTTGTATTAAAACCATGTTCGTCTCTGTCAGCCCTTTTACATACTCTCTCAAGCAGAATGCATTTAATTTCATCATTTGAGTCATACACTCCTATTATGTGAATATTAAGATCACCTAATGCCTCAGATTGGTTTTCTCCATTCTAAAGTATCAAAAGCATTGGAATTTCAAGCCTTCACATACATACATTTGCAAAGGAGAAAATGATGAAGATGATGCCAAAGTGATTCTAAGAACTCCTAGGATAACCTCCATTTCCTATAGGAACAGATTACAGGGAAGTGCCTTTCCCAATGAGCATTGAACACACCATTTTGGAATAGCTGGCCTCCATTTCTGGGAGTGCAATTCAATTTTTATTGCTAGGTCAAAATTTTGACTTGTACTTGTAGTTCTCAATCTTGAACTGCAACTACTTTTTTAGGGGGTGGCCTCTTTCTCTAGTTGAAACTTTACTTGTAGTGTGTAATTGCAAATGGTAGTTCAAATAGGACAAATGATTTTGGAGCAATCAATTTTTTGCTAAGGATATCAAAGCCATTGTTTAGATGAAAGCTACCATATGGGATAGGAGTGTAGGACCTTGTTATTAAAGATGAATTTGTCATATATTTGCCAATTAACATTTAATTCACAATGATTGAGGTTTGTGCTATATGTAGGAACTATTGTTTCCTCCTTTGAGCTAAACATTATTAATGGAAGAGTATATTTCAATGACTCCAACCATATTGATGCCTTGCATATATTTTAGTTTCTCCCATGAGCCAGACTGGCAATTGTACATAGTTATGAGCCTAAATAAGGTGAAACTGCTATGAATTCATTGAAATGATCATTGCAATAATGGACTGAGGCTGCACAAGAGTGAGAGAATTAAAAGAATCAAAAAGGGAAAAAGAGACTAAAGGTGTTTGTTTTGGGCCCAATATGTCCCCACATCCAAGTTGTGTTGATTTTAGATAACTGATCCTTTTGCTTAAAAATTTTTAATTTTCATCAAGATGTTCACAAATATTGGGTTAACTACTTCTATTGTCAATTACTAGAGTTTGAAAAGCAATGTGATAAAATCTTTCTCTATTTTATTCTGTTTTCTACTTCCCTTTTCTCTCTTCGTGGATTTCTCTTCATAAGTTCCCTATAGCAAGGATTTACCATACTTTAGATTTATTTGAATAGATTTGGCAAAATGGAAGCACATACAAGAAAATTGAAGAGTTTCAAATACTTACTTGTGCTGCAAAATGAACCTTCAAACTTTCTATCCTAGCCAATTCTGATCAAAATCATTAGAAAATTTTCAATTTGATTTTCACAACAAATATGCCATAATTCAAAAGAGAGAAGAATATCTTTTTATAGTGAGAGTATATGTTTTATATTTTTATTTTCTCTTGAAAAAAAGTACATGTCAAGTTTTTTAAATTTATTTTTTATTTCAAAACCCCATCCTCTTAAAAAAACTGACAATCTAATTAAAAAAATTTAAAACTTATTAATTTAATTATTAATTAATTACTAATTAATTTATTCATTTAACTAAATTAGATTGTTGGATTTGATTATAGGTCATCCCATTATAGATTATTCATATTCTAACAAAAACAAAAGCAAACTTGAGAATAAAAAAGACAAAAGAAAATGAAAAGACCAAAACAAGTGATGATAAGTAGAAATGGGGAGAGCCCTTGGCTAATATGCTTTGAAGTCAATGTTATATTTTCAACTTTTGATCCATAGTTGTTGTTACTCAAATATGTTTGCAACAATGAGTTGGATTTAGTTATTTACTCTTAGCTTTCTAATTTATATGTAATTTAAGGTTTAAATTCAAAATTCAATAAATTAATTGAACTCTAAACAAGGAAGTTTAACATTTAAATTACTATATTAATCCAAACATAACTTAGATTTTGTTAATTGCGATGTTGACAATATAAATTGATTTGGATTCCAAGAAATAGAAGCCAAACAATCATAGACAAGCCTAAAACTCAAGTTGAAAAATAGGACAAAGGAATCAAACCATTATCACCAACTTGGTGTTGGAAGGGTTCAATTCCAAAGCTTAAGCCTTTAATGCTTTAGAATGGAGAAAACCAATGTTATGGAGGCATTAGGTAATCATAGTACTTACATAATGGATTCAAATAATGAAATGAAAGATACTCTACTTAAAAAGTTTGTAGAAGGGTTGGGAGAGACAAGATGTCTAATGTGGTTCTAATTGTAACTGAACAAGGAATCCACATGTGAAACACATCTAAGATAAGATACCAAGTTAATAGGGTTTTAACTTTGATGGTGCGGTAGGAATCCCATATAGTGGTAGATCACAATAGCTGCAAAATATGGCTTTCTTCATTAAATGAAAGGATTTTGTCCAACTAAATTCCTACGCAGAATTTGATTCTTGTCTTTGATAAATGCTTTAGGCTTATATTGAGTCAATTATATTTTGAAAGAGTTACTTTGTGTCTTCTTTCCATTTTGTTTTCAAGCGGAATGCATTATAATATGTGTTCTTGCATAATAAGGCAAACTCATGGCTTCAAATTCTTAAATGCAAAAATAATTGACAATTTAGGATGAGTTGACCAGACAATATTGGCAATATGTGCAAGGCGATGAAATTTTTGTCCTTATATATTAGCTAGATTTCATGAAATAGTGACACAAGGCGAGAATATTCGCTTTATATAAATAATAAATAAATTTCTCCAAATCATGCTGCGTCTTTTATCATATATATACATATATATATATACACACATTGAAAACTAAATTAGCAAGCAACAAACACTTGTCAACTTTAATATGAACTAATTAAAAAAATTTTCATTTTAATTTATAGGAAGTGTTAGGAATCAAATCCACAATTCAAATATATTTTTATTAAAAAAAACATAATTGATTTCATTTTTTTATAAGGTTTCATGTTTAAAACTAATTTTAAAATTTATAGAATTAACTCGAATTTTCTTGTTTGAAATAAATTTTAATTTGATGAAATTCTATTAAACTTTTCTTTTTATCAATACCTTTATTAAATTCAATTGGATTATTTGTCCTTGGCAAAAAAAAAAAAAATCAATTACCTGTCCTTTTTCATTCTTTCTACACTTAGGTTCTGAAGACTTCTTTATAATAAAAAATGTAAGACAAGTAGAAAGCATAGCCATTAGACAACCCAGCCTGCTTTATTTCATCATGAATGACATTAGCTAAAAATTTGAAAAATTCATAAATAGTTATAAAAAATTATATTTATTTAGATTGCAATACCAAATTCAATATTAGGTAGTTATCTATCAGATGAAGCAACTTCAACAACCATTAATTGTAATTGTTTAAACAAGCCTCTCTAATCGTCATCATTTTCTTCTCTCCCAAAAAACTGTCATGGACAAACCTAAAGCCAAAGTTGAGAAACAGGACAAAGCAATCACCACAGCAGTTGAGGGCAGTGATGATTATTATACAGATAGTTCTGACTTGCTAAGGTGTAGCTTTAATTCTAAAGCTTCTCCCAGAAAGCCTATTCTAAATAATGTTATGAAGGTATTAGATGATCTTAATGCTCACATAATTGGAGTGTTTGGCTCAAATGATGAAATTAAAGACATTATACTTTAAAGAGTTCATAGAAGGGCTGACAGAGACAAACTCCTTGATGTGGTTTTGACTGCAACTATAACAAAGAAGCCCATCGTGAAGAAGATTCAATAGGAAATTGCTGGCCAATTGTGGTTTAGCTTTAAAGAGAATCTAAGAATAAAAGAGCCAATGAATTGCATAATAGGATAAAGAATGAACATAAAATCCTTATAATATTCAATGACTTTTGCAAGGGAATTGATTTGGAAAAGTTAGGAATCTTATTTGTTGCACATCGTAAAGGCTACAAGATATTGCTCTCCTCTATAAGTGAAAAAGATTTGTCCAACCAAATGTACACTTAAAAAAATTGTGCTGTCTAATTTCTTTCATCTATAAAGCACACACATCTATTTTTGGTAGTGCCAAACATGTTATTGTGCGTTCATAGGTCAGTTGCTCAATTTTGTAGCACAGGAGAGTAAATTTCACTAAGGCCCTATGTTAAACGGGAATGTGTGTAATTTAACCTATTATTTTAAAATTTCATATGTGAGCTTGTATTATCTATATCGTGTCATGTATTCATGTTATTACTTCATATCTCTTTATTGCTAAAGAGTCTGAATTTGTTTTGAAGGTTCTTATAATGTGTCTATCTTCCTTTCTGCTTTCTTCATAGGCAAATGTTTATAGTATGTGTTCCTACATTAGTTGCATGATTGTCTTTGTAATTTTGTTTAATTTTCAATGTATGTCTTAGCAGCCTATGAAGTTTTCATTTTTGTGAAAATAAATTTCTATAAAAAATATAATAGGATTTGAGGTGCTAAGTGTTGCTTCTCAAATAATTGAGTTTGGTTTATCAGATTTGAAGCTGTGCAATATTCTTTACTAATGGAGTGAAAATGATGGTAAATTATCACATTCATTTACACATCTAACATATCAAAGTGACTTTTTCAATAAAGACAACTCGTGATAATAAAAATAAAGGAAACTCAAGGCTTCATATTCTTACTCTTGTATGAAGATATCAAAATCTTGGGTTTCTTTGCTCAGGAACACCCTCTTTATGTAATCTCCTGGAGAAAATAATATAATCCTAAGTAGTATCTGTTGTCCTAATAACATTTTTTATTCCATTTCCCATGATGGCTCAAGACCCTTTCTTTTACTTACTTGCTTGTTCATCCAGATGAATTCTGAATTCTTACAAGCTTGGAATTAAAAGCCAAGGTCTTTTTGAGATTGTAGTCATTAGTTACTGAAGAGAAGTCATGATATATGTAGGAAGTTCCTAAATAATCTCAATGATAGTCCCAACTATCAACATACCAACTTTTAATACATGGCGAGCTATGTTGGATTGAAATATCAACGACAAAGAGCATATTGAACTTAAAGTGGTTCAATATTGCTTAGCAAAGTAGCACCTCATCTTTTCCTCCTTCTATTGCAATCTTAATATTGTGGCGAGGCAGTTATTAAATCAAGGTTAAAGCATGCTTTGGTCTATTTTCATTAACATGATCTGACTTGGGAAAGGATTACCCTTATTTTTTCCTCCCCAAATACTGGATACATAATGGGTATTGCTCTTTTTTGGTACTTCACAATACACATAGAAGTGTATGATATTGATAGGATCCCACCATTAATTCACCCACAAACACCAAAATACAATACCTAAATAGATTATCTACTATTAAAATAGTATGATATTCTGATACAGGAATTACAACGCCCAATTACACAAAGAAACTCTCACACAATGAATAACTGGATTCTCTCTGTAACACCATAAAATTCTAGCTCATCTCATTATATACACATACCTTATATCATTATATTCATGAAAGTATCAGAAAAAGGGGATAAAATAATGACTTTCTTTGTGTTATGTCGGACTTAAAAATTCGCATTTGATGTCACATGGACCGTGGGAGCTCATGCTATGCATTATCATATTTAAATATATCATTACAACTCATTTGCATCATAAAATCATGCTCATAGCTCATGGAAACCAAAATGGAGCATGAAGTGGGTTTGTTTAATTTCAGCCAGATTTGCCCCTTATTCTACGCAAACTTTGAAAAATCATAACTAATTCTAGAAAAATTATAATCATGCAATCTTGGTCATTCTAGGAAGATATGGATGTCTACTTCACATTAAAAATATGCCCTGATCATAAAATTCATCACAGAAGGCATTTGACATCCAAAATTCTCCAAAGATCAGATTAAATTCTAGAACTGTCACAGAATTTTACAGAAAACTTTGAAAATGTCCAATGAATTCCACAAAAATTGAAAACCAACAAACTTTACCATTCCAAAAATCTCTAGATGTCTACCCTATGGTAAAAATAGTTTTAGTTCATGAATCATTAAGTTTGAAAGATGTTTGATATTTGAAAAACTACTGAGGTCGCTGTTGCCTGGGCTGTTATTTCATATTACTGATATAAATTTTTAAAATTCATAAATAATTTTATAAAAATTGAAATCACACACATTCAGTCATTCTGAAAAGATAAAAATGTTAAATTTATGCTAAAAATAATTCCAGAGTAAAAAAGATACATTTAGCCATTGGAAATCTATAGAACAGTGACTGAACTCCTGGGGCACCACTACTATTGACAGCCAACTTCAAAAATACATAACTCTTTGCCCAGACCTCCAAGTGAGGTGGTCTTGGTGGCCACAAAAAGCTTATGACCTCTAGTTTATGACTGTAAAATTTCACAATAATTGGTTATCATTTACCTATCGGATGACACAGAATACAAATCTACTAGTGTGAACAGGGCACATACTAGAATCCATAGAAAATCCCAAATTTGAAAATTCATCAAATATTCTCTAAACCTCCAAAAATTATGATCTTTAGCTTTCTAAAAAGCTCTTAACAAACTCTAATTTCATGCCAAATCTCACATCAAGAAGAGCTCATTTGGACAAAAAGTGACATAAGGTTCTAAGATAGCAAATTTATGCCCCATATAGGGTACCAAAATATCCAAATGGCTTCTCTCAATATTTGGCTCCTTTTGGGCAAGTCTAAAAGTATGAATATGACTTGGTTGAACTCCCCAAGGGTTTCAAACCTCATGCATCTTAATTTGGCCATGCCACTTCCATATATACACTAGTGTATCAAACTTTCAAGAAGCAAAATGGCCATGTCATACTCATTTTACATTCTAGTATTCACATGCCATAATCTCTCATTCATACATGATACATCAACATATTTATACATATTCATGACCTCATAGAACATATAAAACCATGGATTACAAAATTTTCCATTCATATAACTTTAAAGTAGCTAATTCTATGGACTTTAATATCCTACTCTCTTCTCCCAAGGGGTTGGCTTCCATTACTTTGCTCTCTTAGTCCACCTAGCATGTTAGAACATTGGAGAGGAGGGGATGAGATTCAAAGAATCCCAATAGCTCATCTCCCATTCAATCATACATAATATATGCAAAATAAAAAAAGCCTTAAAAATGCATGTATGGACATAATATAAATCATAAGCATTCAAGAAATAAGCTTAGCATGTGAACAAGTCATACAAATCATTCAAGAGCTTACCAAGTATTTGGATTGGCCTTACATTTCACCTCATGGATTTTGGACTTGCCTCATTCATTCTTTGAGTACTTTGGACTCAACCATACTCTTGGGAGCCCACTTTGCTTTTGGGAGACTTTTCACTTTGTCTCAAGTAAGCTCAAGGGTTTTTGGCTCATCTTCACCATAGTAAAGAGTTCTTGGCCTCTCCACACTCAAGCAAACTTAAAAAACATCATACATTTACTTGAAAACATAACATGACATCATGAAATCATGGCAAACAAGATCATGCTAACATACTTTTCATGGCTTGAAAATACACATACACACATTTTAAGACAAGCTAAACACACATCCATGCATAAGAGAAGGTGAAAAGAGCTACCTTGCTTGCATTCACACACTTTTCCTTTAACCTTGAGTCTTCTCCCTTGACTTCACACACCCAAGAAGGTAAAGGTCATTTCTCTTGGCCTAGACACACCAAAAGAAACAAGAATTACTTATGGGAACAAGCCTTGGCATTATACATACTTTACATGATGCTACTTTGGTTTATGGCTCCATTATGCTTCCATAAGGCACTTAATGAAGCAACTACAAAAATTCATGATTTTGGCTCCCTTCTCTCCTTCAATCTATGATTCTTGACTCCATTAAGACCCCTTGAAGTCATCACACAATTATTTTAAAGAGCCTAGCTAGGAGTTGCTTTATTATGCTACATTATGGAGCCTACACCTCCATCTCACTATCTATGACTTCTAAATTTTTTCCAAGGGTTCCTCCCACCTTCTACCATCATATGAAGTCTCAAACCAAGGCTATAATAAATTAAAACACTCTCTAACCCCTTCATCTGTCCTAGGCCGACATTATGGAAGCATTTGGGGTTCAAGGGGTTTCCAATTTTTCCTTGAAGGGAGACATACTTGGGAGGCTTCTTAGAGGTCTTAAAAGCTCAATTAAACACTTACATAGCCTAGGAAATTCATAAATCAAAACAGATTTTGCAAACTCTTCAAGAATCCTACATTTTGCTAACTTGAAATTCAATAGCTTCTACTTGGTTTCCTTTGCATATTCTAAATTCCCACACCCTAATTTATGAGATTCATTCTTGGTTTGGCCAGAAATTTAATCCCTCATGGCTAGTCTTACATGGGGGGAATTGAAGAGAAGAGGAGCAAGGAGATTTAAGCTTAGGAAGTAGCAAAATACCTTGGATTCTTTGTTTTCTTGGTTTGTTCTTCACTTGGTTGGCCTCCCCTCACCAAATCCGAAAATTCCACCTCTGTTTTGCCTTCAAAATAGCACCAAATTAAATGCCAAAACCATGAGAAGGAAGAGGAAGATGAGGGGAAGAAGTTTAACAAGGCAAGGAGTAGAAAAAAGTGACTAAAACTTACACTTTTCAAAGCTTGTTTTTCCTTCCTTAGTCTCCCCTCTTATGCACCACTCTCAGCCCTTTTTAATTCTGTTTTAATGTGTGGGAGAGTTGGTAAGGAGATCTGACTAGAGGTGGGGCGTTTTTATAAGCTAGGAATTCATTTAAGCAACTTTTAAAATTTACAATTTAGTCCCTCTTCGTAGTTTTGTTCATTTTGGCTCATTTCAACTCCTTTCTAAGAACCGTCTTTTCCATCATATTTCTTAGGCTCTTAATCATAATAATTGCCTTGGAATCACTCAAGAAGGATTTAAAACCATTCCGAACTATTCGGTCAAAGTTTCGGTCAACTGACAGTTGAAATTGCTCACAAGAGGTGTTTCAACTATTCTAAGAGTTTCCAGGGTATTCAAGGCCTCTGAGAACCCGAAAAGCTCAAATTTTTCATTTAAAAAGATCTCTTATAAGTTTTCCAAATTTTCTAAAAATTACAAAAATGCCCTTACTTTCTTCGATAAATTTTTTGAGCTCTTCTGGCTCTGGTTTTTAGGCATCTTAAATCTCAAATCCTTATTCTCTAATATTTAAAATTTTATCATGATTTTAGTTAGTCCCAATTCCTTCTATTTCAAGGACTTCCTTTTATATTTGACCCAATTCTGAAGTTTACGGAGAAACTGAACATTGTGTTTTTCACGTTTACGGAGGAACCGGATGTTACACTCTCTATCACAACACATAAAGCATACAAACTCAGGTACCAACTCACAACCACAAGAGCCATAAATCAACACAAAACAAGAACAACAATACCAAGACACGCACTAGCTTTTGAGGCTATTTCTATCCCAAGCTTTCTTCCCAGAATTCTTCCTTACTTTCTCCTATCAATTTCTTCCCTTAAATACCCCTTTCGAACTACTCTTTAACTTCCTCTGTCATTTTATTATCTTAAAATCCCTCTTTTCCCTTATCTTTATGCCTTCTTCATATATAAACCATTGTTCCTTCTAACTGACTAGCAGTTCCACCCTTTTCTCCCTGTGTGCTTTATGTCTTCTGCCATAGAATTAGTGGCAGCAATGGGATGTCAAAACCCATTAGTACTGAGCTTATCAAGGCTTTTCAGCCTTTTATTTTATAAATTTTATGTATCAAAATGAAAATTATAACTACAAATAAAAAATTATAACTGAGGAAAAATTAAAAATCTTAGTTGTATTATATAGGAGTATAGTTAAAATTTTAAAAATATAATTTTTTCTCACATTTAACAATTTTAACTTTACAATTATAAGTAATATATTTATACTTAACATTTATGATGTTAGAAAAAAAAAAAAAGAAATAGCTTTTGGTTTTTGGGTTGAGTCCCATCAATTACCTCCCACAACCCGTCCCCCCTAACACAAAAGGAAAAAAAGCTTCACCTTGTCAGAATTAGATGTTGGAGCTGACACGTTCTGTCCAATGAAACTTGGTTCTTGCTTTCCTAGAGAACCCAACCAAGTGGTTTCCATAAACATATTGATATCATGGCCACTATCACCCCTTACAACCATAAGTGGAAGCACCATCACTTTCTTTAACCTCAACGATATAAGGAGATTACAAAGACTCTCCTGCTTCTTCCTAATGAACTCCAAGCCGTTTGGTAGACCGAATGGAATTCAATTCCACTAATTTCACAAATTTATGCCCCTGCTCTCTACTTGAATCCCATATCACTATCAAATCTCTGTTTTAAGGCCTTATAGAATGATTGCATATCTCCAATGGCTATATAAGAGAAAGGTGTGCCAATGTTCTCTTGATATCTTTGGAGCAGGTAAAGTTGACGTGTTAAGTGCAAAAACTCAGCAAGGTAGAAGGGTTATCAATTGAAACAAAGCCATCTATTTCCTTCAAATGCTACTCATCTTTGATTCTATCCCAAGTTGTAGATGGCAATGAAAGGAGTAGTGTTGTTTGAACATCCCTACCAGCTTGGTGCATCTCATTGTACATACTTGGGCCAGAGCAAGCACAATAGGGTTTTCCAAGAGGAGAAGGAATCAAAACATGTACCCCTTGTTCACTTATACAATTTACTGCAGTCCTACGAACCATGCTAATTGGGTTGTCACCATCTACTTTCTTTTTACATGTTTCTCGATAACAATACACTACTGAGGAGCTAAGCTTCCTGCCTAAAATTTCTATTCCTTGGCAACAAACACTTGTTGCAATATCAAGTAAGGTGGCCTCATGACCTGAAGTTGATGATAGCTTACAACCAGAATTCAACGGCAAAGAAGCCACTTGTTTAGAACATCGTGTCTCCTGCTTCTGTTCGAAGTAACGAAGATGTGCATTCATGGTTCCACTAACTACTACAAAAATTCAAATATCTTCTTTGCTTCAACACTTGATAAAGCAGTAACCAGATTAAACAGAGCTTGCTCGAATGTAGGTCATGCAGTATGGGGTTCCTCTTCTAGGGTAGTAGCCACATCAATAGTCGTGCCTTCTCTTAAGGCCAGAAACTTCTCACAAGCCTCAGCCAGGGACGTCTTTCCTATTCCAGGTGAACCATGTAGAGGGGTTCCAAAGCATACTTTCTCCTCAAGTTGTATCTTCTTCTCTGGTGCCTCCCTCTCTTACTTCTTTATCATCCTTTTCATTCTCCTCTGCCATGAGAAGAAGTTGAAATGGATGATTCTTGCTCCATTGGTTTTGTCCCAACCATCTCAACATGGTAGGAAACCAACCCCAGCCCCCTTCTTACTTTCCTAGCATAGGACAGGCGAAAGGATTCTCTTAGTTGGAACGATGCTGGAGTTGAGAACAAGAGCCTCTTCTCTCTTGCATAACGCTACGGGTTGACAGGTTTAGTAGAATTCAGGCCTTGGGTCATTTCCAAGGGTTCAGAAATTTGGATCACCTAAAAGTATTGGGTAAGTTTGGCTAAATGGGCCTCTCTACTTCTACCGTAAACCCATAAAATTTGCCTTCCCCTAATTCTTTTGAAATCTTATTCAGCCCATTTGTCTTTTCTAAAATAGGTTCTCTCTACTTGATGGGTCAGATCCACCAATTGGTTCTGGGTTGTAGGTTGAGTAAACCCCACCCCCACTTTTTCCTCTTAACAGCGTCCTTGTGTTATCTCTTCAATATGCCTCCTGAAACTTCATTTGTGGAGGAAATTTCAAGCTTCTTTGTTTCGATGGCTTTAAACAATCCATCACCCAGGCTCTGTGGTATAATATCCAACTTAAGCCTTTCTTTTCTTTTCTTCCCTTCTTTGACTTCAATTACCTAATAATTTTGTTCTTCCTCAACCTTTGATTTTGCCGAGTCTTTATTTGAAAATATGTGGAAGCTTTGATTGATGATCTTGGTTAGGTAGCTAAATATAATCCTTAGATACAATAATTTTGCAATTGAACATTGAGGATAAAGCGAGGGTTAAACTACCACTAAGTGTATAAGGAAAAAAAATCATCAAAAGCTGCAACCATTTATAGTTACTAGCGGTTTCAAAATCACCAAAAGAACCAATAAAAAAAGAGATATTTCTGGTGGCTTTAAGAAATCACTGAAAGATGATCGCGGGTAATGCAAGTAGTGGAAGAACAAAGAATAAATGGCAATTTAATGAATTTAATGGCACTTTGGGAGATTTAAGACAAAGTAAGGGTATTAAGTGGGTTAAGCAAGAAAAGTGATGGCGTCGAGGTGGGAAGGATGTTGGAGAAAAAAAAAAAGCAACATATATTTTTTTTGGCTTCTAGTGGTTTCATGGAGAAGTGAATTACTTTGAAATTTTCCCTCTGCAATACTTTGCGCACATGTCTTTGGTCAATAGTAACCAAGCACACCGGAATACCAGTAAGTGTTATAGGTTAGTTGTGAACATTAAGTGTCTTCAATTCTTTTCAATTTTCTTATAGAAAATTTTTGCTTCATTCTTTAATTTTTTAAGATGTCAATACTTGTACTCAAATTTATTTTACATAAGCAATTAATACATTTGTATTTCAATGCATCAGTCAAAACCCTAGTTAGCAAGGAAATAGTAATGCTAGCCTTATGTGAACGCAAACACACATGGGATGATTGAATGATTTTAGAGGGAATTAGGATACTCATATTGTTTAGTCACCCAGTGAGCTATGTGCTTACCTTTGATTATTATTTTTGTAGACTTTGTACCTATGTTTGGTTAATTAGGCTTATAAACTATGTGCTTGTGTTTGTATTTGGCTTTGTTAGAGGGTCTTCCCATTAATTATTTTTTTGAATGTTACCTATTCAAATGTATTTGCCTCTCTTTATATAAGATAATAAACTAATTTTGTGGTTCATGTTAACTTCATTAGTAGCCTTAGTTTATCTTGCATACATGTTTTATTTTACTAATGTGACAAATCAATTTTTTTTTCCTATGCTCACATTATTTCCTTTTAACCTTTTTATTTAGTTACACAAGTTTTCACTAATGTTCTAATTTTCAATTTGATTTTCATCTTAAAGTTACATTTACTTTCTTGATAACTTAATATTTTATTTAACTTTATTTTCATTCAAATTTTGAATCTAATGAAAAATTAGGCTCGAAGTTAGATTCAAGACTGTATGTAATGGTACATGCTATTACTTGAGGAACCAGACAGTAAAATTAAATTAACTAAAGAGTGAAAAAAAAATCAAATAATTACCAAGTACTTAGCAAGGTTGGCCTTAAATACACTCCCAAATAGGGTGCCCATTAACCAAGTTAAGTAAGATTGGTAATCCTAGATCTTGGGTGAGCCAACACTTTAAAGAATTTGCTACCATGAATGGAATAAGATGCTTGAGATTGGTTATACTTGTGATTCATGAGGAAGTAGAGGGAAGTAGTATTGAGTTTTGAGTCTTTTGTCTTTAGGTCTTAGGTCTTAACCTTCGCATTGCATCTTACATTTATATATATCATTGCACCTTTATTATTTTCATTTATAATTAGGACAATCTAAGACACTATTTGTATATACGTGCTTACTTGCTAATTATATTTGTAAATACTTGTAAATAATATTGCATTGATAAAACATATAAAATGGCTAGAATATAAGTAATAACAATGTTGTTGGAAACAATACTCTACTTGTCACTTTATTATTTATTTCACTAGTGCACTTGTCAACTTATATATAAAATAGTTGCTTCAGTTCTCCTCAATGCTTGTGCCTTGCTTGAGATGATTCATGCTTACTAGAGCTGATTCTTGCTTCTCTGCTCTTGTTGACACTAGATGGTTTGCAATTCTGGTTTGAGTTCATTTTCAGAAGAGGAAGTAAGGGATACAACTATAAAAGTTAGCCCTTAGCCACCCTAATATTTGTTCATCAATATAGTTGTGATTGAGCCAAGTACTTAAAACTTAAACATAATTTTTTAACTAATTTTAATATTATGATACAACTCCAATCATTTAATCAATTAGTTAGGTAGTTGAGCCTATTCTTCTATTATGTTTACTTAATTCTTTAAGGCACATTGACAATTAAGTATTGTAAGCCATATTTAGGGTAAGCTAATTTACTAATAGTTGGAATTTAATTAGATTTCTTTTTTCAAACCATATAACCTATTTTAAGTAGTAAGTGAATTCTTTTTCCTAACAATTAGTTTGTAGCAAGAATAAGTTTACCTAGATTTAAGTTTCCATATTCATATAGAATACTTTTCCTTGCTTAGCCAATGAGTATCACAATACTATAAAAAAAAATCTAAACTTATTTTATTGAAGATGTATTACATATGCGCTCTAAATATTATTATAAATAGTAGATTGTTAAGAGAAATTGATAAAAAGGTATTAAAAGAATGAACTAAACTCTTGTTACATATGTATATGTATTAAATACAATATATTATGAATTGAGCAAATTATTATGATCAATTGTTGTAGTTATTGTCTTTTTTATACAATATGGTATAGGAGATTAAATCGAAGACCTATAGCAAACAACTCAAACCCTTTATTATAGTTTGCCTAGCGGGTTACAGTCACCCAATTTTAGTTATATAGTTAAAAATGATTTTGAAAAAAATTAAAAAAAAAAAAGGTAAACAACTCTCTACACTCTTACAAAAATACTTAAATTACATAGTGCTCTTTTCTGTATTAAAAATATATATTCCCTCTTACTGTATTATAACTAATCTTTTGTTATTAGGATGCCAATATAGTCCATTTTTTTATTTTAGGGGAGAAAATTGTAGACTTTTTTTAAAAAGGAAAGAACTGTATAATTGAGACATTTTCGTAGAAAAAAGAGTTTAATTTACCCAATTATATTTGACAATATAAAATAGTAAGCTTTTTAGATTTAGAAAAATGTTAAATCATTTTATGAAATAATAAATTATTAAAAAAACAAAATATTCACAAAAGTATATTTTAAGGTTAAATAATTTAAAGATAACAATTTAATTCTTAGCATAATATTTGCATGAAATATATGTGAGCGGATTGTTTGTAGTAATTGATATTATTGGTGATTTTGCAGTAATTAACTCTTAAGCATTTTTTAGGGTCTAAAAATGTAATTATGTATCTAAAAATTATAATTGGAAGAATAACAAATTTTACTATATGATTTGTTAATATCAATTATTGTAGATGATCCCAGTTCAAAATATATATTAATAGCTATAAGCATTGCCATAAATTTTATAAAGTTTTAAAATAATTAAAATTTTATGATTTTCAACATAAAATGAATAACATCAAAATAAAAGTTTTAAAGTAATACATTTTTAAATTAATAGAAGAGATCAATATTACTTTTGAGAGTTTTTGGTCTTTTTTTTTAAATTTTAGGGGACAATTATACATTTTCAAAATAAAGGACCGTATAATTTAAGCATACCTCAAAGGAAAAAAGTAATTTATTCTTAAAAAAATTCGAAGATGCTAACCATTTTAGTTACAATAATGAAAATAGAGGAAATGCTAGAGAGATATTGTTGTCATCATGGTCTAAGACCTTTTTCGGGTCATAAGAACTACGCTATGATTAAAATAAATAACAACTTGCATCCACTAAAAGAAAAACCCAATAACAACTTTGTCTAATTCCATAATACCATGTGACATTTTTACTTCCTCGTTATTAGTTGATTTTGCCACCAATATATGTGCTACCAACTTATTGTTGATTGTGCCTACTAGGTATACAACTAAGAAAAAAATTCTCAAAAATCAAAACTTAATTCTCTTTAAATTGCAAGAAAAGTTGGTTTGAAATTGTCAAATTGAAAAACAACTCATTTTTGTTATTTTTAGAGTAATCTAGCATTTGCTTCGTTTTCATTCCATCTTAAAAGGGTTTGAAACCATCCATTTTTTGTTTCAAAACAAATTACAAGACCTTCAAATAAGTCATATCATTGGATACCGTTGTTTTCCATCATTATTTCTAAATTAGTATACCTACCAATCCAACTTCTTTGTCCTTATTTTTGGTGTCTTTGCCAACGATACTCGTAAATCCTCCTATAAATTCATGGGATGCCAATGCCATTCATGACTAATTAAGGATTCCATATTCAAGAAGATATGGCAAAGTCAAAAATGTTGTTGCTAGCTTTCTCCTTTATTGCACATGAAGTTCTCATTGTGAATGCGATTGGCAAACCTCCCTTGGTACCAGCCATGTATGTTTTTGGTAGTTCATCAGTTGATGCTGGAAACAATAACCACTTGAATACACCCGCAAAGGCAGATAAGTGGCCTTATGGTATTGATTTTAATAACGTGAGGGGTCGATACACTAACGGCAAAAATTGGGCTGACTTTGCAGGTAAGTTTGTTAGTAGATGAAATATAATTACTTAGAAATCATATTACATTAGGGTTATAGCTTGTAGTTGGCAATTGCAACTATAAGCATAGTAGTCCTATTGCTGTAGATTTTAAAATTTTGTTAGGCTTGTGAATATGTTATTCAATAGTTACTTTTGTGTATTTGTAGATTTTTCCTTCGATTATTGCAAACACAATTAAAACATTAACTTAAATTACTATAATTTCAAAGTTTTTTGTCTATTTCATATTACCTAAATATTACAACACTTATGGTGTTTGGTCTTCTCTCTATAGCTATTTATTTGGGCATACCAATGGCTCCTCCATACTTGAATCTCTCGGATTCTGAAAGAAGTCAAATAACTACTGGAATAAACTATGGATCAGGAGCATGCGGAATCTTAAATACAACTAGAGCAGTATGAGATTAAAGCTTCTAACAAAGTTCATTTTGCTTGTGTTTTGCCTTTTTGTATTTTCTTTGAGAGTAAATGTTTTATTTTATCACTAATTTTTACGTGTTTCTAACCATCTTTTAACTACTTTTTGCTAAAGGGCGAATGTTTGTCTTTAGGACAACAAATAGAGTACTTCACCTTTACTGTGACAAAGGATCTCCCAAAACAAAAGAATCAAAACAATTTGCACCAACACTTGGCCAAATCCATATACCTTCTATTTATTGGCATTAATGATTACAATAGTAAGGTGAATGGCAACATCATGGACAAATTTAGTCCACAAGAGTTTGCGGAGTACCTCCTTGATGAAATTACAAAGCATATCAAGGTTCATTCTACCTTATTTTGCTTTGTTCTATCATTTATATATTAGAGGACTTAACACTTTTAAATCGTGGCATGCAACATTGCTATACCTTTAGCTTTTGCAATTGCCGAAGTCTACAATAGTAGTCATATATACTAATTTATATACAATATTATTACATTTTAGAAAAATTGTCATGACTGTAACAACAATTTAAAATTTTGAGAGGGCCAATCTTGGAGTTAACTTGCGCAATCTAAGTTGCGGTTTATAGACAACACATGAAATGTTTTTATTTTTATCTTTTTTATCAATTCCAGAGACTTTATGATCTTGGAGCTAGAAAGTTTGTGGTGTCTGGCATTTCAACTTGTGAGCCATATCAGTATACAGAACATTGTGAATCGAGATACTATAGAGACCAGCTTCCTCAAAGGGTACTAGAGTTACAAGCCAAACTCCCGGGTTCATTATTTACAATATATGATGTTTTCAAAGCATACAAGAAAATAGTCGAAAATCATGAAAAATATGGTAAGCAAATTCATTTTAAGGTCATTTTTTAGATGTTGAATCTACATAAAATCATTTTTTTCCTTAATAATTTTCAATGAAGCATATCTTAATTATGAATTCAGCATACTATATATGATGCATTCTTTTACATGGATTTCTTCACATTTACAGGAATCACAAACATAAAGGAACCTTGTTATGTAGAAGGTAAGCCGATTTGTTCGGATAGATCAAAATACCACCTGTTTGATATGTGGGGCCATCAAACCGAAGTCTCATGTGAGATTGCTTCAAAGGACTGCTTCAATGGAACTGCGTGCTTTCCGTACACTCTTTTTGAGTTAGCCAAGACCCATCAACCACCACGAATAATAGAAAATTAATTGTATTTTTTATTTAAAATTTATGTGCAAGCAAATATGAATACTTTTTTTAATAAAAAATGATTGACATTACTTTTTTAAAGATCCATTCTAAAATCTTCTTATCTCTCTATTTTGTGAGTGCAAATACAATCCATTCATTACAAAAGTTTGTTATCATAAGAATTGGTTTGCCTAAAAATTGAGTACAGGATGATAAGGCTGGCATAATGCTTAAAATAATGGAAAGGAAAGGGATAAATCATACAAACTCATTGAATGGACAAATAAAATATTATTAACTTCAAAAGTGTAATGACCCAAAAAAATTTAAACTAAAAGGGAAATTTGATCATAAATTTCAATTAAGGAAATAAATCCAAATTAAAATTATTTTAATTAAAGTTAAGCAAAATTTGAAGAAAAAAAAATTGTTTAATGAGCATCTTTCTCATTTTCCAATATTTTTTCCTTTTTTCTTTTTTTTCTTTTTCTCTAATCTCCAATTTCTCCCTATATTTTTTCAATTGCCCAAAATTCTCCTAATTCCTCTGATAAAAGAGAAGGCCAATGAAGCTCCTTCTTTACTTTTTCCTTCCCTCTACAATCCCATAGCCCTCCCCTTCAATTGCATGTCCATATAATTAGGCATGATGACAAAGGCAAATTGAGCGGGCAAGATTAAAATTAAAGGTAGATAATAGTGCATTTGGACCTAATGGATTATTATGCTAAGCTTTATGAAAATTATTGAGATGTGGTGAAGGAGGATATAATTAGAATGGTGGCTATGTAACAACCAAAAAGTGCTGAAATTTTTTAAATCCTGAAATTTTTCTAAGTCTACTGGCTACAGTCTAGATATAGCGAATGTACCTCTTCACTATAGTGAGAAATAGCCTAGCTATAGCGAATGTGCTTGTTCGCTATAGCAAGAATGCTTCTAGCTATAATGAGTTCAGGCATCTCATACGAAAACTAGGAGGTTTCTCATAATAGTGTGCGCCATAGCAAGAACAGAAGTCTGGGACTGATACATGCTTACCGTAGCGAGGGTTATTTTCCGCTATAACAAGGGTTAGTCCAGAAAAGCATGAAAAAAGAAAATTTTATTTCTTAAAAAGTCCAGATCCTCTCCTTTTCTTCTAATAGATCTAAGCTTTATCCAAAACAAAGAAAAGGGCTTGAGAGAGAGAGAGAGACTAAGAAAAGGAAGGAGGAACAAGGAAAAGGTAAGCAAACTTGAGATTTCCATAGCTTTCCTTCTTATAATTTTGTACTTCTCTCTTTGCCCTCTCTTTCTATGGTTTTGGTTGTTGAATTAGTTTTGTTTTCAACTTGGTTTAGAAAAAGGAGAATGGAGAATAAGAAGGAAGGTGAAGGCAAAAGAGAATTACTCTTGAAACTTCTTCTTCTTTGCTTTCCTTGAGTATGTTGGTTCTACCAACTTGAGAGCTTGAGAGAGGAAGGAAGTCTGACCTAGAGCAAGCAAGAAATTCTTGAATTAGAGTGTGGGAAGTTGAGAAATACAAAAGACCTAGAAGAAGAATTAGTGAAAGTCTAAAGGGAGAACTCCTAGTTTCTTACATGCTTTGTAAGGTTTTCCATGATGAAGAACCCCTTAACTTTGTGAGAAATTGTTAAGTTCCAAGAGAGTAATTGCATGCTATTTGTTGTGTCAAGGCTCAAGAGAAGTAGCTCCATCTAGTTATGATTGTAAAATTGAGAAAGGAGAAGAGAAGTTGAAAGGGAAGGCTTGTGTTGGCTTGTAAGGTAGCTCTCCACTATTTCTTATTGCATTCTTGGATGTATATAGTCATTGTATGCTTGTGTATGTGCTTATATTGTGAGACATGCCATTTTTTATTGCCTTGATACATTGGGACCAATATACTTATGTTTTGGGTTGTGAAAATTACTTGGATGAGGTAGTGCCAAAAGTCCCTTATAATAGGTGAGGTGGAGCTAAAAGTCCCTAGAAATGGGTGAGACAAGGCTAAAAGTCTCATAGATGAGTGAGACCAAGTCAAAAATCCCTAAACTAAATATGAGGCCATCCAAAAGTCCCTAAAATAGGGTGAGGCTAAACCAAAAGTCCATAGAGCTCATTCTTGGCATTGATATAGTTTTCATGGCATATAAATCATGTGTTGTATGATTGTGAATGGTTAGATGTCTATTTGCATGCTTTGACTTGTCTATATGCCTTGATTGCTTCTTTGAATGAGTGCATGAGCTATTGAGATTCTATCAATTTCACCCCTTTCCCTCTCCCATCTTAACATGTTAGTGGAACTCAAAGAGATCAAAGTGCAAACCAAAGAGCCTAGTTAAGCATATTTAGTCAGTTGTATAGTTTATTTTAGTTCTTTGATATAAAAAAGTGCCAAAATAAATATGTAACTATTATTTTTTAGATATAAATATTTAAGCAAGTGTAAATGTATATGTAAATAATGTGTGAACCATGTATAAAGCCAAAGCAATGAAAATATGAGAATTGGCCCCTTTGTGGCTTGTATGTAGTAGTGTATTTTTGCCTGTAGGATAGTGAGTCTGAGATGTATGATGATTTGTACCACTTGGGCATTTCATATATACTATATTTATGCTTTAAAACTTGTCCAAGAGGTACTAGAATATATAAGACACCATTTACTCCCATGTTGAGCCATTTAAGGTGTCAAAACCGCCAAATTTGTGAGCTCCATTAAAGTATGACCAAATGAGTTCTTCTTGATATGAAATTTGGCATGCCTCTAGAGTTTATTGAGAGATTTTTGGAAGCTAAAGTACAAAATATTTGGAGGTCTAGGGAGTATTTATTGAATTATTGAAGTTGAAAAATTTTCTGGTTTGGGATAGTGCATTGTTATCATGAGTTTGAAAATGAATCTATGTCATTCATAGACCAAATGGTGTCTAATTATTATGAAATTTTATGGGTATAAACTAGATATCTACAGTGACCTATACCAACTAGAAGCACCTCAATTGGAGGTCTGTAGAGGGAGAAATAACTCCTAAAGCTTTGTGTCAGCATCAGGAAAGCCATCCAACCTTCGTTATTGTTCTATCAGTTTTCATGGTCCAGAGGCTACTAAAATGATTAGGACCTATTTTTCTCCTCTATTTAAATCTGTAGCTTTCAAAATTGGAAAAGTTGGCTCAGATTGGAGTTTTTTGGAATTAGTTATGAATTTTTAAAATTCATGACAGCAAGCCGCAGCAACACCAAGGACAGACGAACCTTTGTGCGTTTTTCGATGTCAAACATGATCCAAACGCTATGATTGTAGTTGAAAATTATTTTTAGTGTAAGTTTAACACTTAGAGCTTTCTAGAATGCTATGGTTTACTTGATTAACATTTTTCTAAAATTAGTTATGATTTTCCAAATTCAAAGCCAAAAATCTAACTTTTTGGCCCATTTTGAGAAATTGCATTTTCTCAATTTTTGGCTTCATATCCATGGTTCATGAGTTTTTTTATACTATGTATGAGTTTTATAAATGTAGTTTGAGTAAAAAATGTGATTCATGGGTTCACGGGACCCATAGGGTAAAATATGAGTGTTTAAACTCCGATATATAGCATAAAATGCCACGATTTGCGCTTTTTCTTTGGAAATCATATGGAATCAAGTCTAAGCGGAGACTAGTTGAGGCTACTACATTATGGTGTTACAGGCTACATTTTGTCATCATAGAATTTTATTAAAATGTCTAAATAGGTCATATATTATTCCTATTCCAAAGGGTGATGCTCTTCAATCTTCTAAGGATTATAAGCTTTTCAATTTATGCAATGTCATTTACAAGCTAATTTCAAAAATACTTAGTAACAGTTTAAACGAAGTGCTAAAGGATACTATTACACCAAATAAAAAGGCATTTTTATTTGAAAGATTGATCTTAGACAATATTATTTTGGTTTCAAAATTGCTATGTTACTAAAAAAAAGTAAAGGATAAGATTGGATTATGTGCTTATAAATTATATATTGCAAAAGTATATGATAAGTTTTTATGTTCATTCCTAGAAGTAGTATTGAGGGAAATGAACTTTCCAAAAAGATAGATCCATCTAATGATGCAATGTGTCACCACAGTTACATATCAAGTACTAGTGAATGGTTATCCAATGAATATTTTTGCTCCTAGACAAGGACTGAGATAAGGTGTAATGGCTACTAAATAAATATGTAAATAAGTAAATTTGCAAATTCAATAAAAAATTAAGATTAATTTTAACCTATGATAAATTTCTTAATAGAAAAACTTAGGTAAAAAAATTTAAACAACTAAATTTTTTTTTAAGTATATAATATAATGCTTAGAGTGAAGACTAACTACTAGATGTGTAATAGCCTAGTGGTTGCAAGCTTGCAAGTGACTCAAGGCACCCAAGTTAAATACCTCCTCATGCCAAATCTATCATTTCTCTTTCCTTTTCACTTGTGACTACATTTTGTGGAATTTCTACTAGTCCTTAAACTTTTTCATTTTTGTTGAGTGGTCCTTCTGCCATTTGCCATCTTATCCTTCAATGTTTTGAGCACTGGAGCCATGACTTTTCTATACTTCTCCTCCTTGTTTCTTCACTTTTACCCTAAAGATATTTGCCTCTTTCACTCTTCCATTCTCCTTCTGTGAAGTCATGGGACTCTTTACTCTCAAGCTTTGCGTTTGCTATTCTTTCCTTAGATCACACAAATTGTAGCACTCTTAAAGCTTTTAGCCAAGAATTTTCCTTACCTTCCCCTTTTGTTTAGCTAGCTAGTTGTATTTGTCACCCATGGTTTCATTTCTTTGTCAAATATTGGTTGTACCTTTGTCCCATTTCTAAGCATCAAGGTTTGTAGCTTCCTTATTCGCTCTATTCTTTATCTTTTCTTTTAATTATTGTTGTTTCATTTTTTTAATGGGTCAATATGCATTAACTCAAAATTTTAAATTTATTTCTAACTCTTACCAAAAAAATTAATAGCAACCTATTCTATTTTACTTCTTAGTATCTATCTTATGATGTCATTTTAACCACGTATTTTGTGATACCTTAACCTCTTAGCTCTCAAACAATTGTCCTATAAGCTATGTCAACATATCCCATGCATATTAGAAGAGACTTGTAAGAAAATATATAGATTTACACATGAAAAGTTGCATAATTGGGAGGCCATACACATTATTCATAGCTTTAGGGACCATATAAACTCGTCAATATCATTTTTCACCCATATCATATCCACACATATCCTAAACATCACAATTCATCCCATACATTTCAAGTTTGAAGCCATGCACCAAAAAAATGGAAGGTTACTCTTGGGTTGGCATGTCCAGCTTTATGATATGAACTTTAAAAATTTATAACTAATTCTGAAAAAATCAAAGTCATATATATATAGCTTTTTGAAAAGATTTGGATGTTAAATAATGACTAAAAGTAATTTCAAACTAGTGCAATGAAAATTGATAAAATAGTACCAAAGGTTGAGCGGCGCTACTGATACTATCATGCAACTTTAAAAATTTGGTTCCCCCTTAACAGACCTCCAATTGAGGTGATCTTGGTGGCTATGTAAAGCTTATGATGTTTAGTTTATATTTATAAAATTTTATGAGCATTGGACTTTATTTGACTTACTATATAAACAATACACATATCATTTCTGTATAATTTAATCAATTTTGAAAAATTATAATAAATTCTTTAGAGCTCTAAATTAAGTGTTCTTTGACTCTATAAAAAGCTTTAGATGATCTTTATAAGTGGGCCAAATTTCATGCCAAGACTAGTCCATTTGTTCAGTTTGTGATTTTGCTCAAAATTATGCCAATTTTAACACTATAAATGGGTCAAAGTTGCACTAAATGGTATTCTAATAACTCCACAACCATTTGGGCACATTCTATAGCACAAATGTAGCCTATGAGAGCATCTCAAATGGTCTAGTTCACCATGCATCTCAAAATCACCTTCCTACTTGCCTTTATACATATAATCCTTGTAATACTATATTATTTTTAATATTGATTCTCTTCTGTGCAAATGGGATTATACAAGTCTTCAAAGAAATCCCAAGAAAATACATTAAAATAATGAATTAAATTGTGTTGTGTTCATGTCTCTGGGACTCCATGAACTCACCAATAACATTCTCTAATTATTTTCCATTCATACAAATCATAACATTCTCAAAACTTAGTACAAACCATAGATCAAGGGTCAAAAACCTAAAAATTCTCTTCATTCATCGTGGCTGTACAATGATAGATTTTAGGGGCAACTTTGAAAAATCATAACTAATTCTAAAAAAATTAGAATCAAGTAAACTATAGCTTGTTAGAAATCTCTAGATGTTACTTCATAATAACAATAATTCTCAGCCACAAAAATCTCATATGGACCACTTTTGACAATAGAAAATGCAGGAAAGCCGAGCTACCCAGAAATCTGATACAACTTACTAATATAAATTTTAGAAATTCATAATTAATTTCACAAAAATCTAATTCATGTAATCTATATCAATTTAGAAAGCTACAGATACTAGAGGAAAAAAATAGTTCCAAACCAATCCAAGAGTATTTAGACCCCGAAAATCAATCAAACAGTAACATGGGTCTAATTAAGAGCCTAGTACTGGATAGCAACTTTAAAAGTTCATATCTCCTTCTTTAGACATCCAAATGAGGTGCTTCTAATTGGTACAAGTCACTAAGAAGGTCTAGTTTCTTCTCATAAAATTTCGTGGCAATTGACATCGTTTGCCCCATGAATAATAGAGAACAAATTTCGAACCCGATGAACAATGCACTGACCAAAAACTAAAAAATTTGCCAACTTCAAAAATTTTCCAAATATTTTGTAAACCCCCAAATAATACCCACTTTAGCTTTTAAAAAATCTCTCAACAAGCTCTAGATACATCCCAAATTTTAGACCAAAAAAAGCTCATTTGGATAGAAAGTGATATAACCTCACAAAATGGTCAATTTTTTGCTTCCATAAGGTGTCAAGTTTGTCCAAATGGCTTCTCCAATAGTTTGACATTTCTTAGGCAAGTTTAAAAGTACGAATATGACTTGTAAGAACTGTCTAAATGGTCCCAAGCCTCATGCATCTCAATTTGACCACTCCATATCCAAGAATACACTATATACATAAGCCATTCAAAAAGCTAAATCCCACATTTGCATTGATTTTATGCCACATGTGGTTCATACAAGATTTATACATCATATTACAATTGTTCATGGTTTTACATCTCAAAAATAACATATACATAATCACTTTGCCATTTAATTACAAAGTAAGCTACATAATGGTTCCAATATAGCTTTTCAAGGCCCTTGGCTTGCATTTGCCACTAGACATTTTAAGATGAGGAAGGGAAGGGGGTGAGATTCCTAGAATCAATAGCTCACATACCCATTCACACACACATTCATGGCATATGCACATCAAAGCATATATATGGAAGGTTTGACAACCATAAAATATACAAAGTCACAATTTCCATGCCACTTATTCACATTTAAGCCAAGAACATGCTCTAGGGACTTTTAGTTTTGCCTTACCCCATTTCTAGGACTTTTGGATTTGCCTCACTCTTGGCCTAAGGACTTTTGACTTGGTCTCACCCTTCCAAGAGACTTTAGGCTTTGTTTCATCCATGCCATAAGACTTTTAGCATCTCTTTACCTTCATTAAAGAGCTTTTGGCATCACTTCACTCTTATGAGCTATTTCCACAATCAATGATTTTCAAGGCAATACATTGGTACCCATGCAATCTCAAGACATCAAGTGGCATGTTATCAAGTCATAAGAACACACAAGCATGCTATAACATAAGTATGCATATAAGAATGCAAGGAGAACGAGATGAAGAGCTACCTTTAACTTGATGCAAGCTTTGCTTGTCTTATTCTTCCCTCTTTTTGGCTTCACAAGCACACCTAGATTGGTAGGTGTTCTCTTGGCCTAAACACCATAAACAAATACATATGCATACAAGAATGCAAGGAGAATAAGGCAGAGAGCTACATTTAACTTGATGCATGCTTTACTTGTCTTATTCTTCCCTTTTTTCGGCTACTAAAGCACACCTAGGTGGGTTGGTGTTCTCTTGGCCTAAACACCATAAACAACATACAATTACACACTTGAAGCAAGCCAAGACTCTAAAGTTACTTTTAAACACACACTTGGTTCCATAAATGGCATAATAGTTCCATAAATGGCCTATTAAAGCAACCTTTACAATTCAAGCTCCAGGCTCTTATTTCTTTTCATTTCTAGACCTTTTGGCCTCATTCAAAGTCCTTAGAGCCCTCACCCAATCATTTACACAAGCTTAGAATCAAGTTGCTTCACAAAGCACTATTATGGACACCATTGTTCCATCTCTCAATCCATGGCTACTAAATTTTTCTCAATGGTTTCTTCCATCTTCTAACATCATTTAAAGTCTCAAACCAAAGTTAGAACAAATTAAAACATCCCCTAGCCCAATAAACCTAACTTGGTTGATATCTGCACTATAATGGAGGTTTATGGAGTTCTTGATTTTTCCTTGATGGGAGAGCCACTTAGGAAGGTTTCTAAAGGTCTTGGAGCTCAGGAAAACACTCAAATAGGCAAGATATTAGTCACACAAAATCAAATTTTCCAAAACTCTAAAGAAGCCTACACTTTTCTATCTTGATTTCCAAGGGTTGTTCTTAGAATTTGTTATCATATTCCTCTTTCTCATGGTCTGAAGCCTTAGTTCCTCTCTCTTATTTTTGGACAGAAAACTCCCCCTTATATGGTTCTATATGAGGCCAAAACATACACCAAGAAGAAGTAAGAGAAGAAAGCAACATAAGCAAGAATTTACCTTAGATTCTAGTGTGTTTTCAAAGTTCTTTCTTCTTAGTTTCTTCCTCCCCAAGCAATTTGAACTCCTCCCCTAAGTTTTAGACCAAAAACAGAACCATTCATCTCAAATAAACTATGGAAAGAAAGGAGGAAAAGAGAGGAACAAAATTAGAAGAGAAAAGAGCATGAAATTCTATGGATTGACCTACCTTCCTTGCCTTTTTCTTCTTCCTTCTCTCCCTCTCTTGTGCGCCTCAAGAAGCTGCTCTTTTTTTTACATTTTTGGTAGAGGAAGTTGTGCTAAAGAAGATAGGAGAAGAGGCATGAAACTTATAGAATATTCAAGAAGCTAGCTTTTTCAAAAATTTCAATTTCATCCTTCTATAATGACAAATTTGTTTCAAGTTTGTTTTAGCTCCTTTTTTAGAATCATCTTTTCCATTATAAAATTTAAGTTCCTAATTTAATAAAATGCCTTTGAAATTACTCAAATTGGAGCTAAAACCTTCCTGAATGAATCCATTAAAATTCGAGCTCATCGATATTAGAAAACGTACACCGGAGGGGTTTTACTAGTTTTGGGGCTTTTCATGGTTTTTGGGGCCTCTGTAAACCCTGGGAAACTCAAATTTCCCATTTAGAAAGCCTTCCTATGTATTTTTCCAAAAATTGCACTTATTTACGAAAATACTATTACATTTCATCAGTTTTTATCACAATTTGTTTCACTATCTTAGCTCTATTTTTTTTCTGTTTAAGCCTAGAATTATCATTTTTAGGAGTCTAGAACTCTACCCAAATTTTTTGGGATATTATCTAACTCATTTTAGAGGATTTGCTTCTATACAGCTTATTTCATTGTTTTACGAAAATTACATTCGTTACAATCCTTAAGGCACATGGATGGCAAAAATCCATATAAAAATACATTTGGTTCTAATTTTTATTCATACATAATATTCACATACTTTTATATATGCTCAATCATTTACATGCCATAAACTACTTATACATACATACTTTGACATTACATTACATAAAAAGCTATTCTATTGTTAAAGTGTGGCAACTCATGCTTCTTGGCCTCCATTCTTGCTTCCTTGAACTTCATCTAGACATGGTTAAATAGAAAATGGAGAAGAGTGAGATTCAAAGAATCTCAATAACTCTTTACTCTTTCAAACATATATAATGGATGCTAAAACATGTAAAAAATGCATGTATGTCATACAAGCTTCTCATAAATATATATAAAACATTTTCTTAATCATGTGAGCTCATACATATCAAGTATAGGCTTTCAAAGGCATTGGCCTAGCCTCACCCAACTTTCTAGGAGCTTTTGGATTTGCCTCACCTACTTTCAAGAGACTTTTAACTAAGTCTTACTCTTCTTGAGACTTTTGGCTTTGTCTCACCTAATTTTAGGGACTTTTGTCTCATCCTCACCCATGCTAAAGGACTTTTGGCTCAACCATACCCATTTAAGCCAAAACACATTCATAAAACTAATTTCAAGATGCACAATGGTGCCATAGCAAGTAAGCAATAGCTAAAAATACATTTCATAGTTTAAACATACACACAAGCACTCAAAGACAAGCACACATCCAAGCCATGTATGTGAGAAAGATTAAAGAGCTACCTTAAAGCAAGAACATCACACTTTTCCCTTGAACTTGTCTTCCTTTTTTTGGCCAAGCTCATAGAATTTGGTGTCACTTGATTCACTTAGCCTAGACACATCAAATGAGACATGAATCACTCATAGGAAAAAACTTAAGCTTCTCACAACTCTAAACTATGCTACTTTCTCATATGGCTCCAATATATTTCCATACAAGGCATAATGAAGTAACTATTGAAAGTCATAATCTTAGCTCTATTTTTTTCCTCTAATCTAAGTCTCTTGACTTTATTTAAACTCCTTAGAGTTATCACAAATTTATATTAAGGAGTCTAACTATAAGTTACTTCTTTGTGTCTCATTATAAAGCCTATACCTTTATCTCACAAACTAAGGCTTCTAAATTTTTTTTCCAAGGCTTTTTTTGATGTTCCTTTATCATATCTAGTCCTATTTTAGGCTTAGAACAATTTAAAACACTCCTTAGCTGCCTCATCATGGTTTGGCTAAGACATGAGCATTGGTTCTAAGCCCATGGGTTTTGCAACTTTTCTTAAAAAGAATGGCACTTGGAAGGCTCCCTAGATGTCTTGAGGACTCATTCATACTCTTAGACAACTTAAATTACTATTAGGAAGTTTCATCTTAGCCTGTGTGCAATTAAACCCCTAGGTTTGCTAACTTGTTTTATAATGCATCTTAATTGGATTTCTTTACATATTCTTATTCCTCACACTCTAAAACCTATGTTCCTTCCTTTGTTGGGTTAGAATTCATCTCCTTTTAGATGGGCTCTAGATGGGACAAAATGGTTATGGAAGAAACAACTAAGAAGACGTAAGAGAAGCCATGATAGTTACCTTGTTTTAAGACTTTTTCAAGAGCTCTTTCCATTACTTCAAGTTTCTTCTTGAAATTCTAATCTCCTCCCTCTAAAACAGACCCAAAATAGTCCTAAAACACACATAAAAATTATAGAAAGAAAGAGGAGAAGAAGGAGAACAAAGTTAATAAAGCAAGAAGCATAAAATTTTCCTTACCTTTTTCCTTGGCTTTTCTTCTTCTTCTTCCCTTCCTCTTATGCGTGCTTCTTGGTTGAGTTCTCTCCTTTGTTTTTGGAAAATTTAGGTTGGTTAGAATGGGAGAAGAATGGGACACTGCATATAAAAAAAGAGCATTCTTAAAATTCTTTTGAAAAATCCCTTTTATGTCCCATTTTCTTGGCTTTTTCATTTTAGGCTAATTTCAACTCCCTTTTTAAAACCGTATTTTTTATCATAAAATTTAGACTTCTAACTTATGAAATGCCTTTGAAATCACTCAAATTGGATCTAAAACTTTCCTAAATTAAAAGGTCAAAGTTTGGGTCAATCGTTATTCTCAAACGTAAACCAGAGGGGTTTTAATTGTTCTAGAGGTTCTTATGGTTTTTAAGGCATTTGAGAATCCTGAAAAACTCATTTTTTTTCATTTAAAAATTTTTCTTTTGAGTTTTCTAAAAAGTGCCTAAAATTACAAAAATGTCATTGTATTTCGTTAAACATCATTTGGTTATTCTGGCTTCGATTTCAAGGCACCTCTGGGCTTGGATCCTCATTATTTGAGGTCTAAATTATTACTCTAATTTTATTTGACCTCAAATCACTCTATTTGATGAACTTCCTTTTTATATATGGGAAGTTTTGTACATTTACAGAGAAACCAGATGTTACATATTTTAGTTAAGGTAATTTCTTATGCTGGTGTTCTTGGCCAAATGATCTTATTTTCACTCCAATGTTTTAATGTATTTCTTCTCTCTCTTTCTTCCATTCTTTTGCAACTTCTCTATCTTCAATTCTGTTTGGCTGTCGGTGGCAACTTTTCATCTTGTGATTGACCTTTAGTGGAAAGAAGCTATGAAAATTTGATTCGTTAACTTCTTTCAACTTGCCCCAACTTGAGGTGTATACTTTCTCTAAGTAAGTTTACTTCTCATGAATGAACTAAGTTCATTTTCTTGCATTGGAAAGGATGAATGATAAACTCAAGAGGTTTGCCTAGAAGCAGCCACCTAGCAAGTAGTAATTAAATATGTAGGTTAATGTAATTATTGAAAATATGTTATTAATTACTATTAAAAGCAAAATAAAATGAGTAGAATGATAACAATTAAATTGAGATCGGAGATTCAATGAAGTGTTAGTATTAAGGGGGAAAAGATCCTAAAAGCTAGTATACAATTTACTTTTGCCAAGTGAGATAATCTATCATGTATGATTTGTAAAGTGAAACAAAATAAAAAATGGTCAAGAATTAAAATTGCCCAAGATTCCAAACCTATTTCACATTTGATGTATGTTGATGATACCTTGCTATTCTTCAAAGCCTTTGAATCCATGTGCAACTAGGTATGAGACATTTTATCTCAATATAGCCAATTGTTAGGTCATTATATTAACTTAACAAAATGAATAATTGTTTTTAGTCCTTATGTTAGTCACATAATGAAAAAAGAATTAGCTGGAATTTTTAGTGTTAAGTTTAATTCTAGCATTGGAAAATACTTAGGCATACATGTGGATATGAATTAGAGAAAAATGCAGATATCTAGAGAGGCATTTGAAAAAATTGATAAGAAATTACAGATGTGGAAGGTGATGATGTGATCCCAAGTAGGTAAAACTACTTAATAAAATTACTCTTGAATTTAGTTCCCACTTATCCATTATCTTTTTTTTAACTTTTTAAGAAATATTGCCATGAAATAGACATGAGATTTGCTCATTTCTTTTGGGGATATAATGAATCTAAACTAAAATTGCATTTATTGAAATGAAATAAGTTTGTCACCCTATATCAGGGGGTGGTTTAGGCTTTAAACAAACTAGGGAATTCAATTAGGCTCTATTAGCTAAACATGTTTGGAGATTGGTTCTTGATGATATGGAAGCATTATTTACTCACATTATGAGGCCTAAGTATTAGTAAGATTTCTCTAATGGAAGGCTTAATGAAGACTCAGGAATGATAGGGATTTAATGAAGAATCAGAAAATCAAATCTAATTGTTTGTAATACTTTAATGGTAAGTAGGAAAAGGAACATATATTTTGTTAAATAACCACATTTGGTACCCCGTATGGTCAAATGCACCTCTATTCAAATCGTCAGTGATCTTATTCTACATACAGAAGGTTAATAGAATATTCAATTATTAAATCTATTATATTAGCAATATCAAGTATAACAAATAATTAGGACTTCTTCTTTTAATCTTAGGTAAAAGGGATTCTCTATCATAGGTAGGTAATTCCTTATGAAAGTATAGAGTTGCTTATGGATAATGTAGGTTGGTACAAACTTCTTCTACTAGTTCACATCCATAATTTATTCATTAGGATAAAGCATGGAAAATGAAGCTTTCCCCTATATTTCTAGTTTTTGTATGGAAGTTAAAAAGAAATGCATTGCTGACAACAATGGTACTTCATAATCACCATTTGCCAATTAAGGAAATTTGTAGCTCTGCAAACAAAAGGATGAATCTAAAACCCACATTTTCTTATCTTGTCCTTTTGCCAGAGCAGTATGGTTTGGTTCATCGTTAGGAATATGAAGTTATTAGCTAAATTCTTTAGATATTTCGTTTTGGATTCAAAAGTGGGTCAAAGAAATTATGATTAAACAAACAAATGAGGTCTTTGCTTACAACCTTCACGTTATCATTTTGTGTACACTCTAGTCTGTTGAAACTGGACAATATTTAAGGATAAAAATTGTGGACTAAATTTTTCCTTGTAGATGATTGAAAGACTACACTTTCAATATAGGGATCTTATAGTGGAAAAAAAGTCACAACACATAAATAATTTCAATTTTAACTCATGGTTAGGATATCTTTTATGGAACCATTGGTAATTGATATTAAAGGTAATTAAGATGAAAGTCAGGCCAAAAAGAATAGCTATACTCATCATGATATGGTTTGATTCATCAATTCTTCACAAGTGGATCTGAAAGAATAATAAGAGGAAGATTGCAACAATAATGCTTTTAAAGGCTATATAACACATGCTCATATTTATAAGACAGTAGTAGTTAATTAAAAATCTATATAATTACCCATTACTTGTAATACCATAATTCTCTAGCTCATCTCACATTATTTCTAGGCTCATTTCCATGGATTACATAGAATTCCCTAAAAAAGCTATTAAAAATATTCCATAAAATTGTGTTACATCACGGATAAAATTTTCATTTCATGTCTCATGAGCCATATGAACTTATCTATCTCATTCTCATATTTAAATACACAAATACAACTCATAACAAGCTCTAGAAGTGGACTAGAACTCGAGCAAAGGAAGTGGATACATAAAAACAAAGTGTGCAGCCTCAAACTGAAATTCCAGGTTTTTGTCATAAATTTTGAAAAAACATAACTAATTCTAGAAAACTTGAAATCAAGCACAATATACCATTTTGAAAAGCTATATACTTTATGCTAAAAATAAATCTAGACCATAAAAGAGGATACCAGCTATTGGAAATTGATGGAATAGTACCAAAGGTCACCTGTCATTACTGGTACTATCTTCAAACTTCAAAAATTTATATCTCCCTATTTCGAGGTACAATTGGGGTGATTTCAGTAGCGATGGATAGATTATTATGTCTAGTTTATTCTTGTAACATTTCATAAGAATTGGACATCATTTGGCTGTCAAATGACACAGCCCAAATAACTAACCAAATGAACAGTGTTTGCATCATCAATTCAGCAGAAAAATGCCAATTGTAATGTCTATTTTTCGTTAAACGACGAAAATGGATGTGTTTTCAAAGCAAGTCCCCTAAAATAAATTAGTTAAGGTCCTAATCCTAGAAATGAGAATTTTAGCCTTAGACAAAAGAAAAAACGGAGCTAGAATGAAGAAACAAATTTTGACAGAAACCTTACGAAACGTAATGGCATTTTTGTAATTTCAGGAAATTTTTGGAATTCACATAGGAGGGCTTTTTAAATGAAATTTTTGAGTTCACTGGGATTCTCAGAGGCTCTGAAAATCATGGAAAGCCCTAGGATAGCTAAATCCCCTCCGGTGGATGTTTTCTAATGTCAGTGTGTCCAAACTTTAATGGGTTCATTCAGAAAGGTTTCAGCTCTGATTTGAGTGATTCCAAAGGTATTTTTCTTAATTAGGAACTTAAATTTTATAATTAAAAAAATGGTTCTAAAAAAGGAGGTAAAACGAAAGAGAAACAAAAATACAAAGTACGAAGGGCAAAATTAGAATTCTTGAAAAAGTCGTTTTACTTTAACTATATATAAGTGGCACCTCACACTTGCCTCATTTCACTTCAGATTTTTTAACTCCAAATCAGAACCAAAACCCTAAGGGAGAGGCGCCCAAGAGAAGAAAAAGAAGGAGGAAGAAATCCAAGCTTAAGGTATGTTTTCATAGTATTTTTCCTTACTTTTCTTCATCCACACCTCCTCTCCTCCCTTCTCCTTTATTTTCTTAGATTAAAATGAGGTTTATAAATTTAATTCAAGGGAGATATTTTGGATTTGAAGAGAAGAGCTTTGAGAAATAAGATTCAAGCCAAACTAACTAAGAAAACAAGGTAAAAATGCATTCTATGGTAGCTATATTGACCTCCCTTTCTTTTCCACTTAGACATACACCAAGAGCCCTAGGAAGATCTGATTTTCAAGTCCAACCAAGGGTGAATCTTAGGTATTTGATGGAGAGGAATAAGAATATGCAAAGAAAACCTAAAATAGTCATCAGAATATAAGATGCAAAACCTAGGGTTTCTAGTGCACATTTGAAATTCAAAACTTATGTGATACTTCCTAGGTCTAATTAAAAGTTTAAATGAGTTCTTGAAACACCTAAGATGCTCCCCATAAGCTTCTTCCTTCAAAAAAACAAAAAAATCTCCAAGAAGCCCTAAACCTAAGGATGTCTTGGCCAAACCATGCTCATGGTGCTAGGGAGAGTTTTAATGTTTTCTAAGGCCATTCTTGAGTCATATTTGATGAATGAAAATAAAGGGAGGCCTTGAAAAATTTTTAGAACTTATAGAAATGGAATTGGTGCCTTAAGTTTCATATTATAACCTATGTAACAACCGGGGAAAAGAAAAGAAATGAAATCTGGAAATTTTCGGAATCCAGAATTTCTGCTAAGTCCTCTCACAATAGCGAAAACGGTCTCGCTACAGCGAGAGAGCTAGTTCGCCACAGCGAAGGTGATTCTAGCTATAGCAAGTGCTGGCAGCAGCGAATACAAAAACCAGGGAGTTGCTCGCCGTAGCGTGCGCCATAGCGAGAGTGAAGTCTGGAACTGACGCGATTTCGCCATAGCGAGTGGTAAATCTCGCCATAGCGAAGGGAACTGGCACGAGCTCGCCGTAGCGAAGGTTACACCTCGCCATAGTGAAGCCAGATTACACGAGCTCGCTATAGCGAAGGTTAGTTTTCGCCGTAGCGAGAGTCGGTCCGGAAGAGAGTAAATAGCGAGAATCAGACTTCATTAAACGCCCAAACTCATTTCTTCTCTCATATCTACCCTAAGCTTCGACCCAAAGAGAGAAAAGAGGCGTGGAGAGTGTGAGAGATCAAGAGAAGGAGGAAGATTAAGGGAAAGGTAAGGTAACTTCTCCCATTTCTCTTCAGATTTCTGATCCCCTCCCTTTGCCCTTTTTTCCTGCGGTTTTATTTGTGTAAATGGACGGATTTTGGGTATGGGTCAGAAGAGGGAAAGTGGAAAACTCTTTTGAATCCTTGAGTTCTCTTTGGAAATGAGGTTTTCCACTACCATGGGAGCTTGAGAGAGAGAAAGGGGTAATGGCATTCTAGAGAGAGAACCCTAGGTTGTATGAGATAGAAGGGTTGCTCTAAATTAAATTATAAGAGAGTGATTGCATGCTTTTGTGTGTCTAGGCTCAAGAGAAACACCTCCATCAAGGTGTGATTGTGGACCTAAGGAGGGAGAGGAGACATTGAAAGGAAAAGCTAGTGTTAGCTTTGGCTCCAAAGGTAGCTCTCTCTTTTTCCACTCTTTCTTGTAGCATTCTTGGTTGTAATAGTCATTGTATGATGTATATGTTTGTTGTATGGAATATGCCATATGTTATTGCTTTGATGCATTGAATGCCAATATGCTTGTGTGTTGAAATGTGAGAATTGCTCAGGTGCGGTAGTGCCGAAAGTCCCTTGAGATAGGTGAGGTGAAGCCGAAAGTCCCTTGAGATAAGTGAGACAAGGCCAAAAGTCTCAAATGAGTGAGGCCAAGTCAAAAGTCCTTAAACTCGGGTGAGGCCATCCAAAAGTCCCTAGACTCGGGTGAGGCTAGACCAAAAGTCCCTGGAGCCCATTTTTGGCATTATTGTGAATTCCATAGCATGTACATTATGTGTTGGATGATTGAGAATAGCTAAATGCTTATTCACATGCTTTGACTTGTTATATGCCTTGATTGCTTGCTGGATTGAGTGCTTGAGCTACTGAGATTCTCCGAATCTCACCCCTTTCCCCTCCCAACTAATATGCTAGGTGGAGCTCAAGGAGAACCGAGCACACACCAAGGAGCCTAGGAGCATGTATAGGAAAATGTTAGTTTTATTGTGATATTTTAATGTAAATATGATGTAAAGTGGTGCCAAATGAAGATGTGTCCACTATTTTTGAGTTGTAAAGGTTGTAACAAATGTAAATGTATGAAAGGATATTGTATGAACTATGTTATAGCCAAATGAATGGAAATGAGGGTTTAGCCCCTTTTTGTGGAATGAATGAAATAGTGTATATTTGGCCGTAGCATAGCGAGATTTGAATGTATGATGATTTGGATCATATGGACATGTTAGATATATTGGTTTTATGCTTTTGAACTTGTCCATGTGGAGTGAGACTGTGTGAGAGGCTATCTAGACCCGTTTTGGACCTTTGGGGTGCCAAATTCGGTATTTTTGTGAGTTCCGTCAAAGTATGACTGGATGAGCTCCGTTTGCCATGAAATTTGGCATGCCTCTAGAGTTTATGGAAAGCTTCTTGAGAAGTTAAAGTGGGTAATATTCGGAGGTCTAGAGAATATTTGGGGAATTGTTGAATTTGGGAGAATTTAATGGATTGGTCATGTACTGTTCATCTAAACCAGAAAATGAAATCTGTGGCACTTTTAGACCAAATGGATTCCAAATGTGGTGAAATTTTATACACATAAACTAGAAAACCAAAGTGACTTGTAGGAACTGGAATCACCTAAATCGGAGGTCTGTAGAGATAGATTGGACCGTCTAAAGTTCTGTATCAGCATCAGGGAGCTTACCTGACCCCTATCATTGTTCCATCAGTTTTTGGGGTGCAGGAGCTACTGAACTGATCTGAACTTATTTTTCTCCTCTATTAGACATCCGTATCTTTCCGAATTGGTATAATGTGCCCAGATTAGATTTTTGTGGATTTAGTTATGAATTTTCGAAAGTCATGACAGCAAGCTGCACCAGAAACAGTGACAGCTGGACCTTCCTCCCATTTTCGATGTCAAACTTAGTCCAAATGCTGAGATTTTAATTGGGAATGATTTTTCGTGTAAAGTTAACACTTAGAGCTTTCCACAAAGCTAAATTTTGCTGCATTCCCATTTTTCTACAATTTCTTATGATTTTCCAAACTTAGAGCCAAAATATGACTTTTGGGCCCAAGTGAGGAAATGCAATTTTATTAGTTTTTGGCTCTATACCCGTGGCTTATGGGGTGTTTTATCCTATGTATGAGTCGTATGCATGGAGTTTGAGTTAAAGATGTGTGAGATGGGTTCACAGGACCCACGGGGTAAAAGATGAGTATATGAAACCCCGGTTCATAGCATGTAAATGCCACGGGAGAGTAGTGACTCTTTGGAAATCACATGGAACCGAGCCGATGGAGAGGCTAGGTAGTGGTAGGAGATTAAGGTGTCACAACCTAAAGAAGCAACATGATGCTAGACCTAAAGATGGTCATATTTTGATCCAAGCCTTTTCTTATGTAATGAATCTTATGGAATGGATGTTTAGAATGATTTAAATTTGCTCAAAGTGAAAGACTGCAATTTGGAAGCCAATTAGACCATTTTAAAACTAAATTTTGGTCCAAATAAGCTATAAATAGCACCTCTACCTTTGAAAATCCAAATGACCTAGTTTGGGGCTGAAATTTGGCATGCAATTAAAGAATTTATAAATCTTTCTAACAAGCTAAGAATATGAATTTTTAGAACTCTACAAAATATTTTATAAATTTTTAAAGTTAGCCAAATTATGTAGATTTGGCACTATTATAATTCATCTACACAGGCAGCATTATAGAATCGAAACGTGTTTTAGAGACGTTCATCTCTTGCCTATGTTCATCTTTTGCCCAAAAGACATATAGAAATAATCATTGCACCTTATCATCATCTCATGCCAGTCCACTCTAGCCTCTGCAAATAAGATTAAGTCATTTGCAGAAAAATAAATGCATGATTAAAGGCCTATTTCTAGATAGCTTAATAGGCTTCCAACAGCCATTATCTATAGCCTACTTGATATAGTAACTCACCTTTTATATACAAAGTATAAAAAGTTAAAGACAACATGGGTCTCCTTGTTTTATACATTAGAAGGCTCAAAATCCTTTGAAGGAACCCTATTTCACAAGACTTGTATTTAGCAGTTAAAGACATAAGCTATAATTAAATTAACATTTAAACCAATATTCTTAAGGGTTTTTTTTTTATAAAACCCCAATTAAAGCAGTTATAGACCTTCTTAAGATCCACTTTGACAATTACAAACCCTTTATTGCCCTTCTTGCATTGCATATTATGAATAACTTTATCAGCAATGATGATATTATCATTATTATAGCACCCAAGAATGAAACTACTTTAATTTAGAGTAATTAGCTTTGCTAAAATGTTCTTAGCTTGTTAGCAATAATTTTTGTAATAATTTTAAAACTAACATTACAAAGAGAAATGGATCTAAAGTCTTTCAAACACTTTGGATTTTCCACCTTAAGTGTGAGAATAATGTGAGTCTTATTAATGTAGCAGACACTTTCTTCATAAGGTCACAAATGGCATTATCAATTAGCCCCTATCAAATATGAAAGAAATTGGCTTGCAAACCATCAAGGCCATGGCCTTAAAAGCCCTAATACTAAAGGCTGCATTCTTAATCTTTAAGTCAATGACCTCTCTCTAAATAAACATAAGATCCTTGGTACTCAAATGGGGGAAACCATTTGGAATTGGCAAAATTAGATTAACTCCTAATCTTTAATGTAAAGGTCTTAGAAAATTTTTGAAGCCATCCACTCCATCAACTCTTGATTGGTAATCTAGTTTCCATTGTCGTCCTTAAGAGGTTTAGTATGATTCTTTCTTCTTCCATGAGAAAACTCCGTACCATGGTCTCCTTAATTGAGCCAATTACATCCCCACTTTTGGTACCAAATGAGTTCTTCCTGTGTAAGGATTTTCTCCTACTCCCCTCCAAAGCTAATCCTCAAGGCGATCAAGATAAGGATTATGGCATTGGGCTCGCTTCATTTTGATACCCCAAATGTAGTTCAAGATCTTTTTCTTCTTGTAGAAAACATTTCTTAATTTCCCTTTGTTCTAATGTTTAACATTAATAGAGAAGCGTGAAACAACATCAAACCAATTTTTGTTGCTCCAAGATTTTTAACAAGACCATGGAAGGAATCCCCCAAAAACCATGCTACTTAACAATGAAATAATTTTCCTCTTCTTGAACTCTGAGTATAAAGCCATAAGAAAACCTTTAAAGGCCTATGATATGATCCATTTTTGCTCAGATAATACACGCTAACTTAGGGGAACACCATCTACTAAAGAATATTATAAAAGGCCTAGTCTAGATGTTCCTTCACCTTACCTTTCTCCCATGTAAACTTTTGATTGTTGAAGCCCAATTCCAATAATTAGGACCTATTAATATAGTTAGCAAACTTGTTCATAGAAAGCTCATTTGGGGGGCACCTCTGCCCTTATCTACAAGGGTAAATACACATTGAAGTTACCAAAAAAAAGCCAAGGTTCATTAATAATACAAGCAAGATCTGAAATATAATCCCATAAATCATTTTGAAAATGAGGACTGGGGTCTCCATAGATGCTAGTCAATAAACATGGATTTCTAGTGGCTTTCACAGTAACACGAAAATGGAGAAGTTTTACACAGGACCTCACATAATCAACTTCAATCAAATTTGCATTATAAGGAAGCCAAATACCTCTTACAAAGCTTATGGTTTTCACCCTAATCTAATTTAAAAAAACCCCCCGATGACACACCACTCTATTAGCTTTAAGGCCATTGATTTTAGGATCCAATAATACCACGAAAGAAACATTAAAAAGTTCTTGCATTTGCACCTTTACAATTCTAGCAAACAAAATCTATAAAATAGATAGAATAAGGAAAGGAGAGGCTACACAAACCTCACAACATGTTTAAATAAATGATTGTGGCCCCACAAGCCTCCAACAAGTTACCTTTATTAAAATTTATCATTCATTACTCTATAAGCTTAATATTTCTTAGTATAGCATCATTATCAGGGGGATTGGCCTTCAAGTCCATTTGAATATCAAAGCCTGACCTACTTGGCCCATATAAGACCTTGAGGGAAGCCTTGAAAGGACCTCTCAAAATGCTCCTAATGATCTGTTTAAGAGCACTAGTTTGTTTATTGAATAGTTTCCCCTGGGCTTAGTCTTCATGATAAAACCTTAGACAATCTGATATAGTCTCAAAGTATTTTTGTTCAATTTGTCCTTGAATCAAGAATCTTTATTGGGTCGACGTTGGGTGTCCTTTTGGATAAGCCAGAATCATGCATGCCCAATCAAGCATTGAATTGATGAAAGGGAGCAAGAGAGATTCTTAAAAGCCATCACAGCCATTAGAAGAATAAGGAAAGCAATTGTGTGGACATGTGACTATCATATAAGGTGAGGATTTAACACTTGATTTCCTTTAATATACTACTGACACATGGAGTTAAAACATAAAGTTAGTTACTAAGGTTTTTGGGTAGTGCATCCATCAAGTGTGATTTCTATTACTTCCTTTGATGGGGGTTTATAGGGCATGAGTGGACGAGAGGCAATAAGGAAAATTTTGTACTAAGACCTGCAAGGTTGAGGAGTTTCCTTCTTGCTCGAAATAAAGGAGAGTCAAACCTTAGCTTTTTCTTTAATATCATCTTCATATTTTATAGTATGTACTTGTTATTCTTTGTCTTTTATCTATTTTCTAAAATTATAGAATCATATCATTGTTTGTGCTTTCATTAAAAGGCTAGCTATGATGAAAGGAACTCGATTATGCCAAGCTTGAGGTGGCTTAAGGAAAGCTTTAACGAATTGTAGGTATATTGGATGATCGAATGAGTCAACTCAAGGAGATGATGAACAATTATTGAAAGTCCTTTCAAAGTATGGAAATCATGATGAGAAAAATGTTGTAGTGTCTGAACCAAAAAGTGTCTTCAACACCTTAGTCATCTATAAAGAACATTGAAATGAACAGTCTAAATCAAAGTATGATTCTCAACAAAAACTTAAAAATAAACATTCCACATTTTGATAGTTTAGACTTTAATTGGAATTTCAAAATATAAGAATTCTTTGACATCGACGACATACTAGTAGAATAAAGAGTAAAAAATACCTCATTTCACATGACGATAGTGGCATACTCTTAGTACAAATGGGTTATGAAGAATGACTTTGTCCAACATTGGGATGGGTATTTAAAGGCTTTATTGCTTCGATTTGGTTCCATATTGTATGATGACCCCAAGGCTACTATGAAGGAGCTAAAATAAGTGGGCTCAATTGCTGAATATTAGAGTCATTTTGAGGAATTGTTGACTAAGATAACTAGTCTTCCTAAACCATAGTTGATTAACTTCTTTATTGCAGGCCTACAAGATTATTTGAATTGTGAATTACATCTTGCCAACCTGAAAGTTATTTCCAGGCAGTATCCCTAACCAAACTTTATGAATAAAAAAATCTAAAGCTCCAAATGACCCTAAAATCAAATACCTAGAACAAATCCCACTTGTTCAAATCTTCGAGTACTTCTACTCAAGTCATGTTTTATGAACCCCCAAAAACATCCATTTAGTGCCCTATCATCAAAGACTTAAATGCTTCCACCAATAACACCATAAATTTATCCCAATCATCTAATTCCACACCATCTAATCCCTATTAAGAAATTGATAGTTGTTAAGATTCAAGCCAAAAGAGAAAAGCGATTGTATTACTGTTGTGATGAGAACTACGACTGGAAGGTGAAAAAATGGAGAAGATAGGAAAGGAAATCAATAAAATAGTGCCCAAAATAAGCTTTAATGCCTTATAAGGACAATTTCACCTTCTAAGGATAATAGGATTCTATAAAGGAGAGCAGTTGAGGATTTTAATTGATAATGGAAGTACTCATAATTTCATTAACAGGGACATTGCATGAAAACTACAAATTCCGAGAGAACCTACTAAAGAATTTAAAGGCCTTATGGGAAGTGAAACGTATCTCACCAATAATAAGAGATATGACCAGGTGCAGTTACAGATTCAGGATCATTACTTTATGGTTGATTTGCACACCTTGGACTTGAAAGGGTTAGATATAGTTCCCGAGGTTCAATGTTTAGAAGGCCTTGGCCCTATACTCATCAATCACAAAGAGTTTACTATAGAGTTTGATTATGGAGGATAAGAGTCAAGCTACAAGGTGATGTTCTCATGTAAAAATAACCTATGAATTGTAAGGGTCTAAATAAGATGATGCATGAATAGTCAATAACTTTTCTTTACCACTTGCAAATGGTTGCTAATCAAGAAATTCCCATTAGTGCAGAATTACCTTCAAAAACCTTAGCAATATTGAAATAATACAGTAATGTTTTCTCCAAACCAAAAGGATTACCATCCTTTAGAATTAAAGCCTATTAGATTCCCATCATACTTAGATCAAAATCGATCACTATAAGGCCTTATAAATACCTTCAATTTCAAAAATTAAAGATTAAACAGTTAATGAAAAGGATGCTAAAAATTGGAATTACATGAGACAACTAAAGTCCTTACTTTTCACTTATTTTGTTCATTAAAAAAAAAAGAAGAAAAAGATGGAAGCTAATGTTCCTATGTTAACTACCAAGCATTGAATGATATAATGGTGAAAGACAAATTTTCCACTCCAATTATTGATGAGATCCTTGATGAGCTCCAAAGGTCAGCTTATTTCTCCAAGTTCAATTGCCATTCTAGTTATCATTAGATTTGGATGTAAGGGCCTGATGTGCACAAGACAGCTTTTAATACACATGTAGGCTAGTATGAATTTGTTATAATGCCTTCTAGCCTTAAAAATGTACCTTCAACTTTTCAAGTAATAATGAACAAGATATTTCAAACGCACTTGAAGCATTTTGTAGTAGTATTTTTTGATGATATCCTTATGTATAGTCGAACCCTTCAATAGTATATGAACATTAAGCTTTAGTTTGAGTATACCATAAAAAAACACCCTTCATGCTTAGCTTTCAAAATATCTATTTTGTCAAATAAAAATGGAGTACTTAGGACACATTGTAAACAAAAAAATGTTACAAGTTGATTTAAAGAAAATCAAAGCTATGGTGGAATGGCTAGCCCTAACTAGTGTAAAACAATTACAAGGATTCTTAGATTTAATAAGATATTACTAAAAATTCATCAAGGGGTATGCATTCAGCCCTTGACAGATTTACTAAAGAAGCATGCCTTCACTTAGAGTGACAAGGCCCAAAAGGCATTTGAAGAATTAAAGATACAAATGACCTAGGCACATATGCTAGCCTTCCCTAATTTCAACAAGCTTTTTGTGATAGAAATATATACTTCAAAGATAGGAATTAGGGAATTTTATCATAGGCAGGGCATCCCTTGGCTTATTTTAGCAAGACTTTTACTTAAAAGCTTTCTTTAGCCTCAACCTACGTGAGAGAGGCATATTCAAGTATACAAGCTATGATGAAATGGAGAAATTATTTGTTGGAGAGAAGATTTATATTAAAATATATCACATGAGCCTTAAAGAGCTCATGCATCAAGTTATAGAAATCCCTAAATAGCAATTTTACTTAGCTAAGCTAATGGGATTTGAGTATGAGGTTGTTTATTAGAGTGGCAAACCCAACCAAGCTACTAATACCTTGTCCAAAGTGCAAGACACAGAGCCAAAGTTAAAGAAGGTGAATGGTTACAACTTACCAAGATATGTAGCTCTCTTGATATAGACATTCTTAAAGTCAATTATGAGACAGAAGAGTTTTTGCTGTTACATTAGCAATATGTCCAAAACTTGCTCCCTAAGACTTATTCAATCAAGGGACAGTTAATGTACTTTGATGATAGAATATATATTCCTAATAATTCCACTATCAAAAATAAGATTCTCCATAAATCCCATTGCACACCTTTGGTTGGTCACTTAGGAATCCTTAAGGTTTTAAAAGGATAGGCGAGGTATTTTATTGGCTAATTTTAAGGGATGTTGAAAAAATATGTAGCCAACTACCTTATCAGTTAGCAAACCAAGTATGAAAACATTAAGCCTAAAGACTTAATGTAACCCTTACCTATATCTAATAAACCATGGATTGATATCAGCATAGATTTCATAGTAGGGTTACCAAATTCCAATGGCTACACCAACATACTAGTGGTAATCAATTGGTTAACTAAAATGACTCACTTTAAAGCATTAAAGGTAAGGTACATACAAAATTATTTGCTAACATAGTGGTCAACATCATGGGTTTCCTAAAACCATAGTTTTAGACCATGACCCTCTTTTCCTAAGCCATTTTTTGAGGAGTTTAAACTTAGTGACATAACACTCCATTACATTACTTCACACCATCTTTAAATAGATGGCCAACCTGAAGTCCTCAATTATTACCTAGAACAATACCTCAAGGCTTTCATTGTATAACATCTTAAGAATTAGTATAACTTTATGACTTGGGCAAAACTTTCTTATAATTCCTCATGTCACTCAGTCATTGGTATGACTCCCTACTAGGCTTTATATGGAATCAATTCTAGCACCTTTCTAGGGTACACTTTTGGTACATCACGAGTAAAAGCAGTTGACAAATTGCTCAAGGTCAAGGAGGAGATACAAGTGTAACTTAAATAGAACCTTCATCATGCTCAGTCTAAGATGAAGAAACTAGCAAATTAAAAAAAGATTGAATAAAGAGTTTAAAGTGGAAGATTGGGTGCTACTCAAGCTCTAAATATAGGTAGCAAATGCCAGCCAAAAAACTTAACTTTAAATTAGTTTAGAGCTACTATAGGCCATTCCAAATTAAAGAAAAGGTAGGAAATGTTGCTTTCAGGCTTAAATTATTTACAGAGAGTAAGATGCACCCAGTTTTTCATGTATCACTCATCAAGGAATTCCATGAAGAAGTAACATAACATAGAGAACAATAATTATCACTACACTTATTAGTTGATCAAATGATGCCTATACCTTCTGTTATAGTGGATAAGAGAAGATTCATTAATCAAAAAGTCAACCACTATCAAGTTTTGGTACAAGAGGAAGGCTTAGAAAGGGAAGAGGCCACCTAGGAAGATTGTCCCACATTGCAAGAAATGTACCTCTCTATCAACCTTAAGGATAAGGTAGTTTTCAAACCAAGGGGTATTGATATGACTAGAATTATACATGCCTAATCAAGCACTAAAGTTGATGAAAGGAGCAAGGGAGGTTTTCAAAAGCCGTCATAGCCACCAAAAGAATGAGAAAAGCGCCTGTGTGTGCATGTGACTATCAAATAGGGAAGGGATTTAATGCCTGATTTCCTTCAATATGCTGTTGACATATGGCATTAAAGCATAAGGTTAGTTATTGGGGTTTTTTGGTGGTGCATGCATCAAGTATAATTTCTATTATTTCCTTTGATATGGATTTATAAGGTGTGAGTGAAGGAGAGGTGGTAAGAAAAATTTTATACTAAGACCTACAAGATTAAGGAGTTGCCTTCTTTCAAGAAAAAGAGGAGAGTTAAACCTTAGCTTTTCCTTTAGTATCATCTTTTGCATTTTATAGTATCTACTTGTTCTTTCTCTTATGTCTATTTTTTGATATTGAAGAATTGTATTAGATAGGCTTCTAAGCATTAGGTTCAATTCTATTATGAATCTTAGCCTAACTTCTTGGTCCATCACTAGTAATTGCATGTGGTTCCCTATTTTCTTTTCCATTCACCTTGTAGGTCACATGCATGGGATCAACCAATGGATTAGATAACACAATAAATTTTGGTGATGTATCTTGCTGAATTATAACTAAATCATTCTAGGTATTTGACTTTTCATAACTATAAACCAATATGATGTTATTCTCATTAGGAATCTGCTTATCAGGTTTCAAATTAGTAATCGCAACAAAATGAGATCTGTTAGTCCAAGAATCATAAATTTTCTGCCATGGAATGCATCATGCCAAAGAATCAAGGTTCCTTCCTCTTAGGTCTAAAGATCTAAGGGATCTCTTAATTAACATCCAAGAGGGCCAAGTTTCTCTGCTGCGCAACATGCTATGCTTAGTGTGCTGCTTAAGCCCCTAATACAGAGGGAGCACCCTTTTTATTCTTTATTTTTATTATTTTTTACTTTTTTAATCTAAGGGTCCTCTCTGTCCAACACATGCTACATAGTAGAAGATCCATGTTATTCATTGAAATGTCCTTATGAGACCAAGTTGATGTCTATACTTGAGCTTAAGGTACATGGCTACTATTACCCCCTGACATGGAATTCTAGGACAAAAGGCTTTCTTCTATTTTATGACCATATTTTCCACAATTAAAATAGATTAAATTAAGCCCTTTTTATATTCTATGGTAAATAAATAATTTTGAACTATGAACTTGGACACCAATTTCTTTCTTAAACCCACTTCAACACTGATTCCTATAAAATGACCTCTTTTAATTTTGGCTTTCATCCCTTTGTTTGCATCAACCTTCAAAGTCCTATCAATCCAATTACCCAACCTCCATAAAAAAGTGTTTATTATAAAATCAAAAGGTTCAACATCCTGACCTAGATGACAATCCTCCCAATGAAATTATTGTTAAGATTGAAGTTAGGGGTCCATCGCTACACTATTAGATTACGTTCCATGATTACCCATGGTCTTTCATGAAAAACATATTTGTGGTCTCTCAAATCTGAAAACCTGACAAGAAAGTAGTTATTATCTAGATCAATCAATTCAAAATTTTGAATATTCAAAAGCCTTACCAATCTGGTCTTAAGAAAGCAATGGTCAAGCTTTCTCCCAAGTAGGGTTAGGACTATTAGGACTAAGGCCTTCTTCCATGGTAGACAATAATTTCTCCACTTGTCTTCAAACATTGGGATTATAGGATGTACTTTCATTAGTTACTTAATTTCATCAGAAATAAGAAGCTCATCTTCCTCGTCGGACATTATCATCTCATCATCCTCAAAGTCATCAACATGGCCATTGTCTATTCCATTATACTTGAGTAGTAAATCTTTGTATGATAAGATTATTCTAGTCATATGCTTCCCTATCACCTTCCCTAAGGATACCTCTTCAGACGTCCCTCTACCATTTTAATTAGCATCAAATCCACTATTCAAGTCTCCATTTAACTGCTTACCCTTTCGGGTCTTAGAAAGACACTCTTCTATGAGGTCATCCAATCTCAACTTCTTGATACTTCTTTCATGTTGATCCTCCTCCTTCAAGATAGCACAATCACCTGGTCACCTTCAAAGGAACTTGATAGAGCAATTTTTTATTGGGTCCAAAAAAAATTTCTATGGATCTTTTAAAAGACATTAAACTTTGCTTCCATATGTTAGAGTTTGTAAACTTGTTTCTTAATCCTAGGAAATGTTACTAATAGGATAGGTTGATAATTTCGATAAACATTCAACAATTTAGGAACTCGCTAGCATGTAATGTTGGGCTTCAATATTGAGCGTAATCATATATTTAGTATTGATCATAACTTTTGGGTTCGACTTTTGAGTCTTTTACACTTGGCATTTTGAGTCTTGAGTCTTTTTTGTTTTACTTCACTAACAGTTTGCTCATAATTTCAGTCTTTATAGTAAGTAGTAACCAAACACTTTGGGATACTAAGTGTAGGCATGTTCATTTCATTTTTTCTTCCTTACAGAAAACTTCTACAGTATTCCTTAATTCTCTGTGAAATCGATACTTGGACTCTAATCTATTTTATAATTACTTGAGCAATTATTGCGCTTATTAGTAATATTATTAGATTTAGTTTCACTACAAGAAACAATGCAATTAAGTTTTTGACACCGTTGTTGGGAATTAATTGATTGCTTGCAAGAAGTTAATTGGTTGTTGGTTGAATTTTTGTTCTCCACAATGGTTGTCTGATTTTATAAAGATTAAGTGAATGATGTAGAGCCAACAAGATATTTTACATCATTTTGTTTTGAGTCTTTGTTGATATGTGTACACTTTTGTATTGTTGTATAGCTTTGTAAATTGTTTCAATCCTGTATCTGACTTTATACGTTATGTTTTTCCATGTACATAATAGTTAGAAGGTTGTGATGTTGTAAATTTTTAAAGAAAGTCAGCTATTCATTGTATACATTGTTTTGCAAATTATTGTTTGTTTCTTAATATATATGTGTGTGTGTGTGTGTGTGTATGCTTCTCCTTATATACCTTTAATTAAACCTATTTCCTTTCTAGGAATACAATACTAGTGTCAATGATTGATTTTGAAGAAAAGCTTAGTACTCTTCTTCCATGGTGTTTCTCCACTAGGAGTCTTGCAATGCATCTTGAACTGATTCTGGGATGGTTTTGGTCAAGTAAGCCTTTATCTGTACTAATATGTAGTAATAATATTTATCATTGTCTCACTGATTACAAAACAGTGTAAATTTTGTTATGTAGGCTCCTTCATTGTTTTTTTCCTTTTACTCAACTATAGTAAACTGTTGTTGTCATCCATCTGTGTTTCAAAGCCTATTTTAAATTTCTCCATGTGATATTTGAGGTACACTACAAATTCCTTTTTGATGTTCTAGTAATTATGTTTCAGGATGTCATCTTCTGATGATGCTTTGTATTGTAAAGGAGTTTATGGTTAATAGAAATATAGTTCTGTTTGTAGAATTTATAATCCATATTCTTTTAACAATTTCAGGATATAATTGGTGTGACATACTGCAACAATTCTAAGTTACATGAAGAATATTTGATGAGGCAGAGAGATCATTGAGGATTTCTTTAATTCCTGGATACTCAGTTACCAAAATGTCATGCATCAACCGCATAAGGGGGGCTAGAAATTGAACTGAGTATACATGTTTTGATTTTACTTCTGGAGTTCAATTGCGTAACTGATTATTTAATTTAGAAATTGGTAATGTACCTTTAACCCCCTTTAATGATGCATTTACTCAGGTCAGTAGGTGTGGAGCAAGAATTGGATGCTGAAGATGAGGAAGTAGCTTTAAGTAGACAGATGGAGTAGGTTGATTCGAACGGCTCCCCTACTGAGATGTTACAATAAAAATCATTAATGATTTAAATGCTATAATACCAAAACTATTAGCATCATATATTATATTTTTTAACTTAGTCCAAAAAATATATTAGAAATGACACACCTTTTTTTCAAATTTAATGACACAAGATTAAATTTGAGGCACATTTTGTGCCCCAAAAGGGCCAGGCCCTCCTTTTTTTCATTAGTTGGGTGTATAGGTATTATCCCCCTAATTAATGTGGCGCTGAATTTCGCAAAAAATGTGTTATTCTTGACACATTTTTTTTTTAAATTTAATAGCAATGTTACTGAGTTCAAAATGGTGATAATATTTTTTAATGGTAACATTTGACTCATTTTTTTTTATAATAAGCAAAATAATTCATAATTTGAGATGAACAAGCAATTTAATTTAAGTACTCTCTAATTACAATATAAATTCTTCTCTTTTGTTAACAAAAATATAATGCATATGTAACTCTCTCAAATTCAAATCCATATCTAGCCATATGCTCGTCAGCCAATTTTCCTTTTGAAACTGTCAAAATATAAGCATGCAGATTGTGAACTTAAATGCATAAATGATGAGGCGTTTTAATAACAACTTTACTTATCCAAAAGCCTATCTGTGATCAAAAAAGCATTATGCATCCCAAACTCACACATTGTTTACGCTTTACTTTCTGTCTAAGCAACTTGTTTAGACTCGGTGAAAAGGAAGCTGCAAATTATTTTTCGGTTAAAAATATATTAATTGGTAAAAAAGAAAATTTCTCAATAAAGAATAGTATAAATTGAGATGATCAAATGAACTGAATAATATATCTCGTTAATTTAAATTTACTTTTTGATTTTTCTTTGTAATTTAATTAACTAAATTCATTTTTTTTGTCCCTAAGGAGGAACCTAAAACAAGGCCTTTCTCCAATTTCCCAATGTCAGCCAAAATATCCGTAGAGATAATGTTATTTTTTCACCTCTTGTACTCGAAATATCTTCCACTGGAATGAAGATGCATAATCAAGGGCGCGTTTGGTAGGCTGGATTGTAGAGAATGGATTAGAGAAGGGGAAAGAAATCCTTATAATGGTGCATTTGATAGACTGGAGTCCTTCTACCTTGGTATTGGTCATGGGAATCTGGTTTTCTACCATCCAGCGATGGAATGAGCATGCTCTCTTGGGAAAGAGAAAATTTCTGCCCTGTCGTGTAAACTTCCTCCTACCTCTCATCTGGAGCTTCCTCTCTTGTCTGAAGCTCGGTTCTCCACCACAGTCCACATGCGTCTTCCATTGTCACCCGTCCCCGCCTCTTCCTCCACTGACCACGATCCCACTGTACCACTTTGGTGTTTGTATGGAGCATCGATGAAAGGAAAAGAAATAGTATAATTTATGCAATCAGAGAAGGTCATGTGTTTTTATTTGATCTAAGAAAGTCTTCTGGGAATCATAGGTAGATAAGCCTTGATAGGCTTCTGGAATGGGATTGAAATGATGTGGAAATAGAAGCTGTGGTTTACCACATTTGTCCATGGTTAACCGTGCAGTTTATGTGTACAAGCAGCAAACAAACATGGAGAATGTTCAGTTCAAGTCTTCTCTCTTTTAATAGCGCAAAGACAAGGATAAGGATAGCCTCTACTTTATACTAATTGCAAGTCAGCAATCATTGCAAATGTATTTGAAATTCTGAATCTAGAATTCTAGATATTGATTGGTTATAAAGAGTCTGAGGAATAGTTGCATTAAATTGCTGTAGTATTGATAGAATAACTCGTGTAAATCTAGTAAGCAGACATAGTACCGAGGGGAAATGATTGTAATTCTTGTTTATGTTGGAGTGTATATGTGTAGGTTAAAAGAAAGGAGTCCCATGTTGCCTAAAATAGAAAGAGCCTCCGTGTATATATATTAAGATATGATATTAGACAAATAAATGAGTTAAGAAGAAGAGTGGACTCGCGTGTACAATAACAGGCCATTGCAGTTGAAAACCTCTAATTTCTCTCCCTGCGCGTGAGTTAGATGAAGTACTATGCATTTTTCACTGAAAATATTTTTGCAAAATTCAAAATATATTGTTTTTGAAAGAAACTTACTGAAAAAACTTTATTTTCAACCGTTCTGAATTTGGGACCTTTAATTTCTGAACGTTGAAGCTTCTAATTATTGTTTTTAATTTCTTCCTTAATTCGTTTCAACTTTTAATTATTGTTTTTAATTTCTTCATTAATTTGTTTCCTCCCAACATTCAAAAATGGTCTTCTCCTTTAATTACTTTTAATTCCAATGTTAAAAATTGATTAATCGTGATTAAACTATCATTAATCAAATTTTGCTACCTAGCATTTCTGTTTGCATCATCAGCCTATAAGAAGTAGTGCATGGTGTAGTTCAAGATGTATCGAGCCATTGTGTCCTCTAGCTTTCTCTTCTCTTCCTCTGCTCTGAGTTTTTATTCTTTACTATTCTGCTTCCCTATAAATAGCTACAAGAAGGATCCATTTAATTTTGAAGAACTGTCGACCTGTGCCTGAATAGCTCTTAAGGACAGTGTTCTCGGGCACAACTTAGATTATTTTTTTCTTAACATACTTCTAAATTGCAACTTAGAGTTTATGCCCAATTATTATTACTGATCGTAGTCTAACTTAGCAAACATCCTCTTTGTTTGGTTTGAAATTAATACACAAAACTAAGTTAGTTTTGATTACATTATCATATCATTTGTGGGCCTTGCTTTTCCTTTCCTAGAGCTGGTAATCTCCTGCTCTAGTTTTTTGTTATAATAAGTGAAATATTAGAATTGTAATGGTAATAAAAGCAAAGCTACATATATATATATATATATATATATTTGAGCATGCAGGGTTTGAGAAGCTTCAGAAGTGCTAGCTTATATATATGTATATATGTATATATGTATATATATATATATATATAGTCCACATTGGTTTTTACTTGGTTTTTTAGAATAGGTTGTTTTTCTTTTTCTCCTGGTCATCACTATTTAGGGCCTAGCTTTAATTTATTAGGGAATTTTGATAGAAAAAGAGTGTTAGATATGTTTGAATTGCCCCAGATGTGTAGTTGAATTCATTCTACATGCTTTAGAGGAGTTTTGATACTAATGAAGTTGTTGTTAGTAGGGTACAATATTTTTTTTTTCATTAACAAGGGAAAGAAAACCAAAGAGCACAACTAGCTAAGAGCTAAAGCACAGTCTCATCACTCCCATGCCTATAGCATCTTCATGAATAATCTGCATAAGGTCAGCAGTAGGTTCGTCCTCCATCACATGCAGTCCAAGACTCATAGTGGGAGCATAAGTTGCTAGATAGTCGCAGAATGATTTCCTTCATGAAACATAAGTGCAATTTCCACATCCCATTCTCTTTGATGGTAACTTTCATAATTTTGAAATCTTAAAATCAAATTAATCAATATACTAATTGTAAAATTTACTGTCATGCTTGCTATCTCAACTAATCATGAATTCCATGAGTAAATCACCAAAAAATATGAAAGTCTCCATGAAATGCTGTGGAAAAATCAAAACCTAAAGTTTGTTGGTACACACTTTGTTTTTTTTTTTTAAGAAAAATAATTAATATTTTTTTTATGAAAAAATTATACATAATGATCATTAGTTGATAAAAATAACACTAATTTTAAAAATTAAAATTTTTCTAAAGGATCAAAGTTACACTTTTAAAAGTTATCACTAGTATTTTTTAAAGGTATCACAGAAGAAAACCTCTTGTAACATTAAAAAGAACGAGTTGTAATTTTAGAAAATATAAATAATAATTTTTGGAAGTTTCAATGGTAAATTTTTCCTTTGTTCCTTCAAAATAATTTTGATTTTTAAAATCCTTAAATGAAATTCTTACCAACTTATGATTCTTACTTGGAATTTTTTTCTTTTTCTATTATTTTTTAATTCAAAAAAATTCAAAGCCAATTAAAGAATTAAAAATGAATATTTTATTTTTTCATGTTATTGGTAATTCAAAAAAAATTATTTTCAAATAAAAAATAAAAAATGAATATTTTTTATTTTTTTTTATTATTAGAAAATGAATATTTTTATAGTTTTTCTTATTATTGGTAATCCAAAAAATAATTTTTACAAACTGAAAAAATAAAAATATTAATATTAATATTTTTTTATTAAGATTAGTTACAAATTTTTAAAAAAATTACAGTAAAAAATAAATATTTTAAAATTTTTTTACATTAAAAATATTATAATCATTTATTTATCATTTCTTAATATTCCTATATTGTTTTCCTCCTTCCGATTACCAAACATAAGAAGCATTTTCATTTCTTTCTATATTTTATTCCCACCTCCAATCTCATTTACATTCCCGAAAAAGTAAAAGTCTTTACAGTATACCAAACGTGACTGAACTGTCCAAGTATTTTCCTACCTCTTGTGATCTATTGAATCCACTCCCTCTAACAATGCTACTGACCCCATCATTAGGACACATTTTAAAAGAAGATATTGGTCTTATTAAATACCTAAAAATATCACCAAAGCAATTGAATTTATATAATGTGGCTTGGCCACTAGATTTGATCATAATAAGTTAAAAAGTCTATTTGATCTAAAAAAAATGAATATAAATCTAAAAAAGAATGTTCATTTTAAAAAGACTCAAATATAAAATAAGTCAATTTTAGATTTTTTTCAAGCCCAACTCATATTATAATAATTTTTTTATATGATTAATTAATAATATTATTAAAAAATTATTTATAACTATGGATATAAATAAGAAAAAAGAATTGTATACAATTATGATTGTTAGATTTTTTTACTCCTACCTATTGCATATAATTCAAACAAAATAAATTATTAATCAATAATATTATTAAAAAAATTATCATCCAGAGAGATTATATTGTTTCATATATACTCTAGATGGTTTGAATTTCCTACAATATCTCTTCTAAGATATTCAATACAAGTGCGGAAGAACATCAAATAGTAAATAAAACAAAATGAAGGGAAATTGCCAAATGGTCCATGAGTGCTCAACTTTACAAAACGATTAATCAACAGCATGCCAAGGCATTCTTTGACTATATATACTTGCAACTACTAGGTGGATCAACATTTCCTAACAAATAATAAAGTAAAGATATATAGTATTTTAAAAAAAAAATGAAACAAAATGAAAAGAAAAAAAATCAAATCTTTTTTTAAATATGAATAAAGTGGGGCTTGACTTCTTTTTAATTGGATTAGGCTCAAGTATATTTGTATATTAAGAATAATATTAGATCGAACCCATTTGCATGTGAATAGTGTCAAATTGGGCTTATGTCTAAACCCAAAATTTTTTTATGGACTTGACTTATTTTTAAATAAATCTAACTTGTGATTAAGTCTATTAGGCAAATGAGACTAAAGTCATATATAAATAATGACAGATACAAAGGGATAAAGAGGTGCTTGCCCCATTAAGTAGGTGATCAAGTTTAGAGGAGGGATTATTATAATAAACAAAGCAAGGCTTCTATAAAGGAGGTCCCTAAATAAGAAGGATGAGTGAAGGAACAAAAGGTAGATATTTGTTTAGTTAATTTATAATTAGAAAAGTGGGAAAAAAAAAAAGGATTACAAGTTGCTTCCAATTGACGAATGCTACAGTTTCCCCAAAAGAAATTAAAAAAGATGATGAGTGTTACCAAGTTGAGAAGATAGAAAGTCTATTTTGTAGAATTGAAGTAGTGTTACTGCAACGGAACGATAAAAGTAGGGGCAAGGAAGAGCCTAAACTTGGTCATGAATAGAGAGTTCGCATGGTTTAATAGGTTCCATTAAAAAAAAAAAAGTGGATATGAGTTTTGAAAAAAACTAATAAAAGATAATCTTATTTTTAAAATGTTTGAATATAAAATGAGTTAAGTTTGAACCTTTTTTTTAAATTTTACTCATATTGTAATTATTTTTTAATATTATTAATTAATAAATTTTATCATATTTTCAATTTTTTACTTTACCTTACGTTCTTACTCATACCTTACAAATGCAAAATTCTTTAAGTTATGTTTGGTATGTAGAATTTTTTTTTTTTAAGAATGAAAAGGAGAATAAGGATGTGAATGGAATAAATGAGAAATGATTTTTATATCTCTATTTAAAAAATAATTAAAAAAATACTATTGAATAATGAAAATAAAAATATAATAGATATTGCAAAAAATATTACCTCTCTTTTCCTATTCCATCATGCAACCGAACGTACCCTTAATTACAAATAAAAATTTATATAAGATTAATATATTGTCTTGTAAGTCTAAAAGTGAAAAAGAATAGTGGCTTCTTCTCTTTTTACTATAATTTATTAAAAGTTACACTTTTTGTTTATGTGAAAGTTAATTAAGAACCAAAATCTACCTAGGGAAATAAGAAACGAGACATAACATAAGTAAGTTCATAAGCATATGGTCAACATAGAAATACCTTCATTTGTAAGTACGTTTGTGCTTATTTGTTTGAATATATATATATATATATATATATATAATATTTGTAAATTTTTTCCATATGAGGGATAAAGTATATGATAAAGTTGACTATCTTAAGGAACTATTGAATTTGTTTTGGAGTAGGATCCTTATATGGAAAAGTAAATAATTCTTGGGTAATGTGTGGACCTAGATAATAATATCTATTTGAAATATTCATCTTGAAAAGTTCAATTTGAGTTTGCCCCAATTGGCTTTTGCGTGCTGAGAGCATAATTCCATATTGTTTAGTAATATTCAAAAACTGTTGAAGGAACTTCATATGATCTTCTTCATTTTTAGAGAAAAGAAAAATATCATCAACGTATATAAGAGTACTGTGTAAGATAGACTCATAAATTTTTGTCATTGTTTTTCAAAAGAGGGATGGTGCTATTTAAGCCCAAATAGCATAACAATCCACTAGTATTGAGTATTTAGAATGCATAATGCTATTTTATACCTTTCAAAGGGATCAATACCTAATTGCCAAAATTCAACTTTAAAATTAAACTTTGAGAAGACTTTCGCATTTTTGAGGAGCCTCGTGTGTGAACTAATTTTTAATGAAATTTGTCATCTTGGAAAAACATGTTTAAAGGCTTATAATCAATGATTAACCTCTTCTTTCTCCTTTTTTTTTTGTTCTAGTCTTTTTTTTACATAAAAAGTTTGACAAACCCAATATGACTTGATAGGCTCAATGAGACATTGTTTTAAGAAGGCTACACATTCTTCTCTAGTAAGAGTTAAATCATTTGGATTCATTCCAAGATGACAAACTTTTATGGAGTTAATATCTTCATTTCTTTTAAAAGGGAGTTGAATGAAAAAATCTTAATTTTTCTAAAGAAGGGAAGGATGAGCGAACTAATCATGACTTTTTGGAAAAAATTTTATAAGTTGATTCTTGATTTTTTTTCATATTCAAGAAAGACTTGTTGGAGTTCAAACAACTTAGAAATAGTTGTGTGTGGCTCAAAATTCTACTTGAATCGAATTCCTTTAAAAAGGATTTGAAATTATTTAGCTTGACAATAAAAATTTTATACTAATGAAGATATCTTTATCAAGAAGGCTGCTACCAAAAACCTTTACCCAAATGATGCAATTAGGAAAGAACCTTATATTAATTTTCTTTTTAGTAATAAGATTCACTTTAAAGATCTTTCTATCAATTGTATTGAAATATTCTAAATGGTTCTTCCATGCCTTAGGAGGAAAGACTGCATGATTCATTTAAGCTCTTTGATGCACCTATATCCATGTAAGTGATAATAGGAATTGGTTTTTTATATTTGTTTTTAAGAACCTACATCTCAATGTATGGCATTGGTAGGTCTACCTTTTCTACTTGGATGCATGGCAAGACAAAATAACTATCTTGAAGGGAATCATCAGTATTCTCAGAGATGACAGAATCTTCAAATTCTAATGAGAGGTCTGATTCTAAAGAATGCAAGTTTGGTAAAGCAAAAACAACAGTATCATTAGCATCTTATTATTCTCAGAAGATTTCTTCTATCTCCTTATCTTATTGAAGAGGAATGCTAAGTTAAAGTTGTTGAAGAAGCTTAATATCTTTTTTTGATTTGTTAAGACATTATTTTGCAAAATATATTTCTTTCTTTTTTTTATAGATGTAACATCGACCCTTTCTACTATATTAGGTAGTCCTTCTTCTAAAGAACCTTACAGGCTTCTTATATTTTCTTCTAAACTTCCTGTGACTTTTAAAGTAAGCCTTATGGAAATGAGATTTTTTCTTTATATAATAGGAACATTTGTGTTTGTCTTTATATTTAATATGAAGATATGGCTTCTTGTAGACCTTTTGAATGGCTATCTTCCCTTCCATCATTGAATCAAATATTTTATGTTATTTACACAACTTTTCAAGAGTAGCAAGAGTAAGTTAATATATTCCTCCTAAAGAGATATTAGTCATATCTCTTCAGAGAGATTTTATTGCTCTTAAGAGTTTTGGTTAAAGTTTTTTTTGCTAAAGAAGCTATAAAAGTATGTTGGAAATTTATATCATTAAATCCATTCAACATATAATATCGTTCAACCAATGATGATCAAGATCTTTCTTATTAAGAGAATAACAATGCATTTGAAAGTATTCTTGCCTCTTTTGCTTATCAACCAAGTGAAAATCTCCAAGAAATTCTTTGTGAATCATGCCAAAAAGCAAGTTCGCACTTAGGGCACAAATATATTAAATTTGATAGTATTATTCTAGGCTTTAAAACCATTCTTGGAGAATCCTTGTAAATCTAGCTACAAACTCTGTGAGAACTGCTTCAAGGTTTGTACTTAGTTTCATCATCTAGAGATCTATCCATATAGATAACTCATGCAGTTTATCCCTTGATTTGTTTGGAGAGATATCATTGAATGTGAACTAAGGTCCCTTGACAGGATGGGTTTGAGTTTGAGCATAATCTAAAGAAGTTTCATGAGAATAATATTCAACATATTCTTCATTATCAACATGATCCATGTTGGATTCTTGAACTTTTTCAGTAGGATTAGGAGTAACCACATGAAAGGTTGAGACATCAGCACAATTATTAGATTCATTTGAACTGATTTTTTCTAGTCCAATCCCATAAGTGTGATCAAAATCAAAACTATAGTCATAATGAGGCAAATTTTCTGCAAGAGCAATTGTTTCATAAGGCTTTTGGTTTTCTGGTTAGACAAAAGGAGGTTTCGTTTACATGGGTTGTTTGTCTCTTTGGTTTGAAGGTGGTGATTGGATTTTCTTAGGAAAAAAAGATGGTGTTTTGATTTTTAGAAGTTTAAGAGATTGTCTAAAATGTTTAGTCCAAGAAGGGGATGGTTCAAATCCGATGATATACTAAAGTCTCTATGGTGGTTTAAGGGTTTTTTGTGGAGATGTTTGTTTGGACAACTATAATGGGTGAAGGTAATCTTCTTAGTTCTGAAAAATTTTTATAATTCATTTTAAAATATTTTTGATAATTTGTTTTAAGAGGATAAGGGGAATATGATAGAGAAGGATATAGATTGTGGAAAGGAGTATATAGGGAAGGATAGATTTTATAGATGCTTTCTGGACTTATCTTTAGTTACATCTCTTTCAGACTAATTTGAATGTTTAATCTCCTAATTTCTTTTTTTTTTCTTTTTGGAGAAAATGTTGGGCCATTATATTAATATATTCAATTTCCAGCATTTATTTTTATATTAATGACTTATAAATAGATACAAATTAAAATTGGTGAAAAGCGATAAAACACATAACTAATTGATGAAATAATAAGAAACAAAATATATAATATTAAAAAAAAATATTTAAGTTAGTGGGAGCATATGTTGACTCATGAAGGAGTTACGAGAAAAGGTCTCAGGTTCATTATACTCATCAGTTCAATTTAAGGTTGTAGTTAAATTAACACTTTTTTTTATCAATAATTATCTTAAAATATCTCTTTAGTTTTTAGTTTTTGGTTTATTTATCCACTTATTAACAATTAGATCATTAATAATATATTATTAAAATTTTTATATAATGTAATTAAATACGCACGTCGCAATCTGACACGGCACTTGTTGCAATTTCAACGAATATCAGCAACTTTTATAATATATACATAATACGATGATGTGATATTTGCCTGTTACATAAATTTTTTACCCCAAAAATAAAAAAAGAAGACACAATCACGAATCTATAACGAAATTAACCTCACACTTAAAAAATAAAGAGATACTCGTGACAATTTAAAAAAAATAAATTCCACTTATTTTAGTAAAAATTTAAATTCTTCCAAAATCACTATTTCTATAATCTAAGAGTCCATTCCATACTTATATTTTTTTAAAAAAAATTCCTTTAAATCACACCGCTCAAATGATGTATGTTTATTTATATAGAAATTGAAAATATACTACTTGACCCAAAAAAAAAAGTTTGAAGTAGTATTTTAGTCAATATTAGAAAAAATTACATAAAAACATTTAAATATTAATAGATGACAAGAATAAAAAAAATGTTTAGAAACGACCAAAGATTGAAATGAGATGTTTGAATTGTATACTTAACTTATTCAAAATTTTGGAAAACATTAAATGACTCATTTTCATCCTTTGTAATAATGCATTATATACTTAAAGAAAAGATGACATAAAAAAGTGCGAATATATAAGATTTATATTTTTTCTTTCTACTCATTCTATTTTTTATTTTTTAAAAATATATATTGTGTATTTGTTTATTAAATACAAAAAATCCAACTCTGTGAAAAGTTGGATAGGTCAATTTAGGCTTAACATATAAAAAAAGAAAAAAAAAGGACTCATTTATAATTTATGTATTTTTATTATTAGATTTTTTAATTAAAATATAATAAATATATCATTCTTTAATTAAAAAATAACAAATATATAAATTTTTATAAATAATTATATAATTTTTTAATTAAATCACATTATTGTAATATCTTTAATTTGGAAAGCTATATGTTAATTGAGAAATGCGATAATAAGAGCATAAGAAAGTGGTGTTACTTTTCTCCTTTAACATTTTATGTAATCAACCCGCATATTGAGATTGTTGACAATCGTACTTTTTTACCGAAAGGAAGCTTGCGATTGCAGTGAATTGGGGATGAGGGGTTTTGGGCGATTGGCAGGACGAGCTCTTCTGATTCAAAGATCGAAAACAGTCGCGAAGGAAAATGGCCTCGTATTCATACCTCGCCGTCTCATACACGTTGCCTCATCAGCGACGTCGTTCCGAGGGAACCGAAGTGCTTTATCTGCCAGTGGATTTTCATCGCTGCGATCTTCCTCTGTAGATTCTCTATATTGGAAGAAATGGACACTATTTGGAGGTACGTTTGTATGCTTCGAAGGATGCTCTTTGGTATTACAAATGCATTTTGCTTTGTTGCCAGCAAAAGTAATTTCTGAGGAATAAGAAAAAATAATTTAGATGATGTGACTTTCTGTTTTCTAAGTTTTTTTGCTAGCAAAAGGGACCCAAAAATGAAAAATTTTGTGATATGGACTTAAAAATGTTTAATTAAGGTTTATGACTCTCTGCTTTCTGGGGTTTTATTCTATGATAAAACAATCTTCAGTGCGTCATTTGAGTTTCTTCCTTCCATTTTCTTAGCTCCTAAAGCGAAAGTATTGTTTGATGGATATTGCTGCAGTGAGAGTAGATATGCTTTCTCTATTCGTGAAGTTTATTGAAAATCAGGATGATTTATCTGCAATTTGCTGCTCTAGTTCAGTTGTTATTCCATGTTATACGTGAACCAGGATATTGAATTTATGATAGGTTTATTGATTTCTAATGTGTTGTGAAAGGAAGTAATGATTTCATTTTAAAAAGCACCAAAAAAAAAAAAAACCTAATCCTGTTAGATTTTATTTCTAGTAACAGTATATGAATTTTTTTAACATTTGGCTGTGGTTGTTGAGCACAATCAATTTATTGCCCCTTTTTATTTGGACAGGGCAAAGGAGGACTATGTTTATCCAAACACAGTCCACTCCCAATCCTTCCTCACTAATGTTTTATCCTGGGAAGCCTGTTATGGAAGTTGGAAGCGCAGACTTCCCAAATGCTCGTGCTGCCATGAATTCTCCACTAGCAAAAGCACTTTTTGGAATTGATGGTATGGTTCTCTTCTGTTATCTTTGGCTTGCTAGAGAAACATTTTTTTTGCTTGTCCTGCAAAAAATGCATTTATAAAGCAATCACAAGGATAATTATTATTTTATTTGCCAAAATGAAAAAATCACTGGATTCCAAATTTAATCAATTGAAGCAAAGGATTCCTAAAAAAGTGGTATATAAGTGACCCAATGAAAGAGAGATAGGAAAGGGATGGAAGGAGAAGAGAGGAGATAGGAGGAGGAAAGAAAAAATAGAAGCGATGTAGCATAAAATACATAATAGCCTTTATTTTGTATGGACACTGAATATAATCTCACTTTTAGTAAGCCTGACACTGCAAACTTGATCCTAGTAGGATAGTAAATGTAGAAGTGAAATCACATATCACTTAATCCTTGCTTTAATAAATCCCAAACATTATAAATTAATTAAATAGACTAAAATCCTAGTTCCTCTATGGCTATACCTAAGATAGTCACAAATCCCTGAACTTGAATATTTTTTTTTCTTAAATCTAAAAATGCTCTCCTGGACCTTGGTAGACTGTGGCTTGAGTCTCGAACTGCCAAAGTAGAAGGTTGTTCTTAAGCCACAGCTTGCATTTAGGCTTACACTGCCTTGAGGAAAAATTACAATGAAAATAAAGATCATTGATCTCCACCATTTCATTAAAAATTAAATTAATGTTGGATGCCATGATCTATTACTAAGGTAGGTTATTTAGGATCAGTCAATCATATCAATGTCTTCATTTGTTGTATTTGTTATTGTAGAGTATCTGGTATCTGAAGGATTTTCAGTTTCCGTTAATGGGGACTATATCCTTGCAAATTTTCTTCACAACTTGCTCTCTGATTAAACAGCTTCCTTCCTCCTGCTTTTTCTTTGTTACTTCCAGGAAAAGATTTTATCAAAAAAAATTTCATCATCTTAGTCAGCAGTTCCTTACCAAACACTGTGAGATACTTCAAATATTTATATTATTAAAAGTATTCTGGTCCCTTTTAATGCAGGTATAACTAGGGTTTTCTTTGGATCAGATTTTGTTACTGTTACAAAATCAGAAGATTCTTCTTGGGATCTCCTGAAGCCTGAGATCTTTGCAGCAATTATGGATTTCTATTCTTCAGGGCAGCCACTGTTTCTAGACTCGAAAACTGCCACAGCCATGGATACAGCTATTTATGAAGTAAATATGCTAACATTTTAATTTAGATGGTTTGAGCTGATTTAATGGAATGAGCCGATTCTTTTTATCTCTTTCTCTCATTGTACATTTAAGATATGGGATATCATCAGACGGTACTTAGCTTTCTGGTATGTATTGTGTACTTATTAGCTTAGCTATGTTAAACTCTTCTCCAATAACTGTGACTGGCGCACACTGTGAGGCCATCATTTACCCTTGCCCACCGTTTCTTCTATGTCAACAAGAAGGCAAAGAAAATTGTTTTTTATTTTATTTTATTTTTGGAGGGGGGAGGGGTAGATGCAAAAAAAGGAACTTGTCTAGTTGCTAAGGCAAGCAACAGAAGGAGCCATTGCCTCTGGATGCTTCAGGCAATGCCTCCTGTCAGGTGCTTGCCTTTGGTACCCTTTTGTGGACTTCTGTGTTAGGCAAAGTGCTGAAGCCAGTGCCTGAGTGAAGAATTTGATCCATTTGTTCCGAAAGGAATCAAAATTTGAAAAACCCAAATTCTTACCTAGTACAGTTATAATAATGGAGGTAAACTGGTCAACTGGGTTAGAAAGGTTTTTTTTTTTTTTTAAAAATTTCTGGCTTACGATTTTTGTGAAAGAAGTTTAAAGGCTGTGTGCTCAGAGCCTAGAGTTGTTGATCTCTGAGTAAAATGAAATCCAGGGCTGTCAGCCTGCACATCTTTTTAGAGGCACAAGTTGAGGCACATAGATTTTCTGATTTGAAGCATTCATTTATCTCAGGCTTCAATCATGCATTGCTTAGACAAACGACTGCTTCTCCTGACTAATTTAAGAGCTGTAGCTTTATATATATTTCTGATCAAGAGCAGAATGCCTGCTTTTTGTTACTGAATTTTTTATTTCATTAATATCTTATTTCCAACTGACGAATGATTGAGGTATGTATTGCATACTGGTTAGCTAAGGGATCAGCTAAGACTTAAAAATAAAATAAAATAAAATCTTTGACTAGCATAACTTTGACTTGCACACTCTCTAAGCCAGGCTGTCATTTGTTTCCGCATCCATAATTCATTTTAATTTTCCGTTTTCAGTCATGTTTCCTCTACCTCCACCCCATCCTGCTACGCTGTCTTGGGGCAATTTAACCACAACTTATCCATCAGTGTAGCACCAAAATAAAATTAATTTTTACTTATGGGTTTAGTATGGAGATGTTAAAGATAGAAGACCAGAAACAAGTTTCATTGAGGTTTTTTTTTCCAAAAACTGTAGTTTGTATTTATTGATTATCTCTCTCTTTTCATTAATATGAACTAGTACTAAAATTCATCATGAATGGTATTTCATTTTTCATATATTTGTTTGTACTTAAGAAATGGGCCTCTTTCTCTTTTCCCTCATCTCCGATTCTATTACTATGAAGTAGTAATAAAATTTATCGTTGTCTCCCTGACTACAAAATAGTGTAAACTTTATTGTGTACTTTATCATTTTTATCTTTTCACTTGACCATTGTCAACTGTTATTGTCATCCATTTGTGTTTCAATGCCTGTTTTAAATTTCTCTCTGTTATTTGAGGGACACTGCAAATTCTTTTTTGATGTTTAAGCAATCATGTTTCAAGATGTTAGTTTCTGATGGTGCTTTGTAAGGGAGTTTATGATAAATAGAAATGTAGTTCTGTTTGTAGAATTTACAATCTATATTCTTTTACCAATGTCAAGATATAATTGACGTAACATACTGCAAAATTTCTAAGTTACATGAAGAATATTTAATCAAGTAGAGAGAATTGAGGATTTCTTTAACTCCTCAGTACTCAATTATCAATATGCCATGCATCAACCTCATAAGAGAGGCTCAAGACTGAACTGAGGATGCGTGTTTTCCATGCAGGATGATTCTGAAACAGTTGCTATGATCAAGGAATTGTTGGAGACTCGTATTCGACCAGCCGTGCAAGATGATGGTGGGGACATTGAATATCGAGGTTATGACTTGTAAGTTCCTTCTCTCTCTCTCTCTCTCTCTCTCTCTCTCTCTGTGTTTGAAAGTTGAAAGAACTTTCATCAAAGCTTGAGGAGTATATATATTGTTGGATATTTTTCTACTTAGATTTAACTAATATTCTCTTTTCTTCAGGGACACTGGAATCGTGAAACTTAAAATGCAAGGGGCATGTAGTGGCTGCCCAAGTTCATCTGTGACACTGAAATCTGGTATTGAGAATATGCTGATGCATTATGTACCTGAGGTAATAAATTCTCTGAGAACTTTTTATTATGAAGTTTATGCATTTATTAGAATGAATACCTCTGCCAGTAATACTGCATTTGATTTGCTTTTGATATGCATATTCTTGAGTAAATTTTTGAGTACCCATCCATAGATACTTGCATATTCGTGGATGTATTGAAGGAGATGTTGCAGAGCCGTAGCTCTCCAGTGTGAGGGTGGAAACAACACAGCGGAGCAAATAGAGGTTGAGGATTTTCTACAGGGAAAACACAGTTTTGGGCTACTTCTTCCTCCTTTAGGGGCTCGTCTGCTGTAGAGTAGGGAGAGAAAATTGGGCTCTGTGATATGAGAATGAGAAACCAAAGAAAGAAGCCCAATTGCTAGTTGTTTGTAAACTTGGAGTTTACGAGTTTATCAAAAATCAAGTTGAGTATGAGTTGATACATTTTCTTAATCTAAACTCTTAACCTCAAACAATTTTACAAGATAAATCTCAAATTTTGACAACCATATAAGAACTAGTTGATTCGGTAGGATTGGCCAAGTTTACACCGTTGAATAATTTGTGTGGGATTTCCTAAAGCATCTGAGCTTTGGAATTTGTTTTGATTTTTTCTATTTCTTGAGTTCAATTGTGTAACTGGTTATTTGATTTAGAAATTGTTTATTTACTTTTAACATCCTTTAATGGTGCGTTTACAGGTTAAAGGTGTGGAGCAAGAATTAGATGCTGAAGATGAGGAAGCAGCAGCATTAAGTGGACAAATGGAGTAGGTTAGCTTATAGGTTTAAAATCTAACAAATTTACTGGACTGTGGCTGGCTAGAATAGGAGTTTACTTTCGATACTCCTGTAGTATTGAGCACTGGTATCTTCATTATCTGGTTTGGTTTTCAAAAGCGCGAGGCGGTTCTCAAATATGCCAGCAAATCCGCCGTGTTGTATTCATTTGGTTTCCATACAGCATGCCTTTTTCCTATTTATTCTAGTGTATAATCTCATAGACTAGGTACCTGTAAGACAGTTTTGGGTACACCAACAGTACAGGAAGGAAATAAAGGTGTATTCAAATTGTAGAATGGCATGCTATTATTTTTGGATCTCACGTGACATGAATATGAAGTCAGAAGTTTATAACACCATATCATCGATATAAATGGGGTTTATCTATCAAGCATTTTTTTTAGAAGTATGACGCTGCATGCTCCGATGGTGGGCTATTTTATTTTTTTGGCAAATAAAAATTTAAGAGTTGAATGAGTTGTTTTCGTTTCAAGATACTGCGCATGTTAATTAGTGTAGCTAGAATTCGGTGTTTGATCAATTTTGTGTAGCTTGGGCTCGAAGTTGAGCAATGCTAGAGCACTGATCAACAAAGGAGACAAATAACAGAACAGCAATTTCACAGGCTTAAACCCTAATAACACCGTTTAAACGGAAGAACTGTGTGTAACCCACGTTGATATCAATGCAAGCGTGTTTGGATTGAGTACCCCAAAACACAGTTATCAGTGAGTTTTATGCCAACTTTGCGGCAAGGCCACGTTTGGTTGGCTGAAGAAATGAGAGAAAAGAAAGGAAAGCATGAAAAATGAGGATATTTAATTTATGTAATGTTTGTTATATTATTATTATTATTTAATAATATTTACTATTTTTATTACATTTTTCATATAAAGATATAAGTATCATTTCTTATCGCATTTTCTCTTTTTTACTTTATCCTTAATATTTTTATATATCAAATGTAGCCTCATTATTAGGACGCGGTTATTCTTATGTGATTTTAGTAGGGGTGAACTCTACAATTCGAGTTCTTGACTGTCTAATCAATTTGAAATTTGTGATAAATAATATGTTATTATACAAAAATCTTAGAAGTACAATCTAAACTCATGAATGAGTCAAAACTCAAATGAAATCATTTCAGTAGTGCCATAGCAAAGTCAAATACTATTGTGCAGGATTCCTCTCTATCGTGTGAGCTACATATATATGCCATGTCATGCATCTGTCAAATATAAACTTGACATTACACATAGTCAAATAAAAAACAGGTTAGGTTACCTGTCCTCATAAAACGTCACTTAATGAGATACAAAGTGGGTTTAAATAAGAAAGGATTACTTTTGATTTTTTTTTAATTGCAACCTTGAAAAATTAATTAAAGGGGCGTAAAAGATGCAAATGCAAAAGTAATTTTAATATTAATTAATTACATTTAATTTTATGAATTAATATTAATTAATTATATTTAATTTTAATAGTATCAAATAATTAATTTTATATTTTGACACTGCATAAATAATTTGACTTGTGTGTTATAGATAGTCCATAATAAGATTGAGCTATCCATTAACTTATTTAAAAAATAAAACCCAGCTTACAAATGTTAATTATTCTATTTATACTAATTAAAAAATTTGTCAGAAATATTAACAGATTTTTTGACCTCTCAAGAGTGTTGTGAGATATAACCTACTCCTTTCCTCTCCTCTGCTACCTTTCTCTCAATTCTTTGGTAATTCATGAATTATAACATTAGAACTAAATTTATTTCTTAATTTATTTTAGCAAGTAATCCAATGAATTTTACAATCTGGTTTCGTATAAGAGTACCAGCACTTAGGATACAAATTGCAACGTTAAAAAAAATGAACAAAAGAATATCAATTTCAAGACGCACAAATTTAACTCCTGTAAGCTTATTAGATAAGACAGGATCACTATCTCCTCTTGTTCTTGCTGCCCAGTAACAATGCGAAGTAAAACAGAGTCCTAAACAAGAAACCCCAACACACTGTTACCCACAAACAATTCCACTTGCTCAACTGCGTTATCCCATTTTGCTGCAATATATCCGCACCTGTTGTCAAGCACGTTGAGCTCGTGATCTTCATCCCCAATGTGTTACTCAAGCTCTCCAATAGCTTCAATTTCACAGAAGTCGGCACCACCCCAAGCGGCGTGTTATCGAAAATTTGCACCCCTCTCACGAAGCATTTCACTGGGTCATCAAACTCGTTCTGCAAAACGGCTTCGTATGGGTATTTCACCAAAGACAAGTAGTGAAACCAAATCCAGTAACTCGGGATTCTACCTCTGGTGATGAAGAACCCACTAAAGAGCAAGAAATATGCCAAGATTGCTACCACTATGGTGTACCCCAGCATCACGTGGGGTACCACGCCAGAGAGGAAGGTGACGAAGGAGTTCCCTGCCCAGAACGAAGCAAAGATGACGAGGAAATAGAACAAGAACCCGGATAATCCTCCGTCGAGACCCACGGCCCAAAACGTTGTAGCTGCGAAAGCCAATGAGAGGAGAAGCAATGCGGGTAATGCTACCAGGGCGTGAGATATGAGATAGGATGATCGCCGGTATGCGTTGTATGCGGTTTCTCTCATGAAAATGTATCGCTCTTGGAGGAAAACAGGGAGTGCGTCTGCGGTTGTGTAGAAGGTGGTGGACATGGCGAACGCGAAGAAGCCAAGCCTTTCTTGGACGCCTTTGGGAGAGTTATCTAATTGCCAAAACATGGTAGCTAGAATAAACCCAGTTACCAAAATGGCAGCCATTCGAATCCCAAATAGCTCAGGCATTCTACGAGAATTGATATATGATCGTTTCGAGAGCTTTGCCATTTCAACCCAAAATGGGTTGGCAAATCTTGGTACCATCGAAGTTGGGCTTACGTTATGGGTGTTTGTGGCACCTGACACTAGTTTTCCTCTCGAGATGCTTGCACTAATCGCTTCTTTCAAAGACAGTTCATTCTGATTAATCTCAACTTGTCTGATTTCAGGGTGCTTCATGCTCTGCCTCGACTTGTTGAACTCCACCAAGCTCTTAGGTCCGCCGGGTGAGCCTTCTAGCTCGCGAATCAGGTCTAATGCAAACTCGGTTCGGTTCTCGTTTTCCGGTATTTGGTGCCCAAATTCAGCGAAGAAGAGCGGAAGCTGCATGGGTGACCCGCTGAACACCGTTTGTCCACGTGATAAGAAGATCATTCTGTCGATAAGGCCGAGGATTCGGGAACTGGGTTGGTGTACGGACATGATCACGATGCTTCCACTGTGGGCGATTCTCTGCAAGACCTTCACCACCATGAATGCGCTCGTGGAATCGAGCCCCGAGGTTGGTTCGTCGAGGAACAAAATGATGGGGTCGTGGATTATATCAATGCCGATGGAGACACGGCGTCGTTCTCCACCGGACACCCCGCGGTGGCCTTCATCGCCGATAACGGTTTTGGCAGCGTTTCTGAGACCGAGTTGGTTTATTAGAGCTTGTACTCGCATCTTCTTCTTGGATTTCGAGAGCGTGCGAGGCAATCGGAAATCAGCTGCGAACATCAGAGTCTCTTCCACTGTGAGCATTGGAAAGAGAAGGTCGTCTTGCATTACATAGGCTGAAATCACTTTCAGAAGCCGCGATTCTAAGGCCTCGCCGTTCAATGTCACGCTTCCCTTCAAGCTTCCCTTGGCTATTCGATTAGCCAAGGCATCAATCAACGTGGATTTCCCCGAACCACTAGCCCCCATAACGGCGAGGATCTCGCCTTCCCGTGCCTCACCGGAGATATCATTCAGCAGAGTCTTGGTTCTCGTGAGCGAACTCTCTCCGTCCGCCGTTGCCGCTCTCCTCGGCCGCGAAAAAAGCGTTGAGAAGTTCATTTTCTGGCGAACCTTCACGCTGTATGTAAGGTTGTTGAACGAGAGAACGAAAATCAGCGCGCGGGGCTCGACGCTAGCATCGGTCACGTCAAGCGCGTGGTGCACCGGCGTTTCACTACCATCACCAGATTCCTCCTTCCGTACATCTCCGACATAATTCAAAAATTGTCCCAGGGTTGGCAACACGGCTGCGGTGGTGCGTGGTAGATCGCCAAACTCCATTTGACTATAATACGGCGTCTTATTTCTCGCCTGCGATCCCTTATGTTCTTTGACGCGAGGCAACATGCTTAAATGTAGCGTGCAGGTTCAAGAACTTTAAGATTAATTATAACTCAAGGTTTCAAGAACATGCAGTGGGAGGTTCTTCCTTCAATGGGTTTTGTGTTTTGTGTATATATACGAAGGAAGAGCATAGAAACTTGGAGGAAGCAAAAATGGCTGCTATATTATACCTTTACTTGTCGTGATGGGGTGGGAGGTGTGAGAGAGGTGACCTACAATTTTTAATCTCTCCTCTGTACGTCTTTATTTTTCTCGAAGGGAGGCTGCAGTACACGTGGGTATTTTTTATTGGTTTGTTCGTGACACGTGGCATAATGGGTTTACGTGTATTCATTTTGGTCTTAATTTTAGGTACCGTTTGGGGTTTATGAGAATTAGGTTGGGGGTTGATCAACTTCTGCTCAAGGGGGGTGTATGCATGGGATATTTGGCTTCTAGATAACCCAACAGTAAAATTCAATTCTGTACACTATTGGTTGGTTATTTTGGTATATTGCGGATGAATCATTAAGGCTGTGTCTCGTTGAATTGAAACTGGGGCAACTGTTACTGTTGTAGGTTATAACTTAGTTCATAAGCAACGCGTATGGATACTATACTGTTGTGATGCTGCTTTTTTTAAAATAAAATTTTGAAATGTTAAGTTTAATTTAAACGGCTTATGTTTTTATTTTTTAAGAAAGCATGACATAGTTAATTTTTATTAGATAGATAGATTGTTTTCATTTTATATTTAATTTTTTTAAAAAATAATAATTAAATATCAAAAAATTTAAAATATCAACCATTCATATTTATGTTACTGTAAAAGATGGCGTTGGTTCACAAGGGAGGTGTACGTGGGATCTTTCCTTAATTAAGGATGTGTGGTATAATAAGTACTTAAAAGCTTCAATTGTGTGTTTACCCTTTGAAAACAAAAACAAAAGCTTCAATTGTGAAAAGGGGAAAAAAAAAATCAGTTTGTGCTGAGCAAACAATACACGGATACGAAGGAAATTATCACGTATGAATTTGTAGTTGTGAATCGTTAATTAGTGAATACTTAAGAGACGTAGCTCACAGTTAAAAAAATATATAGTATTTTTATTTTAACAATAATTTTCGTTTAATTGGAATTTAAATTTTTAATGTATTAAACTGATCTATAAAAAGTATGTGTTAAAATCACTCAAAGTCAAAGAATAGTTCTGACAAAATTCAATAATACTACAATAACAAGATTAATAATGTTGGTCTTTTTGTGAATTGTTATGCTATATTACCTAATCACCCCTGATATTTTTTATATAAATTTTAATAAATTAATTATCTGAATGTTAAAAAGATTAATAATTTCATCTAAAAAAATATATTTCACTTATATTTTTTATAAGGTTATGAAACTGATTATTGGAATGGATTGGTAATTCTACTTTTACGAGAATGTCAAAAGACTATAAAACTAATTATGGTGTAAAAAATATTTCTTATTATTGAAATATTCATTATTTCCTTACACTTTAAATAGAGATAAATTGGTTTTTAATTAAAACAGAAATATAATTTTCCTAAAACAGTTAAAACTGTTGTACAAATTAACTAACTTTTCTTCCTTGAACCCTGCTTGGTCTTGGATAAAAGGCTATATTGCAGTTTTAAAATGTCAGTTTGCTTAGCCCCACAAATTTTGTAAATTTGTCATTTTCATCTCTGAAGAATGATTATCTTAAGATTTTCAAAAGACTATAAAACTATTTATGGTGTAAAAAAATATATCTATTATAAAACTATTTATTATTTTAGTACACTTCAAGAGAGATAAATTGGCTTTTAATTAAAACAGAAATACAATTTTCCTAAAACAGTTAAAACCGCCGTACAAATTAACTAACGTTCCTTCCTTGAATCCTGCCTGGTTTTGGATAAAAGCCAAATTGTAGTTTTAAAATGTCAGTTTGCTTAGCCCAACAAATTTTCATATTTGTCATTTTCATCTCCAAAGAATGGTTATCTTAACCACAAAGCAACTCCCAAGCCAAAAGAAAGAAAAACTAAAAAAAAACAAAAAGCCACAAAGCAAAATCTTTGTCCGTCAAACATATATATGAATGTCTAAAATTATATTAAACTCTCGATAATTTTTTTTTTATGTCGATGCATATTAAGAAATTAAATGTATAAATGTAATTAATAATGACTTCTTATAGTATTAGTAATAACTCTTTAAATGTATTAGTAACGTTTAATTAATATGTTGATTACGAATATTTTGACCAATCATTTACTCAGTGAAAAATTATGACTAATTGCATCTTCAAAGTGCTAAAGGCTACACATTGTTATTATTAGTTGTTGACTACCAACGTATTAGCAAACACTATTGACACATTTTAAAAGTTATAAATATAATGAGAAACTATTATTAATTACATTTATGTATTTAATTCTTTAATGTGCACAATATAATGTGGCATCTTTTCTTTTGGTTCATCGACCACAAAAAAAAAAGGAAAAAAAGAGTAAGGAAAACATTACATAGTAGCAACTCCTCTTTTAGCGTCTATCGGGAGGTGGTTGTTGACGCTCTAAGGGAAGACTCCAGTAGTATGATCTTGAAAGCTAGCAAGGAAGATACAAACACCAGAGTACAAGTCACAGATTTGATAATATTTGAATATGCAATCAAACAATTGTTAGGCAATCTTACTGTCAAAGAGGATGAGTTTCAAGGGAAAACCCTAAGGGCTAAGGATAATGTCCATCTACAAAATCCAATGAAGTACTTTCCCAATAGACCATAGAGTGAAGAAAACATTTAATCATTGCCTACTATCTTGTAACTGTTAATATCTAACCAGTTGACCATAGAGTGGAGAAAACATTTACTCATTGCCTACTATCTTCTAACTGTTAATATCTAACCTGTTGACCATGGAGTAGGATTTAGAAAGAACTAATTGTGCATTTCCTTCACCTTTCCTTTCCAGCAACCTATGTGAAAATAGTCTAGCCATTGGAGAGAAGATACAGTGGGGAATGGGCTGGTTAAAATTATTGATCAATTAGGTCCTGGAGTTCTTTTTCCAAGAAATAATGTTGCAATGTAGAGTAGCATTTATATGGGAAATTAGCATAACCGGATCAGCCTATAGAACACTGTGCAGAATATCATTCCTCGTCCTCAGTATGCCATGAAGCGCAACCACAAAGAAATTGGGAAAATGTTCAATTTGACAAAGGTGCTTTGGATTCTGAGAACCAACAATGGATCCTTGGAAGTTTTCAACCCTAATTTAGAGAGGAGGAGGCAAATCATATAACTCTAGTAAAGTCACATTGGAGAAAAATATGATTTGATGGATTCAAAAGCCTCAAAGCAAAAAGGATAATCCTGGTGCACCTACTTGTGATGGTCTTGAAGCACATCAGAGGTGGAAATGACCATATGAAAAAGCTTCCAAACAAAAAGGACTATTCTCACAGGAAGTTTATGCCCTGTTTGGTTCACGGCAAGTGAGGGAGATTGCAATGCAATCCATTACAAATTCTTATTTGGTTGACAGCATTCGTATGTAATAGTGGGAAGGAATTGTAATAGATTTCTGCATAATAAAAGGTGGGAGAAAGCATAGGTTTGGAGCCAAAATAGGAGAATCCCAAATTTGCCCTCACGAAAATATAATTTATTAGACCCATTTGTGAACATGCCCAATGAAACAAAATACACCGATCATCGCCCAGGTCCATCCCATCTTCGATAGTGAAGGTGTAAACCACCTCGACATCAGAGCTTTTGTTGCCAACCTTGCTATCTGACTCCAACCTAAGTAAATGAGACAATTTCATTTCTTATTTTCTACGAATATTCATGGATCACTCATGTGATGAAGCTGGTCTTTCTCTTTGAACTATGGCTACTTTCTTCTTCTTTCTTCCATTCATTGCACCTGTTTTATACCTAAAGAAATTTTCCTTTCTTTTTTTTCTTTTTTCTATTCACTATTGGTATTCGATGCCCATGAAGGCCAAAATGGTTCACTTTACCACATTTGCACAAGGGCCATGATTTTGTTATCCATGATTATAACCCACAATTTGTATGTCTATATTTTAGCCTTTAATGCAAATGCAGAGCAAGGAAAGTCATTGTAGAGTGACATTAAGGCTCATTATTTAGGGATTTCATGTACTAAATCTTTTTACCAAAAATTTTAAAATTTATTTCATGCAATCCCTTAAAGGTATTAGTTTGATATATACATAGTTGTAGCTCTAAAAACTTAGCATTTTTTTCATATAGAAGCACCGAGCATAATTAACGTCATTCCTTTAGAGCATGTTCACTATCTGTGGTTGACTATATTTTTATTAGCTATTAACATTATAGGGTGCTATTTGTGGGGCCAACATTTTAGTCTATGAATAACCAATTTTAATCCCTTCAAATGGAAAATGTTTTCTGCATTATTATGTGTGGGATAGGCAAACAAGATTCTTAATATTTTTGTCCATACTTAATGTCATTTGGGACTCCAAACCGTTAAGACCATATTTCTTTGGCATTTACTATCAATTTGGGACCTTAACTAGAAAAAGCCTTGAGGTCTCCACCATAAATTGGTTTGAAAATTTCATGACCTTATGTAAGTTGTTTAAAGTCAAGACCTATAAAGATGGGTTTACCAATGGTCATGGATAACCCACTTTGTACTGCTTGTGAGCCAACATATACACGATCATGGATAACATGTATGTCAGCCAACATAACCTAGGTTATTGTGCTCAATGTAAATAGCTATAGATCACTTGAGATTTGAAGTTTTTTCTCATTTAATGGTGTGGTTTTTGCTTGCTCTACACAATAGGTGTAAGTTGTTGATTCACATGTAGGTTAGCATAGTGTTGTATCAACGACTCATATGACCTCAATTTTGAAGTTCAAAGAATGCACCTAAGGTGTCTAGACTATAGTGGTGATGCCACATGTTATAACCAACTTAAAATGGTTAAGGCAACTTTCGATCATTTGTGTTCATTGCTATAGGATCTTAGTGGTCTCATACTAACTAGACATTTGTCGGTTGATAAGCAAGTTGTTATATTTTTAAACATTCTAGTGCATAACATCAAGAATCGTGTTATAAGATGTTCTTTTCAACGATCCCGCAAAACTATCCATAGAAATTTTCATTTGGTTTTGAATGCCATAATACCTTTGTATGGTGAGCTTTTAAAAGCCCTAGAGCCTATCCCTACATATTTGACTAGCTAAAAGTGGAAATGGTTCGAGATAAAGTGATAACACAACTTTTTCTTGCTAATTATGTCATTTGTTAGACTACTCCAAACATACTAACTCTTTTCCATTGAATTCTCTCGGTGCATTGGATGGAATACACATCCCAATCACAATCCCAACCAAAAGATAGGTATTGCAATCATAAAGGTTGAATTAACATCAATGTGCTAGGCATTTGCTTACAGGATGAGCAATTTATATTTATCTTCCCTAGGTGGGGAGAGATCAATAGCTTAAAATTAGGTATTGCGCAATGCAATTAATAGAAGGTATAGATTGAAAGTGTCATATAGTGTGCATCTTCCACTTTTTATGTTGCTTTTTGTAAGCTATTACCTAATGCATGCTTTGTCCTTTACATCTATATATGACCCATTATATGACTAATACATGCTTATTCTTTATGTTAGGCATTACTACTTAGTTGGTACCAGTACACAAACTATAAAAGGTTCTTGGCACCTTATAAAGGTTAGCGATGCAACTTAAGTGACTAGAGACATGGTCAACACCTGACCACCCCACATAAGCTCTTTAACATACAACATACATAGGCATGCAATGTTATTAAGAGATGTTTTAGCATGGTGAAAAAATGATAGGCGATCTTTAGGAGTCCTTCCTTCTACCCAATGAGGACACATGATTGAATGATCATTACATGATGTTAGTTGCACAATCTCATTAGATGGGAAGACAAGGATGAGCTCTTTAATGATGACCTCTTAATTAATGAAGCTGTCAAGCACATTTAAGATGCTAATCCTATAGTAGCGATGAAGACATCTAACGTATGATCCAACTTTTGCGAGTAACTGGCAAATGATATGTTCATTAATCACACTTCATAGCAAACACTTACCTGAAGGAAACATATGCGTGTGTGTGTGTGTGTGTCCATTTATGTTATGTTTGCTCTTATTTAATATATCACCCTACAAATGTTACTATCAGAAGGTCTAACTACAAACATTGTATTACACTATGTTACATTATATATGCTCCACAGAGATTTACTTGAAATGTTTTCATCCTACTTATATTTGTAATTGGTGTGCTTATCTCTTGTTTGTAATTTGTTTTACTCATATTTGCTTAATTCAAATCAAGTTTGTTAACTACTTCTTCGTATTTTTTCATATGTGTTTTAGCCGACCTGCATGGATAACTTGATGGAATCAGGCTCCCAACAAGGTAAACACCAATGGTCACTTGAGGAAGATGTCTACTTGGTTAAATACCTTTTTGAATTGTACTCTATTGGGAAGTATCTTATTGATGGATCCCTTAAGCTAGGTCATTTATAGGAATTAAAGAAGTTGATAGAGCAAAAGTTGCCTGAGTATGGCCTAAAAGGAGTTCCTCACATCCAATGTCGACTATAGATGTTGAAGTAAAGCTAGTCAGTAATCTTTGACATGGTGTATGGCAATAACACCTCAAGTTTTTGCTGGGATCTTGACATCAAATGTGTCATGCCAGAGAAGACTATTTGGGATGAATATGTCAAGGTATATACATACTCCTTGAACTATTTGTATTTAGTTTGTATCTGTGGTTGCCTTTTCTTATATAAGTTAGGATACTAATCTTTTGTCTTCTTTTGAGTAGGTACACAAAAAGGTAGCTATTTTCCATACCAAGCCATTCCCTCACTTCAAGGAACTTTACATAGTCTAGGTAAAGGATTAAGCCACTAGTGAGAATGCAAAGACAATAGGTGAAGTGAAAGAGGAGATGGCTAGTGGGGGCATGGAGGACCTTGATGACATTCACCTTGATGCAAAGGTGAAGCCAAAGGTAAAGGGTTCGAAGGTGCTAGAAGCGAATAGCAATGAGCCAATATCACATTCTTGTAAAAAGAAGCATAACAGCTATGATTGGGAATGGCTTTAGTCTAGGCCCTGCATAAAGTCAGTTCAAATATGGATCATAGCTTGAAAAAAGTTGCTTACACACTAAAAGAAGCTATGTGACACCCCAAAATTAATTAAAACTAATTATGATAATTAGGGAGTTAACGTGAATTAATTAACAAAATTAATTCAGAGATATTGGTACTTAATTAGGGCCTTATGATTAGTTCAATTATGCTTGAGGCCTAATATCGAAACTTAATTATACCATGAGCTTGGTAGGAGAGCCCAATACTAACTTTCTTGGAAGTCTAACTAAATTTTTTAGAAGCCCAAAAATTATAAGTGAATTTAAGTAAGACAAGAATCCATTTAGCCTTAGCCCAAACTTGGGGAAGTGAGTCTAAATAGGTCTTGGGCTATTAGATTAACACACTCCATCCCTAACATTAAAAATTCTACAGCCCAACCTAGTGAACCTTAGCCCAATATGTTAAACACCAACCCACTTGAAATAATAGGCCCATTAGACCAGCCCATCTTTACTAAAACTCTAAGAGGCCTTCTCTTCACCTATTTAGCTGCTAAGACACTCATGTTCTATAGAATAAGAAAGCCATTTTTGCACTTGAGAAGAGGGGTTAGGATTTTTCAACATTCTTCTACCATTTCTCACTTCTAAAGGAAGATTTGGTCAAGGTAATATATATATATATATAAAACATGTCTCCCTCATTCTCCTCTTCAGTTTGATCTGATTAGTTTCTAGTTTTGGGCATTTTTATCTCCTTCTCAAATCTAAAATTTAGTGTTTAGGTGACTCTTTGCAAGATTTTCAGAGTAGAAGTTAGAGGAATGATTGAGTAAATATTTTCCTTCTATTATATGCATTATTTTACTGAAAAATGTCCCCAAACACTGACTTTCATAATAATTTTTCTTATTGTACGAAATTATAAGAAAATGAAGATGAAATACTAAAATTTTTGGGCTTGATAACTCAAACCCAAATTTTAAAATGTCCTATGGTGTGTTCTTGGTAGTTAAGACTCAACCTAGTCCATTTGATCTCTTGGACATATAGGTAAGTGCTTCTCCTTCTCTTGTGAAGTGTATATGCTAAATTTGTAGCTTTTGAATTAACTTTTGGTGTATGGCTTGTATATATGTAAAAATGGAGATGTGGGAAGTGAACCATTGTGAGCTTTGATGTCTTAACCTTGAATTGGTGCAGTAGACCCTTAAGAAGCTTGGGTAAGAAGTTTTTAATGTATTCTTGTTAAGATTAATCTGTGGATAGGGAAATTCCTTGCTAATAGTAGTTGAACAATGATGATAATCATGCTTATGTTAGGCTTGATATGCTTTAAATTATAGTAGTAGTTAGAGGAAGAGTAATTGACTTTATTGAGGTAATCGGAGTTATTTTTCTTATTTCCATATATATGCTCATGTTAATCTAATATTTGTTACACATGCTTGATTTTGAAATGCTAAATGATTAGTTGACTACTTGAATTATGATTGTGACTAAACCTTGTGAGTCTATGGTGCAATTGTGGTGTGGCTGCCACCAGTGCATATGCTTCAATTAGGCACCAGATTGTGATCAGACCCCAGATACACTAAACCATGGTTGTGCTCATTATGGAGTAGGTGCCGTGGACGGACCTCTCTCAGTATTATTGGCCATTAACATATTGTGTGTGATTGCTGGTATGGGACAGTAGTCATTGGTAACTCAACTAATTCATTTACAAATTGAATTGATAATTTTGGTATTGATGATATAAAATTATATTGTATTGATCAATATGGACATATATATAAAATTTGTCTCTTGTTATTGAGATTGTATATCTCACTCCAGTTGTAGGCTAATATTTTCAGGGACTAGACCTTTTAGTGGCAAAGAGAAATTGATGGAAGCTTATTATATGGTTTGGTAGCACATAAGTTTGGAAATCTTATCAGATTGTATTGTGTAATTAGATTACTAGTTTTATATAATTGCTGCATTGCATCATGAATTGACAAGTATAGGGATTGTACATGTAATATAATTATCATGGAATTGAACATTATGGTTGTAATTGGCTAAAAATGGATGAATGACTTAATCTTGTATGAACATTAAGCATTGGCCCTATACTCCTTGTGGTCGGAACACTTTTGTTGTCACTAAATTATAGAATTCTCTTATATATCATAGTTTCATGAGTAGAAATCAACACTTAAATCTTGAAGTGAATAATGATGGATTAGCTAGGTAAATCAAGTAGATAAATATTATTAGAGTTTCACAAATTGAGGGAGAGTGGTCCTAAAGTGTTCCTAGAGGGAGAATTGGAGTGTATGAGAGGGAATTTGAGAGTTACAGGAATAGAGGGGAATTGCCCATGGCCAAAATGGGATTAGCTGCGGCCAAACGTGACAAAGTTATCCAGGGAAGGAAACAGAAAAGAATTGGTTGCGACAAAGAGCGATGTTAGCCGCAGCGAAATATGAGAGGCAAGTTTGGTAGTGTTCTAGAGGGTAATTCATCACGATGAAAGGGTTATTTGGCCGCAGCGAAATTTGTGCAGGTATAAGGAGTTGAACCTGAGAGTAATTAGCCATGGCGGAGGAAAATTTAGTTGCAGCGAAGGTGCTCAATTTCTCATATTAACCTAGAAACTTTGGTTTTCTCTATGGAAATGATAAGGAATAATTTAGAAGCACTTGTAGGAGACCCTTGTGAGTTAGAATTAATAGATGATAAGATTAAGGGCTTATAATTGTGGGTTTGATTCCTTCATATGCATAAATGGTTGTGAGTAATTAGTTAATGACTCTAACAATATCAAGATTTAAATTACCTCACCTTTTCCTAATGTAAGTAATCTCATAATGACTTCAAACCTCGATTGATGATTATTAATCGTGTTTTTAACCCTAATTACCATGATTAGAAGTTTGAGTCATCACAAGTAGCACAGGAAATGGTGAAGCCTCAAGTTTATTGCTTTCATTGTGAAAAAGACAAAGAGGCAATCACATTGCAACTCTTTGAGCAATTGAAATCCGTGGATAGTCTTATTGATAATGAAATATATACTATACACACTAGGCTATCTAAAAGTAAATAGCTCTTGCTTTGCTTTCTATCAATACCTGATGTAAGGAAAGCCTCTTGGATTAGGCGCACAATTGCATAGGCTAGTAGTCTTTGCCTTTTGTTTTTTTGTTTGTTTTTGGTTGTAAATATACCCTACAGGCTTATTTTAAACTCAAGTGATGGCCTATGTATAGACCCGTTGATGGCCTTCCTTTTGCTAAGAGCTTTGTGATGTTAAAAACCTAAAAGTTACTTACGTGCCAACATAATGTATGTTTATAGGGACTGTAAACTTTTTTTTTTGGTAAGCAAGGTATGAAATATGCTTCCCTTAACTATTTGATTAGTAAATCTAACCACTTTTATTTTTATAGTAAAGAGAGAAAATGGAAAAACATATGGTTAGTAGTGGGTACTTTATTATGCAAGCTAAGTTGATGATTATTTATGTACAAGCTTACCATAGAGTTAATTTTGATTACATTATACTTGTGCTTTGTTTGTGTGGATCTTTTTGGTATTGGGTTGATAGGAATGAATATATTTATTTACACTGGTTTGTACAATTGGTATGAGATAAAATCATATGCATAGATTTTTTTTTTCTTTTACTTATAATCTTTTTAAGGGAACTTTCATATTAGATATGGACAAAGTTAAGGCACATTTGGGTTTTTACCCTTGTTTTATTTACTTCCTTGCCTCTCCTTAGGTGGAACCTTATCTCCTAGTTTACATGTACTAAAAGATCTCTTAACTAACTATATATACAAAAAAAATTACAAAAAAGTAAAATTACAACATTTAATTTCTAGGCTTTCACATTGTTGTGAAAATATAATGAGTTTGTTGCATATATAAAATATCACTATTTATGCTATTGTGAAAGGAAAAAATTATTAGTATTTATGTTATAATATTAATGCCCTTATATATTGTTGACTAACTGCCATTCCTTTTTGTTTCAATGTAGATGTTTTAGTCATATGAAACTTTTACATAATAGTTGTCCCTTAAATTTGCTTATATCGCTTCATTTGGGCAATCCATTAAATGCTTTAGTTACTAATAACTATAGTTATCTTATGGATGACATAAGAAAAGATGAAGTGTTGAAAGACCAATATTTAAGATCAAGATACCCAATTTTCTTTGTTCTTTAACACATGTTTCATGTTCCATTATTTTGATATCATTTTGTCATAGAAGCTTAAATTTTACATATGATGTGGAAATCCCTAGGTTTAGGTAATTTGAGGATTTGTTATATTTGTTAGGAGTTACACTTAAGATATTTGAGTTTATGAAATTATTATTTCATCATTTGATTTTATTAGCATTCATTAGTCTAGTAGGCATAAGATTAAGATTTATTATTTCCATTGCCTTTAAATAGGTGTCTAGTTAGTTATTATTGTTGCTTAATTCTTATTGGCTGAAATTTGATGAGATCATAGAGTTGAGTCAAGGGGTTCTATTGTTATACAACAATGGCTGATGTTGCCTTAGTCGCTTAGGCACTCAATTAAACTAAGATTGATTTAATGCAGTATAGATCAACCCTAGGTCATTCTTCCCAAGGAGCAATTTAGGGGCTAGTAAGATTGAATTTACGTGTTTATTTGATATTTAAAAGTGTATGCAAATTGGGGGTTGAGATTGAGAAATTTAAATTCAACTAAAAGAGAAAAAATGAAACAAGTAATTAAACTATAATACTCTAAATTAAAATAAAAATGGTTGTGAAAATGCAAAGAACTAACAAGGAGGCAACCAAGGTTTTGCAAGGGGATTTCAGCTCTCATTACTCACCAAAGATTGATTGAGTCCAAGAGAAGTAATTAAATAATAGACCAATGAATTTAATTAACTTAATCCGAGGATAGGAAACCCTAAACTCAAATGCCCATCACTTGACTTAACTAGGAAACCCATAGCTAATTCAAGCAAATTGCAAGTAATTAAGCCAATTAAACTTCATTAAATCTTTTAACAATTAGATTCAATTAATTCTGGAATTTTTGGTTTCAATTACCTAATTGAACAATTAAGTAATTATACTACCCAATTCAACAATCAAGTAGCAAAAGAGACCAAGATATGCAATTAAAATCATAACATTAATCAAATTAATGCAAGAGAACTCTAACACCAATCTAATCAACATTATAAGGTCTAAAAACTAAAATTCCAGCAACCACAAAACATAATTTCAGTCCCAAATAATACCAATTCCAATTACAATTCAAGATAAAATTATTATCCAACCTAAAACTAGGTCTCAACATTAAATCCACATAGAAATTCCTAAAACTAGAAAATCTCTAAGTTCTTAAAATTGAAAGAGGAAAAGGTAGGAAAAAATAAACTCCCCAATGGTCTTCAATCCATTTAAAATTCAGAGCTCAAACCATCTTCCTCCTTGCTCCACCTTGGTGCCATCCCCTTAATTAAGCTTCCATTAAATTGGTTTCTCTAAACTCCTTCAATAATTCTGCCATGAAGATATGGTCAAGGAGAATAGAGATGGATGGTGATAATTCAGCTGGGAGGGAGACGTGCTAGACAGAGGAAAGAAACTGGATGATGGTGCTCTGCCTCCAATGTCTCTGCGTGAAGTCCAGGTGCTGAAGAAGAGTTAATAAATGAAGCTGCTCCAGACGTTTACTCCCTCCAAGCTTGAAAAGAAGAAGAAGTAGCAGCTCCTTCCTCTACGTCTTGGGTCTGGCGTCCCTCTGCTATGAAGACCAAAGAGGAAAAGTCAAGGCAGCAGCTCGTTCTTCTAGGCATCCTCTGTGGCAGTCCGAAAGATGAATGAATAAGCAGCAGCTCTAGCGTCCAGCTCTCTTCGCAGAATGAATCCAGAATAACCAAGCAGCAGCCTCTACTCACTCCAGACCGAAAAGAAAATCAACCCTCGTCCAGCGTCTCTCGTGCAAAGAACCAGTGAAGAATAATCAATCCTTCATGTAGCGTCCTCCACTGTTTCAGCGTCCTCCATCATGCAGTTCACTCTTCACTCCCAACGTCTTCCAGAACCAGAAGCCAGCTCCCTCTTCAAGCCTCCGGCGCCTCTGCACACTCCCTCAGCGTGAATAGAACCAAAGCCCCAAATAATAATGAAACAGTAGCCTCTCAGCTCCTTTTCGGCGTCTTCCAGCTCCCTGTTTCAGCAGCTGACTCCTTGCAATACAAAAAACCAAAGAAATGAAAACCTAATTTTATTTACAAAAATGCCATCAAGCTAAATAATCAAAATAATAAATATTCTGCTCCATTTTTTTTTCTTTGATCCATTTTAAATCTCAATTTAATTTGCCCAAAAATTCTGCACAAAATTAATAAATATTTTAAAGATTGGAAATATTTAATCCCTCAAAGAAATATGGAAAATAAAATATTAGCAATTTAAATCTAAAAATTCTCCTATTAATTCAAAATTATTTTATTTTTCAAAATGAACCAAAAATTCAAATATTGAATAATAAATCCATTTAAGCTCAAATTAATCATTAAAAATAATAATAAATGTGGATAAAAATATATGAAAATTAGCACTTATCAGCTATGTTGGAGAATTAATTTTCTATGGCCCTAAATAAGTGGCCAAGCATGCAAAGTTTAGCATCCTACTTGTTCTTATCCAAACTAATGAGAGAATAGCTTAGTGCCATAATGAAATTAGAATTTCTCTAAAAAAAGTGTTATAGCTACTTCTTAGCAATGTTTACTTGTTTTGGATAAGATTCATATTATTATCACATGTTGTCCATTATTTTGTTAATATTTTTGTTTTTGTAGTATCATTAATGATATTTTGAAGGAAATGAAGAAAGAATACATTTTTTAACAAGATGATGAACTTTCTACTAAAATGTAGACTTGATTTCACATAAAACTAGACTAATCATTGGGCAACTAATTTTAGAATTTTTAGGCAATGCATCTACAAAAAAATATGTTATCAAAATCTTTGAGTAAATCTATTACTTTCAACTTCTCCAAAAATCTAAAATGAGCTTTTCCTTTATTATTTAGTGTACCATAATCCTCACTATAAGTTTCTCTTAATTTTGTCTTCCAAAGCATAGAAGTAAATGAAGAACAATTGTACAAATTAAGCAAAGTTACAATTTGGAATTTTATTTGCCTCTATAGAGGATTTCCACCTAAGGTCTTTTGACATCTAAGAACAAGGTATATATGTGAAATTGATAATTTAACTAATACAACAAATATTTGATTAGGAAAGAAAATGACAACCAAAGCTATCTTTAATGACGTCTAGCTAACCTGTTATTTCTAAGGCATGAATATATCAATATAATATATAATTATATGGTATACTTATTAGAGTTGCCTTTCAAGTTTGATTTTGGTATAACAACTTACCTTATATGGTAAACTTTGTTTATTCAATTAGGCATACTATTAATTTGAAGTATCTTATAGTAACTATAGTGGATTTTCTCATTCTTCATATTTTGGCTTCTTTTTCATCTATTGTAGTTATGAGGTTGAACTCACCATGGCTAAGGAAAAGCACCTAGTGGATGTTTCAATATACTATTATGTGTTTAGTAGTCTTCTATTTATGATACTTGTTAAAGAATTTCAAGATAAAGGAAAAATTAGTAAAGATATTGGCTATGGTAAGTATATATTTGTTCTATATATGGAATCCTAAGTTGAACTTAGAAGGCCAACTATGAATATTTTATTCTGAAGGCTGTTCTATTCAGTATAAAATGATATTCAATGAAGGCTTCAGTCATAATCATAATAATAGTGGCTATTTGTGAGTTCCTTAAGATGAAATATCTTTAACTAGTTATACATGTTTTTTTTTCCCTCTGGTGACAAATTAGATAACTAATTATAAATAGCTTCCTTTTAGCTTCTATGCAGAGTCCAAAGATTCAAATGAATAATAAGGTTAAGTAGGAAAGAAAGATTTGCATGGATAACTCAAACAAAGGGCATACATGAGATAGAAGGGTATGGAAAGCTCTAATACAAAGTGGAGATTTGAAATGATAGTGTAATTGTAAAAGGAAACTAAGAAGACTATAAAAATCTTCCACTAAGAACCAATTTGGGCCTTTTAATTACTTTCTCAGCTTAGCATGTCTTATGTAATATTCTATGCATGAATACACTAATTGAAACACTAGAAATTGAGGTAAACTAGATATTAAAATTGTATTTTGTTTATTATTAAGATTTAAAGGGATATATATACGTATATATACATATATATACACATGTATATATATATGTATGTATGTATGTCTTCATATATATATATACATATATATATGCATGTGTGTGTGTGGATTTGACACGAAACCCCCTTGGGTTATAATAAATGATGTAATACTTTACTTTGGTATTGCTGTTCAGTTAAGGGACAACTTGTAAGGGTTTAAACATTGTGAACAAAAAGATTTAGCTAGATATAGATGGACGCTTTGCCCTTGGCTACAATGACAATATTATGTTTAACACAATTTCATGTCAAGTGGATGCTTATTGTTATAATGATTAAGAAGGTAGTAGTTGGATAGTATTTTCAATCATTATGTAAACTCCTTGGTTTACATAGCACATTTACAAATTTGCAATTTGTTGCTCTTCAATTTTTGTAATGATATTAGATTTTGCTTCAATAGTTATCCATCAATCCTCATTTCAATTAGAACTTATGAAGGATGTTGTCTCTATTTTTAATTATTTTAAGTATGATAGACTATAACTAGAAGTTCCTTGTTAGTTGGGGCTCAATGTTATGAGTGACTTTATTTATTAGGAAGAAAATTATGACTTGGGTATACCAAATTACTTAACACTAATCCAACCTAATTATGAGATAGTTTTAGTTCCAATTCTTGATTACAAGGAAAAATTTATGCAATAGTGATTAAAGGGATTATTAGAAGATTAATAGTCAAACAGACATTAGGCATGCAATGTTAGTATGAAAATATTACAATGAACTTTATACCAATTACCCAGTGAATAATGACAATATGATAACTATAAAGACAATAGACTGTATACAAAAATATCAATCACCTAAGGACCCATTTACTATGATGTATAAAATAAGGTCTGATAATATAAGATCTAATAGAATAAGACTTGATAAAATTTTAAAATTATGCAATGTTTAGTATGATATTGTATAAAAAAATGTATCATATAAGATAATGTTATTATTTATTTAGTGATACACTATATAATATTAGATAAAATAAAAAGCAATCCTTTTAACAAAAATACCTTTTCTTTAAAATATATATTATATTTATCTAAATTTATTATATTATATTAACTTTTAGAGAAAAAGCATAAGTGAATAGGGTTGCATATAATGTATGACGACCTAAGTAATCTGATCCAACTTGGTCATATTGAGCTGAATAGTTAAAAATAATTTGAGCAAACTATATTAGGTTAGTCATGTTAGCCAATTTTAGCTAGCCTGACCTAATCTTATAATTTTTTTAAAAAAATATTTATTTTATAAAAATTTATATGAAAATTTTATTTTTTTTAAAGGCAAAATATAATGTTATAAGAACTTATATAAATTTTTTATTTTTTAGGAGTCAACTTATAATTTTTACCAAACATTAAGCAAAAAAAGTGGTTTAGTTAACTTGAAAAATTAATTTAACCCAGTTTCATACTAAACTAATTAGACCATGTCTAATGCTAAACCAATTTTTGCATGGCCCATCTCAATCCTATAAATTTTTTTAAAAAAATTATTTTATAAGGATTTATATGAACATTTTTTATTGGTAAAATATAATTTTATAGGGACTTAAATACAATTTTTATTTTTTTAGTGTTATTTTATAATTTTTACCAAAAATTATTTTATAAGAACTTATATGAAAATTTTATTTCTTTAGAGTTATTTTATAATTTTTATCAAAAATTTAAAATGTCCCAATTAATCTAATCCGAACTAGTATTAATTAAACCTAGTCAAGCTTGGGCATTAGACTTAGAAAAAGAAGTCTGATGCAAATTTGGGTCGAACATCAGATTATTCTGATACTCAACCCATATTCAACCTAATCGGATTAAGCTAAAACCTAACCTAGCCTAACCAATAGATATCCCTATGAGTGAGGGATTAAAATCAGAAAGTATTAATAAAATTTTATATATCAAAATCTAATCAAGCCTAATCCCACTCCTCTAAGCATGATTAGGTTATATATTATTTTAATGTATAATAAATGTATGATGTATAAATTTATATAATACATTACTTGTACTAAATAAGTGACAAGTCTAAACATATTGCACTAGTTTATAATATCAGGTTTTATACGATACACTAAATAGGCCATAAATAAAATTATCAATAAACATATAAAGGTAATGTATAAAATAATTAAATATATTAACATTTTGTGCAACCATAACATCTTGCACATAACCATTTGTCTTTGTAGTACACTTCCTTGTGAAAAAAAAAACTATTAAACCTTTTTTTATATCAACTATAACCATTACAACACCTAATAATCATATGATAGCAAAAAATTATCATAACATAACATAGATCTTGTTCGCACATGCACGGGAACTACCCTATTAACACCTAAACTGTTATATTCACATATGTAAAAGGATAAAACAAATTAGTTATCCAGCCAACATGCATCAGTTTTCATTGACTTCTTTTAACTACTTTGCTATTAGTTGCTTAGCCTTATCAAGTTCTTCTTTCTTGCTTTAAACAATTCATCTACCTTATAGCATAATTCCATTGCACTTGCAATGGGTGTTAGGTGAAGGCCAAGCTGTGATGGGACTCAGTCATCATTACCTCCAGCTATATTAAGTGATCTTTCAACTAGGACCTATCCAACTCATTCCTCTTAAGTTACTCTTCCACTAATTGTTATGCTTATAGTCGTGATGCCTCAACTTAAAAGGCCTGACTCTCTTTTCACGCAACCATCATGGATGCAATTGTGTGGAGAAAGGTGGAATGCAATGCACCAAGTTAACCCCAAGTGAGGTCTTTTACCTCATGGCTCTCTTTTGAAGGTGAAGTGATACATATGTCATTTGGTTTTAAGTTCCCTAAGCAACCATCCTTTAGCTCCCTCATCCTTTGGTTTGAAATTCATGGTCCTATCAAAATCGATTTTGTCATTGAAGCCAAGATGTTAACTAGCAACACAAGGAATGGGCCAATGTGAAACTATTAAATGACCTCACACATTCAAGTTACGTAGGGTAAAATGGCGTATAACAAGACGCAAATATCGTATTGAAGAAACAAACACTCAGTCATATATTCAGAATTAACTTAAACTTTACTCCAAGTTTAAAGCTCATCTTTGGATAACAATATTAACTAATAGGATGTCATCATTTTAAAGGTTGGTTTAGACAACTTTCAAATCATGATAGATATAAATCAAACACCAAAGTCAAAAATGCTTTTCTATAATGAAAATCACTATGGGTACATATTAACCAAGCAAAATTAGCATAGCTCCACTAATAAAACCAGAAAAGCCAATCTAAATACCAATAACAATACTGCAATTTCAAGTGTTTTTGGATGTTCAAAGGTCATAAATGTGGTCTATAAGAACCCTCTAACATTGCAACAAAAAACACAAATATATAAGTATAATATAAAATTTATTGATAGCTACAATGATGAAGACATTAATTAGATATGTGTGTGTGTGTGTGTGTGTGTATGGATGGGTTAAAGGACCATTTGGTCAACTTCACTTCTCCTTTTAGGCAAATGGATGTAACAAATAAAAATGGGTATATTACAAAAAGAATGACTTGAGAGGAGGTTGTAGATTCAAAAAACATATTAATCACCCACATGTGGACCTCAAGGCGCTCAAATTCTCCAGATAACACAATTCCTTATTTGTAAATCTCCTTTTCCATCATTGTTAATGTAATTTTTGCTTTCCCAATATGTGCCTATTTAGGGAAACTTAGAAAGTGAAGACGAAAGCAGATTATAATTTTTGAACAAAAAAATAAAACCAAAAAGGTTAAAGATATAACTACAAAGAAGGTTTTATTAGATCCTCACCAAAGACTACTCAGAATATGCCAATCTGTGTTACCCAGTGTAATGTGTGTGGTGGAGCTAACTGTCACAAACCCACACCCATCTAATGCTGATAATTCATTATACTTGAAGATTGTTTGATTCTAACTTAGATGGCACTCTTGCTTAACAACAAGTCATTGGATCTTCAAACATTGTTAATGGAGAAAGAGATGCTGCACAGTGCCCAAGTGAGGATGTTAGGGTTCAATTCACTTTAATGAACATTGAAGCCATCAAAAATTGTGAAAACAATTTTAGTAGGGGCATATTTATCCTTTCATAATTTTTGTTTACATTCTTATTTTATTTCTTTTCAACCAAACAATTAAATGTAAAGGTATTCATTTTCCTTTCCATAGCAAACCAAACATAAACAACAAAATCCTTTTCACCTCATTATTCTTTTCACAATTACATCACTCATTATTTTGTGAACCAAAAAGAGTCTTAATATTCCAAATATTACTCCAAAGCTAGAGTCATTTAAGGCATTAAGATCGTTTTCTTGCCTAAGGCAAATGAATTCTTCCCTAGTGGAATATGATCCACTCCTACTACCATTCCATATTATATGTTCCTTCTTATCCATATAAATGAAAGATAACAAATTTAGTTACTTAACTTAGGAGGATAAATTTTTTCCAAAGGTTGTAATTCCAATTAGATTAGTGATGTAGAATAAGGTCTAAGAAATATTGAATATGGTTGTTCTTAGATCTGATCCGGGCTACATTCATTAAAAAATTGGATCGTGCATGTGAAAAAAAAAATTTGCTTTAAAATTTAGCACAAGCTTAGATAATTCCTTTAACTTTTAGCTTAGGCTTGAGTCCCAAAAAATGAGACAAGTCTAATCTATTTTACTTGCAACAACATGGTTTTAATTTTTATTTTATTTGGTGAAGTAGTTCTAAATTTTTAAGTTCTAAATTCTCCCATACCAAAGATCCATTTAAGTAAACAAATTATCACCAAATGTTGTGCATAATGCAACTGATAAAGATTATGGAATTGAAATGTTTACTACAAACAATGAAATATGTCTAAACACTTTCTGATAGAATCACGTGTTAATACCCCATGTAAAAATTAAAAATATGGCATTTGTGTTGATTTTGGTGAATAGAATCATTAGTTTATTAAAGTTGGTTAGTAGATTTATCATGAAAGAGCATGTTTTTTATTTTTTGAAAATAGGATAGATTATTAATTCTACAAGACTATACAATACGTTACTAAAAATTACAATTAAATAACTAAGACAAAATAGATATATAAATAAATAACTCTGCACCATCTCCTTAATCAAATAAAACATCAAATAATTGATTCACTTTAGACACTTGAGCTTCATTCTTTTACACTTTCTTTCCTCTTGCATTGCACCACTAAAGTTTAAACCAATATCTTTCCTTAACATATAGCTATTAGTACCTAAGAAACTTGGCCTACTTTCTTCAACTAGGTTAGTTAGGTGGTAAAGTGAAAACATGATAAAAAATAATTATATTGATTAATAATATATAAAAAAAAGTTTATCATAATAAAGGCTAAGCTTAAAAAAAGTCTAAATCTGATTTGTTTTATATTCAAGTTTTTTTAAAATGAGCCTACTTTTGTCAAGCCTTTTTTTTTTTCAAGCTCATGCATTTTTTTTAGGCTAAGTAGACGTTTCGATCTATAATCAAATCTAGTTATCCCTACCTATTTGCATGGGCTACCAAATGTGGTGATTAATCGGGATATCTTTTCCAAAATACCCTTCTACATCCATGAAGCATTCAAATGCTTAAGGAAAAAGCCTTGAGGAACATTTTTGTAGTAGTTTTAACTTGAGACTTTTGGTGAGGAGTGGGTTTTGCTTTCCTTAAAAAATTTTCCAAATTTGCTTGGCTAGAAAGGTCTTATTGAATAAACTAAAATGCCTAAGCTCAACCTTTCCTTGCTCAGTAGAAAGATAAAGAAGCTTCCAATTCAAAAGATGTATCTTGGCCTTGTCCTTATTAAAACCCAAAAAAAAGGGTAATATGAGAGTTAATGGCTACACAATGTTTCTAGGGAAGGTCTATGCTGGAAACCTAGTAAGTGAGGCTAGAGTTCAAAACAAATTTAATTAAAATAAGCCCATAGCTTGAGATAAAACTCTAGCTTTCCACTCTTGAAGCTTAGAGTCGATTTTCTTAATCGATTCTCTATAGATGGTCTTCTTGTTTCTACCAACGTTCACCCATTTACCCAAGTGCTTACTCAATCTCAATGCATACTTGACGTTAAAAATATTACCTAGGATTTTTTTTGAATTTATGGAGGGTTTCAAGACTCAATACTAACTCTGACTTTGCCCTATTAATAAATTGCCTTAAGATTTTGCTATAAAAATTAAAGATTTCTTAGACATGGCCCTAAGAAGCTAAGGAATTCTTAAATAATAAAATCGTATCATTCACATACATTAAGTAGGTAATGGTCTCTGCATCACGACAAATTTTGATACCCTTTCATAGCTTTTGACATCCCCCTAGCAACAAGGCAAGATAGGACACGGGTATAAAGGATAAAAATATAAAGGGAGATGGGATCACCCTAGTCCCCGTTGAGGATAGAATTTGTTGGTAAGGGAACTACTATAAGAAATGGTGGATACGCAATGTGTGATGATTCTAATCTAATTACCTAAGAAGTTCATTTTGGTAAGTACCACTATAATAAAATTTCACAAGAGCATGTTATAAGCTTTTGATATATCCATTTTGAATGCGCAATTTCTTTTAATAAACCCCTTGGTCTTGTGCAGTAGTTGATTTCAGAAATAAGAGTATCGTTAAAGATTAGCCTACCTTGGATAAAAGTACCATAATTCGAGGCAACGTGATCTTCTAGAATTAACTTAAGATGGTTACATATGACTTTAAAAAGAACTAATTAACTCTCATGCTTCTTAAACCTTGTCTAGAGTGATTGATTGCAAAATTCCACAATATGCTAGTCATAATTACACACTATAGTCTATATATTATATAATACATACTATTAGAACTGTAAAATGGGAGTAAGCCCTTTTATATATTAAAGAGGCTATATTTAGAAACGCGTATCTGTTGTAACTTTCGTATTATTAAAAAATTTAATATGAGTATATTTTTATTTTTATTTTACTAAAAATTATTTCTATTTAAGATTTAAAATTTAAAATCAGTCACAATTTAAAATTAAATAACTTGACTTTTATTAAAATAATAAAAAATATAATCCAACATATAAAATGATTAATCTAAGTGAGTAACTTAAACCCATATAAATTTTTCAGAATAAAATTTAAGTATACTTTTTAAATATTTATTATTTAATATTTTAATAAAAATATAATAAATGGATATATGTTGTATATCAAATTTGTTTGTTTCGGCTTGCCTAACGGATTAGCCAGCAAGCCCGATGCCAACGTCTTTCTGCTAGTTTTAGAACAATAATAATTAATTATGGAAATTGTCAACATTATTTCTATCTTGCCATTTATTATTGTTCTTTTAGCATTGCATCAAAATGTGAAGATCAGATGAAAAAAATTACACTCTTCTAAGATAAAGAAATTCCTGCGAGCAGTAATTAATATGGTAAAAATCTAAAAGATTTTCCTCCCATGTCTTTATCGAGTGAATGCCTTGACTTTGATCGGATAAATCAAACTTCCACAAAATGAACTTAATTACTACAAGAACCCCTTGGCTAGAAATCTTACAGATCTTTTACAATCACTTACAATAGAGAAACGGAGGATCCATGACATTGTAATCTAATGTTGCTTCATCCAATGAAGTGGAGAGAAATTTTGATGTACACCAAGTGCATATACATTCGACGGTTAAAAGTTGTTCTATACATATAGAAAATATATTTTGTATATGTGGACCTAAGAATTTTTCTAAAATGGAAGTGTTCTTACTGTATGGACTTGGAGAAGCTTGAAAAACATTTGTTTGGAAGACACTATCAGCTACGTTGAGATTAAAAGAAAAAAAAAATCATGTTGGCAATTACATCCAATAGTATTGCTTTGCTGTTAATACTGCATGGAAGAACAACTCATATTTGAAATGCCTTTTGCAAATGACTGATGAATCAAGCTGCAATATAAGGCAAGTTCATGACTTGGCTGGGTTAATTTTGAGCTTTTTTTATGGCCCTTCCCCCCCCCCCCCCCTTTGGTTGCAACCAAAAAATATTCAATGAGTCAAAAAGATGTGAATGTAAATATCAGTTGTTCAAGGATTAATCAAATGGGTATATAGTAAAATTTGGGATCATCATCCTCTCAATTTACTTGAATTAATTTACGAGAAAGAAGAGAAAAAAAAAAGAAGAAGAAATAGATGGAATTTATTGAATGATCATATATATATATATATATATATTTGGTTCTCTTTTTTTAAGATCTCTTGTAATATTACAGGATCCAGTTCTGTAGAATTTGGTCTTGTACCGGTATTACCAATAATTATCACACATATTGCAAGGTAGCAAAAGAAAAAAAAAAACATCAAATTAAACTCTAAAATAGTAAAATGCACAGATACATAACTCCCGGAAGCTTGATTTATCAAAACCAACTCATTACCTTCGGCTTTTTAAAACTATCAATATGATGTAAAAAATTTATTAACTACAGTACTCAATCGTCAAAACTATTAAATAAAATACTTAATTTTTTTTGGGGGGTAATTTAAAGAACTCCACCTTTTTCTTTTTTCTTTTTTCTTTTTCAAATTTAAATAGAACACGGGATTGCTAAACCCGCGTTTTGTAAGGTATACACAGAAAACGGGATGTGGGATTTTAACGGGGAGGGTACGGGGTTGCGGTGGGATATGGGAGGGGGTATAAAATAAGATATTATAATATATTATTTAATATATTTTATTTTATTAGTGTATTAAATAATATTTTTAACAAATTTTATTAAATAGTATTTTTTTGATATAAAATATTAAAATTATAATAAATTTATAAATTATAATTTTATTAATAAGGTTTTTTGTTTAATTATAATTTAATTATCGTCAACTTATTTTCATAATAAAAATATTATTTCTAGTTTTACAAAATAAATAATTTTATAAAAAATAAGTCAACTTTGTTTGAGGTGTTGATTTATAATTAAAAAAATTATAAATGTAACCTTTTATGTTATTTTAAATAAATAAAAATTAATAATAACAAATGATAACAAATATTTATTAACATCATTTTTTACTTAAAAATAATAAATTTATAGACATAATATTTTTATAAACTCAGAATGGATCAACTCACATTGTGAAAGTCCTTATTCCCAGAATAACTTTATTAACCTTAAAAAGCCTAATAACAACTAACATATTATTAGGTGTTAAAAAAAATAAATTCCAATCAACGCAAACACTAATATTAGGACACAATCACTAAAATTAATGACCTGTAAATTTATTTTGACAAATATTTGTTATCATTTTTTATTATTAATTTCTATTTATTTAAAAATGACATGAAAAAATAAATTTGCAATTTTTTTATTATAAATCAACGTATCTAATTAAGTTAAGCTGATTTTTTTTTCTGGTATAAAATTCTTAATTTTATAAAACTTAGAGAATATTTTTATTATGCAAATGAGTTAAAAATAATTAAACTATAATTAAAAATAACCTTATTAATAAAATTATAATTTATGAATTTATTATTTTTAATATATTTTAATATTTTAGATTAAAAATTAAATAGCATATTAAATTCAACCATTAATATACTTTAATAAAATATATTAAATAATATATTATAATATTTTATCTTAAACCCCTACCCTAACTCCAACTCCTGCCCCACGCCCTACCCCTGTAATCCCATGTCCCTCCTCCCCTCTTGGCCAATAAAGGCAATAAGGAATGAGGAGTTTCACACTCCGTGTTTCTTTAAACTTTTCTAAAAAAAGATTAAGTACGTCAATCAATAATTTTAACAAAGTATTATAATTAATCATTTTTTACACTTTAGCAACAGTGTTAAAAAGCCAATTACGTCCTCTTATTCTTGCTTCCTAGCAACAAGGAGAAGTAAAATAGAGTCCTAAAGAAAAAACCCCAACCCACTGTTACACACAAACAGTACCACTTGCTTAACTGTGTTATCCCATTCTGCTGCAATATATCCCTACCAGTTGTCAAGCACGTTGAGCTCGTGATATTCACCCCTAATGTGGCACTCAAGCTCTCCAACAGCTTCAATTTCATGGAAGTTGGCACCATCCCAAGCGGCGTGTTATCGAAAACTTGCACCCCTTTTGCAAAGCAATTCACTGGGTCATCAAACTCGTTCTGCATAACAGCTTCATATGGGTATTTCACCAAAGACAAGTAGTGAAACCAAATCCAGTAAACTGGAATTCTATCTCTGTTAATGAAGAATCCACTGAAAAGCAAGAAATATGCTAAGGTTTTCACCACTATCGTGTACCCCAGCATGACGTGAGGTAGCACGCCGGAGAGGAAGGTGACGAAGGAGTTACCTGCCCAAAATGAAGCAAAGATGAAGAGGAAATAGAACAAGAAACCAAATAATCCTCCCTCAAGCCCCACTGCCCAAAACGTCGTCGTCGCAAAAGCTAATGAGAGGATAAGTAACGAAGGTAATGCTACTAGAGCGTGAGACACGATATAGGATGATCGGCGGTAAGTGTGGTAAGCAGTTTCTCTCATGAAAATATATCGCTCCTGGAGGAAGACAGGGAGGGCTTCTGCGGTTGTGTAGAAGGTGGAGGACATGGCGAATGCGAAGAAGCTAAGCCTTTCCAGGACCCCTTTTGGAGAGTTATCTAATTGCCAAAACACAGAGGCTAGAATTGACCCAGTTACCAATACTATAGCCAATCGAATCCAGAGTAGCTCAGGCATTCTACACGAATTGATAAATGATCGTTTCGAGAGCTTTGCCACTTCAATCCAGAATGGGTTCGCAAATGTTGGTACCTTTGAAGTTGGCCTTGCATTTTTGGTGTTTATGCCTCCTGACACCAGTTTACCTCTCGAGATGCTTCTGCTAATCGCTTCTTTCAACGATAATCCATGGTGATCACCGTCAGTGTTATTGCTTCCCGGCTGCTTCATGATCTGCCACGACTTGTTAAACTCCACCAAGCTCTGGGTTCCGCTTGATGAACTTTCTGACAGAAATAAATTATTATAAATATCCAGAATTACAAATTATAATCTACGCAAAATATCTGCATGCGTTAACACACAATAGAATAATAGAGGTGTATGCAGACTGGAGTTTCTAGTCTCTTTTTCTATATACATTCTGAATAGTTAGGTTCAACGAGGCCGTATGAATTCTCCTTGTATCATTAAGTGGCCATTATAAACAAACTGCCTGCACACTAGTACGCATTTATCAATTTATAATTTAAGTTAAATTGAGTTCCAAGTCAAATAAGCATGTAGTTTTATATAAAAATAATCAATACACAATTAATTTAACATTCACCTCAATCCAAACTTTCATTTGTATAAAATAATCTTATGTTATTCCACGTTTATAGATTTATAAAAAGCATCACCTTCTAGCTCGCGAATCAGGTCCAATGCAAACTCTGTTTGGTTCTCATTTTCTGGTATTGGGCGCTCAAATTCAGCGAAGAAGAGCGGAAGCTGCTTGGTTGAACCACTGAACACTATTTCTCCACGTGATAAAAAGATCATTCTGTCGAGAAGGCCAAGTATTCGGGAACTGGGTTGGTGTATGGACATGATGACGATGCTTCCGGTGTGGGCGATTGTCTGCAAGACCTTCACCACCGTGAATGCGCTCGTGGAATCGAGTCCCGAGATAGGTTCGTCGAGGAACAATATGATGGGGTCGTGGATTATATCAATGCCGATGGAGACACGGCGTCTTTCGCCACCCGACACCCCACGGTGGCCTTCATCGCCGATAACGGTTTTGGCAGCGTTTCTGAGGTCGAGCTGGTCGATCAGAGCTTGTACTCGCATCTTCTTCTTGGATTTAGAGAGCTTGTGAGGCAATCGGAACTCAGCTGCAAACATCAGAGTCTCTTCCACTGTGAGCATTGGACAGAGAAGGTCGTCTTGCATTACATAGGCTGAAATCACTTTCAGAAGTCGCGATTCTAAGGCCTCGCCGTTCAATGTTACGCTCCCTTTCAAGCTTCCCTTGGCTATTCGGTTGGCCAAGGCGTCAATCAGAGTGGTTTTCCCGGAACCACTTGCCCCCATAACGGCAAGGATCTCGCCGTCACGAGCATCCCCGGAGATTTCATTCAGAAGAGTCTTTTTCCCTGGCGCTCCGAGACGGTTATTCCTCGGTCTCGAAAACAGCATTGAGAAGTTCATTTTTTGGCGGACCTTCACACTGTATGTGAGATTGTTGAATGAGAGCACAAAAGTCAACGAGCGAGGCTCGAGACTGGAATCAGTCACGTCAAGCGTGCGGTACGCCGCCATGTCGCTGTCGTCACCGTTGGCTTCCTTCCGGTAGTCTTCGTCGAGCTGGAAGAGTTGCCAGAGGGTTGGCAACTCGGGTGCCGTGATGCATGATGGATCGCCAAGCTCCATGACACCGAAATACGGTGTCGTATTTCACGCCTGCAATTGGTAAGGGATGGTGGTTCGCGACCTTTAACGACGTAATTTTGGTGTGCTGAGTTTTAGAAACACGCAGACCTCAGCTGGAGAGCCGTGAGTTAACGGCGTTAGAGATAAGTTGTCGTTCTTCCTTCAATGGGTTATGAAGGAAGAGCATTGAAACTCGAAGGAAGCAAAAATGGCTGCTATATTATACCTTTACTTGTCATGAGGGTGTGGGAGGTATGATAGAGGTGACCTACAATTCTTATGCCGTGTTTCGTAGAACAGGAAGGAAAAGGAAAAGATTTTTAAACATGTTTGGTAGAATTGAAATGATTTCCTGATGATAAGTACAATGGAAACAGATAAAAGAGATGGTGCTTCCTTCACCAAAGTGTTCTTCTTCCTTCAATGGGTTTTGTGTCGGGTTTTGTTTTTTCCGTATAGCAATATTGAAAGAAGCAAAAATGAATGTCAAATATATATTTACTTGTGTTGTAACTTGTAAGGCAGTGGGAGGTGCGAGAGAGGTGAACCTTAACTCTTAATTAATCACTCCTCCGTAAGTTTCAATTTTTTATCGTACTGGGGCGCAAGTGTTGTTTTTTGCAATGTTTGGATTTGGCTCCCACATAACCAACAGTAAAATTCAAATCTTTGCACTATTGGTTATCACGGTGACAAAACTAAGTTGAGTTTTTTTTAATTACATTTTTTGATTAAAAATAAACATGTAAAAGAATTTAATCATATAGTACTCACTCGTGGAAAATTTTTAATGGTCATAATTTTATTAAAAAAAATTATTAACTAAAAATTATAATGTACAAAAATTTTACTTCAATTTTCTCCCACCCTGTTGCCCATGGCTGGCCTCTTGTCGAATTAGACTTCCTAGCGGGGCTATAGCTTGTCAGCTTCCACATTAACTTAGCTCACAAGAGACATGCATACGAGGTCTTTGCTTAAATAGCAGCATATTCTTGTGAGCCCACATGGAATAGATTTGTGATGAATTTTGGGCATATAAATAATTGTGGTGTACATCCAATTAGGTTGATCTTTGGGGCATAACATAATAGTCTTGTAACAAGTAATATTAGAATTAGTTTCATAATTATTGTTAGAATGGATAGTATCTGACTTTATCATAGATAGAATGATAAGACATTTGTGATAAGAATATCACAAATTAGATAAATGTATATATTGTGAGCTCACGTTAAATAAATTTAAAAGGAATAAAATGAAATCTGGACATATAAATAGATGCATTATACACCCCATTAGATTGGATTTTTAAGAAGAGAGTAATGGTTTAGTGTACTATAAGTATTTATAAATTACCTATCAATCATTAGCTTTTATGTATAGTAGGTCAATAGATAAATATTATTGATAATAATTTTATTTATGAAGAATTAAATTAAAAATATATGTTTGTGAATAATTAGATTAAAAAAATTCTATGAGATATAAAAGTAAGAAATATTTTATTTGTAAGAGAACAAATTAAATAATATCTTATTTATAAAAGATCAAAATAGGTTTTAGTTAAATAACATCATTAAGGATTATTTAAATTTTCATCAATTTTTCCTATGAAAAAATGCAAGGGCGTGGTTTTTATATATAAGCGTATGATTTTTTTAATAGTAAGAATACAAAAAAAATTATACCTAAATTTAAGTCAATCAAACAATTTCAGAAACATATTAATATATACATTTATTCTCTTAAATGCACCAAACTGAGGCAGAGGTTAGCCCTTAATATTGCTCATGAAGGGATTTAATCTCAATTGATGTACAAATTGGCTAAATAATATGCTTAAAGTGCCCAAAAAAAAGATTAATATCTAGATATTATTTTAGAAAAAAACCGAAATTTTGTATCAGGAGTCAAACATATTTTTGACCCTCCTGCAAAATTGAAATTGAGCTCAAAATAAATGGGCCGTGGCCCAGTTTAAACCTGCTCTTCTAAAGTCTAAACGTCAAGTGGAATTTTTTTAAGCCCAAATTAGTGACAAAAAATGAGGCCCAAATTTAATTGCACTTTGTGCCTTTTCCTCGCATATGAAGTTTCGCTTTTACAGGCGCCACGGCCAGTTCCCTCCGACTCGTCTCTCTGTTTCTTGCGCTCACGCGCCCGTACATCCGCTGGAGTGGAAGCCAAAGTATCGATCCACCACACCCTGAGAAGAGGCAACCGCAGAGAGAAGTTCAGTTTGGAAGCCATGGATGATTACACGAGGGAAATGATGGACCTCAAGACCCTTGTAACCCGCACTCTCGAGAAGAAAGGCGTCCTCGCCAGGATCCGAGTAAAGTTGCAATTCCCCCCCACCCCTTCTCTCTCTTTTCCCCCTTTCTGAATCTTGATTAATTTTCTAAGGGTTTGAAATATTTTCGTGGGCAATTGATTATTTGGAGTAGATTTTGTTCCGAGTTCGTATATAAATGGTGCTAGTGCTTATTTGACATGTAGCTAAGATATAGGTAGGGTTTTATTTTTCCCTTCCAAATTATGCGGCGGATTGAAATGTGGGTCTGAAACGGGACTTGCAAAATGAGAGATTATAAGAAATTTAGCCGCGGGCAGATGTTGGTTGAGCCTGTGTGGAATGAAATGTTTAAAATGTAATCGATCTGAGGTGCTATGCTGTTCTATGGAAAGGAGACTGCAGAAATAATTGTGGGCTTTATGCTTTTCGTTTCTGGGTCCTTGTATTTTCATTTTTGTTCCTTTTATCATTTTTGTCCAATTCATAACTTATGCTCTTCTCTTTAGGTTATTATTATCTCTTAGTTTGTTGAAATGGTTTTCTGCAGGCTGAACTGAGAGCCAGCGTGTTTGAGGCTATTGAAGAGGAGGATCAGGTAATAGAGAAGGAGGAGGGTTTACCACCTGCATTACTAGGTAGCTGCAACGACCGAGCAAAACAGCTTCATGCTTCTCCTTCAGGTTTGTTATTGGTCCAATCTTTTCTAGACCCTATAACATTTATTGCAAACAATTAACTAATTAAGCTATTTACTTATATTTTTAGGAAGGTATCTCAATAATTGTATGTTTGATAGATGACATGGCTAATGACTTAAATAATCCCCTTGGCAAACTCCGAATAAGGCATGACCTTTTCAACCCTTGAGCTGGATGGACTTCATTGATTGTTTTGACATTGCAGTACATAAGCCTCTGATGTCCACTGTGACACCATGCTAATGATAGAATACTTGGTTTCATATTTGCTGACATCAAGTCTGTTTGTATATGTAGATTCTAAGATTCTGTCATTGATGGACCTTATTTATTAGGTTCTGAAGTAATGTCTTTGTCAGTGGAGCTAACATGATATAATCTGGAATCACATGATTATAGATAATATAGTAGAGAAATTCGAAAGTAAGAGACTTACAGATAATATCAATGTGATGAAATTCTGACCTTTCACTGAATGAGTGGAAAGTGAGGTTCAAGGTTTTGTAATTCAACCATTGTTGAATTGGGGTTAATTATACAAATTTCAATCATCTGGAAGAAGAAATACCAAACACATAAATTTCCAGCACTAACTAACAAATTTCAACACAACAAGAAGGAAAAATTAATGCCAAGTACAATAGCTAGAGAGTAGAGGCTACACACAGTTCCGGCCTTCAAACGATCTTTAGATGCAGAAGTAGAATGCATAGCTATAGAGTCGCAGAAGCAGAAGTGCAGAATGAAACAATCTCTAGACAGACAGCCAGAGTTGCAGAAGCAGAACCAAATGAAGAGCACGTGTGTCAAATGCCTCTGTTTTGCTATGATTTGGTGGTTTTGAAACCCTCAAATCAAATGCACAGTTCTGGCCTCCAAATTGGTGCGTTGTTGGTTTTTTTTTTTAAATAATAAAATGAGGCTGCCAGGAACGTTCAGTATAGCACAATTAGATGATCTTGCTTGCAAGATCATGATCCCACCCTGTACCAGTCAATTTCAATCCAGTGTGTAATTGGGATTGAATTCTGGTTTGTAGGATTGTTGGATTGCATGATCATATGATCTTGCAAGCAATCTTGACAACACTGGCTTTAAGATTTGATTTGAAGGGGACCAGTTCTTGGTTCTTGGTTTTTCTGGTCTGACTAGTTGGTCCAGTCTTGTTCTTTGAACACTTTTGACTTTTATATAACATGGTAGTAAAGCTTAGGTTAAAAGATAAACAAATTATATATAGAACATATGATGAAAACAAAATTGTAATATGTTATAGGCATTGTGTAAATATTTGGAGTTGGTAATATCATAGTTGTTGACGGCATGTGGCGCAATGTTGCAATAGCAGCTCTTGGAACATGCATTGCAATGCACGGTGCATGGCAACGTTGAGGTGCAGTGCACATAATCATATAACTCTAAATAAATATAAAGACAAGCAAAATAACACATATTTAACACATATTGATTACTCTAACAATCATCCAAAACCCAAATGCATCAAATATAAATTACAAAAGTCATTCCCTTCTAACTTGCAAAAGAAATCTGTCAATTTGTTCATAAGTTCATAATCATAACTGAAATTTATCAATTTATTCATCATAACTGAAATATTTTCTGTCGTTAATTCTAAATTTAAAAGGAAACTAAGATGTAGAGATTGCAAGTTGCTTGAAAACCTCACTCTATGGCGACATTTGGTACATGGACAGATTTATATTCCTTGGAATGTGAGGTCTGAAATGTTAGATTCCCATGTTTGGTATGTTGACAGAAGAAATATACCCATAAATGTTGCATTCTTGGGAATGCAATGTTGTATTACCATGCTGTGGGGATACTTTTGCCCATTTCCTATCTTCAATTTAGAAATCCTAACTAACCTCAAATGACTTGAGCCATTCCCAAGAGTAAAAAATCCATTCACATAATAAATGCCTCCTCAGGGAGAAGAACCACACCCCCCACCCCCCCAAAAAGAAAAAAGCAATAGAGAAAGACAGATTTAACAAAAACAGAGGGTAAGAGAGAGATAAAACAGAGATTTAACGTAAAATTAATCTAACATAAACAGAATGCAGTTCCTAAATTCCTTGTGATTCCTCTGGTGCAGTGATGAAGAGAGGAGAGATGTTGTGGATTAAGGGGCTGTGACAGAAACACTTTGGGACTAGGGTTTTGAGATTTAAGGGTTGAAAAAACCTTCAACGAACAGGTACTATTTCAGAAATAGAAATGGCATGCCATATGAAAATGTGCTGTTGCCCAATGTGCCGTGGCACTGCTCCATGGCACACCATTAAACTATGGATAATATGCTAAAATTTTTCAATATAATTTTATTTGATATTGAGAAAGACCCATCCAATAAGAATTCAGTAACATAAACCTGTGCAAAAATAAAGATCTTGACTAGGGCGGTGGAAAATGATAAAGCATAACAATCACTAAAAATGATGTAAACTAAAGCAGCATGCTGCCGAAGCTTATAATCCTAAACAATATCATCTAGTAAAGGCTAGGGAATATTTGGATCAGGCGCAATATCAAATCTAGACCAAAAGGTAAAGAGAATTTGATGTTAAGCTTATGCTTTTTTCATAGTTATTAATAGTGCAATGCGCACTTGTAGTGTTAAGGACTCCAACATGTTGTAGTGTGTAGAGCATAGTATTGTGGGAGGGCGTGGCATGAGCTAAATGAAAATGTAGCACACAATTTTAAAAAAATTCAAAATATAATTGATAATGGCTAATATACATAGAAAACCAAACTCACATTAGAGGGAAGGAAAAAAAAAACTCATAAACAACATGATAACCATCCATAACCTAAAACATGAAGCACTTAAATCATAAAATACATCAATGTTTAAGAGTTTTTTTTATTCTAAGCTTTATCCTAAGATATCTAAACCAATTCCTCTTCATCAAATGCAACATCATCATGATGGTCATCATTAAGCAACCCCTCAATTTCCTCTTCACCTTCTAAGGTTTCCATTTGCTCATCAACCATAAAATACATCAATGTTTAACTGTTTTTGAGTCTAAGCTTTATCCTAAGATATCAAAACCAATTCCTCTTCATCAAATGCAACATCGTCATGATGATCATCATTGAGCAACCCCTCAATTTGCTCTTCACCTTCTAAGGTTTCCATTTGTTCATCAACCATATAAAGAGCACAAGAAAGGAGGATGCCATTGCCCTCTTCTCAAGCTCTTGATATGGTTCATGAATACTAAATCATAATATTGATTGTCCAAGGAGGGATCAAGTGAATTTCTAGCAATTGCCTTTGCAAAATCACTTAAATTAGGTTTATTGTTGCCCTATCTATATGTATAGTGAGCTACAGTTAGACAAAAATATCTCCTATAATGCGGCTATAGCAGAGCTATATGAAAGTTGCAAGGCTGCACACATGATGTAGCACCAAGAGCCTTAGCATTGAGCTACAGGTAGTGTACTAGTAATAACTTTGGATTTCTTGATGCTATAGCTGCCTGTGTCACTATCCAACTTGGGTTGCTCAATTGAGGGACACTGCACATGGCTGGGGAACCTTGAATCCAAATTTCAAGTTGAGGTTTGCCTAATTTATGCTCTTCCAAGTATGAGTCTGGGTGGGGAATTATCAGTGGCCTTAAAGAGACAGGTCATGATATCCTTGTCATTAACTAAATGGATTTTACTTTATGCAGTTGCCTTTTAGGTTTTAATGGTTCTTGTATCAAGAATGTGGAATCTTCTCCTGAACCATGTTGTCTTGTTTTCTTTTCATCCCCCCCCCCCCCCCCCTCTTGCTTCCCTTGGCCCTGTCATCTTGGATCTGCAATCTGATTTCTGTACTCTGTATTACCAGTTATTGGGTTGTCGTACAGCATACATACTTACATAGTAATATTTTGTTGCATTCGGTTAATTTTCTGCTTCACAGATTCTAACTGAATTCAGTGTGCATTTCATTCTATCTTACATGTCATTGCATTACAATTTAATTTTCTCCATGCAGGTAGACTCCTTACTGCACTGGTATGTGAATACTTAGACTGGGCACAACTAAACCACACACTAAAAGTTTATCTTCCAGAATGTAATTTGGTAAGTAAATAACTATTTATGCACTGTAATTTTGTTTTGCTTCAAATCCCACTGTGACTCCAATTTGGTTGACTTTAATATCTTGCAGCAAAAAGACTTTTGGAAGGCTGAGTTGAAAGAATTTAGTAGTAAGAATGGATATGATCTCAACAGAAATGCAGATAGCCCTCTGCTTTTGGATGTTCTTGAAGGATTCTTGAAGTTTGAGGTTTTGGCATTAATGATATCTCACCTTTATCATTATATAACTTTCTTCTATTTTGGCTGAACATTTTAGATAGTGGTTGTTCATACTAAATTTGGTCTTAGGAGGGAATCAAGGATTGCATATGCAATACTTTGAATGTTTGTCTGGACCTCGGTTGTTAAAATCATGAGTTAACATAATTTATAAATTCAGTCAAGCTCAGGGTAGAAAAATGTGTCAAGACACTCTCAAACTTGCTTTTGGTGAACTTGGGGTAAACTTAAGTTTGTGTAATGCTGGAATTATTCTCTATTTTTAATAAAAATCTCAATTCATCCAGTCCCTCTCCTTCCTCTGATTCTCATTTTCCCAGCCAAAAAGTGAAGAATCTCTGCAACAAAACCTCACAATGCTGGCCACTTTGTTGAGGTATCATTACCTTGGTCCTCCCTGCAATGTCTCTGCAACAAACTGGTGAAGCCCTCTGTGATCTGAATTTGATTCCACCTTTAAACAAGCTCCCCATTTGCAAAATGCTGTTGGTCAACTAGCAATTCAGCTGAAAGCATTCTCATTTCTGCATCTATTTCAACAAGGAGTCCTTTGCAATGAGTCTCAGCCTTGGCCTACGTCTCTGCATCTCTCCTTTCCCTTTTCTCTTCCTTTGCCGGTTGCTTTTAAGTAAAAGGTCATTTAAGGTTTCTTGTCTTTTGGAAAAAAATAAAAGGAATCTTGTTACTTGTTACATAACCATTGGATGTTAATTGATGGACACTGAAGCACAGACCAACTTGTTTTTTGGCATGCCAGTGTGTTGAACATGCAATGAAGACAGACACTGCAGACAGACTGGCAACAACACATGGCAGACACACATACAGACATGTCAAATTAAAAAAAGTTATTTTTTCGGCCCAGATATGTGCCAGACACGGCTTGGACGCTGCTGGCCCAGAAAAAGGGAAAATGACCAAAAGAAGAATAGACTTAAGAGACTAGAAACCTGATCTTGATGAGATAACAAAAGTTCTCTTCTAATATAATTTGAGTAATATAGTTTAACATCCTTTCATTAAGTAGGTTTTTCTTTGAAAAAATAATAGTGTTTAAATATATATATATATATATATATTTCAGGTCATGTTAGTGTCTGTGCTACGTAGTTTATGGATACTTACATTTGATATTGTCTATTACTTCTTCCCTAGATGAAATTTATTGTATTTATTATTTTTAATCATCGGTGTATATATATTTCCTTTGCTATTTATTAAATTACGTAAACTTGTAACATGAATTTACCGTCAAGTTTACCTGCCATGAACAAGTTTACTTAAAATGGCAAGTTTGACAACCATGGGCTATACTTACCTTGAGGAGAAGTATTTAATTAAAATGTTAGTTGCTATATCAAGACAGCTAGTATTCCGTCCCATTTACATGCCATATTTTATGAGTGTGTGAAGCGGTCTATCTGTGCCTTCTCTGTCTGCATGTTTGTCTATGCTCCTTTGGTATAATATCTTAAGGTTGGCTACTTCCAAGTCCAAATAAGATTGGAGGAGGACTGTAGTGTCTGAGATGAGAATGAGATTTTCTTAACTTCTTTGGTACTTATTTATGTTGGGTATATTGTAAAAGAAAATGCAGAGATGCAATTCTGGGCTTCTAAACAAATACATGTGGGGATGAAAAGAAGGACATTTGTAACTGTAGTTATGGTTGAAGGGATAGAGTTGTCTCAGTTGGAGTGATATGTGATAATGTAAAGAGAGAGCAATAAGAAATATAATGTTTGGTGAAGTTTTCTAGGTAGTTTCTTCTTTCTATTGATGATATACAGGGGGAACTGTCATTTTTTGTCTTGCACAATGCAAAACATTGTTGTTTTCAATCTTTGGTTGATAATTGCTATTGTAAAGCATATATGTTTGCTGTTGCAAGTGTCTCTCATCTTTAATTAATTGCCAAGTGATTTATATTTTCACAGAATTTATCCCAAGCAAAGGCTAGTGGCAGGAGATTTACCACATCAGAAACTGAGACCTTGCCAAACATAGAATCCTGGAACATGCGAAGGCCATCATCGTCTGTTGCTGGTGGCTTACCTCCACTTGGAAGGTGCATAACGGTCCTTATTGCTATGATTGTTTGTCCAATGCTACCATTGTTTTCCTCTTTTTTTTCCCCCTTCTTTTTTCTTTTTTGTTTGTTTTTGTTTTTTGGTTTGGTTGTACCTCTTCTTCTTCACTCAGTTGATATGCTTTTTGCAGGGCTGTTCCTTCTCAGGCATCTGGTGGGTATTTGATTGATTGACCTTTAACTTTGCTTTGTCTGCGTGCTTGAAATTTCCTTTTAATTTACACTCTATAGCATTCAGATAGAAGAGGAGGATCCTCCATGGCTGGTTACCGGAAGGATGAGTACAATTGGCGATATGACAGTGATGAACTTCCAGAGGAAGTAATTCGAGCTTCAAGTGCTCTGGAGAACCTTCAATTGGACAGAAAAGCTAGAAATCTAACATCATCTTGGCGGTTTGTTCTGATGCAACTCTTAAATTATTAACTTTTTGAGTTTAAAACATAATCACCTTGGCAGTTGGGTCTAAAGGAATTTAAAGCGCTGATCCTGTTTTGATTTTTTCCTGCAGACATGCTGGTGACGCGAATAGTGAGGATGATGGCAGGTCTGATCACATGTAATGATGACATTGCCTATATAACTGCAACTGTATTTTACATTGTATTCTGAATTACCAGCCTCTGTCAATATTGAAAAGAGGCTGGATTTAGATAGTGTGTTGTGATATGAATTAGTGCTTTCCATTAGCTTTCACTAATATTTTCCTTCTGTTAGCCTCATGTTTGTGAAATGAAATTGTTCAGCATCTCTTCGGGTGCCAAATATGTCAGAGAATCCAGTGAAAATGATTTGACGAAATGAGTGAAAGTACTTCCCACTTCACAGGGTGCCTACCTCCGCTTTGCTTTTTGTTGTGTTGTCGTTTTTTGCCTTTTTCTTTAGGTCCATGTTTTTCGCATTTCAGTGGGTAGAAACATTTCAGGCGATTTCTTTCATTTAGGGTGACAATATGGAGGGCCCAGCTGATCTGTTGTGTGAGGGTTACCTTTTCTTTCTTTCTTTTATGTTTTTTTTTTTTTGGGGGGGGGGGGGGGGTGGTGGGCGGTGGTGGTGTTAATGATCTGGTTTATTCTTTCTCTCTATTATTCCTCTTAAGGATTTACGTTGGGGCATTTAGGATTGTTAAGGAGATGTTATCTTTTCTTTTTTTGTAAATCGAGATAACCCCTTTGTGTTTTGTGGAGATTGCTTGAATGAAAGAGATCAAGGTATCACCCTTGTACTCCATAATAGCGCACCCAATATAGCTTGATAAGTACTTTTATTCTTCGAATGTTTATTCTTTTCATGCATGAAAGAATGTCATTTTGAGAATTTTAGACTGAGAAATCTGCATGGGGGTCTCTAATTGCTATCCCACAATGAAAATTTAGCATACATGGCGTAATATCGGTTCGATAAAATGCTCAAGAAAGTGTAGGTGTTGGATTGGTTGAGCAGACACCTCTACAGAATACAATCGAATGAAGGAATAACTTAAATGAGAACATTTAAAGTGATGAGTCTTCCAGGGAAGCTTATATGCTTATGGGTTTGATGCTTATTTCAGTGATAAATGGAGATGGGTTATATTTCATTTTGTTTTTTCGTCTTTTCAATTTTTACTGTTTTTTCTAAGTTAATAGTTAAAAAACTATTTTCCTTGTGTTATATATATTCTAGTATTTAAAAAATATATAAATTTTGAATTATTTAAATTTGATCTAGATGATTTTTAGACCGTATAGCACTTGGTTCTTATAACTGTAAAGAGCACCAAATCTGGACTAATATGCATATTGTCCTATTGAGTTTTTTCCCAAAAAAAAAGAAAAGGGAAATCAGAGGCAAGAAAGAAATATAGTGGACAAGAGTAGACCTTCAACTATCAATAATAAAAAGAAAAGCGAACTTATATGAAATCAACATTAATAAAACTTATTCTATAAAGTATCCTATAAAGCATTCTACGTACGTGACTCGGATAAATTGAAGCTGTGGACTGTGGATATTCATGTAGGTATACGTAAGCATAAATTAGTGGATGATCCGACGCTGACGTTAAGGATGCTATTGTTAATTGTAATCATTATATACCATTCCCTGAAGATGATGTCAATCTACCCTATCATGCATGGGATTACTTCATTTGTTTGAGAGACGAGAGGCGTAGGACTTTATTGCTATAGGTATTATATGTATCTCACAATTTGTGTTTGGATTGAAATAGTGCAAACTTAATTTTGAATCAACTTGATTTATAGATTTGATTTTGGTTAAAAGTGAGTTTGCAACACTATGATTTATATTTAAAAACTTTTGTGTAAAAGGTGATTTTTGCCGTATAGCTCATCTAACACAAGCATTTTTTTATTCATTTTGATGCAAATGGGGGTTTAAAAGGAAAATATGGTTTCAGAGGAAAATACAACACCAAACCAGATGAGTTAATTTGTGAGATAAATCTATATTTTGATGTGCAAATAGGTTTTTTAGCCCTTCAAATACGAAACCAAACACACCATCTCTCTGGTCAATATATATATATATATATATAATTAAATAACTATACAGTACAATCGAAAATACATATATGAATGACGGTGGGTGTGTGTGTGGATGTGTGCGGGCGCATCATGAATCCTCTCTTTTTTCATTTTTATTATGTGAGAGAAAAAAAAAAGATATAATAATTATGAAACTCATATACGTAAGTTTATGACTTATAGTCATTGTGTTTTTCTCTCTCTTATTATATGAAAAAAAAAGAAAAAAAATAATCCTTATTCGTATTCCAATACGATAAGTTCTTTTACAAATTTTTTTTTTTCAAAAGCCTGGTAGATGTATAACTTTAGGGTGTTGAAAGAAAAAGTTCTATTAGAATCCAACATATTAATGGAAGAAAAAAAAAAGCAGAGTTCTGCTCAGATATTTGAATTAACGGAAAAATTGTCCCAATAAAGTTTGAAGATATTCCTAACTATAATAATTAAAAAAAGAAAAAAAGAAAGAAAGGATTTGGATCTCTACTCTACTAAAAGCACAATAGATAAGCACCCTAGAAGGTGTAGTGCCCTCAAACAGGGGATTGTTCTCTTTTTTTTTTTCCCATTTTTCGTAAACTTTATTTTTTTTAATCTTTGTTGTATTGCACAGCAGCAGAGAATCTCTTTGCTAGAGAGAGAGAGATGGCAAAGGAAGGTGTTCACACTGTGGAGAAGATGGCAACAACTTAAGGACATGCAAGAAGAAGGATAAAGGGTGTTTGATGGAATTTGGAGTAAATATTCTACAGAAGAAGCAAATTATGAACAAGAGTTGCAGTATGCCAAACATGAGCTCTTGCCGCATGGAGAATAAGAATAATATTAACAATAAGTAAAATCCTGATGAGGCTGCTTAATGCCCTATTCATAATAAGAGACGAAGAGGCTGTTGGAGAATTGTATGTGTGTGTGTCAAAAGGGAAGAGAAAAAGAGAAGTCCCACATTGCTCAAACAAATGAAAGCCAAAGGGTATAAATATTAACATGTGATTATGGAAGAGCAAAATGGGTCTAGGAGGAGAGTGGGCTCGCGCGCACAAAAAGCTGGGCCAACATCACTCAGTTGAAATTCGGCGATGCCCCCCCTGCGCACAAAATATACGCGGTGTTGGACATTTTTTACCGTTGCCGGAATTTAATTTTTGAAAATTAAATATTTTCAAATAGCCTCCAGAAAATTCACAAATTTAAGGCTTCGGTTATGAGTTCATTATGTGAACGTTTCTGAACGTTACTCATCATTTACCGACAATTATTAATCCGTTTTAATCTGATATAATGTTTATTAATCCTCATGTCGGAAACCGTCTAACGTTCAGAAACGTCCTCATTAATATAATTTAATATGGTCCAACGTCTCATTAAAATACCGCGTTGCTCTTTGGGTTCCACACACCACAGCTCCGGAATTAGATTCGATAATGTCCCTGAGTTCTTATCTCCGCTGTTCTGTTTCCCTGCGACATCGCAGAAGAATCCGTTCAATCCTGGGGAAAAGATCTCAAGGACAGTGTCCTTGTACACGGCTCGGATTTATTTTATCCTAACAACTTCCTTGTGCAACTACTAAATCATAACAATCTTGAGAGATATGGAGTCACAAAACAATGCTCCTGCTTCCGATGGCCCTACCGGTGCCAGTCTTGGTCCTACACCTTTGCTCCGTTCACACTACCTCCGATGCCACTGTCTAGGCCACCACTGGATATTTTAAAAATTGAAATGTTCGATGGCAAAAACTTTCGAAGGTGGCAAGAACGCGTTTACTCAATCCTGGACCTATATGGAGTTGCTGCTGCACTCACACAATCTGAACCTTCGTTAGATATTGACCAAAATCAAAGGATTACTTGGGAATATGCCAACAAGGTATGCCGAAATACCATCATTAATACTTTGTCTAATGATCTGTTCGATGTTTACTATGTGTACAAGGAAGCAAGCAAAATTTGGGAATCGTTGATTGCCAAATATACTGCTGAGGACGTTGGGAAACAAAAGTTTGTTGTTGGAAATTACTATAGATGGGAGATGACCGAGGACAAGGATATTAAGCTGCAAATTAATGAGTACCATAAGCTGCTAGAAGAGTTGAGAGCAGAAAAAATTAACTTACCTGACGAGTTTGTTGCTAGAATTCTGATTGAGAAGCTGCCTGAATCATGGAAGGACTACAAACAACAACTGAAACACAAACAAAAGCAATTGCCATTGTCGGACCTAATCACTCACATCATAATCGAAGACACAAATCGAAAAGAGATGCAAGCTGCAAAAGGCAAAGAGATGACCTCAAAAGCAAATTTGGTGGAGACAAAGCAGTATGCCAAGAGGTATGACTCTAAAACAAAACCTGACTACAATAGTTCTAACCCCAAATTCAAAAAGAAAGGGAGTTGCTTTGTTTGTGGAAAACCAGGCCATCATGCTGCTCAATGTAGAAAGAGGGCTAGAAATGACAATCCTCCTAGAACCAATTTGGTTCAAGGAGATGAAGAAAATGAAATTATAGTAGCGGTCATTTCTCAAGCTCTCTTAGTATCCGATGTGAAAAAATGGGTGGTAGACTCTGGGGCTACCAGGCACATTTGTGCAAATCGTGAGATGTTTGCCTCCTATAATCCTACTAAGGAAGAAGAAAACCGTGTTTACCTTGCTGATTCCCGAACTGCAAAAGTTCTAGGAAAAGGAAAGGTTGAACTAAAACTCACATCTGGAAAAACCTTGTCACTCAGTGATGTTCTTCATGTGCCTGATGTTAGAGCCAATTTAATTTCTGTAGCTCTATTAAGCAAAGCTGGGGTTAAGGTGTCATTTGAATCTGATAAGATCGTAATGACAAAGAATAATGTATTTGTAGGAAAGGGCTATTGTACTCAAGGGCTGTTTATTCTCAACATTGCTGATATGAATGAAAATGCATCATCTTCTGCTTACTTGCCCTTTATGGTTGATACTTTTGATATATGGCATGCTATTAGGACATGTTAGTAAGTCATATTTAAAGAAAATGCAAAAACTTGGTTTAATTTCTGAAGTTAAAAATGATTCTCTAAACAAATGTGAAATTTGTGTAGAAGCTAAATTAACCAAAAAGTCTCATTTTCCTGTAGAAAGAGAAACTGAATTGCTTAGCTTAATACATACTGATTTAGGTGATTTAAAACAAACTATGACAAGAGGTGGGAAAAAGTATTTTGTAACTTTTATTGATGATTTTTCTAGATATACTAAAGTTTATTTATTGAGAAATAAAGATGAAACTTTTGATAAATTTCTTTTATATAAAGCTGAGGTAGAAAATCAATTAAATAAAAAGATTAAAAGGGTTAGGTCAGATAGAGAAGGAGAATTTGTTTTATTTAATGACTTTTGTGAAAAAGAAGGAATCATTCACGAAGTAACTCCTCCATATTCACCTGAATCAAATGGAATAGCAGAAAGAAAAAATAAAACTTTAAAAGAAATGATGAATGCTATGCTTGTAAGTTCTTCTGCACCAGATAATTTATGGGGTGAAGCTTTGTTATCTGCATGTTTTTTACAAAATAGAATACCTTATAAGAAAACAAATAAGACACCTTATGAGTTATGGAAAGAATACACACCAAATTTAAAATATTTGAAAGTGTGGGGGTGTCTTGCAAAAGTTTTATTACCTGATCCTAAAAAGAGAAAAATTGGTTCTAAAACTTCTGATTGCATGTTTATTGGATATGCTGAACATAGTGCATCATATAGATTTTTAGTTTTGAAAAGTGATGTTCTTGATCATAACATTATTATTGAAACCAAAGATGCAGAATTTTTTGAGCATATTTTTCCATTAAAATTTCAGCATATGTCTCAAACAGCTGAAAATTTGCCTTCTTCATCTAAAGTAAATGAAAGTGAAAATTTTGTTGAAAATTTAAAAAGAAGCAAAAGACAAAGAAAAGAAACTTCTTTTGGAAATGATTTTTATACTTTTATGTTACAAGATGAGCCATCAAATTTTTCTGAAGTAATTTCATCTTCTGATGCTCACCTTTGGAAAGAAGCAATTAAAGCTGAAATAGATTCACTAAATCAAAACAAAACTTGGGTTTTGGCAGACTTGCCTCTGGGAGCAAGACCTATTGGTTGCAAATGGGTTTTTAAAAGAAAATATAATCCTGATGGATCCATTGATAAATATAAAGCGAGGCTAGTAGCTAAAGGATTTACTCAAAAACAAAATATTGATTATTTTGATACTTTTTCTCCAGTAACAAGAATTTCTTCTATTAGAATTTTGATTGCTTTAGCTTCAGTTTACAAGCTTTTTATTCATCAAATGGATGTTAAAACTACTTTTTTAAATGGTGATTTAGAAGAAGAAATTTACATGGTACAACCTGAAGGGTGTGTTGTTCCTGGACAAGAAAATAAAGTTTGTAAACTTGTTAAATCATTATATGGATTGAAACAAGCACCGAAATAATGGCATGAAAAACTTGATCAAGTTTTAACAAGTGATGGATTTTCCACTGTTGAAGTAGAAAGATGTGTTTATACAAAAATTATGAATGATGGTTGTGTGATTATCTGTTTATATGTTGATGATATGCTTATTTTTGGTACAAGTATAAATGTTGTGATAGAAACTAAAAGGTTTCTTTCTTCTAAATTTGATATGAAGGATATGGGTGAAGCAAATGTGATATTAGGTGTTAAGATCATAAGGAGTGAAAATGGCATTTTACTATCTCAAGAACATTATGTTGAAAAAAATTCTTAAAAAATTTGGATTCTTTGAAAAAATACCTGTAAGTACTCCTTATGATGCTAGCACCAAATTAGTTAAAAATAAGGGTGATTCGGTAGCTCAATCTACATATGCACAGATTATTGGGAGTCTGTTGCATTTAATGAATTACACCCGACCTGATATAGCATATGCTGTGTGTAGATTGAGTAGATATACTCACTGTCCAAGTAGTGAACATTGGTTAGCTTTGGACAGATTAATGAGTTATCTGAAAGGTACCATGAATTATGGTATATGTTATAATAGATTTCCCACTGTATTAGAAGGGTACAGTGATGCTAACTGGATCTCAGATTCAGAAGATACCAAATCTACTAGTGGCTATGTATTCACTCTTGGTGGTGGTGCAGTAACCTGGAAATCAGCTCAACAAAATATTATAGCGAGATCCACTATGGATTCAGAGTTCATTGCTCTGGAGTTGGCTAGTAATGAGGCTGAGTGGTTGAAAAACTTCTTAGCAAATATTCCATTAGGTGAAAAACTAATACCATCAGTGTCATTACATTGTGATAGTCAATCGGCGATAGCCGTTACTAAAAATAAGACCTACAATGGCAAAAGTAGGCACATTCGTTTAAAACATAATATTATAAGACAGCTATTGAAAAATGGAGTTATATCGATCGATTTTGTAAGGTCAGAATTAAATCTGGCAGACCCCCTAACCAAACTTTTAGGGAAGAAACAAATTTTGGAAACATCGAGGGGAATGGGACTTAAGCCAGTTTGAAAATTAACAATGATAGTAACCCAACTTCTGTGATTGGTGATCCCATGAAGGAGGTTCATATGGGTAAAAACAAGTCATTCGTTAATTCTGCTAACACTTTATTAGTCCATTCCTATGATATGAGGAAAAGTGTTAGAATGCATTGTTGACGATACTGAGCAAAAGCTCTTAATGATTTCATATTCCTTATGGATGGTGTGATCATTGCAGTCACACTTGATGAAATCACCTATATGAATGTGGAGTGGGGCCGCTCCTATGAGATCATGGCAAAAATCTCTAGAGCATTCATTAAAACCAGGCACGCGCAAGGCCGTAGTTTAAAGCGCAAAACTGCGATAACAGCGGAAATTGTGGGGGTATAAATTGACTCTTAAGGCCTCTAGTATACAACGAAAAATTGTTAGTTCATAGAAGCTATAAGCTTCACCTACAATTGTGTATACTAAGCTTTATTAGTCTAGGAATGGTTCATAGTCCGTAAGACACCATATTCGAAATGTTTATACCCATATGTATAACTCAGATGATAATAATCTTTTGACACACATGTGGGGGATTGTTGGAGAATTGTATGTGTGTGTGTCAAAAGGGAAGAGAAAAAGAGAAGTCTCACATTGCTCAAACAAATGCAAGCCAAAGGGTATAAATATTAACATGTGATTATGGAAGAGCAAAATGGGTCTAGGAGGAGAGTGGGCTCGCGCGCACAAAAAGCTGGGCCAACATAGCTGAGCTCAGTTGAAATTCGGCGATTTGCCCCCCCTGCGCGCAAAATATACTCGGTGTTGGACATTTTTTACCGTTGCCGGAATTTAATTTTTGAAAATTAAATATTTTCAAATAGCCTTCCAGAAAATTCACAAATTTAAGGCTTCGGTTATGAGTTCATTATGTGAACGTTTCTGAACGTTACTCATCATTTACCGACAATTATTAATCCGTTTTAATCTGATATAATGTTTATTAATCCTCATGTCGGAAACCGTCTAACGTTCAGAAACGTCCTCATTAATATAATTTAATATGGTCCAACGTCTCATTATTTTCTGTGCCTATAAATACCGCGTTGCTCTTTGGGTTCCACACACCACAGCTCCGGACAATATTCGAGCTGCTCTCTCCTCTCCTCTTCTCTCTGTCCCTGAGTTCTTATCTCCGCTGTTCTGTTTCCCTGCGACATCACAGAAGAATCCGTTCAATCCTGGGGAGTGCCGTCTTGTGGCGGAATATCTCTCAAGGACAGTGTCCTTGTACACGGCTCGGATTTATTTTATCCTAACAACTTCCTTGTGCAGCTACTAAATCATAACAGAGGCTACTCATCATGACTAAAGGAAATATGTGTAGCTAATTTTCTTATTGTTGGTATCCCTCTGACTATGAAAATATGCATTGTTAAGTTGCCGTATAAAAACCCAGGAGTAAGAAAATAAGGACTTGTTTGGTAAGGAGAAATATTTTTTATGAGAATTGGAATTGAAAGGAATTCTATGGTCTAGAATCACATTTGATATGCTTGAAAGGAAATGGAAAAGTTATTCTATTTATATATTTAATTAGATAACAATAATGGAAAAATGGAAAGAAATGGTGAAAAAAGATTAAAATACTCTTGGTTAAAAAATAATAATAAAATGGATTTGGTTAATGGAAATGGAAGACAAAATGAAAACTTTCAACCTTATTCCAAAGGAAAAATTGAGATTCAGAGATAATTCCTTTCTTTCTTGAAAGATGGTTTCTTGTTAGAAAGTAACATCAGTGTACCAAACAAGTTTTTTATTTTTTCTCGTTCCATTTCTTTTTCCTTACCCAACTTTTTCACTCTACCAAATATAAACTAAAGAAATAAGGAATGAATTAATTTTTTGGTCCTTCAAATATATATATATATATATATATGTGGATTAAGTATTCTAACCAATGTTCATATATTTAACTCCTCTTTTGTCTTGCTGATCTTTTTTTTTTTTTTAAATCATTTTATTAAAGTAGATTGTCTCCTCTACTCCATCCATCCCGAGCTCCCTCTTTTCAAAACTTCTAATTAAGCTTTTCAGTTTAGTCCTCCAGTGACTGTTTGTTATTAACTGCCACTTATACTTGTTAACAAATAATTAACGAGATAAGTGTTATCGCCTAAGGAAATGGAAATGTGGCCGCTAATGAAGGTGTTAACTACTTATGTGGCTTACATTATCATATGTGCATTTTCTGTTTTTTAAAATTACTTACGCAATGTTCTCATGACCATATCACTTATTCCATTGGGTCACATTACTTGTCTGATTAAGTATCTTCTAAGGAGTCTAATGTAAGGATTATTTTAAAATTGAAAACAATTATTGAAGGATTAAAATGAAAAATTTAATCTTTTGAAGACTAAATTACAATAAATTATATCTTTCAACGATAAAATGTAAATTCACTCACTCTCAAATTTTTAATGGTGAAATTCACATGTTTTTCTCTTCATTTCTATTACGCTTGGAGTTCTATTACCTCCAAAGAATAGTACTTTACACTTTTGGATATAGCGCTGACTAGGGGTGTTCATGGGCAGGCCCGGACAGGGCATCTAGTATGCCCGATGCCCGGCCCGATTAAGACATCGGGCTTGTTTTTATGCCCGTAGCCCGGCCCGGCCCGAACAAGCCCGATTTTAGGGCAGGGGTTATAAACCGCCCGAATTTTTTTTTTATGAATTGATACTTAATATAAAAATATTTTTTTTTAGACTCGTAGACATATATTTCAAAACAATAAGCTTTTGGAACCTTCATGTTTTTATCAATAATAAAAAGATAGCTTAGAATTGCCAAGCAAAATATAACCTATACTAATAGCTTTAGGTAAATACGTGTATTTTCATTATTCAATAAAAGAAATATCAGTAAGCATACACATCAATAATAAAAATAATTAAGAAATAGGGAAAGTTTAAATAGATAATGAAAATTACAGCATGTAAAGAGAATCAGATAAAATAAATATAAAATATATATATATATATATGTATGTATATATATATATATATATATAAGATGATAAGATATTAACAACTAAAAAAAAACTATTAGGGCAAGTTGGGCAGGATGTTTGCTAAGCCCGACCCGATATATTTTTAGCCCGGCCCTGCCCAATTATATTTTTAGCCCAACCCTGCCCGGCCCGATTAGGCCGGGCTAGGGAGGGCCCCTAGGGCCGTCGGGCCCGATGTACACCCCTAGCGCTGACGTCGTAGCTGAGAACACACCACAGCCCCTAAGATTCATTCACGTATCATTATGCATGCTTACGTATCCCATTTCCCATGCATTCTTAAAGAAATTCTTGGTAAATCGAAGTTGTATGGATCATTTCAAATAATCTTGTGTTAGTTTCTCACAAAATAATACATTTTTAATTTGATTCTTCATAAATTGTTCTTTTTTTTTTTAATTTTATCTCTCAACTCAATCATTACAATTTTACAATGTTATTCTTTTAAACCATCTCTATATCTAAAATTTCTTGTCAAACCTAACAATCAATAAATTATTTGTTTACTTGACACTAATATAACTTACATTTTACATGTGACATTTAAATTCGTAGATTGGTAGATTTGACATTAAATTTTAGAATTAAAAAAAAAAGAGATAAAAGAATATAATTGTATGTATTTTATTGTTAGATTAAATTTAAAAATAAATAAATTATAAAGGACCAAATTGAATTAACACATATTTGTTAGGAACCAAATAGAATTTCTCTCATAAAAATACAAGCATGAAAAATGAGTCAAACTAAAAATATGTCTACCTTATATGTTTATTAATGAATAAGTTGGTGTAACTATCTTAACATATGAGGTGTAAGAACCTTGCTTCTTATAATTGTTGGTGACTTATAAGTTATGACATCTTTTCTTGCAATTTACAGTCTATTGATAAAAATGAAGATGGTGAAAGAATTCCCTCGTCTTTTGATGGATATTTCCAATGGTTGCTTCTACTTGATTTCCAAGTTATAGAAGTATTTCCAGTATGAACAGAATCTTAGGTGCTCTGATTTGGGGATAATGAATCAGATTTCTTCATCTTTCCAAAATGATGCGTGGCATTATAGGGTGGTGATGATCAAATTAAATCTTCTGTAGTTGTCCAAATGAAGAAAGAGGGAGAAAAACGAGTATATATATATATATATATGGTTTACTTTCTTTCTTAACACTTTTTTTTCTTTTCTATTTCTCTTTAACTATAATAATTATTTATAAATTATAGAAGATACCGATTGAATGATGACATGATGATATCGGAGGAAGTTATTAAAGTGAAATTAATTGAGTGTCATGTTTACATTTTTTGTTAGTCATGTTGAGAATGTTAGGAGAGGGCAAATTTGAATAGTTTTCTTTTTAAATTAATGGATTATTTTAAAATAAAGTAAAATTAAGAGATAAAAATAAAATTTTATGTAATTGTAAAGTTAAAAGAAGAAAGCTGCATTTTCCTTTGATCGTCTAATAGAATAGATAGGAAATTGACCGTTACCTAATAGAAGGACTTTTCGTCCTTCTAGTTGGGATGTCTCAGTAATAATGTTGAATGTGGATTTGACAGCCAATGAGGACATATATTTCCATGTGATTTATAAGCTTATAATTTTTTTTTCTCTAGCTATACACGATGCAATATTGTAGAAGATTTATTTCTTAATATTTAGATGTTTTGCAATTAGAGATAAATTTACATGATACAGTTAGAGAAAAATAAATATAAAATGTGAGATCAATAATTTTTTTCAAAGAAAGCTCAAAGGTATCAAATTAATTGCTATCCGTTAGTTCATACTTGTTATAACAAGATATAATAAAGCAATCACTAGAGAAAATTATCGAGAAAATATGCTTTTTGATTTTTAAAAGAAACATGCCTTAATGATTTGATGTTAGTCTTATAAGTACATAATTTAGTTATTGAAAAATTTTTTATTTACTACTCATTAAAGTATATACCTTTTCTTTTGTTTGTCTTATTTTTGTGTAAAGAATATTAGTGAGTAACCCCTTAAAAATTATCAAAAATTCAATTTTGTATTCTTAATTAATTGATGCATATATCTTGTAGAGATTAAAATATTCTCTCATCAATCCACAAGTTGCTTGCAAAATTTTATCTCAACAAGATAAAACTAAAGCCAAGAATGTGTTCAGTTCCAAAATGGCACCAAGGTCCTGAAATTGATAGCTCTGTTTTTGCCTACAATCAACTAATATTATTATTCCATAAGGTATTTCATTGACGGTCATCAGAAGGAATTGAATATATATGCTTTTGTCTAGAAGATGCAATTCTCTTGGTAGCCCATTACAGATATATGGGTCCAGACGTCTTGTAATCTACTCATACCCAAGCATTAAAGAAAAATAAAATTGTTTATCAACTCGGTAATTTTATTTTTAAGGGTAAATTACTTTTTTTTGAAGAGATATTCAAAACTTTTTTTTTTAAGAGATATTCAAATTATAGAACTCTCTCCCTATTATAAACATATATAGTAACATCCTTTGAAGTCAGAAAATGATCAAAGTAACCTAAAAAATAATATTAATTTCTTTTATTAAAATATATATTAAAAAATTATGTTTCTTAAACTTTTATAAATGTTATTTATTTTGTATTAAAAATCATAAATTTAATTTACTTTAAGTTTAAAAAAGTGACTATTTTATAATGATCAAATATATATTTAATACTAATTATATTATAATCAAGATAAACGTATTTGTAACTTATTTTTGTTATAAAAAATGTCAATGTAGTGTGACTTTTAATTTCAAAAAAAGAAAGTGTAATTTTTCAAAACAGAAAGGATGATAGTATAATTTGAATATCTTTTAAGGGAGGAAAAAGTAATTTATCTTATTTTTCAATGTTGACAAACGTGTTGAACAATTAGCAAAATAAGAGAAGGAACTAAATCATCTAAGACACTTACATTAGCTATGTTTCAATGGAATGGAATCCTCTTAGGTTTCTTGGTTTCAAATGACATTGAAAGATTGCTTTGTTTGGTTTATTGTAAGATGAATGTATTTCTTTTATATAATTTGTATAATATTTATTATATTCTTATTTTTTTTATTTTATCTATTAAATCATCATTTTAATCATTAAATTATTTTTTTAAAAATAAAAATTCAAAAATTATTTCTTATTTCATTTATCTTTCTCTTTTCTTTTACATCATTTAATCAAACACACTCAATGTGGAGTGTATAAAATACTCATAACCCCTATTCAGGTGAGTTTCAAGCACTATATATTTATCTTTCTCTTTGCATAACACTGACATATAATCCCCTCACTTGAAAGAATTCGGATCCAGTTTTAACTCTAGTTTTAAATTTTCTTAATTTTACCAAACTTCTCACGATTGAGACAGATGCATCAAGCAAAGGCACAGGATCAATTCTTAGGAAGGTCATCCAATAGCCTTCATTGGCAATATTATCTCGCCCAACAATTAGACCTTGCATGTTCTTGAAAGAGGGACATTGGCCCCAGTCATTCTTCTTCTACTTTTCTCTAATTTCTTAGCTTATCATGCTTTCATGCTTCTTCTTTGTAACATGATTGGGACGAACTTACTTTAATTTCTAGTGAATTCAAAAGCAGCTTTTCCGAAGCTTGTAGCCCATTGTCCTACCCAACTAATTTTTGGTGAATTCTTAGCTTATCATGCTTCTTTGCAACATGTTTCTCTGTCTCATTCTCTTTGTATCTTCCATGAAACAGCCAGAAATGTAAGAATATAGTATTAAAATGCAATCATTTACACGAAGTCTAGGTATAATGCTTATGCTGTATCCGTATATCACATGGTATGACTTACAAGCAACAATATGCACTGAATTTACTTCAGTCTAACAACATAGAGAATCAACTTAAAACCCAACTACCTATTTGAAGTACTACTTTTGTTGAGCCACTTACATTAGAAAAGCAAATGACCTTATGTAACATGTTTTACCTCATATCCTCTCTCACCATTTGGGCAAACACTTTGCTCATTGAAACACCAGAGAGGTCACCCATGCTTCCCATGGTGTATTCTGTACTAGACAAACCAGTATCTGAGCGATTAATATGATGAATCTGCGATGATTCGCGACCAACACCTTCTTGTCGCAGAGCATACTCCAAGTGCCACAACACATTTCCCATGGTAGGCCTATTACTGCCATGTTCTGCTAAGCACTTTTCTGCAATCTCTACAAACTTCAGCAGCGAACCTGACTCTAGCTGACCCGCGAGACGAGCATCCACAACCTCCTCTAACTTCTTTCTTTCCAGACATTTCATCACCCATTCAACTAGATTCACCTCCTCCCTTGGGAGTGATGGGTCTATCACAGGTCTCCCACAGAGGACTTCAAACATGACCACACCAAAGGAGTAAACATCTGATTTTTCTGTCAGTTGCTGTGTTGTCAAGTAATCTGGATCGAGATATCCAAAACTTCCTTTCACTGCAGTGCTGACATGTGTCTTATCGATCTCAGGTCCGGTCTTTGAAAGACCAAAATCAGCAACCTTAGCCATGAAATTCTCGTCTAGGAGTATATTTGCTGATTTAACATCACGGTGAATAATTGCCTTGGTAGAGCCAGTGTGAAGATAGTGAAGCCCTCTGGCTGCTCCTATGCATACTTCTAGCCTCTGCCTCCAATTTAAGCTTGGGGTATCATCTGATCCATACAAATGGCTCTTTAGTGTCCCTTTTTCCATGTACTCATATATAATGATCCTCTCATTTTGTTCATTGCAGTATCCAATCAATGATACCAAATGCCGGTGGCGAAACTGCGATAGCATCTCAATTTCAGTTCTGAACTCTGCAAGACCTTGTTGTGATTGAGATGCTCCCCTCTTCACAGCCACCTTTGTTTCATCTCTGAAAACTCCTTTGTAAACCTTACCAAAACCACCCACACCAATGACCAAATCCTCACTGAAATTATTAGTTGCCTCTTGGATGACTGCGAGTGGAAAACGATACCCCATTTTTGAGTTGGAAAAGATGTCAGTACTATCCATTCCGCTCGTGCCAGAAAGGTCCTTCCCATTTTCATGACTCACATGGAGACGATTTCTTCTTCTTCGGTATAGCAGCACAACAGCCATAAGCACAAACACAACCAAACCAGTCACCAAACCTCCTATAATACCAAGCTTTTTCTTGGAACTGCTCTCAGAGTCCAGGACTAGGCTGTCTTTAGAATTGCTCATTTTCATGATCTCCAGCCCGTTGAGAAAGGCCGGAGGATTATTTCCATCTGGTGCCGGCGAATTACTTTCACCTACACTACTAGGTATACCAACAGACACATTCAAATTAGGGCTACCACTTACTCTTGTGATTGCATCCATGTAATATGGGGCTCCTTTATGTGGCATTACTATGTCAAGATTGACAGTAGAAACAAGCCAAGAGTTAACATAAACATTAAAGAGAGAGCCTGGTGGTAGATTCATGATGTCACAGAAGTGAAACCGAATCAGATAATCAAAACCAGGATCAACATTAAAAAGCCATGTCACATTTGCTTTGACTCTGGGATCTGAATCAGCTTTCAACGCAGTCAAAGTACCATATACCTCGGAGGGTGCAATATCTTCTGTTATGTTTGTTTTCGTGAAATTCACCGCTGTAATGTTGGATGTGAAATTTGCGAGATTCCTGTGAATAAGAAACGAACCATCGGGCACCCAATCACGCCCCAAGGTATCATTTAGGGATGACACAGTTTGATTTCCCATGTTCACTCTAGCAACAGTCTCCAAGGCCTGCTTCCATAGATTCTTATCATCACCTTGTGGGTTAACATTATCGACATGCTCAGGAATAACTCCATCAGGAATTGAGATAACTTCCAAGGCATTTATAAAGGCAAATGAATTGGAAGAAGGTGTGAAAGTGAGTACAAGCCGGCTTTCAGTAATGTTCAAAGAGTATTCCCTCCGTACAAAGCCACTATCTTTTTGAAAGTCTTTGAGCAGGGTGATGCTTTTTTGAGCAGAAACAGAGAATTTTGCAGAGCTCATATTGTAGTTTCCAAAAGTAAAAGGGAAGAAGTACAAGCGAATCCAGTGCCTCCCATGTTTCTTGATTGGGAATGTATATTGAGAAGCACCTTTAAGGATTCTAGCAGTTTGGTAAAGGTTTGAATCAAAAGATGATGGAAGAACAGTGGTGGAGCTTGCCGTTGCCAAAATAATTTCTGAGGTTGAAAGAAACCCAGAAGTAGAATTATCAGCTTGAAATACACGATTTCCCACTTTAGTAATGTTCGGGGATCCACAGTCTATAAGAATGTTATCATCAGTAACATCTCCTAATGAAACCCACATCAACCAGAAAATGGATGAAACCCCAAAAAAAGATTTATAGTTGCAACTACAAGTACCCATATATGAAAACAGAAATGGAAACAATAGCGAACCTCTCGAAGCAATATTAGATGAGTCACAAACAGATTATCAAAAGCTGATGAGATGGTGGCAAATACTTACGCAGAAGTGAAAAGAGAGTACTCTTCAGAAAATTTCAAGAATATGAGACAGAAAACCCACAAATAGAATCAACTAAAAAGAATGGATAAGCCAAAATTGCTTCAACACTCTCAAACCCAGGAAGGCCAGAATATAATACTCTTCAGAGTCAAGTTTAGCTTCTCGTATCCTGGAAAGAAACTAGAAAGATATAGAAATACTAAAAAATTCTATGTTCAGACTAGAAGATATGAGCAAGAGATACGATGGGTACAAAAAATACAATAATCCTATAACAACCCCACAATTCTATTATTTTAAAATCTTGATGTACGTCTCGTTTGACAAATTCAATGGATTTTGGTACTGAATAGCAACAAATACGAACCCTTCAAAAGATAAAGAAGGTGGGGTCAAGGTTGTTAGAACAATATCATCATGAAGACAGCTATCAAGATGTCTCAAGCTTTTTTCTCCATGTCACGCTAGCAGTGGTTACATCCTTTGATTGAAAGCTTTCCTGTTTTAATGCGAGGAAGCGAGAAGCTTCCTTCTCTGGTTCTCACAAGGAGTGCGTGTGCCTCTCTGATAAGGAAAGGTTGAATCCAAACAAAAACAGTGCATCGTTTTTGTCGTGGTCCGGTGGGTAACCTGTGTCAATACGCGTTTTCAACATACTGCTGCTCTCTGCTCTGAACATCCCCAGTGGCAGGGGATTATTCCATGATCATGATCTGTGAAACGGTGAACCATTTATGACTAGTTGTGCTTAGAGCATCCAGATTATTTTATTTTATTTTTTAAAAAAATTATTTTTATTTTATTTTATTTTTGAAAATAAAAAATTAAAATCTAAAATCTAAACAAATTAGATCTAAATGATTTAATTACTTTAAAAGAAACAGCACAAAAACAAACACTCCAAATGGATTTATGACACAATAAATTACACTTATGATCCTATAAAATTTTTAATTTCATCTCAAGTTTAAGTTTCAATTTCACTCTGTATAACTGAATTATTAATATGACTTCATAGAATGTTTATGTAAAATTATATAACGAATTGATCACGTCTAGTGTATAAAAAATCAATAATTATCAAATTAAATTTATAGAAATTTCATAAATGTGATGTGACAAAAAATTTAAATTTTAAATTTTTTACGCAGCTTAAATTTTTTATTTTTAAATCTTTCAAAATAATATTAAAATTTAAGATTATTTAATACAGATATTTTTAGTTTAAAACCTTCATATAATTCTTTCTTTTTACAAAAAGGAAAAAGTATAATTGCTCTTCATAATAATCAATGATGAGATCCCACGTCATAATTAATATATTGCATTTAGGCTCCATTTAATTGGTCTCTTGTGTAGGGCTACGTACCAACTAAGAGAGGACTATATAGGAAAAGCCTTAATTGCTTTTATTCGTTTGTAATGGCATTTTAAAATTTGAAAGTTCAAAGCACGATGGAATCTCCTTCTCTTTTTATTTTATTTTATAGATCATCAAACTAGAATTAAATATCAGAGTAGACAAGCCTCTTAGTGTTCCGTTACTTTCACAATTTGGCATAATACAAACAATAAAAACACGCAAACTTTTACACCCAGAAAAAAACAAAAGTATAAGCCCATAGGGTCCATCACGTGACTCGCACAAAGACAAGAAAATTCCTAACTTCTTCTGGCTAGGCACATTCAAACCCGCATGGTACGGTACAGGTGAAAAAAGGAAAAAAATAAAGTCTTATTTAAAGAAAAACCTCAGTCGCCCTATTTGGGCAATGCATGGGGCTGTATTTTTGTGGAAAAACATTTCATGGTGAAAGAAAAGTTGTCTGATTTTATTTTTTCAAAGTTATAATTTTCTTTTTTTCCTCACAAATGGACCCTCCATAGAGAAGCTTTGCTCGTTTTTTCGACATCATAGAAGACATGAGTTCGAAAATTTTATCTAAGATTGTATAATTACTTTTTTTAAAAAAAAATAGATCTAACTCTTTATATTTGTATTATCAAATTATTTAATCAAAATATTAATAATAATATAATAAGTGTATAATATTATAAACAATTATATGATTTTTTAACTAAATTATATACCTTTTATATTATTATTATTGAAAAATTATATATTTATTATAATTTAATTAAAAAATTAATGGTAAAAATATAAACAATTGTTTTTTTTTTGGAGTAAGGTGTATAGTTGCTATTCCCATAATCATGCCGGGTTAAAAATTCTGTTGTTCTAAAGATGTTTTAAAGGTGTGATCCAAAAGTTGTACATAAATATATAAAGAAAGCACAAAATCTTAAGATTAGGAAGTGAAAAAAGAAATAAAATAAAAATTAAACTAAGTGCATCAAAATTGTTTAAAAGTTACAATTGAGTCTTCAAACTCTAAATTTATGCAATTTATCATTTTTCGTTAATAAAAACATCAAGTTGATTATGAAACTTGCCCATATATCCCCCAAAAAAAAAAAATCCCATCATCACTACATGCATGATGTAGTGATGATCTAACTCCATCTCTCTTTATTTTATTTTACGGATCATCTAACTAAAATTAAATATCAGAGCAGACAAACCCATTAGCGTTCCGTTACTTTCACAATTTCGCATAATACAACCATGAAAACACGCAAACTTTCACGCTCAGAAACACAAAAGTACAGGCAAATGTGCATAGATTTAGAGTCACATCGCGGGACTCGCACAAAGACAAAAAAAAATTCCAAACTTCTTGTAACTAAGCATAGTCAAACCCGCATGGTACCATGCAAGGGGACCTTATTGAAAAAAAACAAAAAGTTAAAGTCTTCTTTAAAGAAAAACCTTAGTCTCCCTGTTTGGGGCTGTTTTATTGTGGAGAAGCTTTTTCTCTGATTTGCGCGCAAACTAGATCGTCTCATTCTGAAAGAAAAGTTGTCTTATTCTGTTGTTTTCTTTTTTTTTTTTTTTTTTGCAAAGTTATAATTTTTATTTTCCATCACAAATGGACCCTCCAGAGAGAAGCTGTGCTCGTTTTTCGACATCATAGAAGCCACGAGTCCGAACATTTTATCTAAAATTGTATAATTGCTTTGTTTTTTAAAAAAATTATATCTAATTTTTTATAATTTTATTATTAAATTCTTTAATCAAAATATAATAAAAGTATATTTTTTTAATAATAATATAATAAGTATATGATTTTATTTATATTTTTTATATTATTATTTAAAAATTATTTATTTATTATAATTTAATTAAAAATTAATAATAAAAATATAAGCAATTGTGTTTAAATTTTTTTGGGGGTAAGGCGCATAGTTGCTATTCACATAATCATACTAGGCATCAACATTATATTTTGTCTAGATATTTTTTTAAATTAATAATAAAATTAAATTAATAAAATAAGTTCACAAATATAAAAAAAGAGGAATTATTAGTTAATTTTAATTTAGTTTGAATCATATTTAATTTTTGAATTCCTAATTAAAGAATAATGAAAATAAAAAAAAAAAAAAAAGATTATAAGAAGTTTTAAATAAAAATAAAAAATAGAATAAGGAAAAAAAAGATTTTAAGAAAAATTTTAAAAGGAAAAAACAAATATATATAAATATATATATATAAAAACAGGAAAAATGATTTTAAGAAAAAAGAGAAAACAGAATAAGAAAAAGGAAAAGAAAAGATAATAAAAATAATAAAACAAAATAAAAATAAAAAGAGAAAAAAATTTTAAAAAAAAAAAATTTTAAAGCCATCTTCTCTAAAAGCCCAAATAACAATTAAAAGCCCATATAACCCCAAAATCCAAATAACGCAAACCCAAATGACCCAATATAATACGAATCAAAATAATAATTAAAAAATGTTAAAATTAAAAATTTAAAAAAAAAACGCAAAATCAAAATCAGCAGAGCACAGTTGTTCCACTCTCCCTCAACTCGTCCGGCCAACATTACGGGAAGCCGTTTCAACAGTTGTGAGCTATAGGAAGATTGTGATTCTCTCCAACGGCTTGAGAGACGCAAGAGAATGAGGGTGAAGATTACTCTTAAATCTCCGAAAAAACGGATTCACATCAGAGGCGGGGTTTTTGGTGGGTGAAGGCTTCTAGAGGTTTTCTTTGGCAGAAATCGTGAGGAAGAGTGAAAAAGCAATTGAGAGAAAACAAGAGGCCGAGGGCTGAGGATGACTAAAACAGAAGAAGAACGACAGTATATTTTAATTTTAGAATAAGATATATAAAAGGGATATTTTTAAATAATTAGGCAATTAAGGTTTACGGTGCCCATTTACGGATTTTTTTAAATAAGGGGGATAAGAGGAAATAATTTTTGAATTTGATTAAAGCTGATGGTGAGAAGGGAAGTTCTGAAATCTCTAATCTGAACCCAGAGCAACGAAATGAGAGGAATGTCTTCCTTCATACCATGCATTCAACAGAGAAGAACAATGGATTCGAAGGATGCAGAAAGCAATTTGAGGTAGAACAGGACGAAGGCAAAGGCCTTGATTGGTTTAAAGGAGGGAAAGGGAGAGAGCGAAGAGAAGGGATTTTTTGAACCAAACAAGGCCTGCGGGATATATTGTTTTTCAATAGTTGTGAAAAATAATAATATATAGTGACTTTTCCAACGGCTTATATACGCAAAAATAATGAATATAATTAATTATTTTTTATTTTTAAAAATTTAATATTCACATCAGATTAAATTAAATAAATGTTAAAAATTATTTATAATTATAATTATTTAAAAAAAATTGTAAATAAAAAAACTAATTAAATAATTATTTTAACAAATATATAATTTAATATATTTTATTTTAGAAAAGAACGTACAGTGAAGAATATTAAATGTTTATTTTTTTTTTAATATAATAATATAGGTCTTATTAATTGGTAAGTTAAAATTTTTCGGTTCCATCATACTTATAAAAATTTTATAAAATATAAAATTAATAATCTGAAAAATGAGAAGGTATTTTGGTCTTTTTTTTAAGGGAAGTTCAATTCTCCCAAATTGAACCCAGAGCAACGAAATGAGAGGAATGTCTTCCTTCATACCATGCATTCAACAGAGCAGAACAATGGATTCGAAGGATGCAGAAAGCAATTTGAGGGAGAACAGGACGGAGGCTAAGGGGATATACTAATTGGATTAGAAATTAGATTATGGGGAGAGTTTTGAGATTATGCAAGAATCACCATTGGACGTTTGCATAGAAGAAGAGCATGGCGTGGCAATGTGTTCAAAAATCAAAAGACATGGGAAAACAATTGCCACTGGTTTCGCGTTTTATTCACATTTGTAAATATTATAATGAATATATTGTTTGATTGCAGATAAAGTATACAATCACAAATTATTATATACTTGTAAATATTTTTATTTTTATTTTTATTTTAAAATTACTGTATAACATTTTTTTATCTCTTTGAGTATATAAAATGTTACTTAGGCGATGTGTAACAATAAATTTGTATAGATACCTATCTCACTTATGTCACATAATTATATTTTAATAATTTTGGGTTCTATTGATCCATATTTAATTAATTTTATTTTGAAAATAAAAAATATATACATTTTTAAGGTTCAAAAGTTAGTTTTTAGAAAATCAAATACATCTTCTTTAAAACAAAAAAAACTTTAAAAGTTCAAAAGTTAAGTTAAAAAAATAAATTAAACAAAATTTCCTTTTACATAAGAATATCTCTTAAGTTTTTCTTTTGGAAAATTACAAGAAGTTACTAAAAAATCAAAGTTGGATTTTTAATGATCTAAATTTTGTTAAAATTTATTTAAAAATCAAATAAATCATTTCCTTAAGAGTTTTCCTTTAAAATTTAAAAACAGAAAAATAATATTTCAAAGTTCATAAGTTTTTTTAAGAGTTTTCTGAATTCAAAAGCTAGTTTTTTTCCAAAAAAAAATAAATAATAAATAAAATAAAATAATCTATTTTTCTTAAGAGTTTCATTTCAAAAAGAAATAAAATTAAAAGATTAAAAGTTAATTGAACTTCTTTTTCATTCAAAAACTTTTCACAAATTCTATTTTGATAAAATTACAACATCAAAAAATAATACATTAAAAAATCCAAAAAATTTCTTTTCAACTCAAATAAAAGTATTATTTTAAAAAATGGTATGAAGGAAAATTTAAAATATATATATATATAAGAAAAATAAAAAGAGTAAAAAAGTAAAATTAACTTAATTTTTATAAATTAAAACACATAAACAAACTTCAAAACCATTTTGTTCATGAAAAATAAAAGTGATTTCTACTTTTTTTCTCTTTTCACAAAATTAAAAATCTTTTACTCAGTTAAATTACGTAGATTTTAATCCTTTTTATAAAATATGTAACTTATACTATCATTTTAGGTCAAATTCATCTTTATAAATAAGCATTTTCTTTTTTTTTTCTTTTTTTTCTTAATTTATTTTCTTTCCTTTTTTTTTTTGCATGTGATTGATAAAAGTACTTAAAACAAGATTAAGGCGATACTAATTTTACATAATTAATTTAAAGTAACTATTTCTAAAAACAAGTGTTATGAGGTGTTTAACACTTTCTCCATGCACAATTGACTTCTAAACCTATATATGATCCGCACACTATTTTCCTTCAAAAAAATTTTTTTCAAAGTTTTACTTTTTTAAAATTAAAATTTTGATGGTGATTTTACTCCATTTGATTTTTGTTTTAGAAAATAAAAAAAAAAACTTTTGTGTCATGCAGTTACATTATCAATGTGACACCAGATTAAAAATTTTGTTGTATTGAAGATGTTTTAAAGATGTGGTCCAAAATTTGTACATAAACATATAAAGAAAGTGCAAAATCCTAAGATTAAAAGTGAAAAAAGAAATAAAATAAAAATTAAACGAAAAATAAATAAAATAAAAATTAAACTAAGTGCATCAAAATTATTTAAAAGTTAACAATTAAGTCTTCAAACACAGAACTTATGCAATTTATTTTTTTCTGTAAATAAAATCATCAAGTTGATTACAAAACTTGTTCATGTACCAACAAGAAAAAAAAAATCCTATTATCACTTTGTGCATGATGTAGCATCTAAATAGACAAATAGAAGAAATAAAAGGTATTCCAATTTTTTTTTCTCCCAATTTTCTCCAACCTATTATGAATAAAAGGAAAAAATAAATGGGAAAAATATAGTTTAGACCCTTAGTTAAAGATATTTATATTAAAAGATTTTACGTTTTTAAATTATTTTGAATTACCCTACGACCAAAAATTTAAATTGCGTGAGAAAATTATAATTCAGACCTCTAAGTTAAAACTTTTAGTCCTAAAGCCCTTTAGAATAATTTCAAATTTTAAAATCTTATAGTATAAATATCTGCAACTTTTGATCCTAAATTGTAACTTTTCAAAAATTAATCCTTATAAGGATTCAAGTATCTTCCTTAGTTCTCCCTTATCCTTTATAACTTGATATGTTTACTTGCACATTAATCCAAAGGTGTTTATAGTACATAGTGACAAGGGGTAGGTGTGTTGTGGACTCCAAATTAATTATTAATAGAGAAACTTCAAAATCCTAAAATTCAAAATAAAATGTTGAATCCTTTGTAAAATGTGTTAGAATTGCCCATTATTTTGTTTTTATATTTGCTTCACACAAGACGGATCAATTTGTCCTAAACCATAAAACCATAGTCATCTCCTTCAACATATTTCTATATCTTTTATCTCGCATCTTAAAACTATGCCTTAGATTTAAAAGATGAAGTGGAGGCAAAAGAGAATGTCTTTTTCACAAGGATGCGGATAAAATAGGAACCAATGAACCATTAGGAGCAAAGTTGTCTAATGTATTTGTTTGATTTATAAAGAGTGTCTATGTCGCAAGCAAAAAGGTCATAAGATTTGCACTTGTTTGGAAAATGTTCATCATTTTGGCATAGCAAGTGTTACCTCAAAGCTTACATCCTTACATCGACACCCAAATTTGTATACATAATTGTTTTTAATGGAATTTGAAAAGGAATCAGGATGTGATTGGTGATAAACACACCTAGAGGAGGATGAATAAGTATGGTATGCAGAAAATATAAAATAATTAAAATTATCACATATACAAAAGTGGAGCAGGCTAAAGTGCAGCAAGCTAATAGAAAGTGAAGCAACCTCCAAGAGACAAAGTGGAGTTAACTCAATAATAGCAAATAAAAAAGGGTTTAGAAGAGAGAATATAATACCAATTTATCTTGATTCAGCCTCTCAGGTCTATATCCAATCCCTTCAAATTCTAAGATATTTTCTTTAATCAAAACAGCAACAATTACAAGTAGTGTTTTATGTGTTTACTTCCAACACTTTTTTTTTTAAAGTTCACCTTGAACTTATATACTCAGGGTTTTTTAGAGTTCATCTTCAACTTATTTTCATACCTAAAAAGTTATAAAGTAAGATAATAGGAGATTTTGTCACAACCTAAATGAAAAAAGATTACAATAAAGCTTAATAAATACTTTTAAAAACTAAGAGACTAGAAACTCAGAATATTCTTAAAAAATAAATAATCTTAAATGCTTGAATGATTTTTTAATAATTTGCTCTTGAGTCTTTAACCCATTTATATCTATTTGGTAACTTTTAGCCTTTAAAGATAGTGTCTCCTTTTGAGAGATAAAGCGTTCAGTATAGCTACTTTTTTATGGGAACAATAGATGTGTGTCTTTAGCATTAAATTCTTCTTCTTCAACAACAATATGCTTCTTAGTGTATTTATTTGAGCGACCTATTATGTCTCATCTTCATAAATACTCTTTAATATTTACTTCATAGCTTAGATAAAATGTACACACTATATCTTATATAAAAATGGAAAGATAAAGAAAAGAAAGAGCAATTACAATATATTTATTTCTTTGTTCCATTTGTATGATCGAAAATTAAAGGTAGATAGATTTTGTCTCTTTGCACCTTAGTGATTTATTAAACAAAATAGGGAAAAATTTTAATAGGTTGAGATAATTAGGCTTTTATATAAAATTTAATTTTGACTTTTGTTATTATCAAAGTTATAAGTTAAGTGAGATAATTGGGCCTACTACATCTTCGGCTAACAATCTCTTTTTTTAATGATGACAAAATCTAATAAAGCAAAATTATGTATGTAAAAGCTACACAAAATAAATAGACGCTCCCCTTGAATATTTGCATCCTATAATTAAAGGTTTGCCAAGAAATGCAAAGCACAAAGGCAAAAACATGAAAAACAAAAGGAATATTCAGTGGATAAGCCATAGAGAAAGATAAGAATATAATTAGGCATAAAAAATTTTCAAGGGAATTCTCCCCTTTTTTGTCAACAACAAAAAGGGGATAATAGGAAATGGGTAGAATTAATATCAAAGCAGTAGACGACAATTAAGATGCATGGCAATAGTAAGAATAATGTATGAAGGAAAATGGAAAAACCAAATAGAGTATGAAAGCATTGCGCCATCACTAGCCAGTCAAAAATTTAAGTGATCATAAAAGCTAAAGTGCATTTCTAAGTTATTCATCCAAACAATGGAATGCATGACCCATCTAATTGATGAGATAGAGTAATGTAGAATCAACATTCTAAAGATATTATAGCAATAGAATCTTGTTAGCTTGAAAGGCCTTTTTGGTGTTATGTGATTTAGTCATCATAAAACCAAGCCGCTTCTTAATAATCCTACCACTATTGAGTAAGCCTTAAGGATGCCAACATCAATTGAGAGTTACCCAAAATCATCATGAAGCTCTTGGACATTGGCATTGAGGGAACAAAGAAACTCGAGAATCTCAGCATTAGAGGAGGACTCAGGAACCACTCAAGAAGTAAAAGGTGAAGGAGGAAAGGGAAAGTCTTGATCCTAAAGAGTAAGAGGAGAATCAAGAGTGTCACACCCATAATATGATTGCATGGCATTAGAAAAACAAAGATTTGGATGTGGGAAAACAAAAAAAAATGAAATAGAGTCACTCTAAAATTTTAATTTTAAAAAGCAAAACTTTAGAAAAACCTTTTTGAAGGAAAGTGGTTTGTGATCAAGAAATAAGTTTAGGAGTTAATTATACGTGAAGAAGGTGTTAGGCACCCCACAACACTCGTTCCTAGAAATGGTTATCCTAAATTAATTATATAAAATTAATATAGCTTTAATCTTATTCTAAGTTCCTTAACAATCACATGTAAAAATAAAAAAAAGAAAAGAAATTAGGAAAAAAATATTTATTTATAAGAGCAGACTTAATTTAGGATAAGAGTCTAAGGTATATGTACCCCATGAAAGAGATCAAAGTCTACATAATTTAACTACGTAGAAAGCAATGTTAATTGGTCATTGTTTTTTAATTTTTGTGAAAACAAAAAGAAGATAGAAACCACTTTAATCTTTTGCTAACAAAATGACTTGAAATTAGTTTATATATTTTAATTTGTAAAAATTGAATTAATTTCCCATTCTTTACTCTTTTCATTTTTTTCCATTTTTTTGATTTTTTGAAATGATATTTTATTTAAGTAAATGTTTGATTTCTAATTTTGTTAAAAGAAAATTTGAGAAAGGTCCTAAATTTATGAAAAAAGGAATTAATTTGTTTTGGTTTTTGGAATTAAACTATAAAATATTGCTTACTTAAAAAAAAATTAAAACACTAACATTTGAACTTAGAAATTTTATTTAATCTTTTTGTTATTTTCAAGAATTGACTTTGAACTTTAAAACTTTATTTCTTTTCCTTTAATTTGTTAAAGAGAAAATTTTTTGAAAAAATATCTTTAAATAAACTAACTTTTTAATTTAAAAGACATTCAACTTTTATTTATGTCCATATGAATTTATGGTGCAAATGAACAATTCCACTTTCCCTAAAATCTTAAAGTCTAAGAAAAAGGTTCTACCGGATAAACAATTATTTCGCTGGAAAGATTGGTTTTAGATCGACAACATTCTCTTCCATTTTTCATTATTAAGATCATTAAGTCTTTGAATATCTTATTCAGAGAGATATCTTTTAGAAAATATCATGAGTTTTAGATATTTCTGAACATACTTTAAAGAGAGAGGATGAGCGATTTGATCCACTTCCTTAATAGGAAAAAAATATGGACAAAAATCATAAATATGTTTGCACTTATCCCTTGATCTTCTTAGGATAGTTACTATGCCTTATCTTTTTAACACAAAATAATATATTTAGGTTTCCCAATTAGTTTCAATAGAATTCTTTTTTCAGTTATGCTTGGACTAACAACCTTTCTTCCTCTGGGCTTTCTTTTCATCCTGATCTCTTAGGATTAATGATTTTTTTGAACTTATCAAACAAAAATTTTGATTAAAGAACTCATAGATAAGGGAATGACTTCTGCCATATTATTTCCTCTTCAATACTTTCTAGTGCATAGGATCCTCATACAAGATAAATGTAAAGTATACTTGTATTGGATAAAATAATCATAAGAGATTTACTAGTAAAAAATTTCAGAAGATAGAGATGCTTTAAAAAGTAGTCATGAGAGACTGAAAGGATTTTATTGAACACACTTGTTTACAAAACTCTTCCTTTTATCTTGTTTCCATGTAGCTACTGTAAAGGAATCTTTGGGTCTCCATTCATTATCTTCTGCGCCTTCCCAATTTTCAAGATCATAACAGTCATAAATAGGGTCACATATGGAAGGATCACAATTCCAAAGCGATGTGACTATTGATTTTTGCAATATTAGCATAAGACCCATCTGGGTGAAAAGAGCTGATTGGAATAAGACCTTTCTTTTGTTTTTGAGAGACTACAAGAGTGATCATTATGGATTGGTTAAGAAGCTTGCAAGAAGGGGTAGTAGACGTGCCTTCATCAGATCAAGATCTCTTAAAAATAGATTTGATAGTGCCATTTGGGAGTTTTTCCAAGACTAGAAGAGTAGAGGTGTGGAAAGTCTTCTATCTACCATGGAATTCTTTTTCATAATTAGTTACCTATTCAAGAGGCATAAGCTGTAGCAGATCTTCCTTGGGAATCTGCTTTAAGATCTAAATGATAGTGGTATTGTCCAGTCTATCAGATACCATATAAAGAACATCACCAGTGATATTCTAGAATTAAAGGTCAACATGATGGTTTTGAAGGCAGTAGATCATCTAGTGATGAAGAGTTTCTAGGATAGCATTCTAGATTTGCTTAACACCAATGATCTGTACCCTTTAATCTGGTTGGAAGAGTGGGATTTGTCAACTTAATATTGAAGTTAGGTACTATTGTAAGTATCGCACTTCCATCATTCAAGGTAACAAGAGCTACTCCAATCAGTGCATTCTGAAAGGAGTTATATGAAGTATTCAAGAGGAAAACATGGGTTGTAGCCACAATTTGTTTTCTTCCATGAAGGGTAAGGACTAATCGAATAGCTCTAAAATGGAGGTGAGTGTATTCTTGACGAATCCAGTGGGAGATGAAACTTATAGGAATATCCAAAGTAATATACTATTCAACTTGGGTTGATTGTAACCCACACTAATCTAGTTTAGTAACTTAGACTATTTCTTTGATAAAAGGTGTTTTGAGGGAGAGAAGTTTGCAGATAGATTTGGTGAAAGAAAAATTTTGATGGTAAAGTTATAAGGATTAAGGAGAAGAGCGATAGACTCTTCAAGGTGAGACTCATATGGAATATGAGTTATTTCTCTGAGATTATTTATTTTATTAGAGGTATGGGATATACAAGAGGAAGAAATGGATCTAAGTAGGGAAAGTGAACAAGAAAGATGAACAAATTCATAGGAATCTTCTGTAGATGACATGGTGATTAAAGTATCTTCTTACTCTCTTTTTATAGTAACTATACTTCCGATTATCTTGGGAAGTGCTTTTTGGTGCACAAGATTCTTATACATGGCAAGTGTAGAGCCTAGACATTCCCAAGATAACCTGTTCTTAACCAGATTTTTGACTAACCAATTTTTTGAACTAACTAAATTAGATTAAGGATTGGTTCTCAATCGAATAAGTCAAAATGGCTAGTTTGGTTTGATTTTTAAAACCACGCAAATTAATGTTTCCCTTTCCTTCTTTTGCTCACCCTTTCTTTCATGTGTACCAAACATGGCATGAGTCTCTAAGAATGAGAAAGAAGAAAATTATCAAATTCTACTTGTTCAAGTAAAATTTTAAACTATTTCAAATTTACTTGTTTAGATTACTTTTAAAAATTTGAAAATTTAATCTCTCCCAATCTAAATAAGAAAACTTTTTAATGAATTCAAATATCTTTAAAAAAACACTTTCCCTCTTAAAATTACTTGATCCAAAGACAACTTAAATTTACTTTGATCATGATAATTGTAGATTTTGATATTTAAAATACTTTATTTTATTTTGTTGTGTAAACATTTATATAAATTATGTCATACTAAATTATAATAATAATAAATTAAAATTAAAATGATAAGATGATTATAAATTCTCATAAATCAATAATTTTAAATTGTCTAATATTATTTAATGAGTATTTTTTTTTGGGCCTTCAAATAAGTGTACATATATATTTTTGTTTTCTTATCCATGAATACGTATGAGTTTCAAATAACATTTCAATAATTACGTTCATACAAGAGGATTATAAGCCAATTAGTTTATATAATATCATCTGCAAGTTGATCTCAAAGATCTTATGCAGTTCTTATAGATGTCATCACTCCAAATTAAAATATTTTTTCACAAGATAGATTGATATTTGACAAAATCATTCTAACTATAGAGTTAATTATGAAACTTTGTCACACAAGAACTAATAATATGGGGTGTTGTGCTTACAATTGATGTTGCAAAAGCCTATGATAAAGTATCATGGCCATTTCTAAAGATAGTTTTGTGAAAGATGTCTTTTCTTAATAAATGGGTTCATATGTTGATGTAATGTGTTAGTATGGTTTCTTACCAATGATAGTAAATGGGCACACAATAGACATTTTTTTGCCCTAACAAGGTAATTGCCAAGGTGACCTATTTTCTCCATATCTTTTTTTTTTTTTGGGGCTCTGCATGAATGTGTTATCTTGCATGATTCATAAAGCAGAGCAAAATCATACTTGGTTTGGGAATTAAAATTTCTTGCTCAGTGGAGCCAATTTTCCATCTAAAGTATACAGATGTTACTTTTATTTTTCTAAGTCACTGAATCCATATGTCTCAGGGTACAGGACATTCTACTTCAATATAATCTTTCTTTTAGGTAATGTATAAATCTGATTAAATAAATCATTGTGTTTAGTCCATATGTGTCTCACTGATTGAAAAAGCAATTATTTGTTGTGTTTGGTGTTAAATTTAAAACTTAGTTAGGGAAGTATTTAGGCACACAATAACATAATTATATAAGGAAGTGGTTGAAAAGATTGATAAAAAAATTACAGGAATCAATCATGTTATCTCAAGTGAGTAAAATGACTTTAATCAAATCAATAATTAACTCAGCATTAGCATGGCCACTGTCTTGTTTAAACTTCCCAAAAAATACTGCCATGTAATAGATATAAAAGTAGGGTTTTTTTTTGGAATATTCTAATTCTTGGCCTAAGATGCATTTGTTAAAATGGTTTGAGCTATGTAAACCTATTTCCAAATATGGCCTTCGTATAAAGCAAACTCAGTAATTTAATAAAACCTTATTAGCCAAGCATATTTGGCAACTGATCTCATGTGATACCAATTCATTGCTTGGTCGAATTTTGCGACCCTAATATTACCACAGTAGTACTAGTGGTAGAAGCAATGATCATTTGGCTACTGCTTGGATTCGGAAGGCATTCAAAAACCAACATCACTTATATATGATCATAGACAATGTCAAGTGGGAATGGGTAATAAAATTTTGTTGTTTAATCACCAACAGTGGCTTGGATAATCAAATGGTCATGTCCTTAGTTAGACCATAAGTGATCTTATTTTACATGAAGATGGTCATTGGAATGAATAGCTGTTACAACAACTTTACTCGCTTGATTAGATTCGATATATTATTTGAACTCCCTTTTCTATTATAGGACAGGATGACTCTTTTGTTTGGTCGAGCAATTTGGAAGAAAAATACTAGGTATGGTTACTAAATGTTAACTCAAGAATCTCATTCTATGTAAAGTCCCACATTGGATGGTTTGGTCTTGGGAACAACCCATATAAGTGGGGTCGAAGCTCCCCCCCACCCAAAGGTGCGCTTCCTAACGAACGGGGAAGGAAGGGGCAAAGCCCCACGAACCTGGAAGGCAGGGAAGACAAACCCAACCATGAGCTAGACAATACCTTGGTGAGGTAGCCACGCTTCCACCTAGAGGCGCGCTTTTCCCGTGAGTTAAGCGGGAAGGGACAAACCCTACTGAACCGGGAAGGCTGGGTCCAGAGGTATTGTCCCGTCCTTCCCGGTTCGAGGGTCACAGACCCAGCCTTCCCGGTTCAGTGGGTTTTGTCCCTTCCCGCTTAACTCATGGGAAAAGCGCGCCTTTGGGTGGGGGGAGCTTCGCCCCCACTTATATGGGCCGTTCTCAGGACCAAACCATCCGATATGGGACTTTACAATCCACCCCCCCTTTGGGGCCGACCCATCCTCGGGTCACACATGCGAGCAGCCAGCTCTGATACCAACACCACACAGAGCCACTAAGGTATTGTCCAGCTCATGGCTAGGTTTGTCTTCCCTGTCTTCCGGGTTCGTGGGGCTTTGCCCCTTCCTTCCCCGTTCGTTGGGAAGCGCACCTTAGTGAGGGGAGCTTCGCCCCCACTTATATGGGCTAGCTACAGGCCCCTTCCAGCCGATGTAAGACTTTACAATCCACCCCCTTGGGGCCAACCTGTCCTCGGGTCGCACATCGGAAAGGACAAAACCCACTGAATCGGGAAGGTTGGGTCTGTGACCCTCGAACCGAGAAGGACGAGACAATACCTTTGGAGGCTCTGTAGGTTGTTTGGTATCAGAGCAATCCTGGCCCATGTGTGACCCGAGGATGGGTCGGCCCCAAGGGGGGTGGATTGTAAAGTCCCACACAGCTGGAAGGGGCCTGTGGCTAGCCCATATAAGGGGGGCGAAGCTCCCCCCACCCAAAGGCGCGCTTCCCAACGAACGGGGAAGGCACCTTTGGGTGGAAGCGTGGCTACCTCACTAAGGTATTGTCCAGCTCATGGCTACCTGGGTGGGGGGAGCTTCGCCCCCACTTATATGGGCCGTTCTCAGGACCAAACCATCCAATGTGGGACTTTACAATTCATCCTCCTTTGGGGCCGACCCGTCCTCAGGTCGCACATATAAGTGGAGGCGAAGCTCCCCCCCCCCACAAAGGCGTGCTTCCCAACAAATGGGGAAGGAAGGGGTAAAGCCCCATGAACCCGGAAGGCAGGGAAGACAAACCCAGCCATGAACTGGACAATACCTTGGTAAGGTAGCCACGCTTCCACCCAGAGGAGCACTTTTCCCGTGAGTTAAGCGGGAAGGGAAAACCCCACTGAACCGGGAAGGCTGGGTCAGTGACCCTCAAACCGGGAAGGACGGGACAATACCTTGGTGGCTCTGTGTGGTGTTGGTATTAGAGCAATCTTGACCCATGTGCGACCCGAGGACAGATTGGCCCCAAGGGGGTGGATTGTAAGGCTACCTCACCAAGGTATTGTCCAGCTCATGGCTGGGTTTGTCTTCCCTGCCTTCCGGGTTCGTGGGGCTTTTCCCCTTCCTTCCCCATTTGTTGGGAGGCGCGTCTTGGTGGGGGGGAGCTTTGCCCTCACTTATATGGGCTAGCCACAGGCTCCTTCTAGCCGATGTGGGACTTTACAATCCACCTTTCTTGGGGCCGACCGGTCCTCGGGTCGCACATAGGTCAGGATTGCTCTGATACCAAACAACCTACAGAGCCTCCAGAGGTATTGTCCCGTCCTTCCCGGTTCGAGGGTCACAGACCTAGCCTTCCCGGTTCAGTGGGTTTTGTCCCTTACCTGCTTAACTCACGGGAAAAGGCGCCTCTGGTGGGGAGTGCTTTGCACCCACTTATAAGCGTTCAGCACAGGCTCCTTCCAGCCGATGTGGGACTTTACAATTTTCTCGTTTGTTGGGAAGCGCGCCTTGGTGGGTGGAGCTTCGCCCCCACTTATATGGGCTAGCCATAGGCCCCTTCCAGCCGATGTGGGATTTTACATTCTACATCTTGAACATGTATAGTATTTTAAGATAAGTTGTGGGAACTTCATTTTCCTTTTAGAATTGTAACTTTTTTTTTAATGAAAACTACTTCGCAATATTTTGCCAACAAGTTTTCCTCTTTATTTTCATCATTTTCCTATAAAAGAAATATGTCTTTCATGTTAGCAATTGGAAGAAAATATAAATCATGTTTTTTTTCACATGTTTATTTGTTATAGCTATTTGGTTTGCTTCTCCATTTAATTTACAAAGTGACCAACTACAACCATTGGATATTTCCGTTTAGGTACAATGATAGGCAAATAAAAGTTTAGGTCACACAATGAAGGATAGAGTGGTTAATATCACATGCATCAGTGTATTATTTGTTATTTGGTATTATCGAAATCACAGGTTGTTTACAAATAAAAGATGTGATACTGAGTTTGCACTTCAAATGATTAAAAGACTTAGTTGGTAGTACTATGGGTTTAATAAATCATCTTAAATTTCACTAAAAGGTTTCTATTGATAAGATGATTGAGACTTGTTTAGGCACTTTTGTAGTGGAACATTGGCACCTTATGTTCTGGGTAGCTAAGGGGAATACTTGACAAACGAAGGGTTAAGTGCTTATTTCAGCTTGGTTCGATCATTCTATTTTTCAGGAATGGGATTGGGTAGATCATAGACGTCAACCTACAATGATTTTGTTATTTGAAGTAATTTCTCAGGCATTTAGATTTTTGGGTAATCAATAACTTGTTCTAAATCCACATGGATTTCCATTGATTTTATTGTGGTAGAAGACATCTCAATGTAGGATGCTTCAAAAGCAGTATCGAGTTGACATTTTACTTTTAGTGAATGATTAATAGAGAGAGAAAGTCTTATCCTTCTCTCTAAAGAAGCTGTGAGGAAGTATTGTGATTTGCATTACTACAGACCGTGAATAAAACAGAAGGTGCTAGTAGTTATGGAGTTTCTACTACTAGGTCTATGTGCCACCATATTCATCGTGTGGGTTTTAAGTGCAGAGGTGCTGTGGTGGTTATTTCTTAGAGGTGCCAGAGGATTGTGCTATATCAGAGGCAACATGGTTCATTATTATCAAACCTTATGTGGCTTTGGATGGACAGAGAGCAGTGAACATGGGAAAGAATCTATGGACATGCATTCAGCTCCTAAGCTATAGGGAAATCACGCAGAAGGTTTTTAGCTACCTAAACAGGGCCCATATATCACTTTTGGCAATGCACCACTTAATGAATCCAAGAAAAAATGGAGTTCCTATTTGATAGGAGTTTTGCTGGACTGCAAAGTGCTTTCAGTGCATAGGTTACAAAGACTTTTAGATTTTAACTGGCAGTTACAGGGACATGTCATTATGGTGGGTAGAGATAGAAACATCTATGTTTCCAATTTGAAGATTCTACGGATCAAAGATATATCCTTCGTCATGGTCCTTGGGCATTTGAGAACTTGCTTATGGTGATGGAGGAATGGAGACCTAATATGCTTCTTTCTCATATGCATATACACAAAGTTCTACTGTGGGTCCAAATTTGGGGTTTACCATTGGAATATTTTAACTTTGTTGTTGCTGAATCTATAAGACATATGCTGGGAGAATTTAAGGACTTTGATGGCAAAGACGGGTCAACCCATAATATTATGTTCCTATGTCTTCAAGCTTGGGTGGACTTGTCTATGACGCTTTTGACTTTTCTTAAAGTCTGATTAGATAATGGTCCTAAAGTTTAGATAAAATGTAGGTATGAACATCTCTTTTGCATCTGTGGGCAATGTGGTCAAATGGGACATATATAATGGGATTGTGATTGGAATTATATGCAAGTGCAATGAACTCTGTTACTCCATAAAGATAGGATCTTACAAAGGTTTAGGATCTATTTTGCATTGGATTTTCATCACCTTATGATATCCCAATTCCATTTAGCATTCTCTGTGAAAGCTAAAACCAGGAAAACAACTAAAATGCAATGGTGGGATATGTTGCATAGAGGTGACTATGTTGTTTGTGATTACAATCTTAGTTCTATCTCTCATCGAGAAATAGCATTCCTTCTTCTAGAAGGTGTTTACACAGCAACAGAGGAGTCTATTGCTTCTAACTATTCTAAGATACCATTAAGTCTAACCTTGAAGAGATAAATCCAACTCCAATGGAACTAAAAACAAATACAAATTAGGAGCGAACCATAACCCAACAACAAGGGTCACTAGTGGATATGGTTGAGCAACTACGAGCTTCTTGAGAGAATCTTGAGGATTTTGATGGATTGGGAAGCTTCTCCACATCAGCATTACGAGTAAACAGGTAGATCCAAGCCTCTAGAACACTTATAGGTGGCTAAGCAGGAAGATACTCAATTCAAATTGCTAGTGACTAGTGCAATACCTAAGAACAGAAATAATGATAACCTTGTAGAGGTGCATTCAAGGAGAAAGATGCGAAGCAGTGATGCGGCACTAGATTATAAGGTTAAAGCAAAATCTTTGGGTTGGCTTTACAAGGTACAAACAAACTCCTTCAGAGCACTAGATAATCAAGATGTGGACTCAGTGGGACAGTTACTTTTGAATCATCAGCATCCTACAGGTATACTGCATAACTTTGAAAACATCACGTGGGAAAATGGAACTTGGCGAATATACAGTTCCTCTTCTTTGTTCAGTGGTTGGCCAGCGTTTATACTAAATAGTGGCAACTTCTCCTATATACTACAATGAGCCCGAGGTTTGTTAACTAGAGTTACTAATATAGAATGACAAGAACATAGTCAAATGCTTTTGGATTGGATCTTACTTTATAACATTATATGGCCCACATATGAATTTTGAGGAAGTCCAGGTTTCGCCACCTCTATATCATCTTTAGTGGCCTTTTTGCTTTAAATTCTCTCTGGGCCTTAATATTAGAACCACACACATCTCAACAACCTCTTCTTCGGACATCACATGCCAAATTTGAATCTTCACTTCCTGGTCATATACAATATATCTTGGATATCTTTTGGGGAATGAGTCATCTTTGGGCTTGTACTGATCTCCTTTACAGCTGAGCCACCTCTCACATCAGCTCAAATTGGGCCACTTTACCAATAAAGAAAAGGAGAAAAACTCAAGAAATTTTGAGATCGGTTAAACCAAAGATAGATAATTCTGCACTATATAGTTTTACGGAGGCTTTCCTACAAAAGCCTCCAAGGTCGACATGATAATATTAAATTGGAACAGTCAGGCCCTTCGTACAGTCAGGGCCTTGGTATAGCCATAACAGTTTAATGTCTTAAGTTGTTAATATGTAAATAGCAACCTAACCTTTTTATTTTTAATATAGATGAAAACCACTTTTAACTTAATCAAAAAGAAGTTTTGCAACTTTGATTTTACAGAAGTGTATGGTTGGGATACACAAGGTAGAAGTGGCAGACTCTTTTTGGGATGCTGAAATACCATTAATTGCCAGTTGTCTGACATTTTGTCAAATTGGATACATCTGGAGGTGCATGATTTACAGGTCCATGACTTGTAGGTCGATAATATTTCCTTACCTTCGTTTATGGATATCCTAAGTTATTTGAGAGGTATATTTGATGGAACTGGACACAAAGCACAACCTCGTTTGTATCTTATCCTTAGATGATCATTGGTGACTTCAATCGGGTGGCTTACACACATGAGAAAAAAAGCTGAGTTTTTATTGTCCATGAGGATACTCATTTTTGTGAAATGATAGACAATTGCTATTTTATTGATCTATGTCATAATGGAGTTTGGTATACATGGCATAACCACAGGTAGTGCAAGGACAGTATTTAGGGGAGGTTCGATAAGGTGTTATTTAACTTTGCATGGTTAGAACTCTTCCATCAGTCCAACTTACAGACTCTTCGCTTGGTGGCATTGAATCATTCACCACTAGTATTTAATATAGACTAATTTCAAGTGTTTCAAAAGCATCCTTTTTGGTTAAAAAACTTTTGGTTTAAATTTCCCTAATGTAATGATATTGTACAATAGTCTTGGAATGAACACTTCAGTGGCTCTGTTACATTTTAATTGTGCCAAAAATCATGCCTTCTTCAACAACGATTAAAACATTGGAATAAATATTTCATAGGAAATATTAACCAACGTATCATGAACCTAGAAAACCAATTGGTCCAAATTTAGGCTTCCTTGGATAGAGATCAGACGAGTTACTTGGAAAGCAAATGTTGCCACAAACTTGATATCTGGTATGATTGTGAAGAATCTTTGTGGGCTTAGAAAGCCCGACAAGAATGGTTACAACACAGGGACAGAAATACCAAATACTTTTATAATCTAGTCAAAAAATGTAGAATCAATGGTTATATATCCTGTCTCAAAGGAGAGGACAATGAATAGGTTCATGATCCAACTCAGGTTGAACAAATAACTATGAACTATTTTGCGAAAGTATTCAAACTCTAGTATCAACTTTTAATAGACCAAATCCAATAGGAACTTTCCTCTCTGAACATACCCGGGCTATCATAACACCATTTAGCTCTCTTAACCTAGAAATATCTTAGTTTGAAATCGAAATGGCTATTTCTCAACTAAAATTAGACAGTGCCCTTGGACCTAATGGCTATCATACTAAATTCTTCCACCAATACTGGGATATTATCAAGTAAGATGCCTCCAATTTGGTATATCAGTTCTTTCAATTTGGATTTCTTTTCAAAGTTCTAAATCATTCATATATTATTCTAATTTCAAAATATGATCACCTTCAATCATTAAAATATTTTAGGTATATTAATCTTTGCAATGTCATCTACAAAATGATATCTAAAATTATCTGCAATCAGTTGAAAGGATTACTTAATGATCTGGTTGCACCAAATTAGAATGTTTTTTTGCCGGGTAGGTTAATATCAGATAGCATCATTTTAGTAACTGAGCTTATGCATAAGATCTATCACACTAAAGGCTGGTATGGGTACAAGTTAGATATTGCTAAAACATATGATAAGGTTTTGTGGAATTTTCTTGAGACAGTCTTGAAACAAAAATTCTCAGCATTTTGGATATACTTTATCATGTAATATGTACGTACTATTTTTTATTAGGTTATTGTCAACGGTCACCCCAAGGAATGCTTTATTCCTCAACAAGTTTTAAGACAAGGAGACCTATTATCCCTATATCTATTTATTTTGTGTGCTATTTTACGTGATTTTTAAGAAAAAAGAAACTAATCATTAACAAGGTATAATGGTAGCTAGAGGTGCTCCTCCAATATCGCATATAATGTGTGCAGACAACAAAATACTCTTTACCAATTTCCCAAGATATGTGCTCCACAGTAAACAACATGCTAAATTAATATACTAGACTATCCAGGCAATCTATCAATACCAATAAATCAGAAGTAATATTTAGCCTGAATATATCTTATCACATGAAATTATGTTATGCTCAACAATTATAGGTACCCTTCAAATTAAGACTAGGCAAATACCTTGGCATCACATGTGATGTTGACAAATCAAAGATGTAGATTTATCAAGAGGTAGTAGCTAAAATTAACAAGAAATTACAAGCATGGAAATCTATTCTCCTTTCTTAGGCAACAAGAGTTACTCTAATTAAATCAGTGTTAAATTCGTCTATAGTTTTTCCTTTATCATGCTTTAAATTACCCTAAAAGTATTGTAAACAAATTAACTCTAGACTTTTTAACTTCTTTTAGGGCTTCAAAGATCATAGACCCAAGATACACCTGCTTCAATGAACTGAGCTATGGCGACCTTGTCACATAGGAGGGTTAGGTTTTAGAAATACTCAATACTTTAACAAGGCACTTTTAACCAAACACATATGGAGATTGATTTCCCTAAATAATTTATCTTTATTTGCCTAAACGTTGAAGTCTAAATATTACAAATTCGGAATAGAAAAGGATTTGATATCACATCATGCAATAAGTTGGATATAGAAAGAAATTCAAAGAGCAAGTATGGTCATTTTTCCTTACTTGCAATGGCATGTTGGCGATGGATCATCAATTCCCATTCTTAACCACCATTGGTGCCCAATGTAGGTTAATCCTCCTTCTTCTATACAAATAGTAGGAAATCTTATATTACATACTCAAGGATGTTGAAATGCTCTCATAGTGCACCAATTATACTCTGACAGCATAGCTCAAAAAATTCTCCAATTGGTGTTCTCGGGACCGGACAACAAGATCGACTAGTTTGGTCAGGATCAAATTTGGTGAATATACAGTGGCATTTGAATATAAGTTGTTATTTCGACAAATAGACACCAATCCCTCTTACACTGCATTTGCATGGGAGATACTCTGGAAACTACAACTACCCTTCCGCATCTTCGTCTTTATATAGCAATTATTATGACAAGCACTACCTTTAGGAGACACACTTTGCCAACATCATATTTATGTTAGTAATAATTGTCAATTTTGTAACCATCAAGGTGAGACATACCAACATCTATTTTTATCTTGCCCCTTTGCACGAGTTGTTTGCTTTGGTTCTCAACTAAGCCTCATAGTAGACAACCTGGCCTTCTCTGACCTATTTACTTGCATACAACAATGGTTACTATAAAGACCCCCAAATGTCCTACATATGAGTTGCACCATCTTATATTCAATATGGTATTGTTGAAACAAACTATTGTTTCAAATTTTCCATTACTCTCCCTTGTAAGCAATTTTCATTGCTCAGTGAGTTAGTGTCGTGACCTTACTTCTGAAACAACAATGCTTCATGCTAGTTTTGATATTGCTCACTCAACTATACCCTTCACCATCTTATATTCAATATGGTATTGTTGAAACAAACTATTGTTTCAAATTTTCCATTACTCTCCCTTGTAAGCAATTTTCATTGCTCAGTGAGTTAGTGTCATGACCTTACTTCTGAAACAACAATGCTACATGCTAGTTTTGATATTGCTCACTCAACTATACCCTTCCTAGCACAATCATATGCTGGGAAATCAATGGTACTTATTGGTGGACACATTCAGGTGGTCTAAGAAGTATAAAAGATGCCATACTACTATTATATTTGGTTTGGTCTTAATTGGCGTTACAAACTTACATGGAATAGCTTTCTCATTACTAGAAAACTGGCCCACTTTTTAAGGGCAATTCAAAATGCAATACACTTTGTACTCAATCAGCAACTTCTCTCACATCCGCATAGTTATCCTTTCAATGTGGGCATTGTAACGTCTCTTCTAATACCTTTTTTTATTTATATATTTGTGAGGAATTCTTCATTTGAGTTTGATTACTTTTTTATATTTTAATTATTCTTTCATAATAAAATCTAATTAATGGCATAGCAGACTATGAAAATAATGGAAATACATTGTAATTCATATAAACTGGTTTAAGAGTTTGTTGAATAGGGGAACGGGGTCATGCAAGTCACATCACATCAAAAGGGAATCTATCCTATAACCATTCAAAAAGAAAATCCTTAGATAATAAAAAGACTAAAAAGGTCAGTCCCCTATGTTCATAAAAGGGTCAATGTCAATGGCTGGGCCTCTGTTCATGCAAACGGAGGAGTATGAGGGTCAACTCTACCCACTGGGAATGTGTGGGACTCTAGCTCTTCTGGGGACACAAAATATACCGGTACAACATGAACAATGTTATCACAGAATATGATGCGTATATTATGGATGACGAAGACCCATCCTCAGAGTGAGAACTGGATCCACTCAGCCTGGAATTCTAGGGTCACTTGATAAATCGGCATATAAGAAAAGTATAAACTACAATAGAGTGAGAAATAATTTTCTTAGTAATATAGACAGGATTAATACCATATAATATCCATAAAGAAGAGTCAAATACTTTTAACAGACAATAAGCAATATAATGGCAAGATAGTAATTTTATTAAACAATATAAACAGAGAGATATATTTGTTAGCAATGTCTAACATGAATATGAAATAGCAAAGTGAACTGACATATTACATCTAAAAATAGAACATGAATAAAATATAAGAATTGTCTTAATATAATTTATATTCAAAGTTGCAAGATATTCAAGAGATTTTTACATGTATAGAATATAGAAGATATCATAAATAATATTTATTCTCTCTTGACCATTAGGCCTTGGAGACCGCTAGGCCCAACACTCAGACCATATCACATTGGTTTCGACAAGCTTAATACCCAAATCATGTTATACTGCTATGACATAGTAGGCTGACCCCTGCTTCTTTTATTGAGGCATCCTCCAGTGGGTACCCAAGGAAAATCATATAAAACACCATAATAATATGTCATCCAAGCTATCATTTGATCAAAGTATGATAGATATATTTGGGAAAGAACTACCTTGCACAACTCTATGCATAAATCATCTCAGTAGCATGACTGCATATTAGAGTCCAAAAATTAGTGGTTTAGATATTTTTAAGTATCTTTAAGATTAGACATCTAACACAACAGCAGCTATCCAATGGTCAACTCTGGCACATACATAGGGCTCAACCCCTGTCCACCTTATATATTGGCTAGTCCTTTGGGCTCACCCCCTGTCCGTCTTATATATTGGCCAATCCTTTACCAAATAACCCATGGTCATGTAATTAGGCAGTAAATAGCATATTATCCATGCCAAGAAATTAGGTAACATATTAACACAACAAACAGTGTAATTCCATAACATATGTTATCACATATTCCATTCTTGACATAGCGTTGCGTAATTTTCTAACTATCACAAATAAGCTCTAAAATTTACAAAATAAATATCAGCATAATCCAATCAGTATGTATAATATATTAGGACTCAAAAGTCATCCAGAACATGTCAAATAACATCGAAAAAAATTCAAGAACTTCTTGGTCAACACTTTTTCTAAAAAATTTGACTTTTTATATAATAATTCATAATTCACCAAAATTTCACCATAGGCCTTATTTTTCATGTAGATTAACCTAATTTAGTTAGATTTAAGAAAACTCTTCCCTAGGTATATGTACATATGTTGGCCAAATCTATGCATCCAAGAAGACATGTGATTTTGCTTCATTTTCATGTCACCAAGTAGCTACACATACATATTCAAGGATGATAAATAGAAGCCCTCAATCAATTTCTAGAGATTTCATATGTATTCTACAATTTTCTTAAGTTAAACTTCAAGGGTTTCTTGCCACTTTTTTCATGAAAATCAAAATTGTATTAATATTCCTCTTCCTTAGGCTTTCTTCCATCACTTCTCCTTTTATTTTCTCTTCAATTTCTCCCATGGCATCTTGAAATACAAAACTTCTTTATTTGTAGAAAAATTGTCAATAATAGGAATTTTTTTGAATCACATGAATCCATAAGCCATATATATGATTTCTCCATCTTTTCTTGGTTAGAATTCATGGAAACAACAAAATTTCCCCTCTCCTTTTGCCATGGATGAAAATTAAAGAAAAAGAGAAGAGAAAATTCTTGGAAAAAAATAGAAGAAAAACCAAGAAAAAAAAAGTCTATTTATGTTACCTTAGCTCTACAGTATTTGATTTTTCCTGGTGGCTTTTGTTTCTTTCTTCCTTCTCCGTTTTCTTCTTCCTTAGGCTGAGCTCCTTCTCCTTCTCTTTGTCTTGGCTGAATTTATGTGTGTATTTTGTATGTGAGAATGGCATGAAAGTGTGTGTGTGGTTCATATATATATATATATATATATATATATATATATATATATATATATATATATATATATATATATTAGTTATGAATGATTAAGATTTAATTAACTTTAAGGTGGAAGATCTTGGCCTTTAGATTACATGGATGGTCAAGATTTATCCTTGAAATAAGAGATAAGATGTAGGCCTTTGGATTAGATCAAAGGTTGTGATTTAATCTTAAAAAGGTGAAGAAATCTAAGTCATTAGATTGCATCAACGGTTTAGATCGCTTCACATTTTACGAACGAATATTAATTGTTGGATTACCCTAGTTACTTTTTCATAATGTGTGAAAATAAGATTGCAATTAATGCTGCTTAAGTTAGCGCTTATGTCATGTTGAAGTAAACAATAACTTTTTCGTAATGTGTGAGATTTCTAAGATTTGTTAACACAAGCCTATGTAATGGCTCTTTAATTCGTGTAGCTTCCAAAATTCTCTTCCAACTTTCAACTTCTTCTTCACACATGGCGCCACATCATCTCTCTCCTTTCTACATGGTGCCACATCAGCACCTTCCCAGCTCCTTAGTGCCACGTCAGCTCTTCTCCAGTTAGACTTACAAAATTGCCACTGTTTTCTTAGGTTTTCCCTAATATCTTATTTAATATGTATTTTCTAAGTTCTCTGCTATATTTTAATATTATTTGGTCCTATATGGGTCTTATTTAATGTTTCCAACTATATATTTAAATATTATTTATTCCCCTAATATTTTATTATTTTAGAATCTAAATGACTGTTTTGCTCTTAGTAGTAATATGATAGACAAGCACCTCCGTTCGTTTTTTACTTATATCTTTTCCATAACTCCATATTTATGGATTCTATCACCATTACTTGGTAGATTTTTCTGTATAGAATTTTTAGAGATAACTAACATGGGTTTAGGGTTTTAGTTTGTCTTTGTATAAGCTTATAATCGTTTTGGGCTATTTTCTAGCCTTAACGAATCCAGAATTTTATGTAATGAATTTTATAATTTTCTATGCATTATTTTCTAACTATTGATATATATATATTAGCCTAGTTTTGAATTTTTTTCCTTCTAGAAAAATTATCAAAATTCGTTTAGGTGATAAATGACAATTTTATCCCTGAACCCCCTAAAGTCTCAAAAATTCATATGGGTCCTATTCAGCTTATACTTCTCATATATGAAGCTATTTTGTTCAAATTCTTTTTATTAAAACTTAATAAATTCATTACATAAAATATTAAATAATTAAAAAATTCTAATTTTAGAGATGTTACAAGCATCTTTTAGGAAAAACAGCTTTGGCATCTAAAGAAACCCAAGCGCTTACTAATTCATCTCAAGGTTGTTCAACAGGATCTATATACACTACTCAATAAGTTTGAAAAAATCTATTTCCTATTACTCCTGCCAACCTTTAAACAGTTTGTTTAATGTTTTTTAACTTGTTGTAAGGTTTATGATTCTCTATATCAAAAAAAGAAAAAAAGAAAAAGCAATATTGAGTTCCAACATACTTACAAGTTTCGAAGCAGGACATTTGGAATTTGACAAGTAATTTTTCTTTTGGTTAAATATGTATGTATATCGCAACACCTAAGTTTTTAGTACAAGGCACAACTTTAAAATGATATACTGTTTCTTTTGTAACTAGTTTCCTTTTTAATAAAAAAAAGGTAGTATGTATTTGTTCTATTATAATGCTTCTTGCCTTATTTATAATCTTTTGAAATTTTTTAATAAACTAATAAATATCAGTGGATGGTTATTTGATTTATTTTTAAAATTTAAAAATATATAAAATAATTCTAAATTAATTTATTAAAAGAGATTTTTATAATATAGAGGAATCAATATATAATTTTCAAAATAAAAAAGATTAAATATAGTTTAACCCAGAAAGAAACCTAATTTACATAAAATATTATGATTTAACCCAACTAAGCATGCAGCCCCAAGAAAACAACAAAATCCAACGAAGCATGAAAGCGGAAAATGGGAGTCAACTGCAACAAAACACAGGACCTCAGTTTCGCTCGCACGCCGAATCTATGCTGATTTCTGACAACTTCATCCCTTCAATCGTTTCGTTTATTCTATGATTCTATTCCCAACAGGTCCATTTTCTCATTTCTTAATCCCAACTCTCCAAACCCCATAATTTGCCGTGTCCACTATCGTTCCTTTTTCTACTTGGTACTCCTTTTCTTGGGTTCTCAGTTCCTTAATTGTTATCTGAAGGCTCTGCCAGTTTCGTAAGCGAATTAACCACAAATGTCGTCCTGGCTGATATCTGTAGTAAATTACGCCGACTCCGTCGTTCAACATGCAGGCCAAGCCGTTGCCGAGGGTGCCAAAATCCTGCAAGATCGCATTGTAATTTCCTATATTTTATTTAGCTAGTCTTTCCTCTTATTTTCATTGTTTTATGATTTTACAATAAACTTCCTAAATTATTACACCCATTTAGTTTTACTTTCTAAAATTAGTAAATGCTCGACTTAATCCATGAAAACAAAGTAGAGTTATTATTTTTTCCAGTGATTAGTTAGTTATTTTTTCCAGTGATTTAGGGAAGTCAATTTGACTAACTTGTTAGTTTTGAGAGCCAACTTGTGCATGGGAGTAAGGCTGAGTTGACCTAATAATTAAAGGACCCAATTGTTTACTATTTTTGTTTTCACTCTCTTGTCATGGCTTTTTTGTTTCTAAATTAGGCATTTTCCTTCTTTAATTTCCAATTAGAAATATATTTCTTACTTGCATTTTGGGTAGTATTTGTTGCTCTTATTAATTGCTTAAAAATGTTATATTATTAATTGGTTTGTTTCAACTGTTCGTTTTCCTCCTATTCATTTGGGTGATTGATGGGTTACTGTGCAACTCCTAGCTCATAACATATAAAAAGGATAATTATTACTTACTAAAATGGAAATCTTGGTGTATGGATACCAAGGAAGTAAGGAATTAAAAAATGGTTAGTTAACTCAATACATAGTTGATATTTTCTGCCAATATTTTTTCAAACATCTTCTGAATTATGGTTAATTGAGTACATGCAATATGTGCTTTTGTCTTTTTTCCTTGGTGGTTAATGTTCTCCACCTGGGATCAGGGAATCAACTGCTAACTTTGGAAGTTTGTACCTTAAGTAAGCTGTCCTTTTGAAGTCAAGTTGGAGAATAGTGATTCAGGGCAAACCAAATGCTATGCTGTTTAAACGGTTGTTGCTATGTTTGCAAGTTTGGCAACTAGCTTCCAAGACCATGAAAGGAAGCTTTGACTGTGTAAGCGACCATTACTGGGCTAGTTTGCTCAGCAACATCCTAGTTTCCTAACTAGCCAGCAAAGAGGGGATATCTTAGTATTTCCTACTTAGAAGTTCTCTCAAAGAAACCCACTTTCTCATTTTCCCTTACTCTGATAATAATTGTAAAATTCAGGATAATAATAAGATATACCGTGAATGAGGAGTCTTGCACACACATTGAACTCTCACACACATTGTGGCAGAGTCCCTGTCCTCTTTTATTTATAATAATATGAAGCTAGAGATTAACTATAGGATAAACTTTTAAAGATAATGATAAAGGATAATGAAGACTCCTAAACAATAGTAAACTCTAAGACCCTAGATAATGATAAACTCCTAATCCCCTAGATAATAATAAAACCCTAATCCTTTTAGAAGTTCCACCTGGATAGGTTTCTCAGCATTAATATTCTAATCTTTTTAGGGAATAGGGGATGAGTCTTCCACCTATGTTATAGTTTCCCAGTATTTATGTTTCTGTCAAAATTTTAAAGGGAGGAGTTCAGAAGTTCTTTGGATTGCAAATTATATACTTGAAATGTCTGGGAATTCAATAAAATCTGGATTATCTGTTTGTAATTATAGTGCTGTATCCATGATGGTATATAATGTTTTTGACATCAAGATGATGTGAATATGAAGGTCATATTAGATGCTTTGGTGTTTATTTGATCTCTATATCTTGTGTTCACCTGCAGGCTGCTCAAAATTTTAAAAGTGTTAAGCAGACAGTTAAAAGATTGGAAGAAGCTGCTATTTACTATAGGGGCCCTGAAAGAGTACAGTTGCTTAGAAGATGGTTGGTTTTACTTAAAGAGATTGAGAAATTGTCTGCTGCTTTGGCTGAAGATAAAGAGAAGACCCTTGAGCAGCACTTTGCAGTTGATGAAGCAAAGGAGAATTTGAGGAAACCATCTATGGTAAAATAAAATTTCTGCATTCCTGGCATGATTTAGTTTAATCTAGCTGATTTCTGATTACTATGCTCTCCCCAGTTTTCCTGATTTTTGGAGCATTTAATGATCAGGTAGTGTCTGAACACATGGTATGCTAAAGTTTTTGGTTTGCAGAAACAAAGTCCAGTCCAGCAGTCTTTTCTGTGACTGTTTGTTTTCCCTAAATCCTGATACTGCTGTTGGTCACAGAAAAGCTTCATGTGTTACACTGTAATTGAATTCCTTGGCTGTTTGCTTCTTTTTGGTTTTTCAACAGGAATAACTTTTTCTCTTTTGTTCAGTATTATGTGGGAATAGTTGTATTCTTTTGCTATAAACTTTGTGGTATTGTTTCTGAATTACATCAATCATGGCTTCTTTTATTTTTTACCCAAATGGGGACCAATTTAAGTCTAGAGTGTAGAGTTCATGCATATAATATTAAGGAGGCTGTTGGATGTTGTATCTTGATTGCAGCACTTGCACGCTGGAAGAAACTTCTCAGTCTTAAGATATTAATGTAAGTGAACATACAGACTTCAGATATGTGAATCATCGATGTGGGACCAGAGAGAAAAAGGAGGGAGAGAATGGGAAAAGGAGAGAGAGACAGAGAATATAGGAATGAAAACTTATAATTTTACCTGATAATGAAAACAGTCTGTCAAGTCTACAGCAAGGGCCTTTTAACAGATCTCAAAAAATGATCACTTGGAGAAAAAAGAAAATGTTAGCAAATAAAATAAGGTAACTCCATAACTCAAGCCTCAATAGAAGTCTAGAACTATGTGGCTATGACTATGCCTAAGAGAGGTTTTCCCTCCATTCTCCAATATACATTCTTCTATTTGAAGGTACCATGGAAAAAAAAAAAAATCTCAATGAAATGATCAATTTTCTTGGTTGTATTAGAGTTTCTATTGCTGGTGTAGAATTCTGTCCAATCCTCTTTGCTGTGCCATTGTATTAGAAAATTCTTTGGGCTCCTATGTTGGTGAAAGATCATTATGTGTCTAATGATTTCTTGTAATTAATATGTATGGTTTTGATTTTCATATGTATTTTTTTTTATTTTTTAAATATTGAACATGACAACATCCTTTGTTATAAGCTCTTTGTCTTTGTTGTATTGTTGCTATTGATCAGGTTTTGTATTACGATACTGATGTTGGAGGTGAACCATTAAATTTTCGTGATGTTTTTGTTCAAAGTCAGGCTTTGGAGGGTATCACATTATCAATGGTATGTATAATTATGTGAATGTCAGCCTGTTGTGTAAAATTATGCTGATATTTTCCCAGGACAAAAAAGTTTGTTCATTATCTGCTTATATGTTCTTATGTCCACATGCAACTGGGGACTACACATTTTGGTAATTTTCCTGATTCTTAGAGTTTCTCTGTCCCAAAGATTAAATTAGAGAGCTCATTACATGTTCATTTAAAGTGGTGCTATCCAGCCATTTTTATAGGATTGGTTCACTGATATAGCTTGATGTGCTTACTAAGCATGAAGCTGTTGTGTTTTCAAGAAGTCTTAGCTAAATAGATGAAAAGGAATAACTTTTTTTTTTGGCCAACAAAGAGAATAACTTGTTTGAAGAAGTAAATTTGCAAAGTGACCATTGCTTTGGCTTGGTGGGAGTCTCAGATTTAGGCTATGAAGTATGGAGTGGAGTTTAAGAACTTAACTGCTGTATTTTATATTCTGTCGCCCTTCTCTTTATCAAATTGGGGTGTGACAAATTTAGAATTCAATACATATAACCATACTGTCTCCTGATTCAAATAAAGGTGAATAAACCCACTGCTCATTAAAGAGGCTAAATAGACCATTTCAGATCTGCCATCACACATCACAGTGGAAGAGAAGATGATTGCTAGTTTCTGAACTCTGATGACACATCAAACAAACATCCTGTGAAATAGCCTTATAGTGGTACAGAGGAAAATGTAACACAATTTTATTCAATTCAATTACCCCACATACATCTGCCACATGCTATATTTATAAACCACTAGGGATGCAAGTCATCTAACAAAATTCCTAATGCTGTTATCTTTTAACAAATTCTGCTAACAACTAACTAATTCCAGCTAACTAAACCCACGTAACAATACTTTGCCCCCGAAAATGATCCTTGTCCTCAAGGATCTGTACAAGTTTAGAAATTCCAAAATTAAAAATTCATTGATTTTGTTGAAATCAAGGATACCAGGAATGCTGAACCAGTTAGCGAGCTTTGACGGGATGGATGTTTGGGTTTGCTTAGGAAATCCCATTCATAGCAAATCTCAACTTCCTATTATAATGGCTTCAAAGTTTGCTAACACAATTGTCCACACTACTGGAATCGTGCCATAGTGGAATGACCCCTAATTATTAAGCCAAGCTACATTTGTTGTCAAATCCAAACTGATGGTCCTAGCTTGCTTCACGTAACAATGAAGTTCATAGGCTGGGCCAGCGGTGAATGGGCTTCAGGCCTTTTTGTTAGATCCAGCGTAAGGAAGAGTTTCTATGCTGTTGAGCACTATCTTACTGAAACAGTTTGATGCCACAATGTAATAGTCTTGGGGTAGCCCATCAAGTGTAACCAAGTTAGCTGCTAATTATGTGACATGAACATCCATTGACTTGTAAGCTTCCTGCAGTGTGATAATCCCAAGTTTGTCCTTAACCCAGTGTGTAAATCCCTTCACCTTGAAACATGCCTCTGTGTGACTCTTTGGCATGTCTGTCCAATTCACCATGGAAAAGAATATATTTGAGCCCAAATTCTTGTATAACTGAACACCACAGGGCCTAATTTCATGCTACACCAGGCCCATAGATCGTTCTGCAGAAGGCCCATAGAACATTGTAGCAACTCTACCCTTAACACCAAATGTTTCATCCTCGACAAGCTCTCGGAACAGAATCTCATCCAACTCGATGAAGAAAAGTCCATTGGCAAAGAACTAGAGTCTTGAGTAAACGCCGAACTCCCCAAAAATTTTGCTATCAGTCTTTGCTACTAAAAGGACAACACTTGTAGTATTGGCCAACTTTGGTGATCTTGGCTTGAGCCTAACATTAGTTGAATCAGCAATTAGAATGCTAGGAAGCTTTGAGTTGACGTTGTTGGGCTTCTACTAGCTCCAAAATAGTCATGGGTTCTTTCCTTCCCTTTGTTTCTACCTCAATCACCCAATCCTTGGGTTTTGTAGCTCCTTTGATTAGCAAACCCTAGGTTCAACCAGGATGTTCTTGTTTAATGTCCTCCTTGATAAGAAGGTTCATGTCCATTTTACCATCTTCGACTCCTTCATAGTTGTCTTCTTTAGTAGCTTTTGGGTTTGGAAGTAATGGAACTTAGTTCTCTTCTTTTGAGTTAGCCCAAGATAGAGAGTCTTTTTCTTCTTGAGTTGACATAGACCAAGAATCTTGATATGTGGCCTCTGTTTAAAGCTTAGGTTTCTCCTCAGCTATTCCTTCACCTTCTTTGTCCTCATTGATTCTTCCCTGTTTGCTTTCACCATATTTGATCTCCTTTACCTCAGTTTGAATCAACCCATCCTTAGTTTCGTCTTCCCATTGATTGGCGCCTCTTGAATCCGGTTAGGACATTCCTACCTCAAGTCATATTCAGACTCCTTCACTTCCTCGTAGTTGTCCTCTTCATTGGCGTGATTGGTGGACTCTTGAGTCTTCTAGTCATCTTCTTGGTTTAGGATGTTGTGCTGGAATCCAGCTTCTTCTTGGGTATAAGACTCAACTTTAGGTAACTTCTTCTCTTCCTGAACTGCCATGATTAGAGGATCTTCTTCGTCTTGACTTTCACAGGTATAAAGGGTTTTGAGGGAGGTTAGTCTGTCTCTAACTCCTATAGGGCATGTTTGGTTGCTTGCACGGGAGAGGCATCCTCTCTCCAAAGTTGTATGCAATGTCTATTATGTCTTTGTAATAATTACTCAATAATATTTATCTTATTTTATTACATAATTAAAGTAGGGGCATAAAAGTTAGTTCCCATATACAAAATCGCCTTTTTTCTTTATATTATTTTTTCCATTCTGCATACCAAATGGGGTGATAACTTGGTCAAATGTTTTATCAACAATTTTGACTGCTAACGGTGCTGTACAAGGACTAAAGTTGTTGAATATGGCAGAATTATTTGTCATATGGTCTAGGGCCTAGAGTCCACAACCCCTTGGTGTATTTTTCAGAATTTTAGCATTGAGAGCAAGTGAAAAATTACCTAATTGGGCAATATTTGTAGTCCCTACCATACCCTTAGGCTGATCTTTAGAGGTTGAGCTTTGCTGTTCAAACATCTTTTGGAGCAATTCCAATTGCTCATGGGTGAATAGAGGTTGATCTAAACTTGTTGATTCCTCTGTGTTGACATTGCAGCTTTTAGCCTCACTTTTTTGCTTGGGCTTCCAATTTCTAGGCTTTCCATGGATCTTCCAACACTTGTGTTTGGTGTGACCACTTTTGTGGCAATGATCACACCAAATCCTACTCTGCTTCTTCTGTTGGTTGTCACTACCTTGAGGAGGAGGTCCATGTGCTGCAAGTGTTGAGGTTTCACTGGAGTTAGGAGTGTTGTTTGTTCCATGCATTACTTTCATTCAGCTTTTCTCAGTCCTAACTTCAGAGAAGGTCTCTTCGAGAGAGGGAAGAGGTTTCATAGCAAGAATCCTTCCCTTTACAGAACCAAAGGTACTGTTGAGGCCCATAAACCAATTGTAAATCCGTTTTTTCTCTACAATTTTCTTGAAATTTGCTGCATCAGCTTTACAGCCCTAGGTGTGCATCTCCAAGGAATCCAGCTGCTGCCAGTACTTTGAGAGCATGTTGAAATACTGGTTCATGGCCATATCTCCTTGCTTCAACTCAAGGAAGGTGCATTCAATCTCAATTAACTGTGCCACACTTTTACGGGCTGAGAAAGCCTCTCTTGTTGCCTTTTAGATTTCATGGGCAGTCTTGTAGAATATATAGTTCTCTTCAATCACAGTATTCATGGAGTTTATCAGCCTAGACATCACTTGATGGTTCTTCACTTTTCAAATTTTGAATTTGGAGTCTATAGCTTTGGGTTGGGTAGTTTCTCCACTTAGGTAATCTTCCTCCCCTTCCTTGCAGACATATAACTGATTGACATCATTGGAAGTAGTTATATCCGTTTAGCCTGTGACCAGTGATACCTGCTGGTACGCTGTTAACATTTCCTTGATAGATCTGGAATGCCATTTCAGAAGATGATTCAACCTTGTCTTTCTTCAAGGTAGTTTAACTGCCATATTTTGGCATAAGACTGGATCAGGCCTAGGTAGCTCTGATACCATGAAAATTTCAGAGACTTTGTGAAAGGAGTACAATATAAATAGGAGATTGTTGGCCACAGACCCAGCCAATATACCTTGACCAAAAAGGAAAAAGACAAGGGAATAAATACATGATTAAAGCAGAATGATAGAGGGAACTAAAAGAGAAAAAGTATGTTCGAATCTTCAGCCTAAAATCCCATGTGATACACAATATAAAATCAGACAATGAAAGCCCAAATATCACGAGAATCTGCCAGCCAGACTGAAGCCCAAGAAATCAAGAATTAAATGCATGTAATCACTGAAATTTCCAATGAGGTTGAACATGAACAGAGAAAGAGGACCTCGTTGCTTTTGTCCACACTTGACACTTCCCTCTTAACCATGAGTTAAATTACTGATGAGTAAGGATAGGAGATAAAAACAGGTCCAGCTTTCTGTTCTTTTCAAATTAGTCATGTAGTTTTTGTGTCTGCTAAAAGCCAGTCAATGTGAGATTATTTTGTTAACTAAGGCAGTTTAAATGAATTTGAAATTGGGGCTTAGATTATTATACCTTATAAAATCAATCTGTTTGAAATAAGCTAAATACATCAATGTCCAAAATGGTTTTTTATTAATCACTTCTTTATTTCTCTATGAGAGTATATTGATTTGTTACAGATATTGCAGTGATGAATAATTTGTTTCAGTTGAATATATCTTGTTCTTCTCCTTTCGTTTTTAAGTTACTTCAGATTTATCATTCTGATGGTATCATAATAATGATAAAAGAATGTCTTCCTGTGCAAGTCTAAATCATTTTGTAATTGCTGATTATGGAGGTTAAGTGCAGGGTTAACTCTTTTCTATGCCTCAGATTCTTGAAGTTCCTGATGAGGAAGAGGTTTCTCTTCTCCTGGAGATCTTCAGGTGAATTTCCTAGCTTTTCCATTTCTCCTGAATGTCTTGTAATCCAAAAGACTGACATGAAATTTGAGGCTTATCTTATTTTTTGACAAAATGTTAGGCTTATCTTATTCCTTTTCTCTTATAATTTCTTCTTTTGTTTAAAAAGAAAGCGTGTATTGACTCCTTGATTTGAAACCTTGGGTGCATATTTGTGTTATTTTTGAAGATAATAATTTTTTATCAGCTAGTTTAATCTGCATCTTTGTGGAAATCTATATGTTTTGCAGGGAAGCATACTATATAATCGATTTGCTAATATTCATTATTTTGATATTCAATATAACAATCTGTAGGCTTTGTCTTGCTGGGGGAAAAGATGTTCATAATGCCATAGTTAGAAGCATTCAAGATCTGGCAACAACGTTTTCAAACTATCAAGATGAAGTATTGGTAAGGTTGAATGACTTAATTCATATCTTGACATAAGGACAGCATAAAGCTTCTTGTGTTTTATTTTGAGCTGGATTGTAATATTTTGGGATCTTTGGAGGTAGCTTGATTAATATTTACATTCAAATTTGGAGTTTCAAGTACTCAAAATTCTTTAAGTCCTGGAATAGCATTTTCCTTACTGAGTTTTGAGTTTTAATTTTAGAAAAATATGTAACATTATAAGTACACAAACTTTCCACATCACAGAAGACTACTAAAACTAATAAAAATTATTCTATACCCCTGCTTTTTAAATAAATTTAAAAAATATGAAGATCCAAGGTATATTATTGTTGTAGCCCAGGAACATTATCAAATTATGGTGTTAATGAGAGAGGAAAATTAAAAGGGTTAAATGTTAGAGGAGTCAACCTCCTTGGGCTGAAAATTCGAGATTTTTGTATCTTTTGGTATTGGCACTTAAGGGTATGTTTGGATGGAGGATAGTGGAAGGGAAGGGGAGGTGTCATTAAAACCTTTCCCTTGTTTGGGAGTTATTTATAAGAAGAGGAGGATAACGAAGGATTTTCAACTAACCTTTTAAAATCCTCCAAAGTCCTCCCTACTTTGTGTTTTTAAGTTACCCTAATTGGGGAGAGTTTAGAGGAGAAAGTTTTTCCAAACAAGGGGGAAGGGAAATTATCATTTAACCATCTCCTCCCCTTCCATTTTCTTGGAGTTCCTTCCCTTCCCGTCTCCTCCCAATTCCCTAACATAGCCTGCTACTTGTACATCATTAGAAAGTTCTGTACCTTGATAGAAAGAAAATTTTATAAAATTCTATGATGGCCTTTCAGAATGTCTTAATTCTGTTCTGTGCCTTTAGATGTAGTGTAATGTGGCAATTGAGAGCTATTGGGACCGTTACTAAGTGAAAATGTACTTCTAATACAGATGAAGCGGGAGGAATTACTTCAGTTTGCACAAGGTGCCATTACTGGCTTGAAAATCAATTCTGATATTGCAAGGTCAGTATGAAGCAAGGAGTTTCTTTTGCCATTTTCTTCATGTAAATCTCAGGTTTGATGTGAGATTTAAATTGCGGAGTTTTTTAAACTGTTGTTGATGTAGTCTAAAAATAGGTTTACTTAATTTAGCCTTCTCCTAAATTAATTAGTAAAGTTTGCTATATTTTAACAAATACAAGGTTCCTCTAGGAAATGTCTGGAGATTTGAAAGACATGTAGCTATAAATTTATCTGGAGACTTGGATTGCAAGTGGTGATTCCCTCCATTCTTTGATACTCCTCTGCTACCGCCTTGTGTATTATTGTCCTTGTATGTAAAACATGCTTAAGCTGGTACAATAACTTTATAAACTAAAACTACCCCCAAAAGAAAAAAAAAAATTCTAAACCAAAGGTCATTATTGCCATAGAAATGAATTTTTTTATTGATTCCTACTTCATTCCAGTATATCAAACATAAGAATGAAATGGAATTTTAATTTATTTTGGCCATTACCAAACACAATGGACTTGATGATTTTATTCCCATTCCAGCTAAAACCATTCCAACATCCTAGTGTCTTGAGTTTGATATGCACTCATGAGCCTGTCAATTAACTTTTTTGTCTTGTTTTATTTCAATTTAGAAAGTGAAGTGATATAGGAGGAGTTTTGAAACTTAACTACCCACTAACTACAACTTCATATTTATGAGGCACTAAGGTTTGTATGTTGGAGAGACTGGGAGAGCAAACTTTCATATAGCCATATATACTAGCATATTTTAACAGTTTGTATATGAAAGAATCGATCATATGAATGCTTAACATTTGGAGATCCTTAGAATTACCGATCTTATTAAAGGGGAAAAAATTTAGTGGGAAAGACAATAGGTCTAGTCAAGAGAGGAACAAGAGAGCATTCAGAAAGTTAGGAACAATGCAGCAGTTAAATGAAAATAATGGAGATTAGGAAGAGAATATTAGGGTAAATGAAATTGTGGAAAACTCTATGCTTAGAAAATTTTAGATTATTTGAAAACTTTATAGATGTTTTTGTTTTTATTTATTTTCTGGTTTATATTTATTTTATTTTCTTGTTGTGGGCTCCCTATAAATAGCCCTCTCGCTAATTTTATGTCAGTTTTTTAGACCATTTGAATCATGTTGTCAGTTTTTTCCATCTTTCCTTCACCCCTCCCTCTTTTCCTCTCCTTATCTCCCTCTTTCTCCTTTCTCTTCCCCTTTTCCTCTACTGGTTCTACATCAAAAAGGCTATGTTATATGAATCCCAACTGTTCTCTAAATATTTTGAAGTGTCTTGCATGAATATTATGTACGTGCACCCAAGACATGCCTAAGTGCTTAAGTATATAACCCAACATGGGTTTAATGTAGATGTTGGATAGCTATGTGTAATTGATGGTGACATGAATTATGATGGTCTTGTGGTTGGCTCTGATAGTATGAGACAGTAGGAAATCAGTATTTTAGAAGGCTATGGGTAGGGTTATCAAGAGTTTGAGTTGAGACTGGAACTTAGATGGATTTAAAATTGGGGCTTGCTTATTATGTACTGGGTTGTGGTTGACTTAGGATCTAAACGAGGACAATCAAAATCAAGACAAGGGCTGTAAAATTCCGATGAAAAATTGTCAACTATTCATATCATTAGAAGGAAATTTATGGGAAAAATAAATCTGGGTTTTGAGAGAAATAATATATAATGAAGTCCAATCTTGTTTTACTTTGTAACTGCAGAATAGATGCTGAATCCTCTAGTCTTAGGAGAAAGCTCATTGAGATGGAAACTTCACAGATGCCTTTAAATGAAGGGGATAAAGCAGCTGAAGAAACAATAGCAAAGATAAAGGTGTGTGTCTATCATAGTTTCCCTTTCTATTGCCTTTTGAGATCTGGTTGGATGTTTGTAATATGTCTGATATATTTGAACATAAAAATGCTCTTGTGCACATTTTGTTAATTTCCTTGTATTCAGTTAGCCTCTTGTTCTTCCTAGGAACAAGGGATATTACTAGTAACTCATGCTGCATACATTGTATGGATTGGTATCCTATGATCTGGATTTCCACCTTTGTTCTTAAAGAGAGACGTGTTACTTGATTCAAACGTTGTTAGCTCTTGAGTTCTATTTTTCCTTTTATTATAGTGGGAAGTCATTACCATAACTTCTAACGTAGGAGCTGACTTCTACTCTAGTCCTCGGCCACCCCAATCTTCTCATCTAAGCTCAAGTGATGCTCTTGTATCATATAACCTTTACCATGTTTTCAAGTTCATCAAAAGGAGTATAACCATCAAACTATTTCACAGGCTTCGAAAGTAGCCCTTGCACAGATTCGAATTTGTTCCAGACTCGAAGAACTATTACTGAAGAAAAAAGTTTTAAACATTGGAGACTCTCCAGAGGTTCATGCCCAAAAGGTACAACTCTTTCTTTGGGAAGGGTGGGAGGAACAAATTTTTGGGGTACAAGTTCTGTTACCTTTTTGAAAAAGCTAAGAAAAGTATGAAGGAATAAAAATTGTGAGAAAGTAAAGTGAAAATTAATGCAAGGTCTTGTAGTGTTTTTTTATTATGCAACCTTCCTCCTCCAATATTGGTTTATGGTTAAATTCGTAATTTTACAATATTTTCTTTGTTTTGAACTTGTGATTGTTTCCATTTACTTGGCATTAAATGAGATGAACATTAGCTGCTACCTTCTTATTTTATGTTTTTCTATTTTCTTTCTCTTTATGTTCTTTCCTTTTTCATTGTGTTCCAAAACATAGCATTTGTTATGATGCTTGGCCTAGCCTTGTAATCATGGCCTAATGTTGGTACCTTGCTTGTCTTTGATATAGCTTCCATAGTTTTTATTGTTTGATTTTCAGTTTTTTTTTTTCTTCCATCAAGATTTATTTTCCGATGGGCAGATATTTTTACCATAGATATGAGAGAGGTGACTTGTACAGGGCTACATGGATATGTGGTGTTTTTGTGCACAATGTCCATTGCTTCTAGTTCAGGTGCATTTGCAAGATTATAGGAAAAAATTAATAAAAACGGTAAAATTGGCAAGCATGTTTTAGGCATTTAAGAGTCATCATACTGCAGATTATATTATTATGAATGATTACTTCCATAAGCTTTATACAGTTTGAAAATTTTTTGGCGTAAAATATGGCTAAAAGTGGGTATTCTCTGCTTCCCAGCCCCCTTGATGACCCAATACATAGTTACTTGGTTTTTGGGCTTTATATCTTGCTGATTTAGCTATAAACAAGAGTGCTGTTATATAGAGACATTATTTAAATATTTAGATAGGTCATAGATGGATTTTCCATGTATATCTGATGAGAGAGGGATTTGAGATCTATTAAACTTTAAGACTGCTACCATTTAGCAATGAGAGGAGTGTCTATCTGTTACTTACAGCCGAGGAAAAATCTATATGGTTTGTAGGTTGGATGGCTATTTCCTCCAGTTGAAAGTTGAAACTCATGCTAGTTTGGCTCTTTCAGAGCAGAATTTCAAGCTGTAAAGCACTTTACTTTCTGTTTTAGATTTTCTTACCTTAAGGGGTTTCCTCTTCATCCACGTCCAGTTGGAGATTGTTGTAGCATATGCACCAAAAGGCATCAAAGGTGATTGCCTGGCTAAAGGTGCCCGACCTAAGTCATCAAGAGGTGAGAACACAGTCTAATGCCTTGCCTCAGTGCCTTAGGCATGCCTTTTGGGCCAAACGTGGGATTTACATAACGGCTTGACCGCTTGAGATATTACCCAACCTTTAGTGATGGGTCTAAGTTAAGTCGGACTTGGGCTCAGGCCCAACTACTAAAAGACTATTAGGCTTTAGCCCAACCCAGCCTGCCCTCAAGGAAATGGCTAAACAAATAAAATTAAGGAACTAGGTAAAATATTGGAGTGGTAAAAATAGGTCAACAAAGAATTTATTGAATAGAAAAGAGAATTTATTAAGAGATAAGAAAGAAGTACAAAGCCAGAGGATACGAAATCCTCCTATAACAAACATACGAGGAGAAACAAGGAGAAAAACATTACCTCATAAGAGATTTTCAGTCCCTTGGCAAATCCATAATGAGGGAGGTGAGGTGCTTGCCTTTTTTTTTTTGATAAGTGGTGAGGTGCTTGCCTTTGCTGCCTGAGTGAAATCACTGTTTTTTGATTCTTCTTTCAATATTTGAATTGTTTTTCAGATAATGCATTATCAACAGCCAATAATGTAGTTCTGAATCTATATTAATCTGATATACTCCCATTTGCTTTTTATTTAACTAGTAAAATGTTAAGAGTTTCACCTCCATCCCGCCAAACTAGAGGAGACATGTCATTTTCAAAGTCCTTCATCATGCTGAGTCTGAAAGAATCCAGGTAGAAAGAGGGGGGGTAAGGAGGGTAGCTTTCAGGAATGACAAGGTGGTACAAGCTAATCTAGCTTACTCTAAATCTCAGTCAAATAAATTTCTGGTGTACCTGGAAAATATTTAATCTGCAATGGGTGCTTTAAACAAATTCTGAAAGGGAGAACCTAAAAATTATAAATTAATATTTGACTAAAAGAATTAGTTCTACGTGATATAGATGGATCAAATGTTTTTATACTAAATTTTGAGTAGTCACATCTTTTTTGGTTATGAAGTTGAGTCTATTATTGCTTATTATCATACTTTATATTGAAAGTTTACTATTTTATATGAATTTTATACTTGAGTTGTTAAATTTACACGATAAGTGTATGTTGCATCAGTCAAAACATAGTTTCTCTTAATAATATTATCATTTGCCCCCTTTTTTTGTCTTAATTTTATTGCCTTAGCTCAAGTGAGTACCATTTTTGTGTCTTTGGCGTCAAGGTGCTGCGGAAGTCTAATGTCTTAAAAGTGTCTTATGCCTTTGATTTCCTTAATTTCTACAAATAAATATCATTTTCCATATAAAAATGAACAGAAAAAAATGATTTATGGTCAATTTAGTATCACGCTTATAAATTAGGGCATTTCTGTCCAAATATTCACATTTTTATTATGTTTGATTTGGTAGAAAACAAATGGAATTTATAGTGAAAAATGAAGAGGCAAAATACAAGGGAAAATAGAGGACAAATAATGAATATAAACAAAATTCAGAGAGTGAATAAATTGAGGGATTATGCTGTTAGGCTGACATCTTAGGCCAAGCTCAACTTCATCTTCAAGTTGCATAGTCCCAAGACTTCAGTTAAGATTAAAGTCAATTGGTCCAAAACTTAGGCCTGGAACTCCAAAACTTAGGCCTGGTTCCAGCCCAACTAAGTGGGGCTGCACATGGGCAGCCAATCTAGCCCACTAACAGCTCTAGGTAGGACTTGAGTCGTATATCAACTATAAAGCACATCCAGGTGCTGTAGTTCTAAAGGCATAACCACCTAAGCTGATCCACCCTCATGTCCTAGCTTTTGCTAGTTGGAGTGGAATTAGCAGAACCTGCATTTGGTTTTATGTTTTGATTATATTTAGTGTTATTTTAACTAAATGTAGTTGAATAGATTCTAGTGTTGAAGAATTAATTATGAACATGGTTTTAATATTTTATTTTAAATTCTACTTATACCAAAACTGTCATGTTTACATGTAGGTTGACAAGTTGAAGGTCTTGTTGGAATCTCTTGCCAGCTCTGCTGCAAAGGCTGAAAAGCGTATTTCAAATAACAGGTAGAAAATTCTCTTTTAGTGTTCTATGTCATGTTTAATTAGCTGTTGTCTGTGAAATCATGTTTGTGCTCAAGGAAGAAACTGTATTTCATGCAAGCATCTCATTTTGCTTTAAAATTTAATTAGATGTCTTTGCAGTTTCTGATGAATAACTCATTTTCATTCTAAGCCAGAACTAAATAAGCCAGAAGTTTGCAACCTCCGTAAAGACTGTTCCTTAAAATAATAAGAGTAGTGAGATCTTTCATTAGACATGAGCTTACAAATGAGCAGTTATATACTTGTCAAATTTTCATAGTATGTGTTAGTTTGTGATGGGCTTGGATCTGTAGAACCCAAAATGTTGAAGACATATGAGAGAAAGAAGAAACAGATGGGGGATGGGTCTGGGCCCATTTCAGTATCTTGGAGTGAGATGGCAGTGAGTGGAGAGAATACAACAAAAAGGACTAACTACCCAAATCTGTGGAGAGAGAGAAAGAAAGGAATGAGTATGAGGGGTCATTGGGGCACATAGTGTGTTTTAGGAGTAGAGGGTAAGAAGGATTTTGGGTGGAGAGATGCTACCCTCTTGAAAGCTAGTGGAAGAGTGTTCTAAGCGTTTTCATTTCTCTTTCTCCTTGTTCTGTAATCATCTTGGCCCTATTCCTTTCCTCTTCTCATTGAATTGGAAGGATATCTCAGTTTCTTTTCATAAATAATACGAATTACAGTGGAGTTTTTTCAAATTTTGGTACCAAACCTGGTTTCAAACTATGCATGGTTGATACTAGAATGGACAGATGAGTTGAGATATTGGAGAAGAAGTCAGATGCGGTGAATGAAGATATGGCTTCAATGAAAGAATTCCTAATGCAATCAACCAACAAAAACGATGATAGAGGCAAAGAGTTGGTTGGGAATCAACCGACATGTCCTAGCAAATCCAATGGGGCTGAAAATCAAGAGAACAAGATGATAAAAGGGGGTGTTATGCTAGATGAAAAGGAGGTAAGTAATTACAGAAAACTTGAAGTACCTGTTTTTTCAGGTGAGGATCCTATAGGATGGCTGTTTAGAGTGGAAAGGTATTTTTCTGTTAACAAGATTTATGAAAATGAGAAGCTAGAAGCTGTAGTAGTGAGTTTGGAGGGGAAAGCTTTAAATTGGTTTCAATGGAGAGAAACTAGAGCTCCCATGGCATCCTGGCTAGTGTTTAAAAAAGAGTTAATTGGGAGGTTTCACTCTAACCAAATGGGAGACAATTATCAAATAGTTATGTCCATCAAACAGGAAGGGAGTGTGGCTGAGTTCAGGGAGAGGTTTGAGCTGGTTTCAGCACCTCTTAAAAAGGTACGAGATGAAGTGTTGATAGGGGCTTTCAAGAATGGGTTGAGTAAGGAGATAAGAGTTAAGGTAAGGTCAATGCATCCTCAGTCATTAACCCAGTTAATGGATTTGGCACAACAAATTCAGGAGAGAAATATGGTTCTGGACAAAGCTAGGGAGGCAAAAATATAAAAAAGTGTGAAGGCTATGATTGGCCCAAGGCGGAGTAGTTTTAAACCCACCTACCAAAGATTTCCCAGTAGTTGAACAGAGGTGAGCAGGGTGCAAATCTCTTTTAGTGTAGGAACAACTGGTATGAAAGGAGGAGCAGAATCAAAAGGGACTAATGCATCAGTTCAGAATTCCACAAAGAAAGGGGGCACAAATTCAAAGAGACTGTTTGAAGCTGCAAATAATAGAAGAAGAGAGCTTGGTTTATGTTTCAAGTGTGAAGAAAAATTTGGGCCAAACCACAAGTGTAAAAACACAACTCCAATTGATGGTTCTGAAAGAGGATGTTTTAGGGGAAATAGGGGAAGATAATTGTAATTAGGAGCAACAAGGAGGAGATGTTGTAGGGGATGCGTTTAAGAATGTGGAAACCTGTATGGAATTATCAATGAATTCCATAGTAGGTGTGGGAGACGGCAAAACCTTAAAGGTCATGGATAGGTTACAAGGAGAGGAAGTACTTGTGTTGATTGATAGTGGAGTTATCCATAATTTTGTAGCAACACAACTGGTTGACAAGCTGAAATTACCTATTACAGAAACTAATCCTTACAAGATCACTGTGGGGGATGGTTTTCCAAGGTATTACAATGCAGTCTGTAAAGGGGTACAATTGGAGTACAAGGGTTGTCCGTTACATAGACTTTTATCCTTTTGCTTTGGAAAAGAATGACTTGGTGTTGGGAATTTCATGGCTGGAGTCCTTGGGAGAGATGAGGGTTAATTGGGGAACATTACCATGAAAATAAAAGTTGATTGTAAGTGATATTGTCCAAAAGGGGACCAATCTTTGACTAAGACTTGGGTGTCCTTTAACTCCATTGTGCGCTCTCTAAAAAGGGAGGACCAAGGTTTTTTATTGGAATACATGGGTATAACAGTGTAACAGCATCTATAGGAGAACAGCCTCAGCAAGGAATTCGGAACATGGAAAGTAGGTTACAGCAGCTGTTAGAAGAGTTTAAAGAAGTTTCTGAGCCTAGACAAGGCCTACCTCTCCACAGAACTAGAGATCCTGCAATTATGTTGAAGCCAGGGGAACAACCACCAAATATACAGCCCTATAGGCATGCCCATTCTCAAAAGGCTGAGATTGAGAAGATGGTGAAGGAGCTGTTGGAAACTGGGATAATAAAACCTAGTGTGAGCCCTTTTTCAAGTCCAGTGTTGTTAGTAAAGAAAAAAGATAGAAGTTGAAGATTTTGTGTGGACTATAAGACTATTAACAAAGCTGCTGTGCTTGATAATTCCCCATTCTTGCAATAGATGAGTTGTTGAATGAGCTTGGAGGAGCAACCATTTTTTCAAAACTAGATGCAAAATTTGGTTACCACCAAATCATAATTAAACCTGGAGATGAGGAGAAAACTGCTTTTAGGACATACGAGGGGCATTATGAATTCTTGATCATACCTTTTGGATTGACCAATGCTCCTCCAACTTTCCAAGGGTTGATGAATGACATCTTCAAAACATACTTAAGAAAGTTTATCCTAGTATTCTTTGGTGACATCCTAATATATAGTTCTAATTCTGAAACCTATTTAGGACACCTAAAAATGGCTTTAGGAATTCTTTAGGAGCACAAATTAGTCATTAACAAGAAGAAATGTGCTTTTGGCCAAGCTACATTGGAGTATTTGGATCATGTCATTTTAGTTAAAGCGACAGAGGCAGATCCTTCTAAGGTTGAAGCGATGATCAGTTGACCCATTCTTAAAGATTTGAAGGCTTTGAGGGGTTTCTTGGCTTAATGGTGTATTACAAAAACTTTGTCGAGATTATGGGTGTATAGTAGCACCTCTAATTGAGTTACAACAACAACGACAAATTTTTTCCCACTAAATAGGGTCGGCTATATGGATTAATTAATGTTATAAAGTTCTATTGTAAATTATGTTTTTAGGCAAATTATTTAAATCTAAATCCTTCTTAATGCTTTTGCCTATAGTTTTTTTTGGTCTCTATATACCTCTGATTATTGGACTAATTTTCATCTGATCTACTTTCTTTATTGGGACTTTTATAAGTTTCTCCACACATGTTCAAAGAGTTTAAGGCACAATTCTATACTTTTTTCCACAATAAGTGCGATCTTCACTTTCTCTCTAATATATTTATTTCTAATTCTATCTTGTCTGGTGTGTCCATTCATCCAACGCAATATTCTCATCTCTGTAACATTGAACTTATTCTTTTGTTGACTTTTTATTGCCCAACACGCAATCTTATACAATATTGTAGGTCTTATAGCTGTGCGACAAGAATTACATTTAAACTTAAGTGGTATTTTTCTATTATAAATAATACCCGAAACACTCCTCTACTTCATCTATCTTACTTGAATCTTATGTTTTACATCTTCCTTTAGTTTTCCGTTATGTTATACGATGGACCTAAAATATTTCAACTGCATGACTTGTGGTATGGTATATTCTCCCATTTTCATTGTTACACTAGAATTAGTGCATCTCTTATTAAATTTACATTTGATATATTTCGTTTTACTCTTACTTAAACGAAATTCATATGCTTCCAAAGTTAGTATCTACATTTCTAACTTCTTATTTATTTCCTCTCTTGATTCTCTAACTAGAGCTATATCATTTGCAAAAAGTGAAAAGTGACCTGTGGCATTGGCTTTTTGATATGTTCAATGAGCACATCTAAGATAAAGTGAAAAGATAAAGGTTCAAAGTTGATCCCTGATACAGACCAATGACTATCAAAAAATCTTTTGTGGATTCACCTTTTGTTCTCATACTAATTGTAACTCCATCATATATATTTTGCATTATTCGAATATAAGCAATACAAACTTTCTTTTTTCCCCCTCTTCAAAGCCTTCCATAAAACTTCTCTTGGCACTCTATCATATGTTTTCTTTAAATCGATGAACATTATGTATAAGTCTTTTTTATTCTTTCAATATCTCATCATCAATTTTCGCAGCAAGTACATCACTTCTATAGTCAATTTTCGTAGTATAAAACCAAATTGATTCTCTATAATTTGAGTCTTTTACCTTAATCTCCATTCAATTACCTTCTTCTATAACTTCATAGTGTGGCTTATGAATTTAATTCCCTTGTAATTTGAATAGTTTTGCATGTCACCCTTGTTCTTATACATAGGGATTAAAGTATTCTCCACTTGTTTAGCATTCTTTTAGATCTCATAATTTCGTTAAATAATTTTGTGAGTCAACTTATACTTTTTGCTTTTAAACCCTTTCATACCTCAATAGATATATTTTTCGGTTCAAATGCTTTGTCGTTTTCTATCCTTTTTAATGTTTTTTTTATTTCTAATTCTCGAATTTTACGATAAAAAGTATAATTTTAGTCCTCTTCTTTAGTGTTTAGCCTATCCGAGTGTAATAAAATCTCATATCCTTCATTAAATAGTCTATGAAAATATCCCTTCTACCTTTTGTTGATATTTTGTTCCATAATCAAGATTTTTCCTTCTTCATCCTTAATGCATTTTACTTTGTCCACATCTTTTATCTTTCTTTCTCTGCTATTAGCTAATTTGTAAATATTTTTTTCTCTAGCTTTAGTATCTAAGGATTGGTATAACCCATCAAATGCTTTAGCTCTCGTTTCGTTCACTGCTCTTTTAGTGTCTTTTTTAGCTATCTTATATATATATATATATATTTCAATTTTCATCATTTTTACACAAAGACTATGTTTTATAACACTCTTTTTGACTTTAACCTTATTTTGCATGCTTGTATCCCATCACCAAAATTCTTTATCCTTAGGTTCAAAGTTTCTTGATTTACTGAGTATCTTTTTTGCCATCCTCTTAATTTCTTTAGTCATTTTTCCTACATGTCATTGGCACTTCCTTGTGCTTCTCATGACCCTTCATCCAAAATCCTTTTTTGCAAGCTCTTTTCTTTATCTCTCTTCAACTCCATCACTTGATCCTTGACACCTTATCTTGGTCTTTGCTTTGCACTCTCCTTTTAACTCGAACATCTATAACTAAGATTCTATGTTGGGTAGTCAAGCTTTCTCTAAGTATAATTTTGTAATCCATGCAGAGTTTTCTATCCACTTTCCTTATTAGAAAGAAATCAATTTGAGAGTATGTCCCTCTACTTTTGTATGTGATAATATGCTCCTAATGCTTCTTAGAACAAGTGTTGAAGTGATTAAGCTCTAATTGAGTTATTGAAAAAAAAAAAAAAAACTCCTTTAAATGGAGTGATTAAGCTCAAAAGGCCTTTAAGACTTAAAAGCAACTATGACTATAGTATCTGTATTGGCCATGCCCAATTTCAATCTACCTTTTGAAATAGAAGCTAATGCCTCTGGATATGCAGTGTAGGCTGTGTTAATGCAGCAAGGCTTGCCCATTTCCTTTTTCAGCTAAGTACTGTCACAAGAGAATCAGAGAAGCTCAGTATGTGAAAGGGGGTTGATAGCTATAGTACTAGCAGTCAAGAGGTGGCAAAATTATCTGATAGGGCACAAATTATTATAAGAACAAACCAATAGGCTTTAAAGTTTTTGTTAGAGTGTAGGGTTATGGACCCAAATCAACAAAAATGGGTCTCAAAATTGATGGGTTATCAATTTGAGACCAAGAATAAGCTTGGATCTGAAAATCGAGTAATAGATGCTTTGTCCAAGAAGGAAGGGAAGGTGGAATTGATGGCTTTTTCACTATAGTAGTATGAAGTGATATAGGATCTGGATCAAGAGGTGAAGAAAGATCCTAAATTGACTGCCTTAATACAGAATTTGATTGCTGGACAAGAAGTGCTTATTAGGTATACTTTAAAGAAGGGTTGTATGATTCATCAGGGAAGAATGGTGATCTCAAGGTCTTCTCTGAAGGTAATTGGGCTAATTAAGGGATTTCATGACTCTCCTTTAAGGGGCCGCTCAGGGCATCTCAAGAGCATACAAAAAACTCGCTGTATGATTCATAAGGGAAGAATGGTGATCTCAAGGTCTTCTCTGAAGGTAATTGGGCTAATTAAGGGATTTCATGACTCCTTTAAGGGGCCGCTCAGGGTATCTCAAGAGCATACAAAAAACTCACTGTATGATTCCTCAGGGAAGAATGGTGATCTCAAGGTCTTCTCTGAAGGTAATTGGGCTAATTAAGGGATTTCATGACTCTCCTTTAAGGGGCAACTCAGGGTATCTCGAGAGCATACAAAAAACTCACTGAGGTTCTCTTTTGTGAAGGCATGAAAAGGGATGTACAGGAATATGTGGCCACATGTGAGATATGTCAAAGAAATAAATATGAAGCATTGTCTCCTATTAGTTTGCTTCAGCCACTCCCTATTTCTTAACAAGTGTAGGAGGATGTTAGCAAGGATTCCATCACAGGACTACCAAGATCTAACAGATATGATATAATCATGGTGGTGGTAGATAGACTTGCAAAATACAGCCACTTTGTGGCTTTATCCCACCCTTTTTCTGCAAAAGAAGTGGCTGAAGTGTTCATTTCAGAGATAGTGAGACTTAATGGGTTACCAAAGTCCATAGTTTCGAATAGGGATTGTATCTTTATTAGCCATTTTTGGAGGGAGCTTTTTAAAATCGTAGGGGCATTCCTGAATTGTAGTTCTAGTTACTACCCAGAATCAAATGGACAGACTAAAGTAGTGAACAGGAGTTTGGAGACTTATTTGAGGTGTTTTGTTGGGGATAAACCCAAACAATGACATACATGGTTGGCTTGGGCTGAATATTGGTTTAATACCAATTACAACAATTCAATAGGACTGGCCTTGTTTAGAGCTCTCTATGGAAGGGATCCACCATGCATTTTTAAGTGGGAAAGAGACATTTCTCCAGTGGAAGAAGTAAAAATCAACTTGAAGGAGAGGAATTCTATTTTAAATGGGTTGAAACAGCAACTTGAGCGATCCTGGGATTATATGAAAAGCTGGGCTGATCAGAAGAGAAGAAGTGTTCATTTTGAAGCAGGAGATATGGTGTATTTGAAGGTAAGGCCTTACAAACTGAAATCTCTAGCTAAGAAGCAGAATGAGAAGCTTGCTTCTAGAATAGTTCATATAGGTGCTGGACAAGTATGGTACAGTAGTCTATAAGCTTGATTTACCCAAATCAGTGAGGATACATCCTGTATTCTGCGTTTCCCAGCTCAAGAAGTCCCTCAATCCAATGACCCAACCACAATAAATTCTTACAGTGCTTGCTGAGGAGATGGAACTTAAAGTGGAACCAGAAGAGGTCAAGAAGGCTAGAGGATTGACTAACAGACGTGGAGATATTGATCAAATGGAAAGGGTTACTTGAATTTGAGAATACTTGGGAGGACTATGACGTGGTGAAGACCCATTTTCCTGAGTTCCACCATGAGGACAAGGTGGGACTGATTGGGGGAGGTATTGATGGCTTGGATCTGTAGAGCCCAAAATGTTGAAGATGTATGAGAGAAAGAAGAAATAGAAGGGGGATGGGTCTGGGCCCATTCTAGTATCTTAGAGTGAGGTGGCAGTGAGTGGAGAGAATACGACGAAGGGGACTAACTAACCGAATCTGTGTGGGGAGAGAGAGAGAGAGAGAAATGAGTGTGAGGGGTATACAGGAGGTGTTTTGGGAGTAGAGGGTGAGAAGGATTTTGGACGGAGAGATGCTAGCCTGAGTGTTCTGCTCATTTTTGTTTCTTTTTCTCCTTATTTTGTAATCATCTGAGCTCTATTCCTGTCCTTTTCTCACTGAATTGAAGGATATCTCAGTTTCTTTTCATAAATAAGATGAATTACAGTGGAGTTTCATCAGCTTGTTATCATCGGTTAGAACACAAAGAATGGTCTTTATGTCTGTTCTATAATAGAATTAAGGTTGCATCATAGATGATTGCAGAACTTTTGAGATATATAATTTATTTGTCTTTCCTATTTACTATGATCAACATTCTGATGTGGAGCTTAATACAAACTATATCATAGTTTTAAATCTTAAGGAAATAATGAAAAAAGGTCTGTTTGATCCTGTTTTTGTTTTATGTTTTGAAGAAGTATTTTAGAATAATGAGAAATAGGGCTTATTTGAAGACTGCTTTCAAGGATACAAGGGAAAAAAAAATTCATTTGGATAAATATTTTCTTAAAATTATTTTAGTTGTGTTGTGAAAATAGGGAGAAAAGGAATGGTCCATACTAAATATATTATTAAAAGCTCAATTATAGCATGTGTAACACTGGCTCTCAACCTAATAATACTATAATTAGACATAGAAGCTTAAAGTTATACCTTTTAGGTTGAGTGCACCACAAATAATATTCCTTTAATTTAAAAGACTATCCTAAATTCTTAATATCTGTGACATTAAGGAATAAAACATAAAGCACATTTAAAAAAAAAAAAAAACCTACTGTAAGATGCCTAATTCACCCTCCACAAACTTGGTTCCCGAATGTTAAATTTCATTCATGGGTTGTTCAAGTACTGGATCATGAAATTCAGTGAGCCAGAGAGCCACTGAGTGAAGTGATAGGGGTATACTAGGCTACTTTATAGTTGATTAGCGCACCATACCTGGGCTGGATTGCTACTTGTCTGGTTGATCGGATCATGCTGACTGCTATAATTATGGGATCGTGCATATTGCAAGAATCATGGGCTTATTTATGTTTGCTAGAAGGGTGTTGTTATGGAAAGATCAAACTCCAGACAGGTTGAGTGTTTCTACCATTGGACTCTTGTTTTTGCCTAGAGATATGTATTATTTTATTTGAAAAATGATAATCTCTAGGAAAAAAGAGTAATCCCAAGGTGAAAACACTCAACCTCTCCTGAGGTTGAGCTTTCCATAGCAACAGCCTTGCTTGATTCATGGAACTATCAATGAGTGCTAGAATCATGGGATGGTTACTGAAATCATGTTTATTGGTAGAATACTCCAGATGTATTATCTTCTCTCTCCATCTAATTTACTTATCTCTCTTTATACTTGTTAAAATGGTGAGATAAACTTTTCTGTAAATCTGGATAATTCAGCTCCTATATTTTGAATATAGGGCAGGTACGTAAATAGGACTGAAGGCATTAAATGTGCCTTAAAGTCCCTCATACAGATCAAGATCAAAAAGTAAAGATACTAATGGTGAAAAAGGGTCACCTCTAGAAAAGGAAAAAATAGAATTAAAATCGAAATAAAGAGATATAAAGACAAAATATTTGTTGACCCAGATCTAACCCAAATCCCTGAAGATCTGATCTGGAATCAATCTCAATCTCCTAAGATCTCGGTTGAAATTGTGCTTAAGAATACCAACACTCTCCTTCAAGTTGAGGAGTAGATGTTAATCATCCCTAGCTTGTACCCAAGTTCCTCAAACCTCACACTAGCCAAGGCCTCGGTTAAGACATCTGCAACTTGAGCTTTAGTAGGGATGCAGGAAAGGTCAATAACCCCTGAGTCAACCTTTTTGATAAAGTGTTGGTCAATCTCAATGTACTTAGTTCTATCATGTTGGACTGGGTTCATAGCTATATTGATGGTGACCATGTTATTACCAAGTATTTTTATAGGCAATTGGCTAGCTACTTTAAGTTTCCCAAGAAGTCTATTTAGCCACAATTCCTCACATACAACTTGGAGAAGGGCCCAATATTTGGCTTTAGCGCTACTTCTAGCCATAATTGATTGTTTCTTGCTTCTCCACGTCACCAAGCTCTCCCACACATAAGTGTGGTAGCATGTAGTCGATCTTCTATCCATAGCCCGCTTAGATAGTATCAATATATATTTCCACTATTCGACATGTGCCTTCATCGAAGAAGATCCCCTTGCTTGGAGGCATTTTTAGGTACTTCATAACCATGTAATTAGCTTTTGGATGAACTTTACAAGGTTTATTCATGTATTAGCTGATGACACCAACTCCAAGGCAAATATTTGGTTGAGTATGAGATAAGTACATCAGTTTCTCTACAAGCCATTGATATTTCTCCTTATCTATTGATAGACTTTCTTGAGAGAATTTGACCTTGTAATTTACTTCTATAGGAGTATTTGCTAGTTTACATCCTTGCATCCTAGTTTCCTTGAGTGAGTCAATGGTGTACTTCTTTTAGGATATAAGGATCCGTCTTTTAGACCTAGCAACTTCCATCCTTAAGAAATACTTCCTAGGTCCTTGATCTCAAATTCCTTAGCCAAGGTTTTCTTTAGTTCTTTTATCTCATCTTCATAATTAGCAATGACTATTCACAATTAGCATTGCAATTTCCTCTCTTGGAGAGAACTTAGTAAAGAGAGTGTGGTCAACTTGTCCTTCTAAGGACCCTTGTTTCTTTACAGCTTTAGTAAACCTTTCGAACCATGCTTTAGGAGATTGCTTGAACCCATATAGAGACTTTCTCAGTTTGCAAACTTTGCCTTTACTCTCTTTCTCAAAACCTAGTCGGATGTACATGTAAACTTCTTCTTCTAGATCTCCATTTAGGAATATGTTCTTTGCATCAAATTGATGCAATTATCAGTCTGAGTTTGCTGCATGGGATAACAGCACATTGATAGAATTCAACTTAGCTACTAGTGCAAAGGTTTCATGGTAGTTTATCACATGTGTTTGGGTAAACCCTTTTGCTACCAGTTGGACTTTGTGTTTGTTGATACTCCTATCAGAGTTGTGTTTGATGTTGAAAACCTATTTGCAATCAACATACTTTTTTCTTTAAGGTAAATCAACCAAATCCCAGGTTCCATTTTTCTTAAAGGCACTCATCTCTTCTAAAACAGCCTCTTTCCATTGTTCTTATTCAAGAGCTTCATGGATGCTTTGAGGGACTTTTTCATTAGAAACATTAGTCATAAAGGCTTTATAGGAAAGTGACAATTTGTTGTATAACACATATTTGCCAATAGAATGTTTAGTGCAAGACCTTGTACCTTTTCTCCAAGCAATGGGTATGGCTAAATCCTCCATATTTGGACTTTGGCTAGAGGAACTTGGATTCCGCATAGGAATTGGTTCTATCTCTATCTCAAGGTCCTTGTCTCTCCGTGAGTAGATTGGGATATCTCTTCGCTGCATCTATTCACCAGTCTTAGGCCCATTTTCTCCTTGTTCCAGCTTTTGTTTCATGTTCATGAGGGCTATTGGCTTCAGGCTTAAGTTTAGGAGGGTTATGAGGGTTGGATTCCTATATGACCGCATTGGGAAAAGGGCTGGAAGGGGCTATTTTATGGTGATTACAACCTTCACAATTCTGAACACTCACCAAAAAACCATTCACCATTGAAACTCCACTCGCCTTGTTCATCTTGGTGCTTATTTTCCCCTTGAATGGAGGGTTTGGGATGGTAAAGTGTGTCTTCAAAAAAACATCCATATAAACATAGAATTTCTTTTGAGTAGGGGAATAGCAAGTATACCCTTTCTGATTGGATGAGTACCCCGCAAATATACATTTAGTGGCTCTAGGTTCAAGTTTATGGTTATGGTGAAGGTGGACAAAGGTTGTACATTCAAAAACCTTTAGGGGTAGAGAGGAGATAATTTGAGTAGTGGGGTAGGTTTGGAGAAGAAGGGAACATGGTGTTTGGAAATTTAGGACTTTGGAGGGCATTTTATTTATGAGGTTTGCTACTATATGGATGGCTTCCCCTAAAACAATAGTAGGAACATTCATGGTGAATAATAAAAATCATGAAACCCCAAGTATGCGTCTATTTTTTCTTTCGGCTACCCCATTTTGTTGTAGGGTGTAGACACAAGTACTTTGTTGGTGGATTCCTTGATCTTTGAGGTAGGTACCTAGGGATGAATCTCTGCATTCCTTCCCATTGTCACTCCTTAGAACTGTGATCTGGGTTTCGAATTGGTTTAGAATAAACTGGTTAAATGTTTTGAATATTGAGGGAACCTCTGATTTTTCTTTTATCAAATAAATCTATGTTGCCCTTGTGTGGTCATCCACAAAGGTAACAAACCACTTAGCACCTAAGAGGCTATTGACTTTGGACGGCCCCCCACACATCACTATGGATTAGGAGAAAAAGTTGGAATAGTTTGTAGCTTTGTGTATGGTAAGTATTGCAAGTGTGTTTAACAAGTTGACATGTTTCACAAGGTAACATGACACAATTTTTATTGCAAAGATCTGGATATAACTTTTTCACATATTGAATATTAGGGTGGCCTAGTCTGTAGTGTCACAACAATGAATCATCTTTAGTAGCACTAAAGCCATACTTATTAGTAGTTGGACGACCCATGAGATAGAGATTGGTCACTTCTTAGCATTATCAATCATTCTCTTGGATGCCAACTCCCAAAATTTACATCCACCATCAAAAAAGTTAGCCACACAATTGTTATATTTGACCAATTTGCTGATAGATAACAAGTTGCAAGCAAGTTTGGGCACCAATAAAACTTTTCAAAACTATATCCTTAGAGATAATGGTCATTCCAATCCCTGTCATAGTAGTCAAAGTCCCATCTACTATTTTTATTTTCAAAGGTGGTGTGCACTCGTTAATTTCATCAAATAAAGAGGAATTGTTTGTCAGATGATCTAATGCTCTAGAATCTACCACCCATGTGAGATTATTCAGATTTTGGGCATTAAGGGCTACCAAACAATTGCCTGACAAGGCTATATACCTAGTTCGAACATTGCCCTTTGAAGTGTCTTGAGCCACATTCTTCTGCTGTCCAAACAGCTTTTGAAGAAGCTTTAATTGTTCATTGGAAAAGGTGTTTGGGTTGTCATCTCTGTGGGAAGCTGTCTTTTTTCTTCACTCGCAGTGGTTTGACGACTGTACTTGGTCATGGAAGAATATCAGGTCAGTGGGGCTCTGATGCCATGCCACAATGGTGAGAGAAACTTTTTTGTAAATCTAAATAATTCAGCTCGTGTATTTTGAATATAGGGCAGGTACATAAATAGGACTAAAGGCATTAAATGTGCCTTAAAGTACCTTATATGGATCAAGATAAAGAAGGAAAGATACTAATGGTGAAAAATGGTCACCTCTAGAAAAGGAAAAAATAGAATTAAAAGCAAAATAAAGAGACATAAAGACATAATATTTGTTGACCCAGCTGATCTGGAATCAATCTCAATCCCCTAAGATCTGGGCTGAAATCATGCTTAAGAATAACAACAATACGCTCTGTTGTTCACCAAAATACTAGAACCATTACTCCTTCATATCTTTGATTGGCTCCAGATGTAATGGGCAAATGCATCTAGTTGACTAAACAATACCCACCCTTTGCCATAAATATTCTTTTTATTTCTTTCTCCCAATTTCTGAACTTAGCAGTGTTTAGGATGGCAGGGATGTCCATCTTAGGGTTTATGAAAATGACAGCTCAAAGGAGATATCTTAGGGCTGTTTAAGATGGAAAAAATGCCTTTTGGCTGGATTACTCATCATCACATCAAGTCAACTTATTTGTATTGTCCAATCTTTCTCCTACTATAGTAGGTCTCAGTGAGACGGGTTTGTACTCATCAAGTAAATATGGTTGTGAATTTCTTTTTTCTATTTATCCGAGTTATTGTTTTATTTGTGATTTAATCATTTTCTTTAATTGGATATATGAAATAACAATCTTAAAATAAGTATTAATTTTTAATAAACATATAAATCAAAGTTAACCAAAGAGTGTTTTTCAGCGAACTGTGATCCCAAATTGGGTACTAACCAACCTTTGGCTTAGACTATCACCAGAAACCACTCATTTTCACTGGTATAGGAATAGCCATCTGAAACTCATTTTTGTCCTCTTCTTCCTCTGGCTAACAACTCAATCCCTAATCTTCCCTTTCTCATTCACTGTTACTAATAAGCCTATCTCTCTTCCCAGTTATCCTCCATCATTTTCAAATAGACAAATCCATCAACAGCAGTTTGGTATCAACAGGTGATGGAATTCTTGCAACTTCACCATGGTTAGCAGTTTGGTTTGCTATCTCTGTGTCTTCTGCCTCTCACTTGCTTTGACCTTCTCTGTGATGAGGCCTTTTCAATTCCCAAACTGCTGAGGTGGAGAAATGGAAATTTTGAAATTTAGTAATCTGTAGATTGGTGAACTGTGGCACATGGTCTTTCTTACTCCCTCAAGGTTGACAATGGAACAGAAAAGGGGAACACTTCTGCCCTCTACCATTTGCTCTCAGTAATCATGCACGTTAACAAAAGTATTGAATGGCAAATGGAGTCTGATGGGGAAATACATTGCAGGATGAACGGCTTAGAAGAGAGTTCAATAAAGATTGAAATTCCTAATGAAGATCAACTAATGACGGTAGTTCTCAGTGGTTTGGCAAAATCATAGAACAAAAACTTGGAATTCTGAATGCATTTCAATGGTTTTTCATTTACTTCTCAAGAAAAATAGATTTGGATTATAGTTTTGAAAACTGGATATAGAAAAACATCTATCCTACTGTTTTTATTTTTATATTTTAAAAACTGCAGGCAAAGGTACCCTAAGTTTTCAGATGCAAATTTTGTAACATTTCTTCACGGAAATAATCCAAAGTCCAATGTTGAGAATTCACTACCCAATGGTTACTTTTACAGTGCTTTGCATTTCATATATTGAAGACCCCTTGAAATTAATATTAACTAAAAGGCATTTAGTTACTCATTGGTTGATAATTTCTCTCAGATTTCAGATACTAAACTAAATTTTTGGTCCTTATAATTTGGCAGACTACAAAAAGAGGAGGCCTTAAGAGTTCGTGAGACCAAAGCCATTGAAGCTAGTGAAAAAGAAAAGGTAATGTGTTCTAACCTTTTGCCTTTACCCATAGTTGTTAATGACACATGGCACATGCTTGCAAAAAGTGCTCGCAGAGCCATGGCACTTGGTCTTGTGCATGGCAATCTTGAAGTGCGGTGCACATAATTATATATATATATATATAATAAAAATAGAAGACAAGTAAAGTAGCATGTAAGTACATGAAAACTATATTTTTTTATTGATTAAAAAAAGAATTAAAAAAACTTAACATCATAACTTATAAAAACTTCAATGCAAAATTTAAATATATCAAGCATAAATTACAATATAATGGTCCTTTTTGTTTAGTTTCCTTTAGACATTAAATTTATATTCTTTTTAAAGTATTTGATGGTTAAATAAATGAAAAATAAACGGGGAAGAAATGGAATATATATATATATAGCCCCAAAAAAAGGGAAGAAATATGAAAAATAATAAAAGGTACAAAAAAAACGGAGAAGAAATAATGAAACATGGAAAATAAAGAAGAAATAAAAAAAAGTAGGAAAAAAAGAAATTAAAAAAGTAAGAGGAAAAAAAAAGCAAAATAATATAGAGCAGAAAATCAAAAAAGAAAAAAAAGGCAGGAAATGAGAACAGACAGAACAGAACAAAGAAGAACGAGAGAGAAAGGAGAAAACTGAGTAGAACAGAGAGGGAGAAACCAAACAGAAAGAGGGGGAGAGAGAGAAACAAAGTCAGAAAGAGGGAGAGAGGGGGCTGCAAACCTGGTGAAAGGGGGAAGACTGCAAAGTGAGGCTGCATACTTGGTCCAAAACCCTTCAACGGCTTCAGAAATATGGCCCTTTAAATGGTGCCTGCCATAGGCAATAATGCATGGGGCATATGACATGCACCACGGCACACCATATGAAATTTACGATGCCACATCTGTGGTGTTGCCTAGCATGCTGTGGCACTGTGCCATAATGCATGTCAATCATTGCTTGACTGTAGTAGACAAGAGGAAGACTTCTTTCTTGTCAATTATTATTTCAACCCAAAAGCTTAAGTTAAAGTGACGGTCCATGATTGGTTTTATTAAGATCTTTAGTAAACTCTCTTACATAAAAGCCCTTTGGGCTTGAAGCCTGGACAAAGCACATGCCCACTATTTCTTGTGTTGAAATTTCTATTCAATTATGAAGAATGGTGGTAGCAAGGATCTTAAAACCTTAAGCTATTAAGTGAAGGTCCATGATTCGTTTTACTAAGATCCCTAACGATCTTAATAAGCTGAAGCTGTTGTTGCTATGTCTAAATTGTCAATGTTTATAATGTATGGTCATTATGATGGGTTAGGGAGGTATCCTTATGGGAGCTTGTTTGCTCTGTTACCATTGCAATTTGTTATAATACCTTTATTATATACATATCTTCTGTTATTTGTTTATATAGTTTATGCATTCTGGCTTTCCTGAATTTGTTAATCAGTTGCTATAATATCTTAGTAGTTCATATATGATATAGAAAGTGATATCAATGTGCAAGATATGACCATAACAGAATTTACCCCCTTTTCTTTTTTTGATTGAGGGATGGGCAAGTCAAATTTGTGATGGAAAGGGTGCTTGAGTTCTTGTGTTTATAGGAGCAAATGTAGAAAATGAGATCAATGTGCAAGATATAATCATAACAGAGTTTATCCCTTTTTTTTTTCCTGGTTGAGGGATGGGCAAGTTAAATTTGTGGTAGAAAGGGTGCTTGAGTTCTCGTGTTTACAGGAGCAGAGTATGCTTAAACATTCAATGTGTACTTGGTGTTCCATTTGTTGTACTGTGATGGGACCTCTTAACCTACCACGACTGCCAAAACATGTAACAAGAGACAGAAGGGAGTAACAGAGGGCAAAAAAGGGGGATCTGCTGTACCAAAGGTTTATACCCAACGGATACAGAAAGAACAGGGGCAAAAGGGGGATTTTAGCGTGATGAAGTGACAGGGCAGTTGAGATGAAGCTGGAAAAAAAGTATTTGAAGGAAGGGACAGAGGGAAGAAAAGGGAGGAGGGATTTTCTGGAAAGGGACTTAGGAGAGAGCTAGCCTCTCGAAAGGTAGCATTTCTCTTGTGCATCTTGTTCTTCTTGTTTCTGCTTCTGTGTATCCACTTTGGTTGTTGTTAGTGCCATTGTAGGTGTGCAGCCATTGTGTTGCTGGTGTGTTAGAGCGCTTTGTTGCTACTTTCTGGTGTTTTGTGAAGTGTTTACGTTCATATATTCCATATCAGAAGTATTTTGATTTCTATGTTTTGCCTCTAGTAGAACTAGAATATGGTGAGTTTGGAGTGTTGTATCCTTTTGTCTGAAGCTGTAATTCCATCTTAACCTTCAATACGAGTGTTATTGTGTACTGCCTGAGTTGTTTAGTATGGGTTCTCTCAAACTGACATGAGCCCACTACTTGTATGGTGTATGAGAGATGGCCCAAAGCAGCCCAACAGAAGCAAAATAATAGATGGGGGAATGTTTATGTGAGGAGGAACTAAAAAATAGAGGGTTAAGTGAATTGACAGCTTGGGGGGATAAAACGGGAATTTGATGGTGGGTTACTATCTAACTTTGTCATGCTGTGGGTGTGTAATACGTGAGGTTGAGTGGAGAATGATATTATGGGATAAGAGAGCCAGGAAGAAGGTAGGAAGTTGCTGGTATTGCTGGAGAGGACCTGACCTCTCGAAAGTTAGGGGTGTCTTTTTCTGCTTCTTGAATTTTCGGTGTTCTTTCAGCTTGTAGTCTTTAATCAGCCTACTCCTTGTCGTGATAAGGAGCCAATGCTGAAGTTTCTTCTAAATATATTATACCAGAAGTTAAGCTCCATCACTTTTGGTATCAGAACTAGTTTTGGTGGGGTATGGTGGGTACGAGAATGGAAGGGCAAGTAGAAGTGATCAAGAAGAGTGTGGGAGAATTGCAAAGGAGTCAAGGGGAAATGAAGGAGGGGCAAACCTCGGTGAAGTTGGCATTTAGGGAGTTGACAAAACAATCGGGGTAGTTTTGTGCTACATTTGGACCTTAAATGTGAGCTCGAGTGGAGGTGGAACAATTGCAGGAGACATTGATGGGTGTGGGAAACGCCAATGAAGGAATAAATGTGGCATAGATGGTATTGACAATAGCTTTGGAAACCAACCTAGAGATAAACATGGTACAGAACACACCACCAATGACAATGAAGAATGACCTAGGAGCTGTGGTGGTGGAAAATGTAACAGAAAAGGATCATGGAAGGCATCGATGACTAGAATTGCCCATCTTTACGGGGGAGGACCCCATTGGGTGGCTATTTAAAATTGAAAGAGTGTGAATGGAATAGTAGAGGCTAAGAAAATGGATGTTGTGGCTGTGAGCATGGAGAGAAGAGCATTGAATTGGTTCCAATGGCTGGAAATGAGATATCCAGTCCAAACGTGAGAAGAGTTTAAGAAAGAGGTAATGGACAAGTTTCATTGCCACAAAGTAGGCGATAGCTATGAGCATCTAATGAGTCTAATGCAGGAGACCACATTGGAGGATTTCAAAGAGAGGTTTGAATTACTCTCAGCTCCCTTAGTAGATGTGCTTGAGAAAGTGCCTATGGGAGCCTTTAAGAATGGGTTAATAGAAGAAGTTAAAGCTTATGACAACCAAAATCCTTAAAATAGCTCATGGATTATGCATATCAAGTGGAGGGAAGGAACCTAGTTATACAAAAGGCTAAAGAAGAGAGGAAGTCTAGGGGGCTAAAGTCTAGTATGGTCAATACATTGAGTGGCTATAAGCCCAACTTCTCTAAATACATTAGTGTATGGGACATTCCTAAGAGCTCAAGAAGTGGAGGATTGAGCAAGAACCCAGAGAGTAAGAGGGCCGAGGACACCAAAGTAACTAGTAACGAAGTTACTATACCCATAACAACCACAACATGCAACAGTGGTGGTCGCAACAACCAGAAAAAAAAAAAAAAAGGTCTAAGTCTGGAATAAATAGAAGAAGGGAGTTGGGACTTTGTTTTAAGGGTGATGAAAAATTTGGCCCAAATCATACATATAAGAACAAACAATTTCAGCTGATGATTTTAAATGGAGAAGAAGAGGAGCTTACTAAGATGGAGGTAAGGGAGGAACAAGATAATGAAAAGACCGATAAAGAGCTGGCTTCAATGGAGCTCTCTCTAACCACTATGGTGGGAGTTATAGGTTATAAAACATTGAAGCTAGTGGGAAGAGCCTTTGAGGAAGATGTCCTAGTGTTGATTGATAGCGAGGCTGTAGACAATTTTATTTCTACTGATTTGATAGAAAGGTTGGGTATTCAAATACAGGGAACTGAAAAGTATTTTATTACAATGGGAAATGGTAGGAAGCTGTACATGCAAGGTGAATGTAGGAATGTTAAATTGGAGTTGCAAGGGTTAACTATTATCCAAATTTTTTATCCTTTTACCTTGAGCAATGTGGACTTGGTGCTTAGTGTTGCTTGGCTGGAGTCCTTTAGGGAATTAAGAGTGAATTGGGGGCTATCTTATATGAAAATTAAAGTGGATAAAAGGTGGGTGTGTCTTAAAGGAGATCCATCCTTGACTTTATCTCAAATCTCTCTTAAGGCCATCTTGAGGTCAATTAAAGTTAGACAAGAGGGATATCTGCTAGAATTTGGGGTTGGGAACTTAAAGGAAGAAGCTAGTCAGCAAGAGATTGGGGAAGAGCTACACAACGTCCTTAAGGAATTTCCTGATATGTGTGAAGCAGGGGTAGCTCTACCTCATAGATCAAAAGACCATGTTATTTTGATTAAACCAAATGAGTAGGCCCTAAACATAAGACCTTATCGCTATGGTCATTTCCAAAAGACAGAAATTGAAAAGCTAGTCAAAGAAATGTTAAAAGCAAGGATAATACAACCTAGTACTAGCATTTTTCTAGCTCGGTGCTACTAGTGAAGAAGAAAGATAGGAGTTGGAGGTTTTGTATTAGATTACGGGGCCTTAAACAAGATAACAGTCCTTGATAAATATCCCATCCCAACCATAGATGAGTTACTAGATGAGTTGGGGGAAGCTACACTATTCTCTAAGTTGGATTTAAAGTCAAGGTACTACCAAATAAGGATTAAGACAGGGGATGAGCCTAAAATAGCTTTTAGAACCCATAGTGGCTACTATGAGTTCTTAGTGATGCCCTTTGGGTTAACCAATACTTCATCTATCTTCCAATTTTTGATGAATGGCATATTTAGGGAATATTTAAGAAAGTTCATCTTGGTTTTCTTTGATGACATCCTCATGTATAGCAAAGACAGGGATTCCCATATGAAACACTTAAGGGTGGCTTTGGAGATATTACGACGGCGCTGACTGGTCATTAACATAAAGAAATATGTCTTTGGGTAGAGAAAATTAGAATATTTAGGGCACATCATTTCCAAAGAAGGGGTGCAAGATGAACTGGCAAAAATAGAAGCCATAGTGAATTGGCCCATACCCAAGAACCTTTAAGCGTTGAGAGGATTTTTGGAATTGACAGGCTATTGTAGGAAGTTTGTGAAAGATTATGAGAAAATTGCAGCCATTCTCACTGATTTGTTGAAGAAAGATTCATTTCATTGGCAAGACAAGGCCCGAAAAGCTTTTGAAGAACTCAAGACAGCCATGACTAAGGTACTTGTTCTGACCATGGCAGATTCACTCTTCCATTTAAGATAGAAATTGATGCTTCAGGAGGAGTGGTTGTTGTTCTAATGCAAAATCAGAGGTCCATTGCCTACTTCAGCCAACAATTAACAAAAAAGGGACAAGGCTCAGTGTATGAACTTGAGCCCATGGCCATTGTGTTAGCGGTAAAGAAATGGCAGCACTATCTATTAGGACAACCATTTGTGATAAGGACTAATTAAAAGGCTTTAAAATTTTTGTTGGAGTAGCGGGTGATAGAACTTGACCAGCAAAAATAGGTTTCCAAATTGATGGGATATAAGTTTGAAATTCACTACAAACTGGGAGCTAACAATAGGGTGGTAGATGCCTTATCTAGAAGAGACAACACCATGGAAATGATGGCTTTTTCAGTATGGTGATATGAAGGGTTGGAAAGATTTGAAACAGAAATGAACAAAGATGACAAGCTTAGAGGAATTAGGGAGCAAAGACTTACGTGAATGGGAGTACCTCCTGGGTACAACATTAGTAAAGGGTATTTGATGTATAACAACAAGCTTGTGTTACCCAGAAGGTCACCTAGAACATTGGAGTTGATGAAGGAGTATCATGACTCACCCATGGGAGGACATTTAGGCTATTTGTGAACTTATAAGCATTTAGTTGAGGTAGTGTATTGGGAAGGGATGAAAAGAGACATCTAGAATTATGTGGCAAGATGCGAGACTTGCCAATGAAATAAATATGAACCCTTGAGTCCTGCGGGTTTATTACTGTCCCTGCCCATTCCCCAATAGGTAGGGAAAGATATAAGGATGGATTTGTTATTGGACTTCTAAGGGCGAGCAGATTTGACATGGTGATGGTTGTGGTGGATTGACTTACAAAGTATAGCCACTTCATCCCACTTTCCCATCCTTTTATTGCCAAAGAAGTAGCTGAAATTTTCATCAAAGAGGTGGTAAAGCTCCATGGTTTTTCAAAAACCATAGTTTCGGATAGGGATAGAATTTTCATTAGCCAATTTGGAAGATGTTTACATTGGCTAGTACTACCCTTAACTACAATTCTCACTATAATCCTGAGATAGACGGCCAAACGAAGGTGGTCAATAGGAGTTTGGAGACTTATTTACAGTGTGTTGCAGGAGACAAACCTAAACATTGGCTTAAGATGCTTCCATGGGCTGAGTATTGGTTCAACACTACATTTAATAGATCCACCAGAGTGACTCCTTTCAAAGCTTTATATGGAAGGGATCCTCTAGCATTATTCAAATGGCAGGAGGATATATCTAGAGTGGAGGAGGTAAATGAGCAACTAGAGGAAAGGAATTTAGTTCTGACTGAGCTAAAAAATAATCTTCAGATAGCACAATTGAAAATAAAAGAACAAGCCAATAAGAAACGTAGGGATGTGGAGTTCAGTGTGGGGGATATGGTCTACCTTTGTATTAAGCCTTACAAGTTGAGAACTTCAGCTAAGAAGCAGAATGAGAAGCCGTCTCCCAAGTTTTATGGTCCTTATAAGGTACTGGAGAGGGTGGGAAAAGTGGTCTATAAGCTGAAACTTCCTAATACAACTTGAATGCATCCTGTTTTTTATGTCTCCCAGTTAAAAAAATTGGTTCAGCCCTCTGTATCAGTGCAACCCATTCCTCTGTCAATTTCTGAGATGGAATTGCAGGTACAACCTGAATTGGTACAGAAAATCAGACTATCACCTAATGGGCAGCAACAGGTTCTCATCAAATGGGTGGGACTTCCAGATTGTGACAGCACTTGGGAAGATGTGGAAGTGATCAAAGAACAATTTCCCACTTTTCACCTTGAGGACAAGGTGAATCTCGATGGGGAGGGAAATGATGAGCCCACTACTTGTAGGATGTATGAGAGAAGGCCCGAAGCAGTCCAACAGAAGCAAAATAATAGATGGGGAAATGTTTATGTGAGGAGGAACTAAAAAATAGAGGGTTGAGTGAGTTGGCAGCTTAGGGAGGGTAAAAGGGGAATTTGTTGGTGGGTTGCTAACTATGTCGTGTTGTGGGTGTGTAATGCATGAGGTTGAGTGGGGAATGATATTATGGGATAAGAGAGCTGGGAAGAAAGTAGGAAGTTGCTGGTATCACTGGAGAGGACCTGACCTCTTGAAAGTCAGGGGTGTCTTTTTCTTTTTTTTGAATTTTCGGTATTCTTTCAGCTTGTATCCTTAATCAGCCTACTCATTGTCGTGATAAGGAGCCAATGCTGAAGTTTATTCTAAATATATTATACCAGGAGTTAAGCTCCATCAGAAATTTGATTTCTTCTTGTCTTACTCTCTAATTTGCTTTCAGGAAATGGCTGCTGAGATATCAGAACTTCAACGTAAAAAAGATGATCTTGAAGCTGAATTGAAAAAGGTATCGGCCATCTTTGTGTGTGTGTGTGTGTATATATAAATATTGTTTTTTTTTTTTGTGGGGGAGGGGCTGGGAGGGAGGGGTACTTAGCAGGGTTTTACATCGGTTTGTGGGAAAACTTGGAGAAATGCAGCCATTGCAGACCACAATTGCAGGCTGATGCAGTTGTGGAACCCACCAAAAAGGTTAATATTGGGTCTGCATCATTGAAAACCTTGGCTTAAGTAATAGTGTTATATATACGGTCATACAAGCATGTCATATGTCATTCTTGTAATATTGATTGCAACCCCTTTTTAGGTGTCCTCTTTGCTTTATTCATTTATCTGTCTATAATAATGGTGCTTCCATGATGAGAACTTTGGTTATAAATATCAGAACTCCTAATTGTGAAACATTTTCACATTACTGGCACAAAAAATATTTCTCATTATGTCATTTTAGAGGAAGTACTGAAATTTTCAATTGAGCTCTTTGGCTTCACTTCTCACCTAACAGTTTATATGTGTTTATTATGAGAAATTATGCTCCTTTACACCAAGTGACTTAGATTTAAAACACTCTGCTTTGACAGCTGACCATACCCAGAACATAGGCAGGCAGAAGTATGGACTAAAATTTGCTCAAGGGATTATTCTCTTATCTTTATTATTGAAATTCATCTTCTTTTCATATTCTCAGTAGGGTTGTTTTTCTGTTAGCTTCTTATTTGTATTGCCCCATATGATGTTTCTTCTAGCAACCTAAAATGGTTATGCATCTTCGTGAATTATGTAGGTATGCATTGAGGAAACCTTCCATAGCCTATGTTTAAACTTTAGGATTTAATACTCTTCCTATACATAAACTTCCTGCATCCCGTTAACTTCAAGTATAAAAAAATTGTAGTTTGTAATGTCATATATGAATCCTCCACTTCCCCATGTTAGTTTTCTCTGGGTATATGTAATTTAGGAAAAAAATACATTTTATCCCCTTGAACTTATGCTTAATTACTAAATTGGTATATGAACTTTAAAACATAACAAAACACACCAAACACCAACCACTGCTTATGAGGGAGTTTTTTTTATATTTTAAAGTTTATGTACCAATTTTGTAATTAGGCCTTAGTTCAAGTAGTAAATTGTAGGTTTCCCTTTCATTTTAAAATGTGAAATTGTCTCTGGGTGTTATGTGGAAATTGTTTGACAAAAATTTCTTCAAATTAAATAGTTGACATGTGGCCTGAGTGTAGGTTAATTCTTCTTTGGCTGCTGCTCAAGCACGATTATTGGATGCAAGGGAGGAGAAGGACCAATTTGAGGAAGCAAATAATCAGATAATTGAACATCTGAAGACGAAGGTATAAATTTTTCTGTCTGTTTGTTGGTGGGTACTAAGAGTAATCATGCTCAGCATTGCCCTAATATTCATCATCAAGATGTTGGAAGGATTGATTTGAACCTTTATTGACAGGAAGATGAACTTTCAAAATCGATTACCTCATGTAAGGTAGAAGCGGATGTTCTGAAAATCTGGATTAGCTTTCTTGAAGATACTTGGAATCTCCAGCGATCAAATGCAGAAATTAATGAGAAACAGGTCAAGTATGTATTTAAATTTACTGCAGTGGAGAATGATATGATATCCTTCAACAGAAACTTCAAAATACAATAGTTCTGCCATTATTTGTTTCTGATATTTAACGAAGTGATACTTTCTCTAATTCTTAATATTTGAAGTGGTGAACTGGAGAGAAACAAGGACTATTTCATAAACTTGGCCATTCAACTTCTGACTGCTTACAAGGTATCAATTTTCCTTTACTGTCTCGTATGCAGAAAAAGGATGTAATATGGCATATATTCTCTTCTCTTCTCAGTCTCATACCCTTCTGTAATATAATCTGCTCTGTCATGCACAGGAAGAATTGGAGCCTTGGGTCACCCGTATTGGAACTTATGTGGAGAACCTAAAACATTTAAGTCAGGGGTAATGCCCTTTTTGTATTGAATCTGCTGTCTGCTTGGGGATGTCATATTTTATCAAATCTTTCTGGGTTATCTTTTTAAAGTACAAATTTTTTTTTCATGCTTAAATAAATTTGTATGTATGTATTTCTATATCTAAACTACATATTTATCTACTTTCTAAATTTCTTTCACCTGAGGAAGCAGGTCAGGGATATCATCTGGTGCAGATAATGTAAATTCTAGTTTATTCAGTCCAAGGAAAAGTCTTGAGGAGGAATATTTGGCCTACGAAACCAAGGTATAGATGTTACTGGGATGGTATTCAGTTTGTTGAGGAGAGATTCTGGCCTCTTGAAAGCCAGAAAGCCTGCTTCTTTTCTACCTATTTTGTGTTTTCTTTCTTTCTTCAACCTCTGTAATCATCAGAGCTTGTAAATTCCTATTCCTTTCTCTGTTAGAGGGAATTGCAGCTCCATAAATACATAAATAATACAAGGTTTACTCATCAATTTTGGTATAAAAGCTGGATTGACCTCAATGGAAATGGTTACCTGTGGAGGGTGTAACCTGGTGGCTAGAGTGAGTGTCACAAAGTGTGGTTATTGAGGACATTGGCTCCTTAGAGGTAGTGCTATGATGGAGTCCCATATTGGGAAGCCATAAATAATTATTGTGGTACTTAAGTGGCTTGATTCTTCCTTTTTGGTTTTTAAGGGTGGTTTTCTTGCTTAGGTCTCCATCATGTTAAAAGCTGGACAGCCTAATTTCCCAAGTACCTATAAAGCCTATTCATAAGACGTGCGATTACTAGATATGTGGAATTAAGATTTGTGTTTGGTATGTCATAATGTCGCTTCTGAATTTTCTAGATATTGTATCCAAATGTTTTATGATTAGGTTTCTAAGTATTTGGGAAATTATGTTTCCCACTTACCAATACCACCTAAAAGTATTTTGGAATTATTGGCTTATTCATCCATGGCCTTCCTTATCAGTTAAACCCTATGAAAAAGAAAATTGTACGTATGTCCTGATTTTTTTCCATGTGTTGGCTTGGTGGCCACTTTGAAATGCTGTATATTAACAACTGCACTATATATTCCCTAAACATCACTTGCGGTGTTAGTTATGAAATTTTTGTGCAAGTTGATGATCTTGTCTATTTGGTATGGTTGATTTCAAGTTCTGTTAAAATTGCCTCCGTTCTGTATGATATATGAGTTTGATTGTCTATGAAGGGAAAGGAATAGCGCATTAATATATTTTTACTTAATGATGGTTTTCTTCCTTTATTTCAGATTATAACCACCTTCAGTGTAGTGGATAGCATGAAACGGCATTTTGATGCTCAACAGGGGAAAAGGTCCAGGTTTTGTATTCTGTGTTTGATATAATACACATCCTTATTAAAGAAACCTTATGGGGTTACTTTGCCAACTTGTGGATGAGTTTTTATGAGTTCAAAATAAAACTGATGTGAAATTTTGCTGTAAACTGGAACTTTTCTAACCGGTTGTGACCTAAAAACACTAGTTAAACTTTTTGCTTCACTGTTAAGAACTTTTTGTCATTTATTAAAATATAAGAGACTGCAATATAATTCCATCTATAGAAGACGGGGCCCTGGGCATACCCTTTCATCTAGGGGAAGGGAGGGGGTCAATGATGAGCTTTTATATGGCTACTAAACTCTATAAACATAAATATTTGACTATCCTAAAATTGAATAGGTTAAATTGCTATTAGTCTCCAAAATTTCACTTAATTTTTAATTTGGTCTTTATAATTTAAAAATTTATAATTGAATCTATAGTTGTTAAAAACTTTTAATTTAGTTCTTATAATTAAAATTCTGACAATGTGCCGTTAAATTATGATGGGGCTAATCAGGTGCCATCTTAACACTTTGAATATATATCAACCATGCCAACTCACTCCAATACTTGACTTGATACACTTGAATGGATTTCACTCTATCATTTACCTTTATCTATTTTGTTAGCATGAATCTTGCATATTTGGAATGTTAAGATAGCACATAGTTCCTATAATTAAATTTCCATTAGTGGGCTGTTAAATTATGATGATGTGGCCAATCAAGTGCCATCTTGCCACTCTGAGTATGAATCAACCATGCCAACTCACTCCAGCTACTTAACTTAGGCGGCGTTACATGCCACACACTTGAATAAATTTCACTCCATCATTTACCCTTATCTTTTTTGTTGGCATGAATGTTAATTTGGAATGTCTATACATCAGCAAAATTAAAAAATATGAGCATTCAATTACAAACTTTTAGATTGTAAGGATCGACTTGAAAATTGAGTGAAACTCTTGGGACCAGCAATATTTAACCAGTTGAATATTTTGCTCCCTCACACAGGAAAGGTGAGCAGAATCTTAGAGAGCTTTTTGATGTTATCAAAAAGTTACGGGCACAATTCGATTCTATTGAGAGGCCCCATTTAGAAATCGAGAGCCCAGGTGTAGAAGCTGAAATGCCAACCGACGAGAAACAGCAGGGCGGCACATCAGATGTGGCTCAAGTTACTGAGCTTTCAAAGACAGAGAAAGATGAACAGCCAAAATCAGCTGCAGTCAGGGCCGATCAGGTGTTGATCCATGAAGCAGAATTGACAAAGCTGGAATCTGGCTTTGGAAAGCTTGGCCAAGACATCTCAACAGAGGAAGTTGGTGGTTGGGAATTTGATGAGCTTGAAAGGGAATTGGCGTATGCTAATTCAGGTACCAGCAGTTAGGGCTATCTACTTCTAAGGCATACTTGCTGATTTATGAAGCACTGATACTTCAAACTCAAAGCCGTATTGTGTCCAATACATACCTGACACTTGTATGAGATACAATATGAATTGCATTTGAACTATACTTTTTGCCGTGTCATAGTTATTGGTATCGTGTCGTGTCTTGTATCTACGTTAGTATCTGTGTTTCTTACTAATGTAAAGAGCACATGTATGATGCAAAATGTAAAGCTATAGATAAACTGTCAATGGAGCTGCAATGTGGATCAAGCTGCTACTGCATTTGTAAATAGTGTAAGATACTAATAAAAAGGTCACATCTTATGCCCTTGGTTCCTCTAGGTATGCCTGAATGTTTGGATAAAGACAATGGTGTGCTAAAAACTTTTGTTATTGAATGCGAACTGATTTTTTTTTTTTTTGGGGGGGGGGGGGGGGGGGGTGTTTAAGAATTGTCTTCCTTTTGTTATTGAATACAAACTGATTTTTCAAAAATATTTTATATTGTTTGGGCCTGGGCTTGACCTTTATAAAGTTAAAAGGCTTGGAGCTCAACTAAAGCAATTTTCTCTTTATTTAAAAAAAATTATAACAATTGGACATGGATGATACTTTTTATGTTCAAATTAAGCTCAAATTAATCAATTAAAATTAAATGGTTGATTAATTTATACATATTATATAAAAAGGGTTTGGCTGGGCTTCGACGTAAACTTCTTTTTTTCTTTTCCTCAGTTTTCAAGTTCAGACTACGCCTTTTTTTATTTATCAAGAAAAAAGGTTCATTTGTTCCGGTATGTTCCCAACTCCAGTTTTTGCTCTCCATTGCATGTAAACATTTTCATCCGCAATAAAAATTGAAATTACGTATAAGCTAACATTATAATGAACCGTTTAATTAATAATAGTACTCTAATGATTTCTCAACCTGGGACATACCTATTTCTTCTTCTTTTAATGAAAAGAACAATAGGTTTATCAGTATGCGCTGCAATCACTAATCGGTAACAGTCAAATTGCTAACTGAACACCTAACAATGAATAGCTAGGGTCTTCTAGGCAAAAATTTTATCAGCCTTTTAACTTTGACCTAAATTTCAATTATGTACTTTAATTTAATTTTGTTTTAATTTAATCCCTTATCTTTAAAAATTTTCAAATTATTCCCTTTTACAAACACTGTTGGATGTTTGGATGAAATTTGCATTCATACTTCTGAATCAAACATTTCGAGAATTTGTGACCATAACTTTTTCTTTCAAAAAGAGCTGCTGCAATTTGCTTTTAAATTTGATAGATTAATAAAGAATAAACTATTATATTAATCCCTCAAAAATATTCTTTCATCAATTTAATTCTATTGTTGATAATTTGTTCCACCCTGGTTTTTAATTTATCATCATCAATTTAGTTCTAATCCATTTAGGGTCAAGACTAAATAAATGATAGTAAATTTTTTAAAACTAAATTGATATAATTGAAATATGTTAAATAACTGGATTAATAGAACCTAGAAAATGTGGGGTCTTTATATAATCTAGCTAGCTATCAAGAAAGTTTTCCATTGTGTTATCTTTGAAGAGCATTATGATTGTGCAGGGCCTTGTATGCCTTAAGCACAAGAGACAGAGATGGAAGTGGAACGCTATTATGGACACAATCTTATCAACAAAAGCAGTTTCTAATATGACTTATAAAGGACCTTTTGCTTATGGTTGCTTACTGCACCTGTCTCTGATTGACAGAACTTTGAAACTGGCACTGATTTTCTGGATGGTGGGGCAGTTTTTTTCTTCCTTGGGGTAAAGCGGGTAATAGGTTGTACAATTAATAAATGAGCAATGATCCAAAAGATTAAAAAAATCTTACGCTTATGCTATTAGTCTTGTCTTACTTTAGAACTCAAATAACGTTTTGGTGTCTATGCTAACTTGGCTTCTTAGTGATTTGTGCTGCATTGAATTAGTAGGCCATAGGAGTTCCTAATATGAAAATTAGTGCATCTAGTGTCAATAGTATGTAAGTTTGGCTGACAATGTTGCACAGTCCATTTTCTATTGTAAATATTGAAAAACACAAATAATACCAAACTTACTCTAAATCATTAGCTTCATGTGAACAAACTCTCAGGTAACACGGAACAATTGGCCCAAAGCACAACAAAAACTTGAACTTCTTTATGTTTCTTTACTCCTTAGAACACAATACCTAACATTCTACCAAAGAAAAATAACACTATCTAACAAAACTAACACAAAGAAATTAACTTAGTTAGCAAGAAGAGATAGTACTTTTTCTTTATCATATTTAGGTTCGATTCTTTTAAAAAATACCAATTCTAAGAGAATTAAACTAGATCAATTAATTCACTCAAAAAACTAACGAATCATTTGCTATCTAATTCAAAACTGGCTCAAAACCAATGATTTAATGAACTAATCAAATTTAATTAAAAATTGGGTTAAATTAAGCGAGTTTACATGAAAATTGAATAGTAAACCACTATCAAACTTTTCTTAGGGCTTTATTTGAATTTAATATTCATTATGTGAACTAGTCCTACCAAACCATGCAACCAAGAGTGTTATGTTGATATAATAAGATAAGGTATTATATATGAAAAATATCTAAATTTAAACAATATATATTATACTATTTTAATAAATTAGTTTAACTAATTCAATTACAATTTAACCACAATCTAATCATTAAATTATAAACCAATCCTTTCTTCAATTTAATAACTAATTTAGTTCTTAAAATATTAAAAAAATACTATAGGATTAAAATTTTAAATCTATTATATCAATATAAGATAAGTTATTCTTATGATTGCTCAGGATACTAAACTAATAAGAAAGAGTAGTGAACTCTTAAAATTATCTTAATAATAAACAACACTAGGTGTATAATCCAAATAATAATAATAATAATCCCAACACACCTTGGAAGAAAAGAAATGTGGAGGACCCTTGTGGTTTAGAGTGACTAAAAATTTGAAAAAGGAGAAAGAAAGTAAAGGCTAAGGAAAGGAGGGTGTTTAAAGAGAAAGACAAAACCAAAGTCTCGAGCATTGCAGGCATTCCGGCCTCAATTTTGCGTTTCCCACCACTGCTTGTCGGGTCATGTGTGTTGGCTCTTTGTGGATTCAATCTTGTTGTGTGTGTGCGCCATTTTGCATTACTTTATTCAATTCTTAATACACACTTTCAATCAAATCAACCACCACAAACAAAGGCACGAAGAATGTGAAAAGATGCCCCCTGTTTCTATCCATTTACATTAAAAGCTCAGCTAGCCTTTCCTTGAACTAGAGTTGTCATGAAACACAACCAGGAATCCAGTAAAAAAGGCGAACAATGTCAAGCATGAAAGCTTATATATATATATACCAACCTCTAACTGTTATTTCTTCACATAAATTAAGTTATGGTGCATTGAACTGGTTTAATATTTTTACGCATGGCATGAGAGTTGAAGAAGATTCTTGAAACGACTCTTAATTGAAGTGCATGCTTTTGCTTTATACATAACTAATCACTTAGAAAGCGCCATTGGTTTGTGGGTTCTATTCCTTTACTTCCACTCTGATACATGGTGATCATTCAAGTACAAAATACAAACACTGGAATTAAAAAACACAAAAAAGGAAGAATCATGTTAAGTTGTACATTATGAAGTCAGCGGTGTAATTATATTAGACCCTATTGGATATCACTATATAAAACGAGAGAGAAATAAAAAATTTTGTACAATACTTACTATGTCTTTATAATAATCTTTCTACAGTATTTATCTTTTTTATAATTTTTTTAAAATACAGACAGAAAAATTATTTTTTATTCACAAAATTATATTTTTTAATTTTTGTTTTCATTTTTAATTTTCTATATATCAAATAACCCTTTAAAAATGATGTGATATTTGAAATTATACCTTAATACTTTAAATTTTGTTGTGTTAGCCATCTATATGTCACGTGTCCAAGTGAATTTTCATGTTTTTTAAAGTAGTAGTTCACTTACATTTGAAGATTATAAACTATATTTTCCTTTTTTTTTTAGTGCGTACGAATACGATCATCATGCTAATTATAATGCGTTTATAATGCTCCATCTCTGATCACCGATGGAATTAAAAATTAGAACCTGAGCTAGTTGCCCCAGGCTATAACAATATCAGAATAGCAACACGACAATGAAAAATAAGGCATCAAATTTAGTTGGGCAGGTCTCTCCTTGCTCCCATAATGAAAATAACATTAATTAATGTTTTAATTTTGAAATTATATGCTCTGAAATCATGCAATTAAAGAAAAAGTAATACAAAAGTGTAAAAAATATATATAAGACTTATTTCTTTGTTTCTTTTTATATTCTTGAGACTACGTTTCATATAAGACCACTGAGAATCTAAACTTTCAAATTTTATATTTTTTAGATGGTGACAGAATTCTTCTTCAAGAATAAATAACAAGACCCATATAAAAAGCATTAAATTTTGAAAGACAATAATAATTTCAGGTAACGACTTTTTAATATGATACTATCTACACTTTTAAATGTAGTACTACTACTCCTCTTTTCTCCGTTATAAAAGCTCACCTAGCTCCTCATAACACAAGCTATCCCATTCCCATAAAAGCCTTAGTACTGTCACACTACTGGTGTACCTGAAATGGCTGCAAAAATACTCCATGGAGGTGAGGATTTCATTGACATGGAAGTTAGCTCATACTCCAATAACTTGCTCCGCCATTCACAATCACAACCCAGAGAATTTGAGTTTCAAATGTCCTCCTCCATTGTTGAAGAGAGGTCAGAAGCTATCACTTCCCCTGCTGATGAGCTTTTCTACAAAGGAAAGCTTCTTCCTCTTCACCTTCCTCCAAGGTTACAAATGGTTGAAAAGCTTCTTCGAAACTCACCCTCTCCTAATTTTGATCACAAAAATCATGCCTTTGACTTTGAAGATGAGTTCTTCAGCACTCCCTTGGCCACCTCCACCAAACCAACACCAACCACAACTACAAGCAATACGCCATTTGAGTCTTGCCAAGTTAGCAGAGAACTAAACCCAGATGAGTATAATTTTGACTTTGACGATCATGTCAGTGGTGAAAAGCAGCAGAGCAACAAGTCATGGACCAAGAAGCTCATGAAGAAGTCGTCAATTGGGTCGACGCTAAAGGCTTCAAGGGCTTACCTTAGGTCTCTGTTTGGGAAATCTGGAGGGTGCTCCTGTGAAACCTATTATGCAGCTTCAACCAAAGTTGCAGATGAAAGCTCTGTTTCAAAGGGTTTAAACAAGCACGTGAAAGCAGGGAAGAAAGTCCCATTTGGGCAGATTCAAAGGACTTATAAAGAAAAGAGAACGAGCGAGAATCGCCATAGGAGGTCTTTCTCTGTTGGCCTGAAATTGATGCCATCAGGAAATAAGTCATCTTCTTCGTCTTCAATCCTAAACAAATCATATGGAAGTCAACACCTGAAGAGGTGCAGTAGTGCGAATTCTGAGAGAGAGAATTCAATCCAAGGAGCAATTGCACACTGCAAGAAGTCTCAGACTGCAAGTGATGTAGCAACAGGTTTCTATTCGTTTTCTGCATCCACAATCTCTGTCTGCGATGATCAACAAAGACCTGAGGTTTGCAGGGGCTGATCTCAAACTTTAATTTGCTACCCTTGTAATTTAAGGAATTTTAATTTGGTCCTATCATTAACTTTTTTATTTATGTGTCAATAAATTTTGATACTTTGAATATCTATCATTTATGTCAATTGAGATAAAGATAGTTGATGTTGTGTGTGGCGTGTGGTGCTATTTAAATTGAATGATTGAGGTAAATTGGCATAAATCATGTATAATGAGTGTTGAAATACATGATTGATCCCATTAATAAAATTTAAAAATATATTAAAAAATTTAATAATAGAAATTAAATTAAAAAGTTTATAAACTTTTAAATTATAATAATTAAATTAAAAATTAAGTAAAATTTTAGGTACCAAAATAATTTGACTTTTTTTTAATTATGTATTGTTCTTTGCATGTTATATTATGTATATTTTATTATAGAAGTTTTTTTTTGGGTGGAGAAATGAGGCACAAATCCGAAGCAAAAGAAAAAAACTATTTGAAACCACAAGATGATAGATGGCCATATAATCCTCAAATATCAGCCTCAGGCTTCTCTCCTATCCTCTCTCTCTTTGCAGTTGGTCCATTCAGTGCAATGAGTCCTTTTTTATTGTTTTATTTTTGCTTTTTTACAAAAAGAAAAAAGTGAAAAAGGCTCAACCTTTGAGATTACACCAACCAAAATGAAATTGAACTGGAGAGAAGCTGCGTCCAAGATATCATATTAATAAAGAGAGAAATACAATCTCAAATATGAGTTTCGATATAAAGATTCAAATAATGTTGAACTAAAAGGTTTACACATTTATTAGTCTCTCTCAGTTCCTTGCCAAGCTATACTTATTCATACTCACAATCTTGTTCAAATGATTAGTAATGGATTCTATAAAAATTTTGGTGAAAGTGATATGCTCCAATTGATCTAAGTACATTAAATTTTAATTTAGTATTTATATTTTAATTTCTTATAATTGAATCCTATAATTTCAAAATATTTGTAAAAGAATCCCTACCATTAGACACTGTTAAAAGACAGAAAAACTTGTTCCAATTATGTCTTCTTCTTTGCATGTTATGCTATGTATTCTTCATTATAGAAATTTTTTTTTTTAATTTTATAGAGGAACACAAATCTCAAGCAAAAGAGAAACTATATGAAACCATAAGATAGATAGGTGGTCATATAATCTGACCTAAGTGCCGTATTAATAAAAAAAGAAATACAATCCCAAACATGAATTTTGATATGAAGATTCAAATAATGCTAAGTCGAAAAGTTCCCACACCTATTGGTTTGTCTCAGGAATGAGTTATCTTGACATTCCAATTCCTTGTCAAGCTACACTTAATTAGACTCACAATCTTGTTAGAACCTGGAATCAATGGATTAGTAACAGATTCTACAGAAATTTTGCTAAAAGGGATATGCTCCAACTTATCTAAGTAGCATAAATATGTTAAATTATACTTTTGATTAGGGTTGTATATGGGCAGGATCGGGTTAGATATCTAGTCGGCTCGATACCCTACTCGATTAAAATATTTGTTTTATTTTTATACCCATAGTCTAGCTCAAACAAACCCAATTCTAAGGCGGTTTAGGATGGGTTAAGGCAGCTCAGACTTTTTTTTAATAAATTAATACTTGTAATATAAAAATATCTTTTTACATATTTATAGATATATATTTCAAAATAATAAATCTTTAGAATTTTTATATTTTTACCAGTAATAAAAAAATAGTCTAATATTATAAAAAAAAATATAAAATATACTAAACTTGAGTAAATATGTGTATTTTTATTATTTAACAAAAGAAATACCAGTAAATATACACATTAATGATGAAAACAATTAAAAAATAAGGAATGTTTGCATAGGTAATAAAAACTACAATATGTAAAGAAAATTAAATGAAATAAGAATTAAATATATATATATAAAAGATGACAAAATGTTAATAATTAAAAAAAAAAGTAATTATTAGGACAGGTTGGGCAGAATATGTTTCGCCCGTGGCTCTGCTCAACTTAATAGAGTTTTGTTTAAAATTTTACCCATTTATATTTTTGGTTCGGCCCGTCTTGATTAGACCAGGTTAGAGTGAGCTCTTACGACATATTGGGCCAATGAATACCCTTACTTTTGATCTCTATAGTTATATTACATTTTTATTTTAATATTTCCTTCAATTTCATATATAAGAGACTTTTTTGAAATTCAATTTGATCTAAAATATAAGAAATAAACTACATATGTCTATTATATTAATTGTAATATTTTAATTATAATATTCATTAAATGAGTTCTTCAAATTATGAGTAGTAACTATTATTAATTTTAACGAGAAAGTACACACATTAAATATAAGTATTTTTAAAAAAATAATTTTTATTTGAGATAAAATTAAAAAAATCAATTATTTTTAACTAACTTTTTTAATACTCATGAGTTAATTATTTTTTTTTCATATATAAAAACTAGAGGGAGTATTTATATTTTAATTTCTTATAATTGAATCTTATAATTCCAAAATATTTATAAAAGAATCCCTACCGTTAGACACTATTAAAACGCCAATAAATCTGTACTGAAGTGGCTGACAAAAATCTAAAGTGCCATTACGTGATTGCCAAATCATACACCACATAGCTCTAGGGATCAGCCAACGTGGAATCATTCATTTACCCATCTCCATTTGAAAACGCCATAGGGTGGATGATTGAGGGATTCTCATAGTAGAAACTGGCAAAATCCGAGTTAAAACAACCGATAGCCCCACCTCCCTCCTCACATTAAGTTTGCAAAACGAAAAGATAGGTTACTCAGTCTCAAAACTCAACTTCGATGACCCAAATGGCTATTATTTTTCTTTTTGCTGTTTAATGGGCACATTTACTCACTTTTCTCTCCACCAAGTGTCACGCACTCAAATACCCTGCTGTGTGGTGTTGTGCTACCAAACAAGAAAACCGTCTTATTATGTGTGAGAGGTTTTTTTTTTTTATTATTATAATTTATACCTAGATCCTTGCTTCGAGGATAAAAGCAATCCTTATGTACATCAAAAATATTAATATTACGTTATTTATATATTCAATAGATAAAATTTAATCTCATATAAACTATATATGTTATCTGTACAAATTAAATTATAATAATTTATTACACCTGGTTAACTATGCACAAGGTGCGTGTAAAAAGATTTTTGAGAATAAATAGGTATTTTTTTAAATCTAAATTATTCAAGTTTGATTTGGATAATTTAAATTTGATATTTTATTTTTTTAATTTAAATTCTTTTTATTTTTAAAATTAACAATTAAAAATTATTTTTATTTGATATTTTATATCTTTTTAAATTAAAAAATATCAAATTTAATCCATTCAATTCAAATTTTAACGATTTAAATTAAAATAGATAAGAGATCAATACACGAGACACAAAAAAAAAATCCCATTTGAAACATCACTCTTCTCTCTTTTTCTCTTTCCAATTTCCTTCCACCCTTCTCAAACTCTTTCCCTATTGCTCCATTCTCTCTTTGTTTTTCCCAATTCTCTCACAATTTCGGAAATGACGAATTTGGGATTGTTGTCTCTCCCATTTCTCAGTTTGGTGCCGTGATCAGAATCTCTCTCTCCTTTTCTAGAAATAGCAATTCTGTAAATGCTGATTTCTTGACTCACGCACTCAATTTCGTTTTTGTTTGTCAGGCATCGCCATAGATCAAGGAGAAGCTTACCTTCTGATGTTGATGGCGTTGGCAATCACCTACCTGTTTCATTGATTTTGCTGTATTTAATTCTTTTTTTTTTCTTTTTAATATTTTCTCTCAATATATATAATCGAAGGAATTTGAGGATTTTTTTTTGTAATGAAAATTATCAATGAAATTATTAATTCTTTAATGATCAGACCCATTCCCGAAATCTGCAATCCTGTGCTTTTCAACATGAATGACTTCTTTCTTCAAATTCGTTTCTTATTCTCAACCACTCATTCTTTTAATGCGCGGTTTTGGTTCAGGGATTCTGCTATTTGAGGGAGCTCTTATTGGAACTTCTCTTATGAAAATCACCTGAATCATGAACAATTTTTTTTTATTTTAAAAGAAACAAAATTCAAGATGCAGATAATTTTTTAATTAAAAATTGTTTTCATCTTCCTTTTTTTTTTAAATAAACAAAATGGATAACTATAATTATGAAAAAAAAAAAAAAATTGGAGGGTGAAAATTTTAACAGAGAAATCATTTTCACATAATGTTGTGGTAAGTTGTGTATGATTTGGTAATTATGTAATGTCATATCAGATTTGTGTTAGTCATTTCAGCACAGATTTGACATTTCTAATGGTGGGAATTTATTATAAACATTTTGAAATTATAGCATTAAATTATAAGAAATTAAAATGTGGGGACTAAATTTGGAGGATTTTTTTTTTTAAGGTATCCTTAGACCATATTATGATGAGGATCGTCTGAATGCAAGTAAATCTTAAAGCTATAGCGATTTTTTTTTTTTTGGCTTGAACAATACTCATTTCAAATAAAGGAAAATAAAACAACAGCTACACCGAAGCAAATCTTACAAACAACAAAGCAAAAAACTAAACAGAAACACAATCAGTCAAGCATAAAAAATGTTATATAGACATATATATATATATAAATTAAAACTATAGCAATATATACAAATATAGGTTAAAAATTTTATTACGTGCTCTTTATTATTATAATTTTGTTGTATAGACATATAATATAATATATTCATTTACACTAGATTAATTTAATGAACAATATTTACATGTGGCACATTAATTAAAACTGTTGTATTTTAAAAGAATAAATTAATAATTTAACTTTTTTTAAAAAAAAAATCTCAATTTAAATCGACACAAAAGGAGAATAATTATATTAGTCAACAGCTACATAATTTTTTGTTTATATCAGATGTTAATCAGTCTATTGAGTGACTATAACATTGCTTAAGAAGAGATTATTTTGATTGAAAAAAATATTTAAGGAATAAATTAAAATATTTTATCTTTAAATGACTAAATTAAAATGTTTAAAGATTGAATTAAAAGAACAAAATTCACTTGGGATAGTGAAAAAAAAAAATTATGGAAATACAAAGCATGTGAAGGAAGCATCCATCACAAAGCTACCTCCAAAGATAAATTATATGTAAAAGATACATAATGTTTGTTAGGTCTCTGTTAATCATTGAAGATTGAAAGTAACAATGATCATGATTGTGGAAACCCACCTGTCTGCCTCTTAAGACCAATAAAAACAGCTTTTCAGGTGGCACTACTAATATTCTGCTTTCATTCAATTATCTTATGGGGTATGCCAAGCCTTAAACTTTTGGAAAACTTTTTATCCATTTTTGAACCTTAACCAAATTGATTAGTTTATCAAAATATTATACTCATTTGATTTTTATGTTAGGGGAAATTGGGGTCCAAATATTATATCTCCATTCTTTACCTAATTTTATTTGGTGAAATGTGAGTAGAAGTAAGAAGAAGTTTATATTAGATAAAATTAGATTAGATAAGGGATATATAAGTAAAAAAAATTTATGAACTTAAGGTCTTAAAATTTTAAATTAAAAAGTAATGCCAAGTTCACTTATATATTTTCTCTCAAAATTGATATCTGAAATCAAATCTACTTTCTTAGATAAAAAAATATTAAAACATATGAATCAAAGCTTGCATGCTTTTTGAACCAAAGTATCAATTTAATCCAAAACAAACAAGGCCCAAAAGTTTCTCAAATTCTATAATGAATGAATGTATTTTTAAAAATAACATTTTGGGAACTATAAGCTAATGAATGTATTTTTGGTATATGAAAAACTTATAGTACCAATGTACTATTTCATAACATTCAAACCAAGGGATGTTAAAGGCATTTCCTTTAAGCCTAGAACATAAAAGATGAAGTGCAAGAAAAGGAAAATGTGCAAGAAAATTAGATAAGTGCATCATTGTTTGGCTAAATGATGATCCTCCTGACGAGTTGAAGGCACGTAGTCTAGTTTTATAGTGTTTTGATGAAATTAGTTGATAGTTATTATTCTTCAATCTTTGCACTATTTGAATTTATTTTTTAAGCAATTAATGGAGTTTGGTGAAATGAGAGAATTTGTTTTCTGCTCATCATACTTTTATGCTGAAAAGTGTACTTTTTGTTTAAAGAAGAATTTTTTCTGACATTCTTTTTGCATCTATTTATTTTCAGTATGTTTTCATTCAGTTCCTAAAGCAATATTTAGCAGTCCATTACTTCTAAAATGATCAAAGATAAGTCAAATTTTGAACAAAGAAAACCTTGTAGGCTCCAAAAGGCAAGCTTTTCTGTTTAAATTAGGCCCAAAACGTTTGTTGAAACATTTCGTCAGAGTATTTGAGAACTCAACACAATTTAAATTATACTTTTTTGGCCTATTTTTATTTTGTTATGAGCATTTTTACACAAAATCCATTTTGATATATTTAAAATTCATTTTCAAAAAATATATTGTCTTTTTCTTCAACACTTATCACATTCTCTCTAATCGTTTTGTTTGTGTTGACAATCTTGGTCACCACATTTCATGAGTCGAATGATCAATGTGTGAGTTCGACACATATAGTTTTGCTTGAAACATATATTCTCTGTAATCATTGTTTAGATCTAATGACACTTAATCAAGTAAAAGCACCACACTTCATACAATTAACTAAAAAACTGAAGAATTTGGGTACCTAACATAGTTTTAGTAAGAAAATTAATCTTGCTATCTGAATTCCAAAATCTACAAATATAAAGTCAATTGACTATTTTTACCCCCCCAAAAAAAAAGTCAATTCTCTCTTTTATGAATAATATATTTTTTTAAAACTGGCAATGGTGAATAAAATAAAAATATTATTCTTTTAATTTTTATACTTTTACTTATTTTTTAATTTAGTTTGTATTATTTAAACATTTGTAATTGAATCTTTATAATTTAAAAACTTTTAATTTTGTCCTTCTCATTAAACTTTCATTGATATTCTAATAAATTTTGCTAACATAATTAATCATGCATTATTTTGCCACTCTAAGTATATCTAATTTAAATTAATTTGTTCAAATAACTTATTATTTGTTGCATAATATGTTATATATATAAGTTAATTTTATTTTATTGTCTATTTTTATTCTTTTTTTAAGTCTAAATAGCATATATTTGGAGTATTAAGATAACATATGATGGTTACGTTATCCAAATTTAATAAAACATTGTTAAAAGTTTAATGGTATAAATTAAATTAAAATTTTTTAAAACTATAAGAATGTAATTATAAATTGTTAAATTATAAAACCTAAATTAAATATTGAGTAAAGCTATAAGAATAAATTACACAAATTTTTATAAATTTTATTGAAATCACACAATTTTTTTATTTTTAAAATATACACTTATAATTTAATTTTATATTTTTTGATTAAAATATTTTTTATAAAAAAATATAAGATGATATTTTAAATAAAAAATATTTATTTAGATTAATAAAGAGTATTTTAATAAAAAAATAAAAAATAGATTAAAGTATAATATAATTTTTTATTTTAAAAAATTTATATATCTTTTAAAAATAGAAAAGAAATATGTATAATTAATTAAATTCATAAAAATTTTCTATAATTTACTGTAAAGATCAAATAATAATTCAACCTCAAATGAACTTGATAATTGAGGAGTTGATAATTTCCCGACAAGATTTAAAAATAAAACCCGATTGTTACACCATGAGTCCTAGACCCACAAAATTTGGGTTTGGAGAAGTATAACCCTTGTTCACCCCACAAATTCTGCGGATGATTATGCATCAAATTCTACATTCCGCATCGATTCACTTAGAAACGGAAAAATTAACTAAAAAGCTCTGCGAAATGAACGATGGAATAGAACATAATAGGTAGAGCGTCAAGGAGAAATCATTATTCACACCAAAGCGACACTGAAACGGAAATGCCAGAAGAATGATCTCAAATACAGACCCTCCTCCCACTACCTCTGCGGACACTGCCTCATCCCACGCGCCTTCCAATACCGTGGATGCACCGCCGCCGGCGCCAAACATTGTTATGACCTCCAGGGATCCTGATTCCCTCTTCAGCGGCGGTGGTATCAGGTTGGGACGCATATTTTGTTTGAAGATTCCATGTTTCGTTTTTGATTGAAAGGGATTTCCTTAGAATCATCTATTGGTTGGGGCATATTCAGATCGAGAAAAAGGGCAGTATTTATGCCTTTTGTGTTTGGCATCCCACGGTCATAGAGAATATGTAGAAATTTGCGCTGAGTAATTCATTCAGTTGTTGCAATTGGATTTTTGAAGTCTGAAAGTTTTTAATGTCAGTAATGAAGAGAAATTATTGTTTAAATGGCAATTCCCTCTTGTCACTAATTATAATTTCTTGCATTATCAAGTCTTGGATAGTCGTATGATACTTCTACATAGAGTCCAGGCTTGTTTGGGAGTTTGGGTTGGAAGTATCCAAACCATTATTTCGATGCTAAGAGGTGACAAGACTCCAATTTCCAAACCCCTTCAAATTGGAGAGCTTTGGGATGGTTTGAATTTTTTAATTTACTCTTTTATCCTTTCTTTTTCCTTTTATCCTTCTTTTAATGAGAAATATACATAAGAATAATATTGGAAATTTAACTTTCAAATTCATCCCAACCTATTAAAAACGTTGTAACTTTCAAACAGGAAGTGAGTGACCAACTATCTTTTTCGAGAAATTTTTAGGTGCTTGCGGTTATGGTGGGTGTGTCCCTCCCTACCACCAGCCACACCATTTTAAGGAATTCTCATTGGGTCCTTTACACCAGGTCAAACAATACAGGTACTAAGATTTCCAAACAATGGAGTGAGAACTCTCCCCCTCCCCACTCTATTCATAACTCCCAAACAAGCCCTTAAGTGCCTGCAGTTCTACTTCTTGTATCCGGCCTTACAAACTACTTTTATATGTACCTTTGGCCTACTTAGGTAATGAAGGAGGTTGACTTTTGGGTCTGCAGTCTGGGCTTTCTCGACATTTAAGTTTCTTAAAAAAAGGGGGGTACAATTTTAATTTCAATACGGTTGACTAATTGTGAAGTAGTGGCTCTTATTATCTATTTAATACAATATTTATGATGCCTTTTCAATTTTGCTTTCAATTATTGGCACTGTCCATGCCCAAAAAAAGGATTTAGAAAACATAGGGAAACTGAGATAATGTCTGAGGTTCGTTTTCTTTTGCCTTTTCTGTTAACCTGTCACTAGTACTTCAGCGAATATTTTTCTTTTTTTTTGGGTCAGAGTAATTGACTGAATATTAGTTTAAAAGGAATTTGGAATTTTGTGAGACTGCGTGAAGAGCAAAAACCTGTTATTTTTAAAATTTATTTTAAGCTCTGTTTAAAGCATTCTTTTCATGTTATTTAAATGGCTCTCCAACTTCTGAAATATTTAAAATAAAATGGAAAAGATTAAAGTGCACTATTTTTTTTTGTTAGCTTTCTCTCTGGAAGTCGAAATGGAAGATTCAGCTATGGATATTCCAGTTTCAAGGGTAAAAGGTCTTCTATGGAGGATTTCTTTGAGACAAAGATATCAGAGGTTGATGGTCAGATGGTTGCCTTTTTTGGTGTTTTTGATGGTATGTTTAAAGTTTCTGTGCCATCAACCTTAAGTTCCATAAATTTTTTTTTCCCTTTCTTTATAGATATATTCTCTCTCTTGATGGATTTGGTGGGTAACTGATGAGACCCCTAATTGGAAAGAAAGAATCTAGAATGGACAGCAAAACATGGTTGGAGACGGTTTTGAGGGTAGTGGGACTCATGTTACTTTTACAATGAGTGGGTTTTGGCAATTCAGTTACTAAGAGAGGTTTAAAAAGAGGGAGACATCAAAGTGAACGGTTATAGGAAATTCATTTGATGAGAAATAAAAAGGAATATCGAAAATTTGAGTGGCTGAAGCTGAAGCAGCTACTTTGAAGTTTCTATTGTATCAATCTACCCTTATGTGATTCCTGTTGAAGCATATAGGGGGTTAGGTGCAGGGTGGACGATTTCAAAACAGAGTCCCCATTCATTAGATAGAGAAGATCACCAAGATTTCATGATCTGCTGCCCAACTTATTCCAATTCAATAAGAGATCTCATATTCCCCTCCCCACCTTTTTCCGGGGGCGAGGGCCAAGCTCTGCCTTGGTCCACCACTGGATAGAAGTAAAAAGCCAAAATTTGCTTTCTAAAACTTCCAGCATCTTGAATAGCAAGAGGGTAATTTCTATCTTTTCATTTAGTTCCGTTTCTGTGTAAACGCAATTCTGCCTGTGTCTTGCTGTTTTTGTTCTATCAATTCCAATATTTCCCATATAATTCCTTGAGTATTTGTTTTGTTCCCATCAGTAACTTAGCCATGTTACGAACTTATGATGCTAGTATGAGGTGTTTGTTGAAGATGTTAGCTAGCTCAGCTAGTAAGTCCTTTCCAATGGGTATATAAGGAGGTGGGATCAAATCCTGCCTTCACGAGGGTGGGGAGGTTTGAGATAACTCCTGTTGTGTAACTCATACTAACAAACCAAAGAAAAGTGTTGGAAATTACGTCTATTTTAATTAAATTATTTTTAGTTATTTTATTTGTTTTGTTTTGATTATGATAGGATTAGCATTAAGTTACATCTTTTAGTTGGAGTTAGAGTTTGCTCTCCTTTTATCTTCTATATATGTATATAGTTGCTATTTAATAAAATAAATAAAGGGGATTATTAAACCCTACATTGTTTCATGAAATCAAAGCCTTATTGGCTTGAACCAAACCTATGCTTAAATGTGGCTACCGAACCCTTATGAATAATGAAACCTCAAGTCATCCACAAAGATGACTACTGAAAATTGTCCAGCACCTCTCACACATACAAATCCTGATTACAAGTCATAGATTTAACAGGAATAACTACCTTCAAAGGAATCAATCCGTCCTTGTGTTTATTTGTGGGAAGGGGAAGGAGGACAACCTATATGGCCAAGCCTGCCAACTTGAGATAAGTGATGCTAAATACAAGATTTGTTATGCCAAAAATTACATGGTGATGACTTAGCTGGTTAATCCAACGACACTAGAGAAGGGGGAAAATTTTCTCCTATATAAGATACTCATGAGATTTGGGAAGCTACTCAAGAGTTATATTCAAAAGAGCACTGCACAAGTGTTTGAGATAGAAAGTCATATACATGAGCTAAAACAAGGGGTGATGCTCGTAAACCAATACTTCAACTCACTTACACATTGTTGGCAATAGCTGGATGTGTTGAAGACTCACACATGGGAATGCACTGCTGATGTAGCAATCTATAGAAAGATTGTTGAGAAAAGGAAAATTTATAAATTTCTTATGGATCTAAATAACACATTTGATGAGGTACGTGGGAAGATACTTGCTATAGCACCTCTACCTTCTACCAAAGTTGTGTTTTCAGAAGTAAGGTGTACCAAAGTTATGTTTTCAGAAGTAAGGTGTGAGGAGAATCGAAGGAAGTTGATGAAAAGTTTCAGCACTTTTCCAAATCAAGATGAAGCCATTGCACTAGCAGCACATGGCCCAGCAGCAACAGGTTGAAAAGACAAGGAAAATTATGGTGTGACCATTGCCAAAAAAAGGGTCACACCAAGGATGTTTGTTGGAAAATTAATGGCAAGCCACCAAATTGGAAGCCAAAAAGAAGAGATGAGAACCATGAGTTATTGGTGAACAATGAAGACACGACTTAGACTAAGACCAATCTTTTTACCAAAGAACAATGCAAGTTATCACAAAAATTATTTGGAAACAAGAACTAGAACACTGCAGAAAAAGTTGTGGGTTCTAGTACTCTTACTCAACTAGGAATTGATCTTGGAGAAGATGATTGGGAATACTAAAAGAATAGCTCCAAGCTGGGAATATCCAATTTGAGAGGAGTGTGTTGGAAATTACGTCTATTTTAATTAAGTTGTTTTAGTTATTTTATTTGGTTTGTTTTAATTAAGACTTATTTGTTTTTTAGTTATGTTTTGTATGATGTTTCTGTGCGATTATGACTAGTTTAAGTGTTCTGTTTTAATTACAATTGAATTAGCATTAAGTTACGTCTTTCAGTTGGAGTTGGAGTTTGCTCTCTTTTTATTTTCTATATATATATATAGTTGCTATTCAATAAAATAAGTTCAGAGAACTGTTAAACCCAAAATTTCTACAAAAAGAAAAAGTTGTTTGCTAGTGAGACATAAAATTGAGAAATTGTTGGCACTTATTTCTTTTCCTTGCATGTGTTCTCTCTCTAGACTGTCGGCTCCCCCCCCCCCTCTCCTTCCTTCTTTTTTTTCCTTCTTGGTTGATGAGGGGGTTTTTGACATAGGACAAATTTAGGAAGCTTCTTCTGATGGCTTATGGTGGGCTTGCAGGGTCCTGAAGTCAACAAGTAGGTTTACAATTTGCAAAGAACCCTTTTTAGGATTCAGTTATTTGGGTGAAATTGACAAAGTAGAATTTTAGAATTGTATAAGGTGGTTGATCCTCTGGATACCTTTCGGACTTCAAGGGCAGCAGAAGAATTAAGGTTAGGATATTATGAAGCAAAAGTAATACTACACATAGACAAAAGCCTAGGCTTAAAAATTTTAATTTGACTGGGATTCTGAAACCCTTAAGGGCAGGGATAAGAATCAACTTATTCAAACTAAACACTATGTGCAAATCCGTATAACATCAATCATCAGTAGAGTAGACCAACAGAAAAATCCACCAACGCTCAAGACAGCACGGTTGGAGTATGAAAATACAAGTACTTAAAAGCTAAAACTCAGCTAATCTATTAAACTATTGGAACAACCTGTAAACTAAACCTTTGGACTCAAACAACTCCAACTCGGCTTTTGTTTCTATAGAGATTGAGAATTAACCAATTGGGCTGTGGCTGTCACTTCTGTACTAAATTTGAAAAGAATGTATTTGTATATAAATAGCAACATCACCCTTTAATGCTTCTGCTTATATTCTTTTCTTTGAGTCCTTTAGGTCATGGAGGTTCCCGGACTGCTGAATACCTGAAAAGCAATCTTTTCAAGAATTTAAGTAGCCATCCTGATTTTATCAAAGACACAAAAACAGCTATTGGTACGAACTTAATTTATATTGGGTGTGGCAAAGTTCTGGCTTCGTGCTACTTGGTACAATCTTTAAAGAAAAACGTGTTTTCTTTCTAATAAATTGTCTTATTGCAGTTGAAGCATTCAAACAGACAGACGTTGATTATCTTAATGAGGAAAAGGGCAATCAAAGGGGTGCTGGGTCCACTGCTTCAACAGCTGTGTTGTTGGGAGACCGAATTCTCGTTGCAAATGTTGGTGATTCCAGAGTTGTTGCTTGTAGAGCTGGTTCAGGTTGGTGCCTTAGTGGTTAATTATTGGAAAAACGAGGTTCACATTAGACAGAACCTCCAGCTCATATTTTCTGAGTACATAAAAGAGATGGTGATGTAAAATGAAAAATGCAACCCTTCCTCTCACTGCTTACATTGTCTTGTCACATGTGCTTGGTTTCTGTTGACTTAGGTTTTGTTAAGTTCTATGTGGTATGCTTTTCAAATATCTTTTCCCTTTTTGATAGTATAGAAATCTAACAAGGCTAGAGAAAGTAAAGGCTAAAAGAGTGTCTTAAACATGAATTAAAGTTGCCCAATCCCTATACAGATCTGTCAGAGTCACTTAAAAAAAAAAAGAACCAATGTACTGGAGGGAGGCCAGAAATAACACCCTATGAATATATGGGTGCAGTGAAACCCATGAAGTTACAGGCATTTTATTCTAACGAAATAATCCAAAGCACCACAGAAACTTCACACCGCCACTAAGCTTTGATATCCTTTCTCCATCCAAAACTTCTAAACTGGGTCAAAAGGAATTCTTCTAGAGTTTCGGGGCACACCCAAGTCTCACCAATGCTTTTCAAATGTGTTTATCAGTTTCATATTAGACTTCTTATACAAGCTCGTAACACACAATAAGGTTAAGGAATTTGATTTCCCCTTTTTCTTTAATTTCTTCTTTTCATTTTCCAATTTTATATGAATTTTTGTGTTTTACTGTAGCTGTCCCGTTGTCTATTGATCACAAACCTGATAGATCTGATGAACGTCAAAGGATTGAACAGGCTGGGGGATTCATAATTTGGGCAGGTAAGTTTTACTGTGTATGGGTATTGGCTCCTTTTTTCCTTTTTTCTGTTTTTCCCCTCCTTTGGGGTGGGGTGTGGACGGTGAAACTATTCATATTTATGTCTTCTGGTATTGGTTTTTTGCCACTGCTTCAGTAACACGTGCCTTGTCTTCCATCTTTAAGTCAGTTACTCAAACTTTGATTTTGGAGTGACTGCAATTGAACACAATTTCATGCTAGAAACTTTATGTTGGTTTAGTTAATGGCTAGGAAACTAAAAGAAGAAAAAATGATTACAAGTATATAAATATCTTGGATAGGCAGTAGTTCTCTCACTGAAAGTTTAAAGCTATTTACTATTTAGCTATAGACAAGGATGGGAGAAAATGGTGGAGTATAGACCAATAGTTATTTACTAGTTAAGAGTCTGGTATCTGAAACCTAATCTATAAGGGAACGAGTTTGAGCGACACAGACAACCAAAGTTTCAACCTCAGTCTAAATTACGAAATAAACTGGACAGTCTATAAAGTCTATTTAATGTGATCTAAGTCTAAGGGGTTTATTTTTTTTCTTTTTAGAAGTATGCCTTTTAAAGGTTTGGTTCCCATTTTTATTTTAAATCTGATTTATAAGAACAATAAAGAGCTCTGTCTGCTCCTGAACTTACTAGGGACATGGCGGGTTGGTGGTGTTCTTGCTGTTTCTCGGGCATTTGGAGACAAACTTCTTAAGCCGTATGTTGTTGCTGACCCGGAAATTCAGGTTGCCTGAAACCACATGCTCAGTCCCGTTGCTATACTTCTATTGTTATACTACATATACTGGCTAATTCCGATCTTTCTTTTTTATGTCTTAGGAGGAAGAAATTGATTGTGTAGATTTTATAATTATTGCTAGTGATGGACTTTGGAACGTCATTTCGAACAAGGTGAGTCATATGTCACACATTTTGTCTTGACTCTTAATAAATTTTTGTTTCTTTTCTTTATTCTGGAATTCTGAAGAAACATGATCTTTCTTTGTCTTGACTCTTAATTGCTAATTGTTTGATTATTAAATGATCAATTAGAAACCGTCCACTGCCCAGATTAATGTAGAAGATAAACTCTAGCCTTACCAAGCATCGGTACTGTTCAGAATTATAGCCCAGCTTGTGGTATTTGTCCTTGAGCATTCGTATTATTTGGGTTAGTCATCAAATTGATCAGATGATGGATGATGATAAGGCTTAGAAATGTGCCACGAGGGCCTACTTCATCTCTCACATCATAATTTACCTTGCGGCATGGGTTATTTGATTTTTATTATTAGATTTTTCAACAAAAATATGACAAATTTATAATTTTCACAATTAAGCGTTATAGGATTAGGTCTTTTAAAAAATTTTTTACATGTCATTTATGTATTAAAGAGCTTGATAGTAAAAATATAAAAAACCATCATAACCTTGTCCTATTTGAACTTGAATCATGTTAGGGCATATTTATGAAGCCTTGCTAGGGAAATGTATTTAATTATTTATCAATTTTGTAATCAGGAACTTAAATCATAAAAAGAAAAAAAAGTTCTTTGTCTTTCCCATTAGTATTTATTATTGAGTATACACTTAAAGTGGGACTTGATCATCTCACTTTGCTGTCCCTTATTTTTCAGGAGGCTGTGTCTTTAGTGCAAAACATCACAGATGCAGAAGTGGCATCAAGAGAACTTATTAAAGAAGCTTATACACGAGGAAGCTCAGACAATATTACTTGTGTTGTTGTTAGATTTGATCTATCATGAAGTGGCTTCATGGTTTTAGGTAATTTTTTTTAATTAAAAATGATTTAGCAGAAATGGTTCATGCTGTTAACACACCCAATTAGAGAAACAGACCTATGTGCCGGCCAGTGGATTAACCTGTACATGAAATTGATGAGACAAACTAGAGAGTTCATTTCCTGCATACAAAGGTGTATGGTGGGTGTTAACTCTTATGAGTGTGTGTGTCTATATCATTATTATTAAAAGTGGATCGGAAATGACTGAATTATTCAAAAATTGGTGAACTGACCATTAAACTGGTTAACCCATAAAATTAGTTTGTCAAAAAATGGGTTAAAAATTGATTGAATCGGTTTAAGATTTAACTAGTTTTGAATGTCTTTCTTATATTATTTCTTATTTTATCTTGGACAAATTTGAAAAGTTGAAAATACAAGATAGGGGGACAAAAGAAAAAGAAAAGGAATTGAAACAGAGAGAAATTTAAAAAAAAAAAGAATATAAAAAAAATAAAAAGTATATATTTGATCATTTTTTATGATTATTTTTTATTATATTCTATCTCGTAATAATATCTTTTTTAAATATTAAGATATTTAGTTAAAATTATTCTTTTATCCTCATTAATATTTAAAATCAATAATTAGTAATATTTAAAATTTATTATTTGTTCATTATATTATAATTTTAATATATAAATTTTTTAAAATATTTATTTAATTATAGTCTAAATAATGTATTAGTACTTTCTTGATTGAATGATCGATTCAATTTCAACACGCACACACAATCTGAGGGGGAAAAAATTAGTAATGACTGTCATTTTTTGACTACAATCTATCTTAATGCTTAGGACGAAACTCAAAGTGTTGATTTAACTTAGATGTAGATTCTAAATATATATTATAAAAATTTTTTAACAAAAAACGTGATAAATAAATATAATAAAATATTTCAAAAGGTTTTTTTTAATATTATATTTTTATTGAAAAATCTAATAATAAATGCTTATTACTTACTTTTAATTCTCGGTGGTTTCTAAAATCAAATTTAATATACACTCATTCGAGATTTTGCACAGGCCTAAGTCCATGCTCCACACATGGTTGAACTTTGCATGTCCATCTAACTAGATCTATAAAAATCTTTTTCACTGGTAGGGTTCTAAATTAAACACCAAACCAAGTCTATGTTTTTGCAAATATTTATCATGATTATGAGTACGTTATGAAATTATCAGAAACAAGAATGTACAAAAGATTGTTCAATACTACATTCTCTAGAACTATTTGTGATATGAAAAAAGTAATGCAAATCACCTACAAGATGAATTATGTTATCACTTACGTAGCAAAATTCCCTTTACAAATGTGTATCAAGATTCATTGGCATTATGATCAGGAGAAAAGTCATTATTTGTCGCAAATGATTCGTTGTCATAAATTTAGAAATGACCACATCTTTTATTTAGGGCAACTCATTTGTTATTATAATTCTTTTTATACTTTTTTTTGTGAAAAAATGCTTTTGTTTCTTAATTTTGCATCAATTTTATTTTTGTGCCTCAATTTCATGTGATTGACTTTTAGCCCCATAATTTTAAAAAATTGCTTGAATCTTTCCTCCGTTCTAAAACTTATATTCTTTCTAAATAGCTTTTAAGATTAAAATCCTTCTCCAAGTGCGAGAGGGGAATTTCCTTTCTTTGGTTGGCATTGGCATTATTCGAAAGGATTGTGCTAGTGAAAACTCAAACTATCGGTCATTAAATATGCTTTGAGATTTATATTAAGTATTTTTTAAAAATTACCCATAAATATTGAAGCACATCAAATGTCAAACAAGCTCCAATTTTTTTTAAAGGCGTGTTTGGTATATTATATAAGATTTGATAGTATAAACTAATATAATATATTATGAACCTATTACTTAGATGATGCAAATAATGCATTGTATAAGTTTATATATCAAACTTTTTTTAAATATCAAAATAATGTATAACCTAATCGTACCTTGAGGTATGAATTAACTTTAATTAAGTTTTGATATAAGGTCTTATCAACACTTCCTAATTTTAACCTCTCACTTAAAGGGATATTCATTGGCTAGGCTGTATCAGGTTTTAACCTAATCAAATAAGAATGATCATAGGTTGAGTATTAGAGTAGTCTAATATTTGGCCCAATTTTATACCAGACTTCTTTTTTTCTAGGCCTAATGCCTAGATTTAACCAGGTTTAATTAGTACTAGTTAGAATTGGGTTAATAGAGTCATTTTTAAATTTTTGGTAAAAATTATAAAATTATAAAATGACCCTTAAAAATAATATTTTCATATAAGTTCTTATTAAATAATTTTTGGTAAAAATTATAAAATAATCCTAAAAAATAAAATTTTTATATAAGTCCCTATAAAATTACATTTTACTACTAAAAAATTTTCATACAAGTTCTTATAAAATAATTAAAAAAATTAATAGAATTAAGATAGACCACACAAATATTAATTTAATATTAAATTTGATCTAATTAGTTTAGTATGAGATTGGGCTAGATTGATTTCTCAAACCAGATGAGCCATTTTTCTTTTTAATATTTGGTAAAAATTATAAATTGACTCTTAAAAATAAAAATTTCATATAAGTCCTTATAAAATTATATTTTATCCCAAAAAATAAAATTTTTATATGTCTTTATAAAATAAATATTTTTTTAAAAAAATTTGTTGGATTAGCTGGAGTTGATTGAAACTGGCTAATATGGATAACTCGATTTAATCTGTCTAAATTATTTTTTAGTTATTTAGCTCAATATGACTAAGCAAGATTAGGTCACTCAAGTTGCCATGCGCAGCTCTATTCATTCATACTCTCTTTCTAAAAATTAATATAACATAATAAATTTAGATAAATATACTATATTTTTTATATAAAAATATTTTTATCAAAAGTTAATTTTTATTCTATCTAATATTATATAGTGTATCATCAAATAAATAATAGTACTATTTTATACGATATATTATCTTATATAATATCATACCAAATATTATATAATCTTAAAATTTTATGAGATTTTATTCTATTAAACTTTATACTATTAGATTTTATTTTATACATATTATTAAATAGGTCTTAAAAGCAAGTTGTTTTGCCTTTTATTCTACATTTTATCTCAAAATTGGATCATCTTCAGTATTGTACCTTAGGGGTTCACTTTTTTTTCACCTTTTTTGGGGCGTAAATTAATAGTCTTAATCTACTTTTAAATTGTGAGGACGTAGACTGTTTTGTCTCTTCCACATTATTTTAAGTCTTCCCTTGAGTCCCATGGATCCATTGAACTGTGCTCTGTGGGCTGCTCTATGGGCCGAAACCTCTCTTGTGAGTGCTAACTTGGGTGCTTATGTTCGGAGGCAATTAAGACGACGTGGTTTATTCTCTATTCACTTGGACATCTTTGTCCTTGAAATCTTCCATGTAATATCGAAATTGCCATCAGATGGCCGGAGTCAAGATCTAACACCAACACTCACAAGACTCGCAACGCCGTTCTGGTTTTGGGGGGTTCAAAAAGCGACGAGAGCTTTTGCTGGAGATTTGAAACTCAACAGCAGTTGCTTCTGATTTTTGAGGTATGCTTGTTCTGTCTTTTCACTTCTTACTGCACCTCACGCTCCGTTTGTTTCCTGAGAAACTGCATCTTAAATTCTAAGGTTCTGCTTAATTAACCAGTAAATTGTTATTTGGATGAGGTGAATCTGGCCGATTTACCATCAAATTAGGGTTCTGATAATTTTTTGCTGGTTAAGACTTATACTGCTACCGTTTTTTTTGTTGGATATATTGAGCATTTTTTTTGTTTTTTGGTATTTTATAGCGTCAACTGCTTGTAAAATTGTAAGTGAAATGCGGCATTTTTTCTTTTTCTATACTAGATCAAATGGAGTAATTTCATCAGTCTTTTCCCGATGGTGTGGAGTCTAGAGTCTAATTTTAGAGTAATTGAAACTATTGTACATTGTTTTCTCGTGCTGAGGTTGTTATCTGCACGCAGAAATGGTTATCAATTTATCATGTTGCCTTGATGTACTTTTAGCCTTAAACGTGTTTTAAATCTTAATTTATTAACCTGCTCTTTATCCTTTAATTTTTATTTTTGTTGGTAATTTCTATAAAATTTTGAATATTTCATTTTTGACTCCGTATACATGAGTGATTAATAGTGTCTTGTGCTGCAGCTCACAGTTGTTGTATTTGTTATTGTTGAAAATTAACAATTTACGCCAATGAATCCTTTTGTTTGTTTGCCTATGTGAAGTCCATGGCAGGGCCTGAGAGTTCCATGCTGTATTCCTTTCTTCTATTCACTGTCATTCTCTCACTTCAAGAAATGTATCGAGGGACATTAGCATCAACAGAATTATTTACTATAGTTGGAGGGTTCATTAGCTCTCTCCTATTTCTTGTGCTCCTAACTGTGAGTTCTGAAATTACCTTGACTTTTTTCATCAGCACTTGCTATGCCTTCTGATTCCTCCTGTGATATATTGATAAATATTAGTTTATTTAGTGGAAAAGTATTCATTGAGAGAAAATCAATGAAACAGGAAAGAAAACAAAAAAAAAGAAAGCAGAAAATATCAGTTAAATAGAGCTAGCTCTCTGGTCCCCCTGCATAGCAATTAAAAGATATGCCTCAAGAAATCCACGAGTTGAAACCTGCAAGGAAGCAAGAAAATTGTTCTTGTTTCAAAGAAGTGGATGGGTGAGAATCAGTTACTGAAGATTCCAGCATGTGGTGCATCGGTTAGAATGAAATTCTAGAATTTTTAGCCATTGCTCTCTATCAGTGAATCTTCTTTGGGACAGGATGGTTCCTTGCTTCTTTTTAGGTTTTTGCTCATGGTTTTTTAATTAATTTCTTGATTTAAAATGCAGAGGGATTGGACATCTCTTCTGAGCCATTTTTTTCCTTCTAGTGTATCTTTTCCCTTGTTTCTTTTGCTATGCTGTTAAGTAGATCCGTGATCCTCCATTCCTGTATTCTTCTTCGCACTTAAAACAATAACAACAACAATAAAGTCTTTTCCCACTAAGAGGGTCGGCTACCTGAATCAATTGACGCTATAAAGTCTTATCTTAAATTATATTTTTAGAGAAATCATTTAAGTCTAAATTTTTTTTAATGGTTTCTCCTATAATTTTTTTTTTGTTGCCCTTTGTCTTTGACTATTGAACTACTCTCTATTTGATTTATTCTCCTAATTGGGATTTCTATAGGTCTCCTTCACATATACTCAAACTATCTAAGTCGTAGTTTTACAATTTTTTTACAATAGGTGCGACTTCCACTTTCTTTCTAATGCATTCATTTCTAATTTTATAATGTCTGGTATGTCAACTTATCTAACGCAATATTCTCATCTCTACAACATTGAATTTATTCTCTTGTTAATTTTTTATAACCCAACACTCAATTTCATATAACATTACAGATCTAATAATTGTGCGATAAAATTTACTCTTAAGTTTGAGTGGTACTCTTCTATCACAAATAACGCTCAAAACACTTTTATTTCATCCACTCTGCTTGAATCTTATATTTTATATCTTCTTTTATTTTCCTATCAAGTTGTATAATGAATTCAAGATATTTAAATCGTATAACTTGTAATATGGTATACTCTCCAATTTTTACTTATACATTAGAACTAATGCGTCTCTTACTAAACTTACATTTTATGTGTTCCATTTTACTTATATCTAAATGAAATTCGTGTGTTTTCAAAACTCGTCTCCACATCTCTTACTTCTCATTGATTTCCTCCCTTGATTCTCCAACTAAGACTATTTCATCTACAAAAAACATGCATTGTGACACCGACTCTTAGATATGTTCAATGAGTATATCCAAAATTAAAGTAAAAAAACAAGACTCAAAGTTGACCCTCGATGTAGATCAAAAGTTATTGGAAAATCTTCTACAAGTTCATATTTTGTTATAACACTAGTTGTAATCTTATCATACATATCCTAAATTGCTCGAACATAAGTTATACAAACTCTTTCTCTCCAGAGCATGTCATAAAACCTCTATTGGCATCTTATCATATGTCTTATCTAAATCGATAAACATTATATATAAATCTTTTTTATTCCTTCGATATCTTTCTATCAATTTTTGCAACAAATATATCGCTTTCATAGTCGACCTTCCTAGCATAAAACTAAATTGATTCTCAATAATTTGAGTCTCTTGTCTTAATCTTTACTCAACTACCCTCTTTCACAATTTCATAATATGGCTCATGAGTTTAATTCCTCTATAATTTGCACAATTTTGTATATCCTCCTTATTCTTATAAATAGAGACTAAAATACTTCTCTTTCACTCATTCGACATTTTCTTAGACCTCATAATTTCATTAAATAATTTTGTAAACTAACTTATACCTTTTATACCTAAATCTTTCTATACTTCAATGGGTATATTATCCGATCTAACCACTATGCTATTTTCCATTCGTTTTAATGCTTCTTTTATTTCTGACTCTTGAATCCTACAATAAAAAGTATAATTTTTGTCCTCTGCTTTAGTGTCTCGCCTATCCGAGTGCAATAAAATCTCGTGTCTTTCATTAAATAATTTATAAAAATAACATTTTTACCGTTCTTTAATATCTTGCTTTGTGACTAAGATTTTCTTTTCTTCATCTTTAATGCATTTCACTCTATCCACATCTCTTGTCTTTTTTTTCTTACTTTTAGCTAATTCGTATATACTTCTCTCTCTAACTTTAATACCTAAGGATTGGTATAACTCATCAAATGTTCTATCTCTTGTTTCACTCACTGCCTTTTTAGTATCTTGTTTAACTATTATATATATATATTTTTAATTTTCATCATTCTTACACAAAGATCACACTTTATAACATTATCTTTTAACCTTAACTTTATTTTGGACACTTGCATCCCACCACCAAAATTATTTATCCTTAAGTCCAAAGTCTTTTGATTCACTAAGTATCTCTTTTGTCACTTTCCTAATCTCTTTGGATATCTCATCTTATAAATCATTAGCACTTCTTTGTACTTCTCAAGATCCTTCTTCCAAAATCTCTCTCTGTAAACTTTTTTCTTTATCTTCTTTCAATTGCCACCACCTAATTCTTGACATCCTATCTTGGCTTTTACTTCTTACTCTCCTTTTAACTTGGACATCTATAACTAAGATTTTATGTTGAGTAGTCAAACTCTCTCCAGGTGTAATTTTGCAATCTATGCAAAGTTTTTTATCCAATTTTCTTATAAGAAAGAAATCAATTTGAAAGCATGCCTCTCCACTTTTATATGTAATAAAATGCTCTGTGCGTTTCCTAAAACAAATGTTAACTACTATTAGATTGAACGCTAATGAGAAGTCTATAATAGTTTTACCTTATGCATTTGCTTCCTCTAAGCCATTTCCTCCATGCGTCCCCTCATAACCTCTAGATACACTTCCCACGTCATCATTAAGATCTTCTCTTAAAAGAATCTTTTTTCCTAATGGTATTTCCTGAATTAAACATTCTAAATCTTCCCAAAACTTTACTTTGTAATATTCTTTTAACCCGATTTGTGGTGCGTAAACACTAATAATATTAAAAGTTTCTCTTTCCACTATAAACTTTAATGCAATGATTCTGTCTCCTAATCTTTTTGCATCCACCACAATATTTTTTCAAAACTTATCTACAATTATACTTATCCCATTTTTAGATTTAGCTTTGCCAATATACCAGAGTTTAAAGCTTGAGGTATCTAATTCTTTTGTTTTTTCTCTTACTCATTTGGTTTCTTGTAGACATATAAAATTAATCCTCCTCCTAATCATAATATTTACTATTTCTATTGACTTATCCGTAAGTGTAACTATATTTCAAGTTCCAAAACGAATCTTATTCTTGTGAACTAATTTTTTTACTTATATTCGTTTACGAAATGTAGGAACCCTTACTTATTTATCACTACACTCAGGTGTCAATGCAACGGATTTTGCTCATTTGTCACTGTACTCGAATTATATAGTGCGTTATTTCCAGACAACGACTTAACATTACCTCTAATATATCAATGATTTATATTATAAAAATTTGAAAAAGTTTTATGTTAGCTATCGATTGCCTAATACAATCTTTCTCTTTTTTCTGGGGTTGGGACCGACTATGAAAAATGATTCACATCAAAGTTTGGCATAAGCAGAGTTTCTTCTTCACACTTCAAAAAAAAAAAATTCTTTTTATAGAAAAAGGTTGTAGAATTTTGCAGAAGCCAATTGCATCACACACAAGCCAAACGAGTGCCAATCCATAGCACCTTATTTACTTACCCTCTATTTGTTTTCCACAACCTTGAAACCAAGTAGCAAAGCAAAAATGACCATACAGTAGGAGGATCATTCCTGTTCAACAAAATAGCATACTCCATAACTGCCAAGCAATTTCACAGTGCCGGAAAATATGACTACTATATGATGATAATGTTTTGGTTCCAATAATCCTTTTTTTTTTTTTCGGGAGAGTCTGAAACTTATTAGTTTTAGAAGGCAAAAGTTAGTTGTTCTGCCATTAGAGGGAGTGGGGAACATTACCACTTATTTCTTTCAATTACAACTCTCCTTGAACTAGTGTTTTTAAATTGAACTTATGTTGTCTGTATTTCTCGCAAGGTTATTCTTTGGAAGTCAGAGAGACAGACCAATTTGCATATTATCTTGCAATATATTCCTTCTGTAATTAGTGTCATTTTTCTGCAGAATAATTTAAAAAGATTTAGAAAGAAATCCATTATCACTACTGCATAAATTGCACCTCTAGGATTTAGTATCCACTAATATGATCACTTTGTTTAGGGGGGAGAATATTATTTTTTTCAGGTGGACTGTAGCAACCCATGTTCACAAAATAAATAAAAATAATAATTTCCATCCCTTTGGGCTGCTTTTGAATTTTTTATTAATTTTTCTACTGCATACATTTCTTCTAAGAGACTGTAACGGAACTATATTTGCTTGACTTTTCTGTACCTGCAGTTCATTGGAAATTTTCAGGAAACAATTGGCGCTAGAACTGGGTGGGGTGCTGGTGAGTGCATGTTTACTATGAATTTTGATAACTAACATTAACTGTCTATATTTCTTGTCATTAGATAGTAATATTAAATATAAGTGAGTGATTATAAATAAAAATCGTTCACATTGTGAATTTGAATATGAAAATTATATAGATTTAATTTAATGGCCTTATTTGTTTGTGTCAAATGTAATATAAAACTTATAAGTTTTGCACATGTTATGATTTCTAAATGACTTCCACATAGAATGGACTATCTTTTATGTTTCTATATGGATGTGTTTTCCTCTGTTAAACTGCTATCTTCATGTTTGCTCTCCTGTAGTTAGAAGTCCAAGCTTATTTATGTGGGGAATGGCCTTATGACATGGATTCGTTTCCTCTAACTTTGTTATATGTTTATTAGATAGGAAAGATTATTGAGGACACTGTAGAGAATTTCTATATCTCCATGTAGATTTTGAAAGGTGCGCGAAGCCATATTTTAAATTTGTTTCGCAAAAAAGAGAGTAAGTATAAAGAAAAACAGAAGTTCATCAAAATATAATCCTATATCCTAAAATTTCTGGTTTCCTTTCTCTAGAGTCTAGACTTCTTGAAGATGTAGATTGAATGGAATCTAAAATAACAATAAAAATAAAATACTTCAGATGCCATAAATATCAATTTTATTAGACTTGTCTAGTTGTTCTACAGAAAAAAAAGGAAGTAAAAGGAACAACAGAAGTTCATCAAAGTGTAATCCTACGTCCTAAAATTTCTTATTTCCTTTCTCTAGAGTCTAGACTTCTCGAAGATGCAGATGGAATGAAATCTGAAATAACATTAAAGATAAAAATACGTCAAATGCCATAATATCAATTTTATAAGACTTGTCTTGTTGTTCTATAGAAAACAAATGAGGTAAAAGGAAAAACAGAAGTTCAACCAAGAGTAATCCAATATTATAAAACTGCCGCTTTACTTTCTCTGGACTTCTCAAAGATGCAGATGGAATAGATAATAAATTAACATAAATTACTGCAAATACCATAATATCAGTTTTCATATGACCTGTCTATTTGTTCTATAGAAAACAAATAGATGACAAGGTAAGCTTACCGAAAATTTTTTTCATAAAGGCTAACAAATGATAATTTCTCAATTAATTTTGTAAATGTTTTTATTGACTTGCTAATTTTTTTTTTTTTAATCTCCTTAGTCTGCTGCTATTTTTCTATGTCTATGTTGTTTATTTCCAAATCCTCCGTTTTTGTCCGTAACATCTTCAGCAATAATGGTCCAATAACATGAAACAACAGCTTTGAACTTTTATCTACTGGGTCAGTGTATTAATATAGACTTGTGAAATTTGAAGATGGGGCATTCAACTTAATGGTTCTTTCTAGTGTCGTTGGGTATAATTCATAGATGCCTTGGCTTGTAGTACCTATTATTTTTGTTGGAAATTACCATTAATTTTGATTAAGTTATTCTATTTGTTTTATTTTAATTAAGATTTATTTGTTTTTAATTAGTTTTGGATAATATTTCTAGCTAATTAGGATTATTTTAATTAAGATCTTAATGGTCATGTGGAGAATGCATTTACAGGTTATAATAGTACGTATAGAGGACATAACTTAGGAGAAGTAAATGTAGAGGATAAAACTATTTTAGACTTCTCATTAGCGTTCGATCTCACAATAGCTAACGCTTGTTGTAAGAAACGTGAGAAGCATTTTATTGCGTATAAAAGTGGAGGGATATACTCTCAAATTGATTTCTTTCTTATAAAGAAATTAAATAAAAAATTTTATATGGATTGCAAAGTTATACCTGAAGAGAGCTTCACTACTCAGTATAGAGTCTTAGTTATGAATATTCGAGTTAAGATGGAAGTAAAAAGTAAAAGTCAAGATAGGGCATTAAGGATTAAATGGTAGCAATTGAAAGAGGATAAAAAAAATGAGCTTGCAGAGAAAGATTTTAGAGGAAGAATCTTGGGAAGTACAAAGAAGTATTAACAATTTGTGGGATGAGATAGTTAAAGAGATTAAAAAGATGACAAAGAAGATACTTAGTGAATCAAAAGGCTTTGGACCTAAGGATAAATAATTTTGATGGTGGGATGCAAGCGTGCAAAATAAGGTTAATGTTAAAAGAAAATATTATAAAGCGTGGTCTTTGTGTAAGAGTAATAAAAATTAAAAAAAAATATAAGGTAGCTAAGAAAGATATTAAGAAAGCGGTGAGCGAAGTGATAGTTAGGGCATTTGATGAGTTATACTAATCCTTAGGTACTAAAGTTGGAGAGAGAAGTATCTACAAGTTAGTTAAAAGTAGAAAAAGAAAGATGAGACGTGGACCAAATGAAATGTATTAAGGATGAAAAAGGGAAAGTCTTGGTTACGGAATAAGATATCAGGGAATGGTAAAAATGTTATTTTTATAGACTATTTAATGAAGAACATGTAATTTTATTACACTCCGACAAGTTAGACACTAAAGCAGATGATCAAAATTATATTTTTTATCGTAAGATTTAAAAGTCAGAAGTAAAAGAAGTATTAAAACGAATGGAGAATAGCAGAGTAGTTGAATCAGATAATATATTCATTGAAGTATGGAAAGGTTTAGGTATAAAAGGTATAAATTGGCTCGCTAAGTTATTTAATAACATTATGAGGTTTAAGAAAACACCAGATGAGTAGAAGAAAAGTATTTTAGTCCCTATTTATAAGAATAAGGTGGATATACAAAACTATGCAAATTATAAAGGAATTAAATTCATGAGCCACACTATGAAATTATAAGAGAGGGTAGTTAAGCGAAAATTAAGGTAAGAGACTCAAATTACTGAGAATCAATTTGGTTTTATGTCAAGAAGGTTGACAATGGAAGTGATATATTTGTTGCGAAAATTGATGGAGAAATATTTAAGAAATCAGAAAAATTTACATATGGTGTTCATTGATTTATAAAAGACATATGATAAAGTGTCAAAAGAGATTTTATGGAAGGATCTGGAAAAAAAAAAAAAGTTCGTATGGTTTATATTTGAACAATTTAGGATATGTATAATGGGGATACAGTTAGTATTATAATAAAAAGTGGACTTATAAAAGGTCTTTCAATAATTAGTAGTCTACATAAGAGATTAATTTTGAGTCCTTATCTTTTTACTTTAATCTTAGATATGTTCACTGAACATATCCAAGAGCCGGTGGTACAATATATGCTTTTTGTAGATTACACAGTCTTAGTTGGAGAATTGATGGAGGAAATGAATGAGAAGTTAGAGATATGGAAACTAGTTTTGGAAGTACATAGATTTTGTCTAAGTAGAAGTAAAATAGAATATATAGAATGTAAGTTTAGTAAGAGACACACTAGTTCTAATGCAGAAGTAAAAATTGAAGAACATATCATATCACAAGTTATACAGTTTAAATATCTTGGGTTTATTATACAATATAATGGGAAAATAGAGAAAAATGTAAAACATAGGATTCAAGTGGGGTAGATGAAATGGAGAAGTGTTTTGGGCATTCTTTGTGATAGAAAAGTACTTAAGAGTAAATTTTATCGCACAGTTATTAGGCCTGCAATGTTGTATAGAATTAAGTGTTGAATTATAAAAAGTCAACAAGAGAATAAATTTAAGGTTGCAGAGATGAGAATGTTGCGTTGGATGAATAGACACACTGGACATGATAGAATTAGAAATAAATGCATTAGAAGGAAAGTGGAAGTTACACTTATTATAGAAAAAATTATAGAATCATGGTTTAGATAGTTTGGGCATGTGTGGAGGAGACTTATAAAAGCCCTAATTAGGAGAGTAGATCAAATAGAGAGTAGTCCAATAATCAAAGGTAGAGGGAGATCAAGGAAAACTATAAGAAAAATTATAAAGAAAGATTTAGACTTTAATGGTTTATCTAAAAATATGATTTACGATAAGACTTTATGGTGTCAATTAATCTATATAGCTGACCCCACTTAGTGGAAAAAAGTTTTGTTGTTGTTGTAGGATTAGTTTAAATGTTTTGTTTTGATTAAAATGAAATTATGTTAAGTATTTTGTTTTAATTAAAATAGAGTTATTCTATTTTTATTAAGATAAAGTTATCTTATTTTTAAAAATTAAATCATTTAGTTGGAGTGGAAGTCTGCTCTCCTTTTTGTCGTATATCAATGTAACATTGTTTCTATTTATTAAAATAAATTAAACCCTGAATTTCTATCATTTTGTTTGCAACAAACTAAAGCAAGATCATTTATTATTTCGCAGTCATAATAGCAGAAGCAGTTGCTCTAATTGCTGCAAGCACTGTCCACCGGGTTTGCATCACAACATGGTACGTTTATATTTTGTTTCAAATAAATGACTGATAGGACTTCATTTCAATAGTAAAAGAAAAAAAAGAAATATGGAGAGTTGGGAGAGGGAAGGAATTTGTAGACTTCCTAAACAAACATAAAGAACTGTTCCTATACAATGATTACTTTTGCAAGAGTTTAACTGCAGAAAACAGAAATGTTGTACCGATTAATCCACTTGTATAGCTCAGCTATATATTTGGCATCTTCAGAAATAGCTTCTGTGACTTGATTACCCTTAAATTTGTTGTCATATAGGCTATGGCATTCTTGTTCAAGCCCTCAATTGTAGAGAAAACTGCTTCAAGCAAACACAAAAAGAATTGTAGATTGTTAACCTTGACCTTGTATACGTCCCTTGTAGATCTACTATACAAAAGAAAGAAGTGATTTTACAGCATCATGAATGGCATTGGTGGCATGAATGCAAACTTCCTGAAATTAAACTTTCAGATTTCTAAATGGAGGTGTGTTTATCGGGAAAATTTAACCATCGTATGCTAAAATGAAAAGGAGCTTTGTGGGTAATATGAAATTGAAAACTTCAGTAGCAGTAGTCTAGCTTTTAAAGATGAAATCATATTAGATAAGTTTATTCATCTTTACCCTGATATAATTTAGGATCTTGTGCATGCATCTTGTTGATGTTGTATATAAAAATTTATGAATTTAACAGAACAGTTTTCTTTCACTAAAATAGACCAGAGCAAGATGAGGGCCAATTGTGGATCTGTGATCATTTAGAAACCATAAAAATGATTTAATTGATACTAGTTTATTGTATGGTGAACCTTATGTTGATTACCTTTTAATGTTCTCTATATAAATGCAGTTTCCTGTTCTCAGCTGCATTGCTATATGAGGTTAACAAGCTTTCTGGGATTGTTCTTTCGAAAAGCGAATCAAAAGCAAGAAAACAGTGAGAGACTGCGTAATCAAGCCCATTATCTCGGTTATGGGGTTTTAATCATGATTTTGATTGAATGTTCTTAAATTGTAACTTATTGCAGCATCTCTCTCAGAATCACTGCACTGAGTTAGGAGCTTTCTGCAAAGTTTATGATCTGATCTAACAAAAGAATGGTCATTTTTGCTCTAGATTTTAATATCAGAAGGAAGAGTATTGCAAAATCTACAACTATGGAATCCCAAAACTGCCCATGTCCTTCGTGTACCATGGATTTGATAGATGGTTACTTAACTATATAACAAGTTCTCAAGTTTAAATGTTTTTAGTAAGTGATCAATTCCATTTTCAGTGCACACCAAATTTTATATTTGGGGATCAAAGTTTCAAACATAAATAATAAGCAACTCTAGTTTTATTATAGATGGGTGTATGGTAATTGACAATTTGAGCTACTCAAATTCAAGAATTACACTATCATTTGTGATAACGATTGCATAAGAGGATTCGCTCAATATATAAATTTTTATGTAGCCAAAAGTAAAAGAGGAGAAAAGAAGACTAATGTTTTGATCCTAGCGATAGATAAATTTTCCAATGTGATATCTCATTTTCAATCATCCTTGATATACTGTTTAACTTAACTCATTATTCTTTGATGTAGTCATTATGTCAACTTAAGCAACGCGTATTTGATCGAATTATTCATATAGTTTCTTTTACCAACATATCAATTAGCAAATATGTACGATTTGTTCATCTACGTCAACTATTTGGCTAAAACCACGTAATTCAAGTTAATCTAAGGACTAAATATACCGGGGAAGAATTAACAAGTGACACAAAATTGAAAGAGATTGGATAGAATGAGTCAAATCTGGGAAAAAGTAACACTCTTTATGAACTAAAGCGTTAACTTTAACAGAAAGGAAAATAAACCATGCCTTTTGTGGGCAAGAGTTAATCAAAATCACAAATGAAATTAGCAAAACTTCTAGAATTGCTTGTAAAAGAAGGTTTAATACTGTCATTCTACGGATAAAACCTGAGCAAATGCACAAAAATCCATGCTTGCTTATGAAAGTTTATAAAGTGGACGAAGAGCAAGTTTATTTGAAAAGATATGGTGATTAGATGGTCAAATTTATCATCTTCTGAGATCATTGGAGTGGGAAAAAGAATTGATGGGAAGAAAGGAAGAAAGCAACGATTCCTGCTATCCAAGAACAAGATAATGGAGGAGACAAAAAGGTCATGAGTTCACTTTCTAAAACTCTTTGGCCATTTTAGTCTGCAATCAATAAAAAGTAGCAAATTCTTAACCCAACGTTGTGACCTCAGCAAAATAATAAACTCCGTCCATGTCATTTCATATTACATCTATGAAGCATTGATCTTTAAAAATCAAAATTGTGTCATTTCCTATACCTCTTCAACATTTATGTTAAATGTTTTAAATCGTATTGAGACACTAAATATTTTGTGTTGGTGGTAGAATATTTAGACATTACATGTTTTTGTATAGGTACTCCATTCTTATATTTTGTAGTCTTCTCCAATATGGTGGAAAACTTTTCAGTCTTTGAAAAAGAAAAAGATTAAATTAATCCTGACAAAGGTATTAGTGTGTTAGTCATAATTATTAGTGGAATTTGTGTATAATATACTCACATGTTTAGTATGCTTACATATTCTTTTTATTAATTAAGTTTATTTCTTTTTTATAAATTGAGTTTACTTAAAATTCGATCAATATTGAAAACATCAGCTTCATGTCTGAACATTTCTGTCAGATTTCTATGTTTTACTCGAACACCAAGGTTATTTTGTTTTTGCATTCTATGATTGGTGGTTCTTAATGTCATGGCCTTGCTGTTGGATCCAAATTTACTACTAGCAACAGCATACTATTTCAATTCTAAACTTTCTAGATTTAATCTAGAAGCTCTAATTTTTTTTAATTTAAATTTTAATCTTTTACAACATAGGATAAAAATAATTTTCAGCTTATCTAATAGAAATTGAAAAATTATCTTCACGTTATGTTTTGAAAAATAAATATTAAAAATTAAAAAAATTTTAAAAAATAAAATTTAGATCATTCAAATTAAATTTAAATTACTCAAATCACGTGTAAATAATACAAAATTGGAGCAGCACGTTACAGTAAATCCAGATTCATTGCTACTTTACATAATCCTAAATATACCATTGAGAGGTACTTCGGAGTGAAATTACATGTCTCTTTTGGACATTTAATGCCATTATAAGTACAATTTACATACAAAACAAACAAAAACCATTTTCTGTGAGATGTTTTGGTGCATTTACTTTGCCTATCCACTTTTTTCAACTTGTTTAACCATAAAATGGAGATGCATCACTGGCAAGAACCCACACTAGAAAGTAAAAAGAGAGGAAAAGTAAACAAACAAAGTTGTCATTTTCACTCATGGGGTGGAGGGAGCCCTCTGATTCCATAATGTTCCATATTGGCAACCAAAAAAAAAAAAAAAAAGCAAAGCACTCATTCCCTCTGGAAAACCCTACTTTGTATGTGGCCCTTGAGAGTGGCTTTAGTTCAACATTTCTACCAACTATCCAATTGGGATTTTATGTAGCTTTTAGCATATTCATGTTTAATTCGCTTAACCCAACTAACTAATCCATGGTTGAGCCAATTTTCATTAAAATAAAATTTTATTATTGAACTATCCTAAGTTTTTAATATTATAGCAAAACGAGATTGTCGATATATAAATAAATGAGAACATCTTTTTTTCTTCTTTTCTTGATGTTAGACTTGTCCGAAGTTTTTTAATTTCCCCTTATGGTCTTGTTCACATAAGAACTATACTTTTTTTTTTTTTGGATAAATTTATAATGTAAATTAAAAAAAGACATAATTAATTGACCTTGCTTATTTCTTAAACAAAGTCTTGGATTAATTATTTTTGTTAATGTTTGAAATAGATAATGTTAATCTTCTTTGAAAAAAAAAAACACATATTTAAATCCACCAAATATCCCTTTCACTTCCAAAGTTTTATTTTGTTTAAAGGGTAAGTGGGGACTTTAAATCATTATTACTTCAATCATTCTGGGTTTGAAAATGATAGCGAGGAGCCGAGGAAGATCATTATTACCCTTTTGCCCCACCGGACTGGGCATTTTACCCCACTACAACTCCACCACCTTATGCTTTTTCTAGTATACATTATTGCTTTTAATAGGATTGAAAAAGGAACAATGATGTAAATATAATAAAATAATTACATTTAGTATATTATAAAAAAATAGAAATATTATTTAATTTATATGTCTAGTTAAAAAATAATATTAAAATAAAAAATAATGATAAAGAAATAATAAAAATATTTTTACTTAAAAAATAATAAAAAATAACAATAATAAAGATATAATAAACTTTGTATAAATCAGATATAATAATTACCATTAATTTGCATGCTTGTTTGAAGAAAATGGATTCCATATTCATTTCTAGCTACTAGCTACCAAACAGAATGTTACAAAGAATTCCAACTCCACTTTCTTCAACTAGAAACAATCAATCAGGGCATTAGAGCAAAAGAGCCTGCCCAACATTACATGGACATCGCAATTGAAGTCTCTCTCTGCAGAGGTCAGTTTCAATGTATACTTTCCAGCAAGAAGAGTTCAGGGCAGCACAATCTCATATCATCACTATGGATGTCTAATATATAGGTGAAGAATCTTTACATAGGCAAAACAGGAATTGTGTAGCCCACCAATATGCATATATAATTGACTCAAATAATTTTGGCTATATAATAAAAAAAAAATGTGATGGAGACTAGGTACGTACCATCACGAGTTCGCTCACTTAACAAAAGAGAACCTAGTAAGAATTTTGCAGTGGTTCATGCTTTGCAAGTTCAAATCCTTCAAATACCAGAAGCTCATATTAGTGTCAACCATCTCAAGATGATCTCCCAGAATTCAGTCTTCTGGGTAGGTCTCATTTTTCTCCTTTTCCTTTGGTAAGTTCTACTCATGCTGATGCGGTGATCCCTACACATGCATATATATATATATATATTACGGTCAGACGCGTATGAATGTATGTATGTTAGACACCAGGAAGAGTTATACCAGATATTTCAGACATTTTTGAGGCACTGGATTATGTACATTTTGGTGAAGAGATATCACGTCACAGTTAATGTTAAAAGGGAAGGCAGATAAAACCAAAACCAGAAGAAGCAGTTGGACAGCTTATAATAGACAAGTAAGGACAAAGTCAGAGAAACAAATCATTAAAAGGGTGCATATATATCTTATACTATAAAAAATTATGTATTATGATAATTTTTCTTGCTTAAACTTGGAATTGGTACTTTGTACTTTGGAGAGAAAGAAAAGAAGGATTATGCAGCAAGATATTACTGACATATCTCTTCTTCATTGTACAACTGCAGATTCCTTTAAACGTGCTAGTTGGTACCCATCCTCTACTTGCATCTAACAGCTAATGCTCAAAATCTCAAAATTTGACAATGACTTAAAAAAGAGTCCATTTGATCAAGTGGTCAAGTGGTCAAGAATTGGATTCACTTTTGATGCAGTGAAACACATGAAGAAAGAATAAACATATTTGCTTTTGGCAAGACGTAGACAAAGGCAAAAGTTTGTTGAAAAATTCCTCTATTGACCAATCTTTCGTAAATCAATATATAGAGTACTTATATAGAAATTAGAAAATTCTAATCAATTCTAATAAATAAAAAACTAACTTTTAACCAACTTCTTAATAAAAAGGAAATCAAATACCACTATAAAATAGGAAATTCCTTTAGAATAAAAAAATGTGTAATAATAAGGAAGTCTTTTAAAACTAAGAAATCACTTAAAATAAAAAATTTCTGAAAAAAAAGGGTCTGAAACTCCGACTGTTCATTTAGATTTTTGCTTAGACTTTTGACAATCAATTTGTTCCATAAATTTGTCTACTAAGCGTCCCATGTCAGCTTTTGCATTTATAGACTTCTGTACTTAATAATTCAAACTTGGACTGTTAGGGTAATTGCCCGCATTAAGAGTTTCATGTTAACTATAGCTGAATACTCAAAGCTTGCTTCCGATGACATCCTAGGGAGAGACGAAAGTTTGTGGATTTTTTTAGTCACTTATTGTTAGCGATTATAATCAAATTATATTTGGATCTTGTATTTTTACTTATTTATTCATGAATTTTTATTTAATAATTTAGATTTTTTTAAATGAAATGATTTTCGATATAATATCAAAACTTCTATAATTAAATAGTCAAGAGTTTGGTTGTTGTTGCCTCTATTCTTCACTACTAAATAAAAATTTACCACGAGGTAGCCTTTTTCCACATTTCAAGTCTAAAGAATCTAGGGATTTGTTTAATAATTAAGGAGATGTGCTCTTTAGTTAATTTTATACTATTCGAGTTCAAATTTTAAGGTTGGCACTTAAGAACGTTATTCTTCTACATGCACTAATTGATGTAAGGGTGGATCCTCAAGATCATTCAGGAAAAGATCAAATCTTTATTGATATACAAACTGACCCAAAAAAAACTTTTATCGTACAACAAAAACAATCTAAAAAATTTTTGTGTGAGAAGACTTGTTAAAAATTATAATTAATTATTCCTAAATTTTCACTTAACTGTTCATGTAAATAACTTAAATTTTTAAGGTAAAAGTCTAGAAATCTAGCCCAATTGATGCTAATTCTGGGAGCTCAAACTCCATGGATTAATTTAGTAAACATATCACTTTGAAACCCATTGGCTAGAGAACACTGAACTACTCTTTGATTGTGTACGTAGGATGCAATCAAACTGAGTGGCATATGTATAATGGCACATATCAACCCTTATATTTAAATAAATCAGGGGCTGTCACAATCTAAAACATTCATGTTAGTTTAAAATTATTTGCTCGGCACATGAGCTGTATTTGGATAATCTACAAAAACTGACAATAACAAACACACCAGAAGAAACAGCAAACACACTAGAAGAAACAACAATAATTTGATGACGAGAAATTTAAGATCTTCTACTGCGTAGTACAATGTGGTATACAACGCAATAGATTTAAAAAATAAAATAAAAAAGAAATAAGTTCCCTATTTGAGAAGCACAACAAATGATACTATATCTCTTACTGGTTATAAAAGCAAAAAAGTAATCATTTTTCACTCATTATATGCAGTGTTTATTATATTTCTATAATTATTATTCAATAATATTTATTTATTTTTATAAAATAAAAGCATAAAATTATTTTTTATTCTTAAAATTACTTTTATCATTTTATTTTTTATTTTATTTCATTCTGTATATTACTTGAGCACTTTGTATTCGCCCCAATAGATAATTGGACAAACTGTTAGCCAATTTGCTTATTGAAAAGAAACACTGTCTTTCTCATCCACAACATTGTTAGTGGCCCAAAACCACCAAGAAGTACGTCACCCAATATAATTGTACTTGCAATTGCAAGTGAAATGCGGTGCCAAACAAATATCTTAAAATATAATAGTTTTTTAAAATTAATTATACTCTAATCAAAATTTAAATCTAAATTTTTTAATTTTAGATTTAGTTAGAATATTATTAAGCCCAAGGTCATTAGTAAATATAATAACTTTAGCATAAGGAAGAAGATAATAATTATCTTATTGTATGTAAATTAAATATGCATAAAAAAATCAAAATTATCGAGTGGGGTTGGATCTCTTGAAGTTTTTCCTTTAAAGTTTTTTTTTATTTCATATCTCTTTTTTTTTCTCAAAATAATTTTTTTTTTATTTATAAAACTTATCTCCCTTCTTACACTTTAGAAAAACTGTCTGATCATCACTTCAGAGAATCGTGATCCTGCTGCATCAATTTGAATGTTTTGAAGTTAATTTTTGCTGAAAATTTTCATCGATAGGCATTCATTAATATATTATATTTGGAACAATCTTTTTTGTCTGTTAAATTGGGTTTCTGTTTTTAGACCAAAAAAATTAGAAGCAAATGAAATGCTAGAGAACTGATGTCCAGGTTCAGTTACTCTTTATTTGAGTTGGAAAATTATCATATTTTTACATAAAATAAAATGTGAATCTGAGGGCCGACATGTACAATAAAGATTAATAATTATCTCTTGAATTTTTTCCTCAATGTGTAAAACAGGTTTTGTATGGTTTTCTAGGCCGGTGACACTTGAGAGTGAAAGATAAAGAGATAGATGTAGAGAGTTTTTTTTTTTTAGTGCTTACTCACCCTTTCTTGTCATGCACAACGAGAAAGAAGGGTAAAGATGTTGAGAGTTTGATTTGTAAAGAAGTTCAGTATTCTCATTATTAAATTATTTTAAAATTCTTGTGTATGTAATAACATATTATTTATTTTTTTTAAATAACAATAAAAAATTAAGTTTTTTAAAAATATCCAACTATCGGTGACATTATATATATATATATATATACACATGACATTATATATATATTTGTGTGTGTGTGTGTGTGTGTATACAAGGTTAAAGATTGTGACTCTTTGTGATAGTGGGGTGCACATAGCCATGCCTACTCACCCTAGCCTCTGCCCACAAACAAAAATGACAAGGAAAAAACTTAGACCCACAATTTCAATTAAAAAGAAAACATACTTTTGAAATGAAAAACGTGAATTATAAAAAGGATTAAAAAATATATAATTTTTTTGACCTAGCATGACAATTTTTAGTATGTTTAGTGTATGTAGATTATTTTTATAAAGAACAAACTAAAAGCTTTTATGAGTAATAAATGAAATGATTATGTATTTTTTAAAACATATGTTAAAAAAAATGTTTCATAGATGTGGCCAAATCATACCTATAACTTTCTGTGTTGGATGCTGGAGAAAATCTATGGTCCCCCCCCCCCCCCCCCCTCTCTACATTATTTCTTTTACAAAATCCGTATCTCATTAGACGACTAAGGGCCAAAAAATATAGATATTTCTCTCTTGAAACCCAAGGAGTGCAATAATAACTAACCCACTTAGAGTTGAAGAATAATAAGTATTCGTATTGCCAAAGAGTCTTAGCTCTAATGATATTTATGCATTTAGATTCGATCTTAATTGCATCTCTTTTTTCACTCCCAATTTTTTAAGACTTTGTGCCTCTCGTACAACTAAAAAAAGTATTCATTTTTGGCCAAATAAATAAGTATTTAAACCAAAGATATTAGAATAATAGGAGATAATATCTCATTTTAACCATCTGAATTCGATTTCTTTGAAAAATATTTTAAGAGTAAAATCCAAATTGAATGTATTCTAAATTTCTCCCAAGATGCGACTTCACGACATTTTTCTTATCACATGGCATGCCTCTCTTTTAGTTTCAAAAGGTAGATAAAGTTTGTTAAAATATTAAAGAAAGTTTTATGTGGGAATGAAATGTCCCAATCTTAAAGTTTTAAAATTTTCAAATGCCAAAAGGTTTTGAGGAGATAATTTTCAATTTTTAAAGTTGATAATGGTGTTTGAAAATAACTTATAATTAATGGAGTGTATTTACATTTTTTTTTTCATAAAATATTCCTTACCACTTCTGAAATGGACTTGATTTGTATGCGTTATCTCAGATTTGATGAGTTTTTCTAATCTGAGTTCAACTTTTCATGAAGTTATTAACTATTGGGTAAACACATTGCAACGTTATTTTTTTTCCCCCTTTGGCAATGCTAGAAAATCATGGTTTGAAAGGCCAAAATTATCAAAATGGATCTTTTGTAGCGTTTCTGAAGTGGTGAAATATTTCACATTTTTTCAATATATATATTTTTTTGAAATTCTTAAAACTTTGTTTTATTTGTTTTTTACTTTAGAGAGACTGTTCAGAATTTCTACTTCAAAAGATCCTAATTCCAAAATTGTTGCTTAATTTAGGCAATAATTTTCATTATACTATATTTTGCTATTACTTGTTATTTAAGGGAATGAATTTAAAAAAAAAAAATCATTGTTGAAATAATACAATGATTTTCAACAAGCGACTATTCTAATTGTTTTAAATTGTTGCTGTTTTGGGCGATAATAATTACTTGTTACATGAATAATAAGTAACGTTTTTAACCTAGCAACTATTGCAACAAAGTTTTGAATGTTGCTCTTTTTGTGCAGCAAGTATATGGCAACAATATAAAAGCGTTGTCTCATGAAAAAGACAACTCTATTTTTTGGTTCACGTGAACCATTGAGGGGTGACGAGATCCTTTGAAATAAGAGGATTTATTGCACGCGGTGGAGTAATGGTAGCTTTTCTTTTTTAGGGTCTAAAAAATTATGTAAGGTACTTAAAAAATGTAGATGGGAGAATAAAAATTTTTATAAGAAAAAATTATACTCATAGTTAACATTTTGAAGTTTAATTTTCTCTTATAATTAAAAATTTTGTTATAATTTTTAGAGATCTTACATCATTTTTTACCCCAAAACAAAAAAGCCAAAATGGCGTTACTATACCCTTACAGAAAGGGATCCAAACTCCGATCGAGGATACGTAAATTTATCTCCACCATTGTGCCACCAAGTGCCTTTTGTTAAGAAAAATATAAAATTTGATCAAGTATTTTGCTTGCCACATGTCCTAACTTGTTGCCCACTTCACCATTAAATTATCCACTTACCCATGTTCTGCATGTTGCTTTGCATTTTCCCATGTTGTACCATTTTAGGAGATAAAATGTATTATGTAGTTTATGTAGTGGCTAAGTGTTGCAAGTCATGTCCTACTATTTAGGAATTATTTTTATTATTTAATTAATTTTATCACTCATGTATTTGCCTATATAAAGGCTTGGCTTATAGAATAGAAGGTGTTCTTCATTCTCCCACTCTCCCTCTCTCTTTATTATACTCAAAAGTTATTAGTGGTATCAGAGTTTGGTTTGTGAGGAGTGCAAAATATTGTGAAAAAAAAAGGAGAGTGAACAATATTATTTCTTCTTCTTCTCTTGTGATTATTATTGACATTCATTGTTATTTCTGTTTGTTGCATCAATATGTCTTCTTCAGATTCTAACTTTGTGCAGCCATCTATTCCACGTTTTGATGGTCACTATGATCATTGGAGCTTGCTGATGGAGAATTTCTTAAGAAAATGAGTACTCTCAATACCCAGAAAACACCATAATTGCTACTCTTGAAAATTCACCAAATGACATTCTATCTACAGAAGTGGTGGAACCATCTCCAACTACTGAAATTGTAGAAGAATCACAGTCTAATCGTACTAGAAAGAGACCAGCATGGATGATAGATTATGTAAGTGGAGATGACTTAACTGATGATGAATCGATAGCTCATTTTCCTTTGTTTGCAGATTGTGATCCCCTCACATTTGAAGAAGCCATCAAAGATACGAAATGGCGAATTGCCATGGATGAGGAGATCAAATCTATAGAGAAAAATAACACATGGAAATTAGTAGAACTCCCAAAGGGGCAAAAATCCATTGGTGTTAAATGGGTTTACAAAACAAAGCTGAACAAAGATGATGAAGTTGACAAATATAAAGCTCGCCTTGTTGTAAAAGGTTACAAGCAAGAATTTGGGGTTGATTATAAAGAAGTCTTTGCTCCAGTTGCAAGACTTGATACTATTCGATTAGTGTTAGTCATAGCTGCTCAAAATTCTTAGTATGTTTATCAATTAGATGTGAAATCTGCATTTTTACATGGTGAGTTGCAGGAAGAGGTCTACGTTGATCAACCACTTGGATATGTGAAGAAAAGTAGTGAAGAAAAGGCATATAAATTGAAAAAGGCTTTATATGGACTAAAACAAGCACCAAGAGTTTGGTATAGTCGTATAAATGCTTATTTTATTAAAGAAGGTTTTCAAAAATGCCCTTATGAACATACTCTCTTTACAAAATTTGAAAAAGGTGGAAGAATGCTTTTTGTATCTCTTTATGTTGATGATTTAATTTATACCGAAAATGATAATTCCATGATTCATGCGTTTAAAAGGAAAATAATGCAAGAGTTTGAAATGTCTGGTTTGGGTTTAATGCATTTTTTCCTTAGCATTGAAGTTGTGCAATCATCATTTGGTATTTTTATTTCACAAAAGAAGTATGTTCTTCATATTTTAGACAGGTTTAAAATGGGGGATTGCAATCTTGTTTGTACTCCAACTGAATGTGGCTTAAAGTTGGTGAAAGATGATGGAGGAAAAAAAATTAATACTACTCTTTTCAAGCAGATGGTTGAAAGTTTGATGTATCTCACTTCAACAAGGCCTGACATCATGCATGGTGTTAGTCTAATAAGTCGATATATGGAGAATCCAACTGAGAGTCATCTCTTTGCTGCAAAAAGAATTTTTCGCTACTTGAGAGGCACCGTTGATTTTGAAATATTTTATAAAGCTAACTTAAAAGGCAAGTTTTATGGTTTTTCTGACAATGACTATGCTGAAGATCTTGATGATAGGAAAAGTACATTAGGTTTTGTTTTTATAATGAGCTCTGGAGCTATATCTTAGTCTTAAAAAAAACAACAAATTGTTACTTTGTCGACTACAGAAGTTGAATTTGTTGCAGCAGCAGCCTGTTCTTGTCAAGTTATATGGCTAAAGAGATTGCTTGAAACGTTTCAAAGTGAGCAACAAAGCCCAACAACAATTTATTGTGATAATGTTTCAGCAATCAAAATTTCTAAAAATCCAACTTTACATGGAAGAAGCAAGCATATTGACGTGAGATACCATTTTTTGCGTAACCTTTGCAATGATGGTATAATTGATTTGGTGTTTTGTAAAAGTGAAGATCAAGTTGCTAATATTATGACCAAGCCTCTCAAGATTGTTGTGTTTGTGAAACTTCGAAAAATGTTTGGAGTGTGCTCTTTGAAAGACTTTGCTCAAGGGAGGGCTTAATTTAAATCCTTATACTCTTAAACTTAATGTTTGCAAATATTAGTTTAAGGGAGGCATTGTTAAGAAAAATAAAAGATTTGACCAAGTATTTTGCTTGTCACATGTCCCAGCTTGTTGCCCACTCCACCATTAAGTTATCCACTTACCCATGTTCTGCATGTTGCTTTGCATTTTCCCATGTTGTACCATTTTAGGAGATAAAATGCATTTATGGAGTTTATGTAGTGGCTAAGTGTTGCAAGTCATGTCTTACTATTTAGGAATTATTTTTATTATTTAATTAATTTTATTACTCATGTATTTACCTATATAAAGGCTTGGCTTATGGAATAGAAGGTGTTCTTCATTCTTCCACTCTCCCTCCCTCTTTATTATACTCAAAAGTTATTACCTTTTCCATTAAGCTGACACTAGTTGAATGATTTCTAGGTGCTATGTTTTATTGTTATACCATAAAAGTATAGATAAAATTTACATAATAATTTTTTTAATAAAAGTGTTATTATAAATATTAAAAAATTGGAGGGAATGGAACTTCTTGTGCAAAATTTTTGTGGGAGCTTATTGGGAACAATTTGTACTAATTACAAAATTAAATTTTATAACGCACACATTTAAACCGTTGCATCAAATAAAAATGATAAGCAACATTTTAAACTTGTCTCTTATTCAAGTTTTGGAAACAATTTTTATGTGTTATAAAGCTAAATTTTATATGTTACACACTTAAAATGTTACTTGAAATAAAAAAGATAGGCAACACTCAAAAATCATTCTTTATTTAAGTATTGGAATAATTTTTATTCATTGCAAAATTTGATTTTATAAGCCACGTATTTAAACCGTTGTAAAAAATAAAAAAAGATAGGCAAGGCTAAAAATTCATTCCCTACTTGAATTTTTGAAACAGTTTTTATTTGTTATAAAATTAAATTTTACAAGCCACATGCTTAAATTGTTACTTAAAATAGAAATGGTAGACAATACTTAAAAACTGTCCCTATTTGAGTTTTCAAAATGATTTTGAAGTATTGCAAGATTAAAATTTATAGGCTATATACTTAAACTATTACTTAAGATAAAAAGGATAGAAAATCCTTATAAAGCATTTTCTATCAAATTTTTTAGAATGATTTTAAAAGTATTGCATCTAAACTATTGTATAAAGTATACTCTATTTGCAACATTAAAAAATTGCTCCCTATTCCTTATTTAGGTGACAGTTTTGTGATTGTTGCCACAAAAATAATTGTAACAGGCCAAAAATATTGTATTCACAATATATAACTAATAAGAAAAATAAGTCTTGACCCATGAATCAAGCTTAGATAAGTAAAAGCCAAAGCAGGAGAGAATTACACTATGTAAACTAACAAAAGCACATCTGTAAGTACTAAATAAATGATATCGCAGAAATTAGAAGCCGCAGTTCTATTGACCAAATTCATAAAAAGGAGGTATTTTAATGGAATTAAATACATCATCATAAATTTTAATCTTAATCCTAATGGAGTCAAGCTTTAGAAAATGTTCTTGTTGATAGTTCCGACATGGATGATCTACCAACATCCAGGTTCAAGTTGACAAAATAAAGAGGAGAAGAGAATGATATAATATAGGAAACCTAAAAATCAAATGGTAAACATCAATTTGGTAAGCGTGGGTTGTCCAAGTTGTGTAGCTTTTGGACAACAAGTATGGAGTACATGTACAATGTATCGTATATATGAAAACACCTTGATGCTCTCAATCCCACAGATTAAATGAGAGAGAATGAGAGAGAGAGAGAGTGAAGAACAATCAAAAGACAAGAAAAGAAAGAGGAGTCTAAAGGTGTCTAATGGTATTGTTGACCAACTTGTCCGCTCAACCAGAATATCAAACTGGGAGTGCAAGGAAAAAGCATTTGCCTAAACCTAATTTTTGTTTCCCATTCTTCTAAATGCATTAAAGCTTTTGATTTAGTGGAAGATTGTGCAATTGAAAATACCATTCTTATTCACTGATTTCCACCAAATGTATGCATGATCTTTTCTCCACTTAGTGGAGTGGTTAAGACCAACTCTGATCCTCTTTCCTTTTTTTTTTTTCTCATGAGTAAATTGATGTTCCTTTTTTAGTAATAATCGGGTCGAACTTATTTGAATCTCAACTACCTTTGATCCAATCTAATTTAATGTGCATATTATTCGTGTCAAAATTAAGGAATTGGCGCAAAGAAATTTTTTGCAGCCTCAAAAATCAAATTAGATACACTATACACAGATACCATTTACTGTGTAAAATTTGACAAATCTCAGAAGAAAAATGTTTCTTTTTTTGGTTTTTAACCAAAGTGTAACAAATACTTAGAAGAGAAGGGCTGAAATCTTTACATTTTTTGTTGCTAATTACCAAACAAATCACTTAAAAGCAATTAGAACTTCATTTATTCAGAACTCATTATATTAGCATATGCCATATTTTCATTTAAACAAATATTAGCTTATCTTGGCAAGAAGTGGTGTGTGGAATTACTGGCCTCTTATCTGATTAGATACATATCAACTTGTCAACACCACCACTAAAAGTTTGCAAACCCTCTTCCCCTCCATTAGTGTCATCATGCATGTCTTATCAAGTTCAAAATATGAATTCTTTAAAGCTTCATGAAATAATTAAAATATTGAAGAATGAGATTTTGTATGTGGAACAAGAATTTGGTGAGATTTGATTATATATGGCACACATTGGTGGTGACCTTTTCCTTTTCCCTTGTTTTAACAGCAGTACTTTCAAGTATTTTCCAATCATTCTATCATGACATCCATCCATTTCAATGAGGTAAATTATAGTTTATATTCATTTACTTTCACTTAAAATTAATTTACTCGTATAGTTTAAAGTGTTTCATTGAATCTTGTATTTTGTAATTATTTAATTATTTTGGGATATTTTCAAACTTAATTTTAATGAAAATACTAAATCTTAAAATGACAACAATTTCGCAGTACTTCTCGCTTTTATTTATAAACAATTTTATAGTCTTTATGGCTAATACTAAGATTTAATTGATATTTCAAAGATGAAATTGTTTACTTTAATCTTAGAATAGACTCAAAATACCGTGAAAATATTCAATATAAGCAAAACGGTTGAAAGTGAAACAAATATTGAACAATAAATTATTTATCATTTTAGCACTTGATTATCTTGTTAAAATCTAAATATAAAATATTAAAATGTGGTCAAATAATAATTAAATATTATAAAATTGTTGAATAACACACTTTAAATTTTTTTAAAATAATTTTGGATCAAACAAAAGAAAAATTTGTAATTTATCCTTTTAATTAACACATTTACTCAGTGTGATAAACTCTTATTAATTCCTAATTAACCATACTAAAGAAAAGAAGTGGTTACTGATGAAAGATTTGGCTCTATATAACCCATACACATGCATATATTATAATCTTTGGAGGTCCCAGTAGAAGTGGCTCTTGAGTCACCAAGTTTAACCTTTCTTCCTTTCACTCTCGGTAATGAATTTAGAAAGGGGTTTCCTTTCCCGCCCTTTTTTTTCTTATTCATTTCAAGGGAACAAGATCCTCTACCATCCATGCGTGTTGTGCAAAGTAACATATATCTCAACGGTTAGCTTTTATTTTCAATTTCAACTATTTTTGTTTTAGAAAAAATAAAAAATAAAGTAGAGACAATCTTCTAATTTTTATCAGATAAATAAAAAAAAGTTTCAAATTAGTATAATAAAAAAATAATTTAATGTTTATTTAGTAAAAACTAAAAAAATGTCTCTATCTTTTTTTTTGAAATAAAAAATTAAAAAAAGCAGTTGAGATTTTACGTTGAATTAATATATATATATATATATCTAATGTCTAAGATTTATGGTAGGGATACTAATAGATTCAGTTTAGTTCGATTTTGGATCAAAATTAAATTGAATCAATTTTATTGGTTTAACATTTCATTGTACCTTGTTAGTTTTGGCTTTTAATCATTTTTTTTTGTTCAATTTGATTTTATTTGGTTCACACTTTTTTTTACCAAAAATAATTTTTTTAAAGATTTTATTTTTTGTAATACATAAATTTTGAATTTTAATATCATACATCTCTTAATATTTTAACTAATAATAGTATTAAAATAATTTATTATCATTTATTATTCTTTTAAAAGAAATTCCTCGTAATTATATTCAACTATTCTATAGTTGTAAATGAATATCATATATAAAAATAAAATAAAAAATAATATTTTAAAGATAATTTATTTGATAATTCATCTAAATATAAGTAAAAAAAATATTACTAATTTTGTTATTAATAAAATATTTATATATGAGTTAGACTTAGTTGATGGAAGTCCAAAAAAAATTATTATTCTGTTTTAACCAAACCAAATTTAATAAAACTACAACCAAATTGGTTAGATCAATTTTATAATGCTCAGAGCCGATTTTATCCTTTTTTTTTTAATTAGTTTAGCTTGATTGTTATTGATTTAAATTAATTTAATTCAACATTTAAATCCATTTTGAACACCCCATTCCATGTTACCTTATACCAGCACGCTGTGCATTGTAGTGCAGAAGAAGATGCTGGTCCCATTTTAAGTAAATAGTATCCAACATAGAACCATCTAGGAAATAGCCCCTTAATATAATAAATTGACTTCTTGAACCTCAATTATTGACTTTTTTTTTTGGTACGTGTGCTTGCTTTTGCCAAAGTAGTCTTTCAGTAGAATTATTGTAGGCCCCATTATATGAACTGTCTCTGATGTGTCTCAGTGATGTAAGCATATTTTGCCCCAAAATGACTATCCACAAACCCAAGTTGCATTTCCCCCCTTGCCATCACCTTTGTGCAATTTATTTACTTATTTACTGCAAGTGAATTTTTTAAAATAATTTTTTGTTATTATTATTTCATATAAGTTTGATAATTTTTTCTATATTTCTATATTTAAATATTAATTAATCAAAATAAAGTAAACTATATGTGTTAATATCACTTTTTTAAAATATATTATATTATAATTAGTTTTAAAAAATATATTAATTTTTAATTTAAAATAAATTAATTGAACTAATTTAATTAGTAATTCAGCTATGGAACCAATAACTCAAGTGACCCTTTCTGCTCACCAATTTGAGGTATTGTCTATGTACTTAACGTTATATTTATTTTGGTATAATGTTAAGTATGTAAAAAAAATAGATGAAAAATAATTTTCATATCCCTATTTTAAATAAATAATAAAAATTAATGTCATAAAAATATAATAAACATTATAACTAATAATTCAATACTTTTTGCATTACGATACCATACATACCCTATCCTAATTGCAGTGTGTAAACCTACGACAGAGACGTGCTTCTAAGAAATTTCAAGGTTGATGCGGCTTATGCTTTTCAAGTGGGGCCATTTTACCCATTTTCCCTTTATTCCTATATAATGCTCCCACCATCATTCTTCCTTCCTCCTTCACAAGACAAAACCATCTGAATCTCCAGTCTTCTTTTTCTGGGTGGTTGAATTTGAAACAATGAATTTTCTTTTCCCTTCCGACCCATCTCATTACACTGACATAATGGAATTTCAACTCCAAACGTTCTGCAATAATCTTCAATTCCGTAATTCCCAGAACCCTCTTGCACAACTTCAAGACTTTACCTCTCAGTCAACTTCTGATGAAGCAGAAGAGATTCATTTGAAGAGTGTGGCCAATGAGAGGAAACACCGAAGGATGATATCCAACAGAGAGTCGGCGCGTAGGTCACGGGCCAGGAAGCAGAAGCAGCTTGACGAGCTTTGGTCGCAGGTTGTTTGGCTACGGAGTGAGAACCACCAGCTCATGGATAAGCTCAACCATGTGTCGGACAGCCATGATCGAGCCCTTCAGGAGAATGTTCGGCTCAAACAGGAGGCTTCGGAGCTTCGTCAGATGCTATGTGACATGCAGCTACAACCCGCTTTTCTTCCTTGACCCCACCTCATGTAGGTGTCTTCAACTTTTGTATTAGATATCATCATCAACTCCATATTGAGTTGAATTTTGTCTGGTGGTGATTTCTCTTTCTTGTGTCTTGTATTAGTGCTGATATCTGCACTGCTTTGCCTCAAGCCAATCAAATAGGATTTGGTGCGCCTAAAATATTGGATATTGAATATCTGTGTGGTCATGATAACTTCAATTAGTATTAGTAAATGGAGGTTAAGAGATCAATTTTATGTAGACACCATAATTAAGTCTTTTAATGATCTATATATATATATATATATATTTTCATTGCCATACAACGACATGTTTAGAAGAAGTGTATTAGTCCTTCCTAAAAAAAATTATTCCATACATGTATGGAAATACACGAAGTGCATCTAAAAAATAATATAATTTAAATAAATTAAGTGATTGGAATTTGAAGTCCTATTTGCAAAGTTGACACTACTAGTAAATTCAAACTAATGCCATACAACCTGTAGCGGAGTATTGTTGAAATAGAAGAAGTGTAGGTTCTTTAGTCCTATCCATCTCCAAACAAATTTTAATATTTTCAAAAAAAAAACTCTCATTTCTTAAAAAAAATTATTCCATACATGTATGGAAATACACGAAGTGCATCTAAAAAATAATATAATTTAAATAAATTAAGTGATTGGAATTTGAAGTCCTATTTGCAAAGTTGACACTACTAGTAAATTACGAATTAGCGACTAAAATCTAATCCGTTTCTAAAATATTCATTTAGTAATGGAATCAGCAACGAAAGATCCACTTTTAATAAATTACAGATTTAGCGGTGTCCATGTCTGTTGCTAAATCTTAGTAACGGATAGTCGTCGCTAATTCCATTGCCAACAATAAAAAAATATTTACTTTATTTAAAGAGGTTCTTCGTGATGTCCTATCCATCTCCAAACAAATTTTAATATTTTCAAAAAAAAAACTCTCATTTCTTAAAAAAAATTATTCCATACATGTATGGAAATACACGAAGTGCATCTAAAAAATAATATAATTTAAATAAATTAAGTGATTGGAATTTGAAGTCCTATTTGCAAAGTTGACACTACTAGTAAATTACGAATTAGCGACTAAAATCTAATCCGTTTCCAAGTTTTGCGAGGTCCTCTGGCTAACGGAACCCTTCCATTGCCAACAATAAAAAAATATTTACTCAGCCCCAAATTTTAATATTTTGTCTATTCTTTTTGGGTCATCTCAGCCCTATTCTTTTTGGGAAGATATTCCTCAGAAGCTTTCACTCTGTTATGGGAAGAGAGGTTGTTGGTTCTGCATATTTATAATCCTTGGGGTTGGCGTTGATCGAGCCTCAGATGGCTGAACCTTGGCATTGAATAGCCACTCAGGTTTTGCTTCATTTGCTTGGTTCTGCCATCTCTCACTTTGATTAGATGTTTTATGGTTTTGTGAATCTGGAAAGTAATAACCAAGAGAACCCTTCTCTATATGTATTTCTCTATTCTATAAGCTGTGACAGCGACCAGCGCATGAGCACTAATATTTGATTTAGACCAAATGCCATAAATTAAGTACCATCAAAGTTTAGAGTGCTTTTTGATATACTCCATCGCCATAAATGATAGATATTACTGAAATTGTATGGCATTGTGACGGGAAGAGATTCCAAAGAATTTAAGCACGCTTGATTGATGTTGAGGTTAGGGATTTGGGTTAGCCTGTTTAGAACTATTTTAATGTGTGTTCTATTTCAGATATGAGTTTGGGCTATTTGGAAACCATCCCTTTTCTTATACAGTGCTATTCAATGTTGAATATTACTGAAACTGTATGGTAGTGAGATGGGAAGAGGTTCAATTGGAGTGAAATTCTAGTGCAAAAACTTGACTTTTCCTGCTCAAGCTAGGTTAAGAGACTCTTTTCGTGAACTTGGGCTTCGTCTTGGATAAATCCATGAATGTGGATTGGGCCTCTCGTAGACATATGAGCTTGATTTTCCCCTCCGGACGTCACTTGATACCAAGGACCCGTTTGGTTGAGCTGGTAAACGTTGACGGATTCAAATGCATTTGTCCGTTTGGATGGTTGAGTAGCTTATCTTTGGGTATAGGCAATGGCTTTGGTCTCCGTTAACTGTAGTGTAGGAGTTTTGCATCGCTTGGAACCAAACTTTTTAGCCACTAGATTGAAAAACTTCAACACTCATTTTATCATTTTGGGTGAAGGAGCAGCATTGACAAGGGAGAACCAAGTTCTGATCTAGTCATAGCAACCACCGTTGATGTCATTTCTGCCGTGCCCCGTCGTCGTCATGTGCGTCACCTCTGCTTTCCCCTGTCTTCATTTCCTTTCTTTTCCCCGTCTCTAGTTATCTATTTCGCCACCTCTCTAATTCCATCTTCTCTACCTGGTACTATGTGCATATTTTTCTTGTGCTCATAGAGTCGCTCAGGTTCATCATCGACACTGCTTCAGAATACCCATGAATATATCAGTAGTGGTGGAAGTTCAAATCTCCCACTCTAATGCCTTTTTCTTCGTCTAATGAAAACCAGAGAAAAAAAATTGGTACAAATCAATTTTATTTTTTTAAATCCGGGACATTTTTATCATTTAATCAGCTTTACATTTCATTTTTTTTACTATTGTTATTCAACCAAATGTGCAAATATGAAGGCAATATCATCCTATAGTAAACATACGCAACGCAATTCTTTTCACTTAGCATTTTCTTTATAATTACATTACTAACAATTTATTAAACCAATGGGTCGTAAGTCTCAAACAACTTCCTATGCACCTAATTGGGGGATTTTGGGCCTTTGCCTTTCAACCCCATCGTTGGGCACTCTATCAACTGATCTAGCCTCCGTTTATAGAGTAATCTGGTCATTCTAGTGTTGTAGCAATGGAGTTCACCTAATTGGTATCCAAATAGTAAAAGATATAGGAGAAAAATTTTTTATCTAATGTCTATTATATTATCATAATTATTACTAAACAGTATTTTATTATTATTTTTTTAAAATTTATTTTTCATTTATAAAATCATTTTTTATATTTATATTTATTTTTAATTTTCTGTATACTAATGCAAAACTTAGCCATGTTGATTTGTAATTTAAGCTCCAACCATTAGGCACATATGAAAACATCAAAACAACTCTAAAATCTCTAATCATTCACTAAAAACCACATAAAAAACTAATTTAAACAAAAAAAATGCAAACTTAACTAAAAGTTACTAATAGCTTATTTAGATAGGCGTTTTCTTCTTCTCAAATCACGTTTCGGATGAAGCAAAGAATTGTTGCTTTTTACACAAACATGATTTTTCAACGTATATCCAAACATGCATTAATTTATTTATAGAAATCCCAAATCAACTAAAAATTCACATGATAATTAGTCCCACAAAAAGTATGAAAATATGTATAAATTTGAAACTTCTCTTTTTCCCATTTTAGACCTAAATCGATAAACTTTGCCATTGTTCTTCCTTTTTGATGCTTCACCTCTCTTGCTTAGAACTCTCTTGTTACTGAAAAGTTTTTAAAATATAAAACTGAAAATTAAATTATATATTTAAATTAAGGAAATGAAAACTCAATTTAAGAAATTTTAATTATAACAAAAAAATTCTATAGTAGTGAGTTCAAGATTTGAGTAAATTATATAAATTTCTTTTAAATTTTGTTTAAAATACACAAACCTATTTTATTTTTAAAATATATATTTTAGTCTAATTTTAATTTTTTTACTAAAATATCTTTTATAAAAACAATATATAAGAGGATATTTTTGTTAAAAGAAAATATGTATTTACATTGACAGATTATTTGAAAAAAAAACTTAAAAGTAAATTAAAATATAATATAACTTTTATTTTAAGAAAGGTTCATATACATATTTAAAATAAAAGAAAATTTTATATAATTTTAAAAAATTAAAAAATAATCTACATAATTTACATTAATATTTAGTTAAATTCTTTTTTGATCTTACCATTTTTATTTTTCTTCCCCCACCCCTTCCCTATAGCTATTCAAAAGTTTGGTTTGGTTCAGTTTTAAGCCAAAAGCAAATTGAACCAATCTAATCAGTTTAGCATTTTGTTGGACTTTATCGATTTGAAATTCTAATCGTTTTGGTTCAATTTTTGCTTTGTTTGATTTGGTTTGATTCATGTTTTTTTTTGTCCAAAAGTAATTTTTTTTAAAGATTTTGTTTCTTGTAATATGTAAAATTTAACTTTTAATATCTTGCATCTATTAAAATTTTGATCAAGAATAATTTTAGAATAATTTATAATTATTTTTTATCTAAAAAAATTTCAAACATTCACAAAAAGATTTTAAAAAGTGAGAAAAAAATAAAAGTAACATCTTATAATAAAATAGTGTAGACAATTTATATATTTTTTGAATCATATAAAGAATGTAACTTTAAAACAAGTTTAATTAATAAAATTTTTTTAATTAATTGTAAGTTTAATAGTTCAATTAACTAAATTAAATAAAAAAATTAACAATAGAATCAATTTAATTAATTTTTAAATTATAAAAATTAAATTAAATTAATTTTTAATTTTTAATAATTTTTTAATTTAATTTAATTTGATTATGTTGGTTTAGGTTGATCTTGTTCACCTTAGCCCTCCCCCCTTTTTCTTCATTTCCACCCTTTTCCATTTTTGTCATCACTCTTCTTTCTCGTTTCCCATTTTCTCCCCACCTTTTCCCGCCTTTCCCCATTTCGCCTCTTACCCGTCAGAACAAAGTCAAGCGCCTCATCTCTCTCCGTTTTAGACCCTGTTTGCGAAGCTTCCCCGATCTCCTCTTCACTGTTTCGCCCTCGTATGGCAGTGCTTCTTCTTTCATTATCGCCATTCTCCGCATGTTCCACCAATTTCACGTCTTCCCCATCACCCTCGCAGCTCAGTTGTACGCTCACTCGCTCACTGCCTAACACCCTCTCTCGCGACTCATCGTCTTCTATTGCCATTCTGCCCCTGGTCTCGTTCAGCGGAACAAACTTGGTTAAGGCTGAAGTTCCATTGCACAATTTGAGAACAAGCGTTCAAGAACAATAATGTGATGTTGGCATACATCAAAAGACAATTTTAAAGGATTATAATGGACTTGAATCTCATTTAAATATGTGACTGAAATGATAAATTTTATCCCCTTTGTATTTATTTGTATTTAAAATTAATTATTAATTAAATTTGTTTATGGAGGATCTCAGGGTGTCAGCTTATCCTCCAAGATTGCCGGTTAGATTTGCTTTGGTTTGCTCTTGTTCTCCCAGAAAGAGGAAAAACCAATGGTTAAAGCCTGAATTGCTAGTGTGAGGAAAAGTTAAAAAAAAAAAAAAAATTTTTGTATAATATCTTTTTGTTTTTGTAATTATTATTTAATATTAATTATTATTTAATTATAAAAATAATAATATTAAAGTCATTTTAATTATTTTTTATTTTTATTTTTATACTTAACTTTTTTATATACTTTAAAAAAAAATTCAAAAAATAATCATCAGTTACATATGTTGATCAAAGCATACATATTGTTTGCACATTTGTGTATATTTTTAAAGTGAAATTTAAATGGTTTATATTTCATATTTTTATTTTTAAAATTTTTTAATTTAAATAATTAATTTTTTCAAGTCTACAATTAACAAATTATTTTTATTTATTTTTTTAAAATAAAAATGATTAAAATTTTTAAAAAAATTAGACTGTTTAATTTTTTTTAAAAAAATTATATTATTTAAATTTGACCTAAACAGTATAAATCAAATGTGCATGCAAGGGATTTGATTTGGTTGGTCACATGTTGCATATGTGGGCGAAAAATGTTCACACAGCTTCTGCCAATAAATCCAAAGCATTCCGATGATCAAGTTAATAATCTTCGTGCAAATTATGATAGTCACTCAGGGTGGGACTTAATTAAAACAACAATAAAGTGCAAGGAGGTTTTTTTTAAAAAAGAAAAGTTTAGACTCTATTCAAAAAATACGCTCTCTCCTCCTTTTTAAAAGTGAGGGTTTTTGAAAGAGAGAGAAACATTTATGTATTATTTAACTAAATTGCTCATGATATATTCACTTTTGTTTTCATTAAAAATATAATATAGATTTTATTTTTTTAGTGGGATTCAAGATAATAAAAAATATTTTTTAAATAAAAATAAAAAAAATTTTATAATAGAAAACAAGAAAAAGTCTTTTTTTTTAATAAAGATATCTTAAAAATAAAAAAATATTAATTCTAACATTATAAAAATATAATTGTCCATTTAATTTTATTTCATCTCCCCTCTCTTCCTGAACCAAATAAAATTTTATTAAAATCCCTCCTCTCTCCTTCCATATGAACCAAATAAGATATCATTAAAACTTTTTCTCTCATCTTTTTTTTCTTTAGTTGAATCAAACAAGGCATTAATATACACAGAAAATAAATAAATAAATAAATATACAAACGGTGCCGTTTAACAATGGGAAGGCATGTTAAACGATATAACGAAGCGGCCCCTTCCCTGTACTTCTTTCAATTTGTCAAGCTCTACAGTATCTCTCAATCTCGACGGCGACGCTCATCTCTCTCTACCCTTCTCAGCCGCGACTGCCGCGGTGAAAGGTCTCTCTTCGCGCCTCCTTCCCACCATCTCTTCGAAAACTTTTATGCAATTTTTGTTTTTCTTTCTTTCATTTCGTTTTTGTAGTTGAGGGATCCATGGCCTCTAAAATGGAAACCGAGAATTCAACCGATGCTTCTCCATCATTGTAAGTACAAGTTACCTTATTTCTACTTTTTTTTGGCATTTATCTTATATAATAGTAATTTTAGTAATCTCCTTCCTGGATGTAGATTTTTTTCATTAAAAAGAATATCGTAAACGAATGTATAATCTGTGCTGTTTTGGTTTAAAACATGAAAAAGAATAGTTAATATATAATCTTTGCAGATTTGGGTTCAGAGGGATTTTTGAGTTGTGCTCAAATGATTAATGGTTATTGCATTTCCTTTAGGCCCACGAATATATACAAAGATCCAGATGACGGCCGGCAGCGATTTTTGCTTGAATTGGAATTTGTTCAATGCCTTGCTAATCCCACCTACATACACTGTATGTATTTTTTCCTTGCTTTTAATGATTTGTGAATTTGGGCTTCATTAAGTTAGCTGCATCTACAGCATTTTTTACCTTTTAAATAAGGGTTTTTGTTTTGTTTGTTTTTCTTTTGAATTGGGAAAAAGGTGTGGAAGGAAATTGCCAGTAGTTAATATGCCCTTTCATTTGAACGTGTTTGTAAACTACTTCTCCGTATAATGTCATAATGTATTCTTTAAAATTGAAGAGGGTATTAATTCTTCAACTTCTCTTTGTCTCCCTGGTTTCCATTAGTCTATGCATGCCTTATTGTGTGAAGAGTGGGGAAAATGAATAACATAGAACATGAAAACTATACTGGTACTAGAAAGTTAATGTTTATTCAAATGCTTTGGGAGAAATGTAAACAACCGATAATATGAAAAAATGTACCTTCTACTGAGGTGCATGTGCCTTCTGGAGGTTCTATCACTTGCACTCTTGTTTACATTTACTCCCTCCTGACTATAGCCTTTGGATTGTGCAAGTTCTAGTTTGCTTGGTTTTTTTTCATTTTTCTTGTTGCAAGTTGAAATTTCTGCATTTGATGTAACGACTATTGTCCCCTCTCCCCCTTCCTCTTTTGCTCTACAAGTAAAGGAATAAATAGATAATTTCTTATAAATATTAATTGATTTCCGCAGATAATGGAAAGATTATTAAGATTCAAAGAGTTGATACATTTTTAAATTTATAGTACCTAACAATTAGTTGTTTGTGTTACAAACTTAACTCCTTTGTAACTTATTTTTCTTTTATTGTATTTACAGGTTTTTTATCCAATAGAATGTTTAATGGCTAGGATAAAACATGTGAAATACCATAAGATATAATACAGGATAACTATCAATAGGAATAATCCACTGCATTTCTGAGTAAGGAGGATTACTATAGTAATCTGTTAGTGTGAGTAACCCCAAAAAAAAAAAAATCTGGTAAAAGTGAGAGTGGAGGAAGGGAGGATTTTATTGGAAAATGAATTTGGGAATGGTGTGGTGGTGGATTCACATGGTTTATACGGAAGAGGTGTAATTTGTAAAATAAGCTGATTATGCCTTTAGGTTGGGCCTTTAGATTCAGAAACTCCTTGTTTTTGATAGGCTTGGGCATTTCTTCTTCTCAGTGTTTTATCTCTGATTCTAGATCCATTTCACAGATTTGGCTCAGAATCGATATTTTGAAGATGAAGCATTCATTGGATACTTGAAGTACCTTCAATATTGGCAACGACCTGAATACATTAAATATATTATGTAAGCAATATTATGAAATCTCCCCACTGAAACACAGACACACACCTGCACGGCAAGTAGTGAGGGATTATATAATACATTTTTTATTATTGGGCATGAAGGTCCTTCAACCAGGGGAAAAATTTTTCAAAACCTTGAGTACATGGATCCTTAGTCAACAATCAGGTGTCGGGACTAAGAGTTAGAAATGATTCTAGGTTCCTTATATTTATTTCCCACATCCGCATCCTTTCAGTAGTATATATTTCAAACTGGTGGGGGTTGTTTTGCTAATCCAGTTACCCATTTTTTCTGAATGTTAGGTATCCTCATTGCCTCTTCTTTCTTGAACTTCTTCAGAATGCAAATTTTCGAAATGCAATGGCACATCCTGGTAATAAGGTAAATAGTAACAATTCTATTTTTACCTGATAAAAAATCCTTTCTTTCTCCTGTCAAAGTTACATATTGCCCTATCGATTCCTGTTGGCATAGATATTCCTGGGCTGTTCATATGAGTTGGTCAGGAATTTGAACATTTTTACCTTTGAGTTCCTGTCTTATACATGAAATCACAAACATATAAATTAAGAATGAACATTTATTTATTTTTTCTGTGGTAGGGGTGGCGGCGGGGTGAAAGGTTATATTTTAACCCTGTTTTACCTATCTTAATTCACAAATAGATGATCAGTATGGTTAGTGCATTATAGAAACCTTGAACGAGTTAAACCAACCGACTTGCATGTCCTTGAAGTTATTATCTCTGTAGAATTATAGAATCGTTGTTTCTTACCCTTTTCTCATGGATTGTCCATATACCATTTGTTGCCATTGTATGTTTTAGGAACTTGCACATAGACAACAATTCTACTTCTGGAAGAACTATAGGAACAATCGGTTAAAACACATTTTACCAAGGTCACTTCCTGAATCTAGTGCCACGCCTGCACCTCCTGCGACTGCCTCAACTCCATCTCAGCCACCTGTGCCTGCTCTGCCACTAGTACCAGCTGCGAATGTTCCGGGGACGGTATCATCTGCTCAAGCTCTTTCTCCAATGCCATATGGTATGCCTCCTGGATCCGCTCTTGCAAAAAATGATATGAGGAATCCGGCTGTTGATCGGAGGAAGAGAAAGTAAAATATTTATTTTATGAATTATTCTCTTTTCTGAAGGGAACATAATACCCATTTAGTGGTTCTTCTCGGTTTGTGATAGAACAGGTGTTCTTTAACTGATATGTATATTGAATATCAGAGGAAAGACATGGAAATAGACGATGAAAAAGAATGCGGATGTATCGACAGAGGTTATCTGTTTGTTTTCTTTCCTCCCAATTTACGAGATTGAAGCAAGGATGGAAAAAGTTTTTCTGTAAATAATTTGGCCTGATTGCAAATTCTGGGTTTTAATTTTTATCCATTGGCAAATGTCACTCGTGATTTCAAATTTAGAAAATAACACTTCTAAACTTTCTAGATTTGGTAAATATCTTCTACCGTAATCCTAAAATTTATAAATTTCAACTTAAAATGTATTTGTTTAGAATCATGGAATTGCAATAAATTTATTTTAAGTAGCATACCTGTGGATTTAATGTCACGAAATTTTTTTACGTCTTGTGTTTATTGGACCAGGAAATTTTATCCCCGTCAAATTCTTGGTCATTTGATTTATGTTTCGTGTCATTGAGAACTATATGTCATGTCAAAATTAAAATGTCATGTGAACTTGAGACTATAAAGGATCAATTGTTGTAAGAATGAAGAGAGAATTATCTACATTTCACAACTGCAACTCCATTTCTATCATTTCAGATGTCAAGTTAATTCTCGATAGATTTTCATTTTAATTTTAGTTCCTCATGTTTTAAAATTAGTCTCTCTGTTAGCTTTTATTAGCTTTTACTAACTTCACTAATGGATACGATCCCATATCACATTTTTTGTGATATGATATTGCTCTTGCCACCATGTCTGTGCACTTGACTCCATCCAATATGAACCCCTTTTATGCATAAGGACCTCTATGAATTCCTTTAGGAAATTATTTTTATATGTTGGAGTTTATAATCACAGGAACATCATGATATTTTAATATGCTATTCCTCAACAACTAGAAGTAATGAGGAAACACAGACATATGATACCAGATCTCGCAGTCATTAAGACTTCTGAGAAACAAGGGATTTTACAGAGACCCCATGGCGACATGGATAACATATGGCTCATTTTGGGGAAAAGAAAAACTAGAAAGCGAGTATTTGGAGCATTTTCGATTGTGGGAACTAAAATGTATCTAGTATTTTCAGAATCGGACTGAACCGATTAGTCTTACTAGCTGAATAAGGAACCAGTCATACACACGGTCCAGAGAAGCTCAAAAAACTGTTTTAATAATTGAATTGTTTTGAATCCGAAAAACACCTGTGTGAACAGAGAACATCAAAGTTAGCCTAAAACCTGATAGAAATAGTAGAAAACCGGCTGAGTTTATATTAAAGAGAAAAAAGTATTTTTATGCCCTTTTTTTTTTTTTTTTAGCATTGGGATACCTTATGAGCTTTGGGCCTTTATTCTTTGAGTCACCATATCAATAATATTTTAAGGGGTCAAAATTTGTTAGGGAGTGTTTGGTTGGGGGTTTTTGGATGGGAGGGGAGGGGATGGAGATAGAGTGTTTGGTTGGATAAAATTGGAGGGGAGGGGAGGGGAGGGGAGGGAAATGAGGCCAATTTTGCCTCCCCTCCAAATTGGGGGATTTTGGAGGGAGGGGGAGAGGTGGGATATTTTTTAAATGTTAATTTATTTTTTTACCTCTTTTAGTTTTTTAATATTTTAATATATTAATATTTAATAAAAATTAAGATAAATTTTTTTATCAGAAATTAAAAATAAAAAAAGATTGAAATTTATAATTTTTTTAAAAAATTATTGATATAAATAATTTTTTATAAAAAATAAAATTAAAATAATATAAAGGGTAAATTTGTCCAAATATAATTACCTTCCCTCCCCTCCCTCCCCTCCTGAACCAAACAATAATCTCTCCCTCCCTCCCCTCCCTTTCAACCAAACATAACTCATTAAATCCCCTTCCCTCCCCTCCATTAACCTCCCCTCCCCTCCCTTCCGTTGAACCAAACGGAGCCTTAAGGTCGATTAGAATTGTAATATAGATTCATGCATCTTATATTACGCTTATGGTTTATTATGACATTATCATGTTTATATTCGGCTTGCACTATGAATTTCTATCAATCATTTTTTTAACAAAAGTATTAAGTTTAAAATTTATGCATAACTTTTGTGGTATAACATATATTATATATTATTAAAATTAATTAATTATCATTATAAGATCATCCCATTTATCCCTCACTTCAACTATTAGAACTTATTAACTTGAGATTCGTTAAATTTTTAAAATACTGAATGTATCTAATCTCAGCGGTCATAGGTCCCTAGACACAACCTCTCAAAACTAGTTGATTATTAACACGAAGCGAAATTGTGGAAATGGCGTTCCAATCTTCTACTATGCTTTTAGCACAGTTCATCACTATTGCGCTCCAAAATAGAGAGTTGAGATTTAAAAGAAAAAAAATTATTATTATTTTTTAAAATAGTTTGGATTCTCAGCAACAAGAGATCCAAACGAAATGCTCATATTAAAAAAAAAAGACTTAAAAATATTATATCAATATAATTAGCAATAATATTTTATTATATTGTAACAGTTACTTAATCTTAATAATCCAATTTAGACATTATTGTTAATTAATTATCAACACACAATGTTTTATTATATTAATACCGGAATTACTGAAGTAATTATAATTTTTTATATTTATCAGCAAATTAGTTAAATATCAGTTACATATTATAGAACCTTTTCAATACAGTGCAAAATATGTTACTAATTGTAAATATGCATTTAATTCTTCAATACGCACTCAAAAATTCACCAGAAGACCATCTAGAGAATAATTTTTGTTCCTGATGCTTTCATCATTAGATCATGCTGATTGATTCGTTGGTTGACTTGGAAATTAGAATAGTAATGCAGTGGGAAAGCAAGGAAAAGGAAGAGAGCAAGAGCCAACTTCAGAGTAACGAACAAAAGCATGCACGATCAGATTCAGACTTGAGCATATACGGCTTTGAATTCTGCCATGGTGGAATCAACGGTGTTAATTTATTCAAGGATTTCCACCTACCGTATTTGGTTGTACAAGTTTGACATGAGAAATTAATTCACCGTCCGAAAAGTTGGTTGGTGATGTACGCCGTGAGCTTGCAAAATTGCATTATATAATCAATATATATTCGTCATTTTCCTCGCTTTCTATATCTTCATCGGTTTTAATCTGTTATTGCGATACCCAGATCTGAATTTTTTTGTAATCGATTTTTTCAATCTGAAAGTAGGAGGAAAAAAGTCGAAATTCAGGTTTGCGCTTTTAAAGCTTCTTTTGCCTTTACTATAGCTTTCCTTTGAGTGTTGCAGGTATATACCATGTTTCTTGCTTTGGGTGCTCAGAAATTTTACGTCTCTTACTCTTGTCCTCGCTTGATTTTATTTCATTTGATTTTGTTTCTGGGAAATGAAACCATTATTGCTTCATCTTGGTTAGGCCTATTCGTTGCCGATCTGGGTTTACATTATAGTTTCTTATTGATAAATTTTGTGACAAATATAATGCTCTGTTATTTCTACGGTTGGAATGTGTTGGTTGACCATACTCTTGGTGATAGTGGTTTGCATGCCGTAGATACACTTCCACTTATTATGATTTGTTGGGTATTCTCCGAGTGATTGAAAATTTGACAAACTGTTATAAAACGTGGCTGTTTTTGTCTGTTTCTGCTGAAAAAAAGTTTACTGATTTGATTGCAATTCACAAACTATATTTGGATAAAACTTAGATACAGCTTTAGGCGAGTGATTTTTTGTAAATAATAGCTGATTGAGTGAGTCTTTCAAAACATTCGCTCCACATATTGTGTTTTAAATGGAGAACTTGCTAGCACCCTAAGGAACTTTACCTAAGTTTTATTCAATATATTTTCGTATTTTGTGGACTTTGATGCTGTAAGCCTTGGTTGACGTGTGAGAAGTTAGAAAAGTATATACCTCTTTGATAGTTTGGGTTGATACTAATCTTTAGGTTACCGAGTAGGAGCTCATCTTTTGTTTGTTGCTGCAAACTTAACTAAATTTATGATGGATTGAGGGAAAGGTATTCTGCTGCTTCTGTAGTGTGATCTTAGCGCCTGTTTGGGAATCTCACTCCTGCTGGATTTTTTTTTTCAGAGGAAATTAAGGGATGCATGACACTTTTTAACAATTGAATTTCAGTTATATACTCTTTGTTCTTGAGATATGTTCGAGTATACTGAATTTTCCAGTTTAACTTTTAGAAGTACTAGTCCTGGTGTGTAGATAGCTTCAGCAATTTTCTTCATTTGTTGTAGTCTACAGAATTTATTTTTCTTCATATAATTCAGGCAAGTTTCCTTATAATTCTCTGTAATTTTATGCTATTGTACTTTATTCTCATGTGCACTAGCAGACATTGAACAGGAAGGAAATCAATTATGGCTCAACCTACAAATCTCACAAGGATAGGCCTTGCCGGACTGGCTGTAATGGGACAAAATCTTGCTCTCAATATTGCTGAAAAAGGATTTCCCATTTCTGTGTATAACCGAACTACATCCAAGGTTGATGAGACTGTCGAACGGGCAAAACAGGAAGGAAATCTTCCTCTTTATGGTTTTCATGACCCTGAATCTTTTGTCCTCTCCATTAAAAAACCTAGGGTCATAATAATTCTTGTGAAGGCTGGAGCACCTGTTGACCAGACAATTAAGACCCTATCTGCATTCATGGAGAAAGGTGATTGTATAATTGATGGTGGTAATGAGTGGTATGAGAATACTGAAAGGCGAGAGAAAGCAATGGCAGAATTGAGTCTGCTCTATCTTGGGATGGGAGTTTCTGGTGGGGAGGAGGGTGCTCGACACGGTCCCTCATTGATGCCTGGTGGTTCATTTGAGGCTTACAAATACATAGAAGACATTCTTCTTAAGGTGGCAGCTCAAGTCCCTGACAGTGGTCCCTGTGTGACATATGTTGGTAAGGGTGGATCTGGTAACTTTGTGAAGATGGTTCATAATGGAATTGAATATGGTGACATGCAGCTGATTGCGGAGGCTTATGATGTGCTAAAGTCGGTTGGAAATTTGTCAAACAAGGAACTACAATGTGTCTTCTCGGAATGGAACAAGGGAGAACTTCTTAGTTTCCTGATTGAAATCACTGCAGATATATTTGGAATTAAGGATGATAAAGGAGATGGCTATCTAGTTGACAAGGTTTTGGACAAAACTGGCATGAAGGGTACCGGTAAATGGACTGTTCAGCAAGCTGCTGAATTATCAGTTGCTGCTCCTACTATTGAATCTTCTTTGGATGCTAGGTTCCTTAGTGGGTTAAAGGAGGAAAGGGTTGACGCTGCAAAAGTCTTCAAATCGGCTGGCTTCGGTGATATCTTGACTGATCAGCCTGTGGACAAGCAGAAGTTGATTGATGATGTTAGGCAAGCTCTTTATGCGGCCAAAATCTGCAGTTATTCACAGGGAATGAATCTGATCCGTGCAAAGAGTATTGAAAAGGGATGGGATTTGAAGTTGGGAGAAATGGCTAGGATTTGGAAAGGGGGTTGCATCATAAGAGCAATTTTCTTGGACAGAATCAAGAAGGCTTATGACAGAAATCCTAATCTTGCAAACCTTCTAGTGGATCCAGAGTTTGCAAAAGAAATAATCGATCGGCAATCTGCCTGGAGAAGAGTTGTATGCCTTGCCATCAACTCTGGTATTAGCACCCCAGGTATGTCTGCTAGTCTTGCTTATTTTGACTCATACCGAAGGGAAAGATTGCCGGCTAACTTAGTGCAAGCTCAACGAGACTACTTTGGCGCTCATACATATGAAAGGATTGATGTAGAAGGTTCTTTCCACACTGAGTGGTTCAAGCTTGCCAAACAGTGAAGGATATAAGGTTACCGAAATTTAAACACATTCAAACTCTGAATAAATGTAACGTTTTCTGCTCAAGAATATATGCTGAGTGGAGCTTACATAACTGCAATGTGGTGAAATTTTATTTCATTATGTCCATCTAAGTTGCTTGGTTTTGTAGTTTCAACTTGTTCAATTATATCTCTGGCTCTGCTGATCCCGCTGAATGTTTGTGCATTGATCCGAAATCATCCTTGTTCATGGGGCCTTTCTCCATTTGTGAATATGAAGTCTTAGGAGTTGAATTTTCATTTTTGTTTGATGATTTGCCCTTTTCTTTTTTCTCCTTTGTTGGCGTTGAGCTTCTGCGCTGTTGCATTTCCCCTTTGAAATTTGTAGTGTCAATACTGTGAACTATAGTTGCCGAGTCTGCATTGATTTTTAGCTTAAATAATGTGCAATAATTGAGTTGAGCAAATAGTTTATTATAAGAACATCGAGGAAATACAAGAATAATTTTGTGTCATGAAATACTGCCACATGTTGTGACAAAATATGTTTTGTAGACCGTGAGCAATAACACAGTTCGTGGTCATTGATACGTAGTAGCTACCAAGAAAATTGTATAAATTTTAATTCAAAACGTCACTTAGCATTATGACAGTTCTAATGCAGTTTATTATAAGTTACTGAAAATTACCAGCAACTATGAAACACTTACAACAAATTAGTTGTATTTGTGTACATTCATACAAAATATGATGCAACTCTTCCAATTACAAAAGGACACTTTATATTTATTGTGTTGTGATATTAGTATCTGTGTTGTATCTATGTCTGTCCCCGTCTTCAAGCTTCTTGGACCAGCAATCAAACCTTTCGTTATTAACCTTGGAAATGGGACACATACTAATTCATTAATACAGAAGAAGCAGTTCTAAGTTTTATCTATGTTAACAAGTGATGTCCTAAGAAGTGTAAAATTGACATGAATAGGAGCTACAACATGATATTGATATTGGGACATGCATGACAACGTATGTAGTCTTTCGTTATAATTTGAAGTGTCATGTCCTATTTGATACTAACGCTAGATGCATATTGAAGAATTGGTGCTTCATGTGCCTTACTTGGACCATTTTCCCCAAAATGCTTTTTTCTTTCCTTCCTTTCCTTCTTAGAAAATGTGGACAAAAAAGAAATTTATTAATCTTTTTTCTCATATATATATATATATATATGGAAGGGTACTGTGGCTTCTTATGATTCCTATGAAGCCATGTGTGCTTGCATGTATTTAAGTCGATCATACAGCCTAAAACTATCAAATGCCTTGCTGTTGCATTATGTATCCCTTCTTTCGAAAGTTAGCTCAGAAAAAAAAAACGAAAAAAAAAATTATCTTTTGCTGCTTCTAGTTGTCATTTGTGTAACTATGTGAAACTTCGCTCTCTTTCCAGCGCAGCACACACCAAATGGTTGCTTCATAGCCCATTGTGCAGCAGCAAAAACACATGTCCCTGAATCATTATTTGGAAGTTTTGGATAGAAAATCACTTTCTGTGCTCGTGCAATAATCCGGAATCTTTTGTCACATTCCCCAACTGCTCTCCAACCCACTTTCTCTTCTTTTCTTTTTCTTTTCTGCCTACCAGCTCAATATAAACCGAAAGCCACAATCATTTAGTGCTCAACATTTTTGCAGCTGATAGAAACAAATATTTCTGCGTTTAAATTTTATTCTTACGCTTTTTCAGATCCTCCAATTTTACACAATTTTGCAGAGTGCTTAGCATGAAGATCTTGTTTTCCTTATCGTTCACCCTTAGGCTGTGTTCATAATGATAAGTTGGTCAATGACATCAAATTAACCTTTTTTTTAAAGTAAAATTCCATTTTGTGCAGCCAAAATATCTTAATATCAATTGGTTCCCACAAAATTTTTTGGTATCATTTTAGTACTCAAATGTTTAATTTTGTTTCAATTTTATTTTTTCAGAAGTAGTAAATTGATACTATATAATCTTTTGAGAACTAAATATTTTATGAAGTTAAAACAATATCAAACTTTTGAGTAGTAAAATGACTCAAAAATTTTTAGTAAGCCAATTGATACCAAGAGCATCTTTGCCAGGACCAAAATGGGGTTTTATTCTTTCTCTTTTTGAACATGATCTTTAAATTACAAAAAAAATCTAAAGATGAGGTTAAGTTGAAGAGGTTGAAACCCTCTTCTGCAGAATGACTCCATTTCCAGAACTCAAGACTTTGAAACATCTTGTCCATGGCCAATTCTAACATGTTTTTGGTGTGTTTCACATGTATCTTTGCTCATATATTTAGTGGAAGAATAATGAACACTTGAAACTGAAACTCAGACATGAATATCCATTCCTTGGAAAAAAAAAGATATTGGTTGGGAATGTTTCCTTTGGATGGAGGGGTAAGTACAAATGAACCATATCCAAAGAAGAAGATAATGCATGGTACAAAACTGGCAGCATCATATAGAAAGAAACATTTTCTACATCTACAAGGTTTGTAATTCTGCATTGTCATTTACTTATGCTGTCAACACGTTTCTTGTCCTGTTTGTTGGCATTCTTCCTGGAAGAACACTTGCTTCCAATCGCTTGATCTTTTTTATCTTTCTTAGATGCTGCTGAGCTGCGAGTGCTTGGATTGTGAGCATATGATGAATGCTGATTATTATGAGTTGGACCAGATGAAGCATCTGAAGCCATAGAATCATCACTTTCTTCCTCATCTCTCTTCTTTAGTCTTCTTCTATTTTCACCATAGAAGCCATGATTATATTCTTCATTTTCATTGCTGCCATCATCTTCTGCCGTGGGAGAGGCAATATACATAGTCCAACCAGATTCACTGCTGCTGCACCCTTCTGCAGCCATAGTTTGTCTAGAAGACTCCATTTTTGAAGCTGTAAGAATGAAAACATATAAAGGGGAAGAAAGAATGTGTGCGCGCGCGCGCGCAAGAGAGAGAGAGAGAGAGAGAGAGAGAGAGAGAGAGAGAGATGAATGAGAATCTTTATAGTTTGAACTTACATTAATAGATAGATATGACTGCCAATCTGATAGAGCTGCAAAGCGTTGGTAAAAGGCCTCGAAGGTAGTGAAATTGGAGGGATGCTCATTTGTCGTACAGAGCTTAAATTCATAGAACAAGCGAGAAGTTTTCCGCTACAAATTATAATAAAACTCCTTAAAATAATTTGAAGAGTGTCAATTGAACAAAAGATGATGCTGGCATTTGCACTGAAATTTTTAGGTATATTATGTTTATAAATAGCTTAAATACGTTTTTAATCCCTTTAATTTCATAAAAGTTTTAATTTTGCCTCCTAGTTCAAAAATAGGCACTAGGCTTCATGTATTTTTGTTTTACCCCAAAAAAAAGGACAATCTTGTCTTTCTTTTAAAGAAATTTTAATTTTGCTCATCTATCAAATACTTCATTTAAAATTTAATATCAAACTCAACAGCATGCTAAATTAGATATCAAACCTAACAACATGTTGAATTAGATATTATTTATTCACTTAGCCCCATTAACTCACACTATAATTTGACATCCAAGCCAATAAATTATTGAATTTGGCATTAAATTCTATGTAGAGATGTAACACAGGGATCAAATTAGATCCTTTTACAAAGTAAAAGTGTAACATTTACTGCTTTTAAACTAGAAATATCAAATTAAAATTTTTATAAAACTAGAAGTATTGATATACTATTTAAGCCTCTGTTAAAAATAAATTAACACCTACTAATCATAGACATATAAATATATTAGATTCACTTCTTGATGAAATTTACTTCTAATAATTAACTTGTGTACACATTATTTATAAATTAGATTTACGTAATAAAATTTTATGTGCTCTCATTAGCCATAAATGAAAATGGATCCTCAATTGTGCTGCTTACACAACACAATATAATTCGAGCCATTGACGACGATAGTGATGAAAATGTAATAATATGATGATGATGATGATGATATTTATTATTATTATTATTTTGCAATCTCAATCATCTATTTTTTTTTATTTAAATTTTTATATTATAAAAAATAAAATACAAAATAAAAACAATCTTTTAATTTTGACTAAATAGACATTTTTTATTGTTCTATTTTAAATTTTTTTTGGTTTGTCTGGTGAGAATTAAAAAATTGTCTGCATTTTATATTTTGTTTTATTAATAATAATAATAGTGATCAAAATAAAAATAATGGACAACTGGAATTTAAAAAAGAAAACTTTAATGGCTAGGATTGCTGTGCTACTTGCCCAGTGAAAAATCTGTTTCCATCGTAAATGTACCTGTAAAATAAAACAATTAATTTGTTTAACCTCTGTCGTTGTCATTTGAAATGGAAATCTGACTTTTAGTGCAGAATACAGATGTCCCAATTGCACAACTGGAAAGAGCATGGACGCTAGCTATGTCTTCAAGCATCATGGGAAAGCACTGCCTTTTCATTTTATTTATTTGTTTTTATCATAACATAAAAATTCTTTTGTCTTGTCTCTAGAGAACACACCAATCCATTCCTCGCATTGTATATTGCAGTCGTCTTACCAAGTCCATTCCTTTCGTCTTTCTCCATATATGCATCTTTTATTCTGTAACTTCTCTTAAACAAAAAATAAGAATCTTTTGGATGAGAAATTGAGAGATTCAAATTTGACTTCAGGTTAATAGGAAGCAGTCCAATTTATTTTACATTATATTGTTTGTCAACCGTTCAGATTTTACTTGTTTCATAAGCAATTAAATTGACTCTGATGATAATTTTTTAAAATTTGCACTCAACTAGATTAGTTATTGAAAAGAAAGCACTTATTTGACGTTGTGGAATGGGGCATCCACTGACGTCATTTAGATCGGAAATCTTAACCCAATTGCCATAATGAAGTTATTTATTTGTTGGCCCTTGAATTTTAATCCTTGCTTTAATTTGGTCCCTACAACTACCTAGTTTAAAATTTTGTTCGTAATTAAGTGGCAAATCTTATAATTATCTGTGTCATAGCAATTGAACTTTTGTTAACTTAAGGATCAATTATTGATTCACAATTTTTTTTTGGAATGAGTGGGGAGACTCCAACAAATAGCCTATTTAAAGAAAAGGAGAGGGGAGTGTAAATTAAAAAATACTACTTAAACCATGTAATTCATAAATTTAATGCTTAACAAGTTCACTTAGATATTTGAATATACAAAAATAAAATAAAATAAATCAAATAACCCTTGTGGTATCTCTCACTTTTAGATCCTCTAAAACATTTTAGAGAATATAATTCAAGAGTTAGAGAGAAGCGAGATTCAGATAAGATCCACTTAAATGTATTATTTTTTTTTTTTTTTTATTTGTGTTTATCTATTTTTTAACGAATTTTTTTTTCAAAAAAATTTTACAAGATCCAAATATCTTTCTACCTTACTGGATTCAAATCTCTTTTTATCTTACCATCTCCAACTTTTGAGGGTTTTCATGTAAGTAGCTACCAGCTAGGAAGTCATTCATTGGACCGTCAGTATTTCCATTCTTAGCTAGCAGCCACCTAACCATGTTTGGTTCACCTAAAAGGAAGAGAAAGGAAAATTCTAAAAATTAAATTATAAACTAATTGGAACTTTGAATAACATTTAAAAAAAAAAAAAAGTCATTCTAACAATTTTTAATTAACAATTTTAAATTTAATTCTCCACCAAAAAAGGTATAACATGGAAGACATGCGTAGCTTGAACAAAATACGCTTTGGAATCAAACCCTAAGATTACGTTTGGATTGTGATATTTCAAATTATATAGAATTTTAAATGAAAAGAATTTGAATCGCTGCATAAATCAAATCTTGTAGCATTACCTTGATTGTAAGCAAATTCTTTGGACAAGATTGGCTAGACAACTTTGAAGTAGCAAGGGATAATAATATTGTTAGTCTAGAAGATACTCAAGAAAACGAGAATTGAATTGGGTACTTCAAAAATTTTGTTGAAAAGTCCTTTTAAACAAGAAATTTCTAGTTGCCAATTCTTTTGAGAAAAATTGACTTTCTTAGATAATTGAATCAATAAGATTTTTCCTCTTTGAAAAACAGATATCTAGTTCAAAACTTTAAGAGGTAAAGAAAAATGATAAAACCAATTTAGGTTCTTGATTTTAAAAAGTGAATCGTACAAAAAATAAAGGTGGATGAAGTGAAAGATCAAGACACCAAGATTTATATATTAAGTTGGTGCTACATCCTCTTTTCAAGCTCCAAGTAAAAGAGTTTTATTATCACAAGGTAATCACCAACAGTCATAAACAAGCAACGCTAACACTATGGGCTCAACAATATTAGCTTTTACAACCTACATACAAACAAGCAACCTTAACATTTAGGGCTCAACTGCGCCAGCTTTCATAGCTTATATATAAATAGGCAACCTTAATACATGGGGTCAGCAACCATGCTTTTATAGCCTAACCCAAACAACCTAAACAAGAGGGGCTCAGCAATCATACTTTTATAGCCTCACAAGTTTCTCTAGAATTTTCACAAGTTACTTAGAAACATAACTCTCAATATTTCACATGGTGTGTAGATATAACAAGTGGATGAAGTGGCTCATTGTTGCTTGTTAATTTTGATTGATTAGCTGAATAATATTTTCCACATTCAAGCAATATGTTAAGGAAGAGACTATGTTCCTCAACTTTTGAATCCTAGGCTAAAAAAAGAAGTGCCCAATTTGAAAAGTAACTAACATCTATAGTTGGAAATAGCAATAAAAGAAAATAAAGGTATAAATATGATAAAGAAAATTGTAAATAAAGAGATAAATTCTAAAATTTAAAGATATAACAACAGAAAATAAAATTAAAAGATTTGTATTTGATTGATTAAATATGTGTTTAATAAAAATATATAATGAGCATTTATAAGCCTAAAATTAGCTACTAACCACACTATAGTTGTTTGCCACTCTTTTTAATTTTCTAGCTGCTAACAACAGAAAATAATGTAGGATTATGGCTAATAATATAAGTCTTGGTTTATGCCACATTAACTTTTTTAAGGATTAAAACAATGTTTTTATTTGCTAACTAACTGCTTCATTAACTGATCATATTACTCGTATCCTTAAAATTTAAGAAAAATAGGTTTTCAAGCATATTCCACACTTCCCTTAACTTGGTCAACTTACAAACTTTCCTTATTTTTGCTAATCTAATTAATTACCTTGAAAATATTCTATAGGTTTTATTCCTACATTGTAGAAAAGTTGTTAAATGGATGAAGACTACCTGGAATTAACTAAATATTCTCCTCTTTTTGAACTAAATGTTATTGGGCCATTTTTCTTTAATATTTCAAAGAAACCAATAAATTAAATACATGGTTTGTAACCATTATAACCCATTTCGGCCTTTAGAGCTAAATTTAGTTCTTTTATCCAGTAAATATCTTTCAATGGTTTAACCTAAATTATAAGCCTAAGGTTTGATAAAGAGATTTTCATATAGATAAGATTTCCTTCATTGAATAGAGAGAAACTTGTGCTCATTAATTTTCCTTCTTGAAATTTCCAAGATGCAACAAAGTAAAAGGCAAAAATGAATGATATTGCATTAAGTTTGATCCTATTTCTTAAGAACACATGACTTATATGCCAAAAAAGTCCTTCTTCCTTTTGTAGTTTGTAAATGGTGCATTTAAAAAGGGAACAAAGTGATTTGCATGCTAAACAATTCCTTTTATTTGATAAAGATAAAAACATGTGTTGATAAGTTTTCGTTCTTACATGTCTAACATGCAATAATGATAGAAAATGTTCTTTCTACAAGTGCATGAAATATGGGGTGAAGATTCAAGGACTTGTATTATTGTTGATCTTGTCTTAAAAGCATGTGGTTTATGTGTAATAAATTTTCACATTGATATATGTGAATAGTGAGATACTTTTCTTAGAAAAGCATTTTACATGTAAATGAGAATGAAAGACACACAAAAATATTTCTTTCCTTTTTAAAGACATATCTTGAAATTTGAGGCCCAGGGACTTAAAATAATATAATTAAATAGATATTTGGTCTAAATTTATAATATGTGTTTGGCCAAAATAAATTATCTAAATATTAAATAATTGTCATAATACAAAATTATCAAAGCCTTTGATCTTACAAATACAAATACTTCTACACCATAGTCAAACTTAAATACTGTGCAATAAAATTGTGAGAATTCATAATGAAATAGGAGAATATCAAAATTCAAACCTTAAGAAGATTGAAAAACGTGAAGTGAATTATTTGTTTAGGCTATACCAAGTTGTCCAATGGGACTAGTTAATTTTATAATGTTTTTATGAGGCAATAATTACTAAATATTGAACAATTATTTTTAAATATTTATATTTAATTACTTAACATATTTACTTATTTAATAATTATTAGTTGTTTAATTTGATTTTTTTGTAATTAATGGTTATAATTATAGTGATGGTGTTTTCGAATTCGTAGCGTCATAACCCTTCTAACATGCATTCCCTTTCAAAGCATCAAGTAAGACCTCTTATAAAGCATAAACAAATTTACTTTCAAGTGTGTCATGTGTTCAACATTAGTACTGCCAAACACATTGTTGGCAAATGTAAGTTTGACACATAAACAATTGTGTCAAAATTAAACCAAAAAAAAAAAGGCTTAAACATCCTCCATATATAACTCAGACACTTGAACAAGGATTGCCTAAAATAGAAGAAAAAAGACAAAAAGGAAAAAAAGTAGAATAACAAACTAGATGTCCCATCTTTATGTTATTCTATATTTAGTAATTATTGCATTATAACTAGATACATGGTGTTTTCAAGTTCATAGTATTATTACTCTTTTAACATACTGTCTCTCTCATAGGACCAAGTCAGATCTCTTATAAAGTATGAATAAATTTACTTTCAAGTGTGTTAAGCATTTGACACCAATATTGTTATGACACATTATTGACATGTGTTCAACCACTACAAGAAGTCGTGGCTTTAACCATGGTTTTTCAATGGCTTTTATGACGATTTCTTTATTCATTGTTGAATCATCTATTGCAAAGGCTTTAACTATGGTTTTAGTTAATTGTTAAAAGAAATCATCACTAAAAAAAATCTAGCCATGATTAATCGAACCATAGCTAAACTACAATCTAGCTACAATTTTTATAAAGTATAGCTAAACTATAATCTAGCCATGATTGTATAAATTATGGCTAAACTTAGGTCCAACCACAATTATATTAATTGTGGCTAAACTACAGTCTAGCTATGATTATAAAAACCATAGCTACACTATGGCTTAGCCATGGTTATGTAACTATGGTTAGACCTTTAAAATTAAAGTAGAAGTTTGAACCGTTGTTACAAAATAATTTTTTTAAAATGTTTAACTATTGTTTTATCTTTTTGTTTCTTTTTGCATATTTGTAACAACAATTACAAGAAGATGAAAGCTAATTTGTAGGTAAACAATTTTCAAGAAAACCAACAACTAAACAACCAATATGCTAATTAACCAACAATTTTCCAACAACCAATTCTAAACTAATTTTCTTCTTCTTCTCAAACTAACTTTTTGTTGTTGAACTAACTTCTTTAGGTGTTTAGATTACAAAAATACAACCATGATAACATGCAAGATAATATAAGGTGTCGTGTTATAGCTAGACAAAAATATTATAACTCAGAACCTATGAAGCACAAATATTTTAATTTGAAGAAAGGATCCTTTCAACATTTCAATAGCAAAAGCCAACAACATAGCAAAAATAGTTTAGCCCACAATATGAAACTTTATACCAAATATATTAAATACTAACTTAACACTTTATAGCAATTATAGCAATTTCTAGTGTTCATTAAGCCACTAAATTACTAAGCAACTTCTAGTGTTCAAAGAAACTTTCATATATGAACCTTTTTATCCATCTCTGTTGAAGATTGTGTACACCTTCTTAATTGTCTTTTAATATGGTCTTTAAAATTTTTATATGTGATACATAATGACATTAGAATAATGCATAATGAAATTAGAATAATGCAGTTGTATAGTGAATACCGAGTTTAATAAATATAATTTACTCACTGGAGAATAAGGTCCACTTTTCTACATTTGGTCAGGGCATGATGTTGTGCTTGTAATTTCTCAATTAGAAAAAGTATCACATATTCAAAATCATCCATTGGTGTTCCAACAAGTGAAAACAAAGTGTCTAGGAGTAAAATTTGATGGCCAATTGAAGACTGTTTCTACTACATCCAAATACTTGGAGTGAAATATTAAAACCTTTTTAGCTCAGTAATCTTCAACTATTAAGCCCTCTAGTTATGCCCTGTTTTGAACTTATGACTTCAACTTCCCTAAGAGCCTATTAAACACATTGCATTATATGCCATATTTGAAATTAAAATGATTTGAAACAATAACAAATAATTCAAGAAGCATTAACTATCTCTCTATAGGGTATATCTATCGGTAAAGGATGCGATGTCCAAGTTTGGCTTATTCAGTTAAGTGTACAATTAAATGAACCATGATTGTAAAGAATGAAGGCATGAATAACATCTCTAAATGACACAATGTGAGAAAAACTCTATTATAAAGCTAGTTAAGTTCATTCATATTTAACATTTTATTACATAATTGTTTGAAAAATGAGCATAGGTTAATTATAACTTTCAACACTTGCTTGGGGAGTATTTTTCTCATGGCTAAGGATAAGAGCTACTCTATAAGAACATGTAAGTCGTAACTTTTCATCATAGTTTTCAAAACTAGATCGAACTGGGCAATTCGACTAGTTTGATTAGGAACTAGTCTTTGATCTAGTTTGGTTAGTCTAAAAAATCAGTCAGCCAAAAAATTGGTCAAATAAATAAAAAATCCACTGAATTAGTCAAAATCAAATCGGTCAAAAATCAATTTTGAACTAGTTAGTGACATTTTTATTTTTATTTTAATTTTTTTCTTATATAATAGAAGAGTTCATCTTAAATAAATTTGACAGATTAAAAAAAAAGACATTAGAAAGAAGCGAGAGTTGCAATATATAAATTCTTTTTGTAAGAAAAAAGAGAGAATATAAAAGAAATAAAAGGTGATACTTGACTATTTTTTGTGCTTGCTTTCTATTATATTTTATCTCCCACTAACATTTCTCTCAAATAGCAAGGTATTTGGCCAAAATTACTATTTACTATTTATTTTTTTTAGTGATAAGTAGAAATTTCATATAATTTGGGAACTTTAAAAGTTCAGTATTAAATACTCTTAATTTTTAATCATAAGTAGTTTGGTTTCTCAATTAAAAAAATTTCTCTAATATCTTAAGAAATATTAAATTAGTAATTAAATATTTAAAAGTTACCAATATTTATTTGTTACATTAAAATTTTAAAATATAAAATTTTAAAAAAATATATTTAATTATTATCGATTTGACCATGATGTGACCAATAAACTATGAATCGGTGCTTTTACCTGTTTAATGACCAGTTCAATTTTAAAGACATTGCTTTTCATTCCTTTAATCTTACATTGTCTCAAATCAATACATTTGGAAATGTTACTTGAATAACCATTTGGCTCAATCATATTGTTTAAAGTTATAAGAAAGATATCCTTATTTGCATTTGTTAATGTGAATAACATGAGGGAATATCTATCACTGTCATCTACCCAAAGATTAAACCTAATGCCCATTTCTTACAAGTCTTTCTATGCGTTTAAGTAATCTTTTGATTGTTCAAACTCATTTAGCAAAGCGAATAGCATATTGTCATATATGTTTTTCTCAATGTCCATTGTAACAATCGGGAAAAAGAAAAGAAAAGGGAAAAGAAAGGAAGTGAAATCTGGAAATTTTCGGAAGTCAGAATTTCTGCCAAGTCCTCTCGCAACAGCGAGAAACAGTCTCGCTACAGCGAGAGAGCTAGTTCGCAATAGCGAAGGCGATTCTAGCTATAGCGAGTGCTGGTAGCAGCCCATACAAAAACCAGAGAGTTGCCCGCTGTAGCGGTGCCATAGCGAGAGTGAAGTCTGGAACTGACGCGATTTCGCTATAGCGAGTGGTAAATCTCGCCATAGCGAAGGGAACTGGCACGAGCTCGCCGTAGCGAAGGTTACACCTCGCCATAGCGAAGCCAGATTACACGAGCTCGCTATAGCGAAGGTTAGTTTTCGCCGTAGCGAGAGTCGGTCCGAAAGAGAGTAAATAGCGAGATTTAGACTTCATTAAACGCCCAAACTCATTTCTTCTCTCATATCTGCCCTAAGCTTCGACCCAAAGAGAGAAAAGAGGCGTGGAGAGTGTGAGAGATCAAGAGAAGGAGGAAGATCAAGGGAAAGGTAAGGTAACTTCTCCCATTTCTTCTTAGAACTCTGATCCCCTCCCTTTGCCCTCTCTTTTTGTGGTTTTAATTGTGAAAATGGTTGCATTTTGAGCATGGGTCAGAAGAGGGAAAGTGAAAAATTTAAATCCTTGAGTTTCTTTGAAAATGTGGTTTTCCACTACCATGGGAGCTTGAGAGAGAAAGGGTTAATGGCATTCTAGAGAGAGAACCCTAGGTTGTGTGTGATGGAGGGTTGCTCTAAATTAAATTACAAGAGAGTAATTGCATGCTTTTGGTGTGTCTAGGCTCAAGTAAAACACTTACATCAAGGTGTGTTTGTGGACCTAAGGAGGGAAAGGAGAAATTGAAAGGAAAAGCTTGTGTTGGCTTTGGCTCCAAAGGTAGCTCTCTCTTTCACTCTTTCTTGTAGCATTCTTGGTTGTAATAGTCATTGTATGATATGTATATGCTGAATGTGTGGAATATGCCATATGCTATTGCTTTGATGCATTGAATGTCAATATGCTTGTATGTTGAAATGTGAGATTGCTCGGGTGAGGTGGTGCCGAAAGTCCCATGAGATGGGTGAGGTGAAGCCGAAAGTCCCTTGAGATAGGTGAGACAAGGCCAAAAGTCTCAAACGAGTGAGGCCAAGTCAAAAATCCTTATACTCGGGTGAGGCCATCCAAAAGTCCCTAAACTCGGGTGAGGCTAGACCAAAAGTCCCTGGAACCCATTTTTGGCATTGTTGTGAATTCCATAGCATGTACATTATGTGTTGGATGTTTGAGAATAGCTAAATGCTTATTCACATGCTTTGACTTGTTATATGCCTTGATTGCTTGCTGGATTGAGTGCATGAGCTACTGAGATTCCCTGAATCTCACCCCTTTCCCCTCCCAACTAATATGCTAGGTGGAGCTCAAGGAGAACCGAGCACCCACCAAGGAGCCTAGGAGCATGCATAGTTAGAGATATTACTTTCTTTTGATATTTTGATGTAAATATGATGTAAAGTGGTGCCAAATGAAGATGTGCCCACTATTTTTGAGATGTAAAGGTTGTACCAAATGTAAATGTATGAAAGGATATTGTATGAACTATGTTATAGCCAAATGAATGAAAATGAGGGTTTAGCCCCTTTTGTAGAATGAATGAAATAGTGTATATTTGGCCGTAGCATAGCGAGATTTGGATGTATGATGATTTGTATCATATGGACATGTTAGATATACTAGTCTTATGCTTTTGAACTTGTCCATGTGGAGTGAAAATGTGTGAGAGGCTATCTAGAACCGTTTTGGACCTATGGGGTGCCAAAACCGGTAAATTTGAGAGCTTCGTCAAAGTATGACCGGATGAGCTCCGTTTGCCATGAAATTTGGTATGCCTCTAGAGTTTGTAGAAAGCTTTTTGAGAAGCTAAAGTGGGTAATATTCGGAGGATTATAGAATATTTGGGGAATTGTTGAATTTGGGAGAATTTAATGGATTGGTCATGTACTGTTCATCTAAACCAGAAAATGAAATCTGTGGCACTTTTAGACCAAATGGATTCCAAATGTGGTGAAATTTTATACACATAAACTAGAAAACCAAAGTGACTTGTAGGAACTGGAATCACCTAAATCGGAGGTCTGTAGAGAGAGATTGAACTGACTGAAGTTCTGTATCAGTATCAGGGAGCTTTCCTAACCCCCATCACTGTTCCATCGATTTTCGAGGTGTAGGAGCTACTAAACTGATCTGGACTTATTTTTCTCCTCTAGTAGACATCCGTAGCTTTCCAAATTGGTATAATGTGCCCAGATTGAATTTTTTTGGATTTAGTTATGAATTTTTGAAAGTCATGACAGCAAGCTGCACCAGAAACAGTGACAGCTGGACCTTCCTCCCATTTTCGACGTCAAACATGGTCCAAACGATGTGTTTGTGGTTAGGAATGATTTTTAGTGTAAATTTGACACTTAGAGCTTTCCAAAAAGCTAAAGTTTACTAGATTCCCATTTTTTCACAATTTCTTATGATTTTCCAAACTTAGAGCCAGAATATGACTTTTGGGCCCAAGTGAGAAAATGTAATTTTTATGGTTTTCGGCTCTATACCCGTGGCTTATGGTTTGTTTCATGCTATGTATGAGTTGTATATATGGAGTTTGAGTTGAGGATGCTTGAGATGGGTTCACAGGACCCACGGGGTGAAAGATGAGTATATGAAACCCCAGATCATAGCATGTAAATGCCACGGGAGAGTAGTGACTCTTTGGAAATCATATGGAACCGAGCCTATGGAGAGCCCTCTTCTGGTTTCGGCCTTTTCAAATCCAGAACCCTCTTCTGACTAGCCGTCGTCACAGTAGGCATGATAACTTGCAAGTTCGTCTCAATCACCCTACTGACCTCCACCAGAGTATTAAACTTCCTGATCTGCTGTGGAGTGACTCTGTCGCTAATCAGGGGCCTCAAACTAGTCTCAAACTGCTCACATCTCCAGGGTTCATCATCATACCTCTGGAGGTAAGAGGAATACCGAGACAGCTCTATAAACTTGGCTACATACTGGTCCACAGTCATCTCATCAGTCTGTCTCAAACTCATGAACTCCATCTCTTTCTTCTTCCTCACTGAACTTGGGACATACTTCTCATAAAATTCAACCAAGAATGTCTCCCAAGTGATCGGTATGTTCTTGGTTTCCATAAGAGGTTTCGCACTCTCCCACCATCTATCAGCCTCCTTTTCTAGCATAAAGGTGGCTAACTGGGCTTTCTGCTCAGTGGTACAATTCATCACTGAGAAGATTTTCTTAAGCTGCATCACCCAAGCCTCCGCCTTATCCGCATCCAATTCCCCGTCAAATGAGGGTGGATTGTTCTGCCTGAACTGTTTTAATACTTTTTGGATAGGCGCCTGGGTCTGTGGAGCAGCAGGCTCCTGGGGAGGTACAGGTGGAATGCTGGATGTAGATGGTTGAGGTCCAGAGGCATCTCTTCTGACTTCTTCTTGCCTAGCCAGGGTGTCTTGCAAGTGCATGATCATATCATGCTGCTGCTGGGCAATGTATCTCTGTTGCTCCAGCATCTCTTGGTGCTGGCCCATCATGGCCTCATACCGGTCAAGTCTATCCATGATGGCCTGCAGAGGAACCCTAGTCTCAGTAGGAACCTCTGGCTCATCTCTCTGAGCTCTGGGCAGTCTACCTCTGCCTCTGCCTCTACCCCTGCCCCGTCTAGTCTCAACCATGTCTGAAAGAAATAGCAATCCTCAGTTCACCACACTATCACAAATACATATGCATAAGGATGCTACAACTTCCATGACCATTCACACCAAATACAAGCAATTCACATACTTCAAGAGCCTAACATCGAGCAAAAGTGCCTGAACCGTCGCTCTGATACCAAAAACCCCACAGAGCCTCCAACAGTATTGTCCCTACTTGCGGCTCCCTGTGGATTCCCACGTGGCAAGGGTTTTGTCCTTTGGGCCGATCCGCCATGTAGGGATCCGCACCCAAAAGCGCGCTGTTGGTGGGGAGAGTTTCGCTCCCACTTATAAGGCCTTAGCCCCAGGTCTTCCTACCCGATGTGGGACATTACATTATACCAATACCCCACAGAGCCTCCAACAGTATTGTCCCTACTTGCGGCTCCCCGTGGATTCCCACGTGGCAAAGGTTTTGTCCTCTGGGCCGATCCGCCATGCAGGGATCCGCACCCAAAAGCGCGCTGTTGGTGGGGAGAGCTTCGCTCCCACTTATAAGGCCTTAGCCCCAGGTCTTCCTACCCGATGTGGGATATTACATCCATCATGTCAAGATTGTGGTGTATTAAATGGTTTTCCTAATAAGGATGCTTAAAAATATACTCTTCTTATACCATTATAACTTGTCACTATCTACACTATTAGTTCCACGAGGTCTTCTTACTTAACTTTCAACTTTCAACTTTTAACTTTCATCTCTTGTCCAAATATAACATCAATATTCTTAAGTTGTCTTAAGTTTTTTGAGCCTATTAATGTTATTGGAGAATTTCTCTTCTATTTTTTTCCATCAAAGTGACCCAAAGCTAATCTAAATTTATGTCTTAGGTCCTGAAAATATCGATGCCTCATAAAACACCACTTTTGACTATGAGAAAGTTGTAAATAAGTTAAACCAAAGTTGTAAGATAAACATGCTAACTCAATATGCATGTTTTACCTAGATAATGTTCCAACCCCTGGAAAATTGCTAATGGTCTACATCACAGTTGCACACAGATTGAAGACTTCACCAGTGTAAGAATTAAAGGTCTTAACTCCCACATTTCATAAATCTATTAGTTTTTCTATTAGTCATTGTAGGTAAACAACTATATCATTCCCTGGTGTTCACTTTCTTGGAATTATCATTGAAAGAAGGAAAGAGCTTTTTTTTATACACATCTACAAAGGAAAACTATAAACCATAAGAACTATGAGCTATATGCTGTAACTTGTACTCAAAGTGTCAAACAGATTGAAACCATAAGTGGCCAATTCCTAAGGTGTGAATTACAAGGATATGAAGTGAGCTAAGGATTCTTTATGTCAAATCTCTTCTAAGTTTCAGAGTCCCTCAAGTGCCTCATCATGCTATCATTGTTCTTATCTATAGTATTCCATCTCATATGCTTAGTCATCTTAGAAGACATTAATAGTCTTTGCAACAGTGGCTTCAATGAAAGTATCTGAGTATTTTTGCTAACTTTTTTGTTTTTCTTTCACCCTTAATCTTTGGTTTCCATCTACATGTTGCACTTTTTATATACATCTTTATTTTTATCTTCCCTCCAACATAGCATGTAATCATTTTGGTATACACAAATTTTGGTGTAGTTAAGACCTAATTTATTAATAGTTTTCTTGGCCTTATAGAAAGAATATGGAGTATTTTCATGTTTAAAGCATTAGTCAACAACTCCAATATCATTGACATAGCTTTGTTAATTCAACATAAACACCTAATATGGTACAACTTCATTAAAAGAGACAAATTTGAATACATCTTGCAAATTTCATACAAATTCTATTGACTATCACTAAGTGACTCATAAAACCTTTTCGCATCATCATTTATCCTTTGGTTTGATGGTGGAATTGGACCATTAACCTCATCCACCCTTTTGTTTTCATAAACCCTAAATGTATCTTGAACTATGTCTTGCATAAGATCATCCCTAGAACATGTTCTTCTTTCATCTGTGGCCTTGACTGAGGCTTTATAGGATGTTCATATAAGTCCCTCCCCATGCCTATCCTAAAAAGTATACCTTTATGGGAATAATTTAAGAATCAATTGGTTACGCACATCTTTTTTAACATGTCATTTCTTAAACTGATGTTTAAGACATAAGTATATTATTCTATTCTCAACACTCCCATTGGCAAATGCAAAATCTTGGAATCCATATAGCCCATATAAACATTTCTAGGTATTCTGGGGTTTAACAATCCAAGACCTAACCATTTCTGAAACTAAACAAAATTCATTAATTATTTAGCATTTAAAAAGGAATGGCCTTACTATGTATGTGTTTATATAATTTATAAACCAATAAGACTTAAATTTTATTTAAAGATTAAAGGAAAAAGAAAACAACCACCAAGTAATTATATGCAATGACAAGGGTATGTAGAAAGGAACCTTCTCTTAAGTTATTTACTTGACATGTTTAATGAAAACAGTAGGTGAGAGATTTATAAAGGCACATTTATACAAGGTATTATGTGATATTAATTTTGTATAATTTTTAAAATTTTTTATTTAGAAATAAGGTTTAACAATAATATTGTTAATATTACTCACCTTTTTATCATTAATCATATAATTAAAATTGCTAGTTTATGCTATGATAACTAATTCCATAAATCATTTCTTATATAATCAAGCATAGGCTAACCATAATTTGAATATAACCACCCTCCATTAAAGGCTCATTATAATTCATATAGGTTTTGTAGGTTACCAAGTAGGTTTTGAACCTATACTCTTAAATCCAATTGTTTTCTATTCTTGAGGTCCTTAATTAACTCAATTTAATCAATTCAATTTGTTAATTAACACTCTCTAAAATAACTTCAAAAGAGTAAGCATAATAACTATTTATAAATGGCTAAGGATTAGTCTAGGCAGAAAATGATGATACTATTTAATACTTGAAGAAAAGAATGGGGACAACCTAAAAACTTTCAAACAAATTGGCCTACTTATTACAAACTATAAGAAGTTGTTATAGGCAATTTGCTCAGTTAACCACCTAAGTTGCCCTTCAATCCTCCTTTTAGGACACAAATATCTCAAATTAGAGAAAATGGTTATAACCCTTGCCAAATTTGTTCAAACATAATATGAATGGCATGTTTAACTTATTCAAACTATGAAAGCTCTAAGGAAGTACAAATACCAAATTTGACCACTCAAACCCCTTTTTTAATCATAAAGACTATGAATTCATGTTATACCACCTTATGCAACTAATTAACAAGATTAACTTCTCCAACAAAACATTTATTTTTGTAACAATCGGGAAAAGGGAAAAGGAAAAGAAAGAAGAAAGGTGAAAATTTTGAAATAAACTCGGGTGAGGCCATCCAAAAGTCACTAAACTCGGGTGAGGCTAGACCAAAAGTCCCTAGAGCTTACTTGTGGCATTGTTGTGATTTCCATAGCATGTACAACATGTATTATGTGATTGAGAATGGTTGGATGCTAAATTGCATGCTTTGACTTGTTATATACCTTGATTGCTTCCTTGAATGAGTGCATGAGTTACTGAGATTCCATGAATCTCACCCCTTCCCCTCCCAACTTAACATGCTAGGTGGAGCTCAAGGAGAAACAAGTGCACACCAAGGAGCCTAGGAGAATGTTAGATGGATGATAGCTTTATTTTGGTCTTTTGATGTAAAATGGTGCCAAAAATGAATATGCACCCACTCTTTTTGAGATGCAAATGTTGTAACAAGTGTAAATGTATGGATATATAATGTACAAACTATGTAGAGAGCCAAATTAATTGAAATGTGGGTTTTGCCCTTTTTGTTGAATGTATGTGATAGTGTCTTTTTGGCCGTAGCATAGTGAGTTTAGAATGTATGATGATTTGGACTACTTGGACATATTATATAGACTATTTGCATGCTTTTAAACTTGTCCATGAAGTGTGAAAACGTGTGAGAGGCCATTTGGACCCATTTTGGACCTTTTGGGTGCCAAAATCGCTAAATTTGTGAGCTCCATCAAAGTATGACCAAACGAGCTCTTCTTGTTATGAAATTTGGCATGCCTCTAGAGTTTGTAGAAAGCTTCTTGGAAAGCTAAAGTGGGTAATATTTAGAGGTCTAGAGAATATTTGGTGAATTGTTGAATTTGGAAAAATTTAATGGTTTGGTCATGTACTGTTACCATAGATCCGAAAAGAAATCTATGTCATACATAGACCAAACGGTGGCCAACTGTCATGAAATTTTATACACATAAACTAGAAAATCACAGTGACCTATACCAACTGGAATCACCTATATCAGGGGTCTGTAGAGAAAGAACGAACCTTCTGAAGTTTTATATCAGCATCAGGGAAGCCATCTGACCTCCGTTACTGTTCCATCGATTTTCGGGGCCTAAGGGCTGCTGAACTAATCTAGACTTATTTTTTTCCTCTAGTAGACATCTGTAACTTTTCAAATTGGTATAGTGTGCCCAGATTGGATTTTTTTTTGGATTTAGTTCTGAATTTTCGAAATTCATGATAGTAAACTAGGCCAGAAACAAGGACAGTTGGACCTCTATCTTATTTTCGATGTCAAACATGGTCCAAACGTTGAGATTATGATTGGGAATTATTTTTAGTGTAAAGATAACACTTAGAGATTTCCAGAGAGCTATGGTTTACTAGATTCCCATTTTCCTATAATTAGTTATGATTTTCCAAAGTTAGAGCCAAAATATGACTTTTGGGCCCAAGTAAGAAAATGCATTTTTCTGGTGTTTGGCTCCATACCCGTGGCTTATGGCTTGTTTTATGCTATGTATGAGTTGTATAAATGGAGTGTGAGTAGAGAATGTGAATGATAGGTTCACAGGACCCACGGGGCAGAAGATGAGTGTATGAAACCCCGTTTCATAGCATGAAAATGTCACGGAATGGTAGTGGTTCTTTGGAAATCATATGGAACCAAGCCCAGAGGGAGGCTAGATAGTGGTAGTAGATTATGGTGTTACAATTTTCCCTCACTAAAAATGTCCTAATTTAGCATTTATCCATATATATGCTTCTCATATTCATCAATGTTTTTAAAACCGTATTAAACCGGTGAAATAATTAGTTCACTATTCATTAGTTGAACCGTGGTCGAACCGATAATAATTAAATATATATTTTTAAATTTTATATATTAAACTTTTAATATAACAAATAAATATAAGTAAATTTTAAACATTTGATTATTAACTCAATATTTTTAAAAATGTTTGAGAGATTATTTTTTAATTGAAAAACAAAAACTACCCATAATTAAAAGTTAACAGTATTTAATATTAAATTTTTGGTGTTCTTAAATTGTATTAACAGTATTTAATATTAAATTTTTGGTGTTCATCATGCATTTCATAAACATCATATAACTCATATGGCCAATCGTCACAATATCTGTAATGCATTTCCTAGTTCTATAAGTGGCCAAGCCTATAAGTTGATTATCTAATAGAAGTTGCTATAAACAAGTTTTAAAGAGCTATGGTGAACAACATAAACTAATAACCAAATCCTATATGTGGCCACTTGATCTACGAATTCTTTTAATTCAATGGGCATCCCAGAAACACAAGTGGAGGAGAGGTAAAGAGGATTTGAACTATGGTTTTCAAAATAATACGTGGATATGAATAGATCTAAAAATAAATTTAATACAAAATAAAATCACATGTCTATATTTTAGAAGTGTTATGGATATGAACAAAATCTAAACAATTGGTGGTATGGCTTGCTTATAATGAAGACAAAAGTGAGAAACACCTTACTTGAAACAAAGAAATAGGAGATGCAGTACAAAGCTAATGGAAAAAGCTTAGGAAGGTCACGAACAACTAGTCAAGTAATGGGCCTGCCACTGTCGCATGTTTCTATTAGCTTGGATCACCATCCTCAGTTTAAGCACCTTTGGTGGGCATTGGAGAAAAAGGGAGCTTTCGATGTTAGTGGGTTCGAGGCTTTTAATAGAGAATAATGGGTCAGAGCTTTTGATGGAGAAGAAGGGTTTGTCAATAAAGAAGAAGGGTTTGAATATGATAATGGGTGAGGGCTACATGCATGAGTAAAATGTTATTGGGCTTAACCACAGTTTAAAAGATCCATGGTTAAGTTATGGTTTGACCACAATTAAAAAAAACATTGTTGGGCCATTAAGTTTTGACCATGATTTTAAAAAATTATGGTTAAGTCTTAACGGTTTAACCATGGTTCTAAAAACTATGGTTAAGCCATTAAGTCTTAACTATGGTTTTAAAGAACTGTGTTTAAGCTTTAATGGTTTAACTATGGTTTTGAATAACTATAGTTAAGATTTTGTCTTAACCATACTTAGGAAACCCATAGTTTTGCCATAATTTTCTTAATTGTAGTTAAGTTACCTTCACAATGTCTCTTTTTTTTTTTTTTTTTGGTAGTGTGCACATGTATAGATATGTCAAAGTGAAAGGTAGTAATAATTTTATTAGCTCAACCACACTCCATATAACCAAAAAGAGGGGGAAAAAATAAAATGAAACACTAGAGTCCCTATTTCCCCATCTTGAGTTGAGATGGTTAAAGCTCTTTCTTAATTTTCTTTTTTGGTTGTACATAAATAATCTGAATAATATAGATTAACAACTTTTGATTTGGTAGATTTTGTTAAAAAATATATTAGTATAAGATACTTTCGGAATGATATGATGATTAACATGGTTAGATCTCTTGGAATTAATAAGGGCGACATGCTATGAGAACTTAATTAGACCAATGTCATCTTTATTCCTTAATCTAATTCTCCGATGTTAAGTTTGTTATTCATCAAGCTAATGGATGCTTCCATGTTTTTACGACAACATTTTAATTAGCAACAATCTGGCTACTTAGAATATGCAAAGGTGAGCTCTTGTGCAATAAGTGTTAACCAGACTTCGTGACTCCTTCACATCATACAAGAAAGTAATAAGTACTTGGAAAGATATCAGTGTGGCAGTTTGGAGAAAATATTAATATTTTTTTTAGCTATTCCAAATGATTACCATAAGCTTGTTCAACTCAGAGCCAAAACCTTAAATTTTCTATGTTAGAATTAAGTTGTAAAATTAGATTTAAAAACGTATTATATACTATACAAAAATTTAGGATTTATTGAAAGCTACACAAGGAGAGGAGTGCTTAACTTACCTGGCTGTCATAAATCTTACTCTTTTCATTCTCTATAAAATTTGAAATTTAGACTTGTTTGGAAATATATGTCTTACTTTTATATTGCTAAATTTCCACTATTAAATATTTTTTCACATAAAACATTTTGGTATGAGAAATTAATTGCTTTAAGTATAATTTTGTATCAAATTTATAATGAATTGATAAGTGCAAGAAGAGGTAAAAAAAAAAAAAGGATATTGTGAAAAAACTATTTCTCTACTTTTAAGTCTTTTTACCAGGATATAAAAGTAAATTCCTAACATTAATTATTTCAAAATTATATATGTTATACAAAGATCTTCAAAAAAAAAAAAAGAAATTTAATAATAATACAAGAGAAGTAATAATTTTTCTTTTGGGTGACAAAGCTTAAACATATAATTTTAATTGGGCTTCTATTTAAAGTCCAATTTTAACCTAACGAGCTTGGTAAGAAGCTTCACCTTAATAAAATAAAGTCACAAGAACTATATAACAAGTAGCACCACACAATTGGTTAGTCTTGACACCCCTCTTTTTTTTTTTCTTTTATGAAAAAAAAAATGTAGTTAAAGATTTCAAATTAAAAATATTTATACTAAAAGATCTTAAATTTAAAATTATTTTGAATGATTCAAGAACCAAAAATTTGAACTACCCAAAAAAGATACAGTTTAGCACTCTAAATTAGAATTTTTTGTCCTTATATCCTTTAAGATAATTTTAAAATTTAAAGTTCTTTATTATAAATATATTTAATTTAAGGTTTTCAACTATAATTTTTTCTTTTTTTTATTTTGTCCAAAAAGATGTCAAGATTAACCTACTAGATAAGGCTACTTGTTATATAGATCATGTGAAGGGTTATATATGAAAGACTAAAATTTGCCATTGTGTTATTAATAAAGTCAAAATAATCCCATTCTTAACATTTTCTTATATTGACTTGATTGATTTGGTTCTTTGATATGAATTTGATGTTAGTTGGCTTCTGAACATTGCCAACAAACAAGCAACATTCTCCATATAGTAGTCTAAATATTATGGCATCATGGTTGAATATTGCAAAATAAATGGCATTTTGATGGAAAGTGTCGTTAGTTTATTGCCTATAAATATAGGGTCCCCAAGCTTATTTTTTACACTACAACACACCATCATTCAATAAAATGCTAGAACTCAAAAGCTTCCTTATAAGTAAAGAATGACTATAACGTATTTTGGCAGATTTCCAAAACTTGCAATGGCTAAAAGCCTTTTTTTTTTTTAGCATTTTCTAAGATGTAATTGTGTTTTGTATATCCATTTAGATTTTTATTGGGCATTAGAGCCTAAATAGCCTCTGTTTTGCACATTTTAAAAACTAAAAAATAATGTGTTATTCCTGTTCATTTTGGGGTTGCTTCATACATGGAGTTTTTCATCCTTTTGAAATCATTAATACTTTTCCCATTTAATAATAACCATTTCGGCTTTGGAGCATAAAAAAATTCGAGGTCTAGAATGGAAGATATAGTTAGGTTATGTGTTAGGTCCGGACAAATTTGGGTTAGGTTAAACTGACTAGTATGAAAGTTGAAGGACATTTAACTGACAGGTTGTTTTGTTTCTTGCTACTTACGGTATCTCGACATGTCGTAAATCTCCTTATGTTTTGGCATTACATGAAATCATGTTGTTTTGTTTAGACTTCATAACTTAAAAAAAAAGGGAGAATTATAAAGGAGGACCTAAAGTTAAAGAAATTTATTTTGAAATACCTGTTACCACTGGGTTCAACTATTTTTTGTTAAAATCAATAGTAATCAACTCTAAAACAATAGTAATAAGTCTTTCAAAGTAAATATTTGTAACTCTGGGTCTTTAAACATAATTCTAAAAAAAAAGGCTATGAATAAGGATTATTTTATAATATTTCCAAATCTCACACATGGGCCCACAATTTAACATCATGAAATCAATTATGTATTGGTAGTGCCATGGACCATTTTGAAAGCACCATTATAGGTTAAAAAGCACAAAAGGTGGGTCCATTTTTGAACTCTTCTGCCAATTATTATAATAGGCTAGATTGGGATATCCTTGGAATATTTTTATGGGCCAATAATGATTTGAGAATATTATTTTAGGCTAACATTGAATTCAAAGGCTACAAAAAAAAAAAAAAAAACTATTGAAGTCATTGTAGATGTAGGCCTTTACTAGACTTTGGCTTTAGTTCATTATTTCTAGTTTAGGCAAAATAATTTTAATTTGAAATGGGCCATTTTTTTTTATTGTTTTAGGACTGATGTTTAGTTTAAATTTTGCCTATAATTATTTTTACATGCAATGTGGTGGTCCAAATTTTGGGTGGCCTTTCATGAATAGATTGTCGACAGATTTATTAATGGGCCAATTATAGCATGTTTTTTATTGGCATTTTAGCCATAGATTATGCACTTGATTGTCCAAAAATTTTGTATATATTATGGTGCCTTTAAGTTTATGCCTAATATTTAAAGAGTATTTTTAGGCATTATTTTGGCACATTTAGGTTAAATCAATAAGGAGAATTTTGATTAATTAATTGGTTACATTTAGTCTAGTTGATTAATTAATTAATTATTTAATTCTCATTATACTAAGCTTGTTTATGCATATATGTTTAGCTATATACATGCATTAAGTTAAGATTTATATGCCATATGATTAGCATAATTTTGGTTTAATTATAGTTTAGCCACAATACCTTTAATTCTTTTAAAATTATATATTAAGTGTTATAATCATATAAAGGAAAATGCCATCAAGTTGTAATTAATCATGATTGATATGACGAGCATTATTCCATAGGAATGTTTTCATATTTTCTATGATTAATTAGGGTGAAATAGCAAATTTTCCTTTACCTTAATTTACCTATAGGAATTAAGATAGAGGATATAGTTTGCTAGTTTCACCATTTTCATACATCAATCTAATTAAACAAAAACTAAGTCTACACATAGTTTTATTTGTTATTAGAACCATGGTTTGAAAGACATGCTTTCAATTGGCAAAACATGTCATTTGGAATATTTAATTACCTTAAATTACTAACATAACATATAAATTTTGTGTAACTCTTCAACCCTTTAATATTTAACTTTCAAGTTTTTGAATTGACTGGTGATAATAAGATATATAAGGAGAAAATACTTCTTCTATTAGGGTAGATTAATGTTAATAATGTAATTAGAAAAGATGAACTGTCTAAACCTATAGATACTAGTAGTGCATTTGTTGTAACCCTTTATGAATGTTAGGAGTAATCAAATCACCTCAGCACAATGTATATCAAAACTAAAATATCTATTAGTGTTTGTGGGTTTATCAGAGAGCATTGAAATGTCTAAACCTTGCTCAAAGCTATTGATGAATAGTTCAAATCCTTGGATGAGGCTTTAACAAGCACATTAATGATAAGATTACCATCTATGAGGCTTACTAGCATAAAAGGTGTGTGAGAACACATCATTCAGATGAAGGATATAGTAACTTAATTGAAAAATTTTGAGGTTAAGATGTTTGAGTCTTTCCTCATGCACTATATCCTGAATTTTTTACCACATCAATATGGGCCTTTCAAAATCTCTTACAATACATATGAGGAGAAATGCTTAATCAATGAACTTTTAATCATGTGTGTATAGAAAGAGGAAAGGCTTATAGTAGAGATGAGAAAAAGTGTACATATGACAACATAAAGAAAGAACAAGAGATAAGCTAAATCAAAGGGAAAGGGCAAGGCACCTATCCAAGCTACCATAAAGAAACAGTCTAAGTGTTTCTTCTACAAAAAGAAAGAACACATGAATAAGGACTATATCAAATTTAAGGCTTGGCTAGAAAAGAAAGGCAACTCAATTTCACTATTTTGTTATAAATCTGATATGGTAGATGTAAGTAATAACACATGATGGATTGATTCTAGTTCCATAATTCATATCTTTAATATCTTCCAAGGGTTTTTAAATAAAGGAAGCAAGTGGGCAATAAGCAATACATCTATTTAGACAACAAGATAGGCTTACTAGCAAAAGTTATAGGAACCTATAAATTAGTTTTAGATATTAGATTTGGTTTGATATTGAAAAGGACTTGTTATGTACCAAGTTTCTTTATAAACTTGATTTCTATTTTAAAACTTGTACTCTATAAATACTTTTTTGAATTTTTGAATAATATATTTAAGTTATTTTATAAATCTAATTTTGTTAATAATGGTACAATTTTTTATTGTCTTTTCTAAATTCAATTACAAGACAATACATCTAATGATTCAATACATATTTCTAATAGTATAAGTATTAAGAAATGTGTTATTAATAAAAATTCCTTTATGTTGTGACACCGTAGGCTAAGTCATATCTCAATAAAGAGGGTTAATAGATTAGTAAACGATGTAGTACTTAGTATACTCGACTTTATGACTTTGATGCCTGTATAGATTATATTAATTGAAAATAGACTAATAAGACCAAGAAAGGTGCCAAGAGGAGTTTTACCATATTAGAAATCATATATATAGACATTTGTAGTCTACATTTAGACTCTAGTGGCCAGAAATACTTTATCACCTTTTTAGATGATTACTCATGATACATGTATTTCTATCTATTGAATAATAAAAATGAGGCACTTGATGCCTTTAAAGTTTTTAAGGCAGAAGTAAAGAAACAATGTGATAAACAAATTAAGATAGTGAGATCAGATAAAGGTGGTGAGTATTATGGTAGATACATTGAAGATGGGTGGGCACTGGATCCATTTGCAAGATTTCTTTAAGAGTATAGAATTGTTGCCTAATACATCATACTTGGGTCTCTAGACTAGAATAGTGTGTTTAAAAAAAGAAATCAAACATTGTTGGACATAATGCAGAGCATGCTTAGTAGTTCCAAGCTTCTTAAGATCTTGTGGACTGATGCCTTTAAGATGGCTGTGTATATTCTTAATTGGATTTCAAACAAGGCTATTTAAAATATGCCATTTGAGTTATTTATAGATTAGAAACTAAGTTTAAGACATATGTGTGTTTAAGGATGCCCATATATGGTTAGAATTTACAATCCACAAGAGAAGAAGCTAGACCCGAGAACCATTAGTGGCTATTTCATTAGGTATGCTGAAAGGTCTAAGGGATAAAGATTTTACTATCCATCTTATAACACTAAGATTGTAGAATCAATAAGTGCAAAATTTCTTGAAAATGACTTCATTAGTAGAAGCAATCAAACTTAAAACTTAGATTTTGAGAATGATTAATTAGGTACTTAAACTTCCATATCAAGTGATACATTGGTTGTAATCTATGGCCCTCAAGTACAATCAATCATTGAGAATCCACAACCTATTAACCATAACTTAGTTAATCCGATTGTTGAACAATTACTAGAAACTGTTAAGCAACCAATTAAGGACATGCTTCCTAAAAGGATGCTAACTCAACATTAAGGAGATCAACTTGGATAAGGAGGTCAACAATTCTTAATGATTATGTTATATATCTACAAGAATCTTACTGCAACATAGGAGACAAAAATGATCCCTAGACATTTTCACAAACCATCAGTTGTAGAGAATGTAAACTGTGGCACAATGCTATAAAGGAAGAAATGGATTTTATAGCATCTAATATAGTCTAGAATCTTGTTGAGTTGCCTAATGGTTCTAGGGCCATTCGTTGTAAATGGGTTTGTAAAATAAAAAATGACTCATTAGGTAACACCGAGAGATATAAAGCAAGACTCATGGCCAAGGGATTCACTAAAAAGAAATAATTGATTATATGAAGATATTTTCTCCTGTATTTAAGAAAGATTCCTTACATATGATAATGGCATTAATTGCCTATTTTGACTTGGAATTGCATTAGATGGATATGAAGATGGTATTCCTTAATAGAGATTTAGAGAAAGAGGTATATATGAAACAACTTGAACGATTTTCCTCTGGTGCTAGTAAGCACTTGGTATGTCAACTTAAGAAATCTATATATGGATTGAAATAGGCCTTTTACCAAATGGTATTTTAAGTTTCAAGATGTTATCTCTTCATTTGGATTTGTGACGAATGTCATATATCAATGTATATACTAGAAGGTTAATAGGAGTAAAATCTATTTTCTTGTGTTGTATGTGGATAACATATTACTTGCAACTAATGATAAAGAGTTATTATATGTGGTGAAATGATTTCTATCTAAGAATTTTGATATGAAGGACATAGATAAGGCATCTTATGTTAATGGCATAAAGATCCATTAGGATAGAACTCAGTATATTTTTAGTCTATTACAAGAAATTTATATTAATAAGGTTTTAAAAGGATTTCGAATGAAGGACTATTCATTAAGTGTAACACTTATTGTGAAGGGTGACAGATTTAATTTGAACTAGTGCTTGAAGAACAATTTAGAAAAAGGGAATAGATGTGTAACATTCTATATGCTTCTACTGTTAGAAGATTAATGTATGCTCAAATTTGTACAAGACTTGATATTATATTCACTGTTAGAATGTTAAGGAAATATCAAAACAATCTAGGTATAGATTATTACAAAGCTACAAAGAAGGTGATGAAGTACCTTAAAGGTACTAAAGACTATATGTTGATGTATAGATATACTAAGAATTTGAGGTAGTTGACTACTTAGATTTGGATTTTTTTGGATGCATTGAGTCATGAAAATCAATTTGAAGATATATTTTCATGTTTGTTGACAAAGTCGTGTCTTGGAAAAGTGCAAAACAGAATAAAACACATTTTAATTGCTACTTTTACCATAGAGGCTAAGTTTATATTTTGTTTTAAAGCAACTTCGCATGATGTATGGCTAAAAATTTTTATATCTAGGCTTAGAATTATGGATTCGATTTCTAGGCCATTAAGGATTTATTGTGATAACTTTTTTTTTGGGCTAAAAATAATAAAAGATGAAGTCGAAGCAAATACATCGACATAAAGTACTTAGCTATTTAAGAACATGTTAAAGAGAATAAAGTCACCATTAAATATGTTAGCATTAAGTTGATGATGGCTAATCCTTTAACAAAAGGCATACCACCATCAGTGTTTAAGGATCATGTATCTAGGATGAGACTTAGTACCATATTAAGTTTTTTATGTATATGTATAATTTGTGATAAAGCTCTTATTTAGTTTGAGTTGTTTTTCTCATCTTAGTGTATACATTTAAGTTTTAGAGAAAAGCAATATTAGGAGGACTCAAAAATAAGTATAAGGTTTATTGATTAAGTTATAATAGATTGATGAAGCAAAATGCATTACAATATATGGAAAGTAATACTCATATATAGAGGCCTTATAGCTATAATTCATGCATTGAGTTTTCTCTTCTTTAAAATACATATTCATGAATTTAGGAAATCATTAAGTCATTTAGACTAAGTGGAAAAATGTTAGTTGACTTTTGAACGTTGCCAACAAACAAGCAACGTTCTCCATATGGTGGTTTGAATATTGTGGTATCGTGGTTGAATGTTACAAAATAATTGGCATTTTAATGGAAAGTGTTGTTGGTTTATTGCCTATACATACAAGTTAGAGCTTGGAAGCGTCCTTGTAAATAAAGAACAACTATAAAGTATTTTGGCAAATTTCCAAAACTTGTAATGGCTGGAGGTTAGTTTTCTTCTGCATTTTTTAGGATGTAATTGCATTTTGTATATCCATTTAGATCCTATTCTTGAATCTTGCCATACTTTTCCTTTTTGGTAAAGCCCTTCGTTACTTTTAAGATAGCTTAATTATATAATCATATCCTTTATTATTATAAATATACACATACATCTTTTAAATTAAAAAATATATAACAACTAAACCTAATTTTAGATTTAACTTTAAGGGAACCTTAGCTTTATTTTCTAAAATATCACATGTTAATCTTTACATATATTAAGTAGTTGTATCAAAGGTCTGGTCTAAATCGTTATTAACTAGTCATGTTTTGATCAAGACAAAGTAGTCCTCTTGTTAAATTAGCTAAAATATTAAAGCCCATCCTAACTCATAAGTTAAATAGGTTGGTTCATTTAAACTTGTATTTTTTTTGGCTAAAAAACTTGTTAAAAATATGTTAAAACTTGTATTTAAATAGGTTAAAATTCGTAAATTGTTACCCACTCAATAAGTCAATTAAATGGGCATTTTAAGATGCTATGTTAAATTCCTTTTATTTACAGGCAAATTGAAAATTTGTGGTTATTGGCAGTAACAAAATGTCCACCCTTTCCCCACCAATCTTTATTGATACTTTCAATGTTTGGATCTAATGTTAAATTTGATACTATTGATATGTTGAGATTTTCCAATACAACATGCATGTAAATGCAAGCAATGGAAAGCATCAAATTTCGAACTGAGATCAATTATAGTACATACATATGTATTTTTTAAGTAGGTCAAAGCATATTTTTAAAATAAAAGGGAAACATGTATAATTAAGATATTTGAATCTTCTTAATTGAAAATAATTTAGAATTAAGATAAGTTGTAGTATTTTTTTTTCTCTTGAGGTCAAAGTATATCTTTTTAGAAAAGGGAGAAGAAGAATAATTAAGAAATTTGAATTCTTTTTTCATATATATATATATATATATACACACACATGTGTGTATGTGTATGTGTGTGTGTGACTTAGCTATGTGAAAATCTTAGTCCTTTATTTTTATTAAAAAAATAAATAGATAAGAGAGTGCCATAATGTCAAAATTAATAAGACCAAAATTTATAGTTTCATTTAGCTGTTTAACTTTTTTCCCTTTCTTTTTTATTCTATTTTTTTTTCTTTCATTATTTTCTCATTGAATTTTCCCTCCTCCAACACCGCACCCTTGCTCTATGCAAAAAGACTTATGACTTAGAGATTAAAAATTTTTGTGCCAAACACTCCCACTTTGTTCAATAGTTCCATTATTCTCATCCTAAACTCCATATACATGCTACATGATTCAAGAATCCTAAAGTCATGGCTCCTTCATGTGTTGTAAAATTTGTTAAATGATGCATGTAGAAAGGCTGTTAAATTAGTTTTATTGATAGTTATAAAATTAGAAGTTATTACGAAGAGTATGTAATTGTTAGCATTAAAAAGATAAATGGACTAGACCAAACCTTGCTGTAATTTAGGCCAAATTATTGAAGGATATTTGCTAGATAAAAGAGTCAAATTGGGCTTTTGAGGCTAAAAATAGGTTATCACATCTTTGGGCCACGTATTTAATGTATTGGATTTTTTCAAAATATTTAAGGAAAATGGCCTAATAATGTATAGCTAGAATATAGGAGAATATATGGGTGCTTCTAAGTAGTTTTTGGCTATGTAATCACATTCATGCAAATTAAAAATTAAGCTTGCAAAAATATTTTAAAGGTAATTAACTAGATCAACTAGAAACAAGGAAAGCTTGTGAGTTACAGAGTATGATTGAAGACCTACTCTTTTAAATTTTTAGGACATGGGTGATAAATCAATTAACGAAGCAATTAGTCAATAAAAAAATCATTTTAATCCTCAAAAAAGTTGATGTGGCTCCTAATTAGTGGGATTATCATGGGCAAAAAATAAGGAAGTAGTGGTTAACATTTTTAGTGGGATTAACAGCTAATTTTAGGCTTATATCATTATACATTTTTTTTTAAACACACATATCTAATCAATCAAATATAAGCCTTTCAATTTTATCTTCTACCTTTATGCCTTTAAATTTCAAAATTTGTTATTTTATTTACAACTTTCTTTGTCGCATTTTATACCTTTACTTTCCTTTGATGCAATTTTCAATAGTAAGTGTTAGTCACTTTCAATTATTCTTCAAACTAGGCATTTTTGATATACCTAGTGTTTTCTAAATCATTAGACATCAAAGGAAAGGTTAATAACTATGATAATAAGAGATTAAGAGTTTAGATAAGATGAAAGGAAAGAGCAAAAAAAGTAAAAGCAAAGCCAAAGTGTCTAAACAAAATAAACCAATATACTAGTGACAAAATCATAATTTTGAGCAAAATTTTTAGAAATTTAAGGAAAATAGTTTCAAATGTCAAACTTAAACTTACTAGAATTTTCAGAAGTTTTAAAAACTATAAGAATTATTAGAATGGTTAAATCCTTGACAGTGTACGGTATAAAGTTTTAGTTGATTGTAACTTTGATTGATCTATTTTGGACTATTTTAAATCCCAAAAATTTTAAAATAAGTTTTTTTAATAAATTAGAGAGTTTTAATTTTCATATGGAATTGACTACATTCGAAAAAGGATACAAAATGAGTCCAAATAGAGGAGTTAAAGTAGAAGGGACATAAAGGAAATTTTCAAATTTGTTTAAAATATCTCTTTCTTCTTTTTAATATGACCATGCCAACTCCTCATTCATTTCCATCGACTTATTTTTAGCTTTAAACAAGACCTATAATGGTGTGAATGAGAGGGAAGAAAGAGAAGAAAAGGGAAGCAAGATAAGCAACAAAATATACATAACTCATCATAAGCTAGTTAGAAACCGTCCTCTTCTCTTCATGCTCTTTCTAATGGTAGTTTTAGTTTTTTGAAAGGGTGAGGTTTGTGGCTGACCTTATGAGGAAAAAAGGAGATTTGAGGAAGCCAATTCTGCCACAAAAAACTATGAGGACAAAGCTTTCAAATGAGATATGCATTAAGCTAGGGAATTTTCTTTTCTTTAAGCCCCAAGACTTTTTTCAATTCGACCTAGAGAGAAAGTATGAAGCAAGCATATGTTTGATAAAAATTTGATTGAAATAAAGGTTTAGAAGTGAGGAGAGCATGATTATGCAAAGAGAATTGCAAAAGAATCCATAGAGACCAAGTTAGGGAACCTAAAGTTCCAATTGCACCATGAAAGTTATAAAATCCTGAGAAGATGTCTTGAGTTATCTAAAATTGAAATTGAACTAGAAAAGAGCCAAGAACACTTTATATCTATCAAATTCCTTATAAGAATGGCAAAACACCAAATGTAGTGTGTGTAGGTGCATGTCTCAGCCAAACACAATAAGAGACACCTAAGTTAGTGTTTCATGGATTCTAAGGTTTTAAGAAGCCTAAAAATGAAAATGAATATTAATGGAACTATTGAAATGAATTTAGAAGCCTTATTTTGAAAATTCAAAATTTAGGGTTCATAAAAGACCTAATGAATCAACTTAGTATTAACCACATTTTGACTTGCATATGATAGGTCTAATGAGTTTCATTAGAGTCATATGGCTCATATAAAAAAAAGATATTGAACCTTAGAGGTGGAATTATAAAAATCACCACTTAAGGGGCCTAAAGTAGCTTAAAAGTACATTTTAAGTTTTAATAGGCCTAAATAGTAATGAAGTGAGTTAGAATGAGTTCTAATGGATTGTCTTACATCTAAATTGATGTATTTTAGGTAAGCAAGTGCAAGCTTACTTGTTAAGTATGTGTAAATCAAGGGCTTTAGTCTCCAAAAGTAGCCCTAATAAGTTTCATTAGAGTCATATGGCTTATATAAGAAGAGATATTGCACCTTAGAGGTGGAATTATATAAGTCACCATTTAAGGGGCCTAAAGTAACTTAAATGTACATTTCAAGTTTTAGTAGGCCTAAATAGCAATGATGTGGGTTAGAATGAGTTCAAATGGGTTGTCTTACATCTAAATTAATGTATTTTAGGCAAGCAAGTGCAAGCTCACTTGTTAGGTGTGTATAAATCAAGAGCCTTAGTCTCCAAATGTAGCTATCTTGTCTTATCTTGCATGCATTTAAGTGTATGAATAAGTTAAGATACTTGTATATTTGATTATTTGATAATTACATGAGTTATGCTTTGAAATGGCTTTTGTCATGAGTTTCATACATGTATAAAGATATGTTCACCTCTTAACTCCCTATAGTAGGGAATTAAGCGCAGTAACTCTTCCTTAACCTAGAGTTGAGTTTAGTTAAATCTAACTAGTATGTTTTGATGCCATGGCTAGATAAGAATTAAAGTTTTATACTAAAAGTTATGTTTAAATTTTATGATGCATTTGATTTACATGCATGTGTTTCTTCATTTGCATTCATTATATGCATTGATATAGAATGAGATTTGCTACTAAGGTTTCCCTAAGAATCTTACCCCTTTCATCTTCCACTAAACCTGACAGGTACCTTAAGTAAGGACAAAGAACTAAAAAAAGTTTAAGACCTCAAGATGCTTGGTATAGGATTTTTTATGTGATGATGTATTTGAGGTATAAATGAGGCAAACTTGTTATGAACCATATATATATAATGATATTAGGTAATGGTAACATTGGTTTAATATTAAGAATATATGTATATATGTGAGTTGAAGCCAAAGCGTGTAGCTAATACCTGTATTGCTACTTGAATGACATAGGGTAATTTGATGTTCATTAGGGTACCTAGAGATAGCAAATATGATGTACTCTATGATGATATGTTGTTAGTACTTCATGTACAAGATTTTGAGTATAAGAATATGCCATCTTGTTGTAAATACAAGTGTATGGAATATGATTTACTATATTGTATATCATAGGCTCTATGTGTAATATAGGATGTGAGACAGCAATTTTTATTAGTTAGCCTTATTTCATGTAATGGTTCCCATGGAAATAAAGTATGAATAGATTAAAATTTGCTTAAAGTAAGAGATTGCAATTTATGGACCCAATAAACCACTTTAAAAGCCAAATTTTGGTTCAAATATGCCATAAATTGCAACCTTACCGTTGATAGCCCAAATGAGTTAGTTTAGGCTGAAATTTGGTGAAATCTTAGAGAATTTATAAAACTTTCCAACAAACTAAAGATAATATTTTTCTAAACTCTATAGAATATTTGAAGGATTTTTTAATCTAGTCCAAAATTATGAAATTATGTAGTTACTATTCACACTATTATTTTTTTACTTTTTCAGGGGTCAAATAGTTTCATTTTCACTAAAATTTTTTAAGTATAAAGTTTAGATTATAAACTTTACGTTGACAACTAATTTGCATGAATTAAAGTTATGTAACCAAAGTTATGAATTTTTAAAATTTGGCTCATATTATGTCAAAAAAGGCCAAAAGGATATATAACTCCCTTATGCAATTAGGTCTTAGATGATGATTATGTAGGTTAAAAAAAATGTGTTTATGGAGTTTATAGATTAAAATGGCAAGAAAATCTAATTTAGAACCCTAAAGACTAATTTGTCATAAAAATAGGCATAAAACTATTGCAAAAAGTTTTGCAATGATATAAATTAATTATGTAAAACATGTCATGGCACTTCCTTTAGTAGCCTAGGAGTCTAAACCTAAGGAATAGAGTCCCTTCTTTAACTATTACCTAAATGTGGGAATTAAATGTGTGAGTTAGTTGATCAGTTCAACTAATCAATCCAAATTCGTAAGCAACAATAATATAAAAAGAATGATAACTGATGATAATGTACGTAGTATTAAACTATTTCTCATCTTATGCTATGTATGGATGGATGGAACAAAGAGGGAAAGAATGGAATGGAAGGGAAACAAAATGAAGTTCCATTATTTGGAAGGTTTTTAAGCAAAGGGAATTACTAAAATGGAAAAGGAACCATTTCATTCCTTCCTTCCCCCCTAAACCCCAAAATTCTTTCTCCCCCTCCCCCTACCCTAAAAAGAATTAGGGTGGAATTGATATAATGGAACATCTATTTAATTAAAATAGTATAAAATTACTATTTAATTCTTGTAAAATTATGCATGTATTAGAAGACCTTATTTTGGTGAGTTTCTTCCTTTCATCTGCTCTCTCTTCTCCTCTATGACATGCTCTTTCATTTTCTCTACAATTTGCCCTCTCAGCTTCTTCTTGGTCACTAAGACCCTACCTAGGTACTTTTGCTCTCCAATTCTCTATTTGATCTTTTTTTCTTTATTACTAAATAAATTGATATTAAATAAATTTATCTCTTTATTATAAAGCTTAAATGCTTTTCTAATTATCTATTTTTTATTTTTAGTATAAAATGTTTTGTTTTGTGTTGTTGTTTGGTATAAAGCATTATCATTGCTTTGCTTCTTGTTATAATGACGGTTAGAGGTGATTTTTATTTTATTTGGCATTGTTCACCTTGATACAGAATAAATGCTTTACTTCTTGTGATTTATTGAGATAAAGATTATTGTTTATTAGGTCAAAACAAATGAATTAATTCATTGGATTAAATTTTTAAGGTGAAAATCAAACATAAAATTTTAGGAAGAATAAGATTTAGGATTTCAATGTATATCACTTATAATATAGCATAATTGAATTTGGTTTTTCTCGAAAGATTACATCAAAATGACATATTGTATAAAGTTTTTGGTTAGTAGATATACTTTTTTATTATTTAATTTAAATTAGTTTAATTTATTATTTTATTTTAAAGTTTAATTAGCATTAAAAAAATTTCTGCTAAATTGCACACAAACCCTCTATGAACTTTTGGTCATGTATAGATTACTTCTTGACTTTTAAAACTTGACAATGAATCCCCTTATACTTTCAAATTTATGCAAATAGCCTGTTGTCGTTAGATAATGCATTATTTCACTAATAAAATGTGATATATTAGTGACAATAAATCCTTATAAATTTCATTATTTGTACAGATAACTTCTTAAACTTTGAGTTATATACAAATAACCCTTGAATTTTAGGTTATGTATAAATCACTCATCTAAAATATCATACTTTGTTAGTGAAATAGTGAACTAACTAATGACGAGAGGTTATCTATATAAATTTAAAAGTTTTAGAAGTTCATTGTCAAGTTTTGAATATCAGAGGGTGATAACCTCCTAATTTAGGATTCAAAAGGAATATATTTGCCACTAAATTAGGGAGGCAAAGTACTTTTCTCTTAATTAATATGGTTAAAAGTGTAGTCAATCAAACAAAATAAAGAAAGTATTTCAATTGTAACATTTATATCAGTTTGAGCCTCATTTTATGATTGATTTCAATTTCAAGGAAAAGTAATAAAGTGTAGAAAGAGTTGAAAATAAAAGAGGGAAGCTGAAAAGTGAAAAGACAAATTGAACAAGTCTTCTCGCTATAGCGAGAACACAGTTTGCTGTAACGAGATTACACTTTCGCCGTAACGAAGGGGACACTTCGCAATAGCGAAGTCGCATTGCATAGAAAGTCCAGGGAGCAACTCGCTATAGCGTGGAAGTAGCGAATGCAGCAGAAGTCTGAGAACTTATGAGATCTCGTCATAGCGAGAGACGCTCCTTGCCATAGCAAGACCGGCCCTGAAATGCACAGTTTTAGTTTTCAAGCTAAAAAAAGAGGAGAAGGAGTTAGGGCTCGGAGAATTCTGCGGCAGAGAAGGGTTCTGAACGTCCAGGAGGCATCTTTGGGTGGTCTTTGGAGGCTCTTCAAGCTTGGAGGGGTGAAGGAAAAGGAAGAATCAAGGGGGAGCTCAACGTTCTGCATTTATCTCATTCTTTTGTTTGCTTTCTCTGCTTCTCTTCATCTTCTCCATGTATTTGATTGGGATTCACTGTTGATTTAGCTATGTGTAGCTAAATTCCTCTTTACTTAGAGTACTATGAACTTGATATGAACTAAATCTTTATTTTTCTTGTTGATTGTGATGATTGGAGCCTTGTGTATCCTTCTCTTACTTAATGCTTCCTAAGGGATTGGCCACCTCTTGAATTTGATTTGGGTAATTGGAATTGACCTTGAAAAATGAGTTCTAATTGGACCTAAGAGTTGGATAAATTAAGTTTAGAATTATCTAATTTGTAATTGGGATAGAAATATACCTAGTTGCTTTAATTGGTTTGTAGAAGGTTATAGTATTTGATGTACTCCAACCTAATTCTAAGGACACTTAGATTTTAGGGGTGAGTAGGGCTATAATTACATCGACGGACGGTTATAGCTTCTGAATCTCTTAACCCACAAGGTGAAAATTAATTACAGTTGAACAAGAAATTAAGTTCTAGTAAGCATCAAGGGAATAGTGACTCTAGGTAATTTCTAAGCCTTAGATTTTTATCTAAAATTTATTTGTCAACCAAGTTTTCTTCAAATTGTTTTATTTTAAAATTAGTTCTAAATTCAAGAATTGCTTAATTGGTTGCTTAACGTGGATGAAAGTAGGTTGTGCATTGCCTAATTGCATTTAAGTCATTCTTTGTGGGAACGATACTTTTACTTATCACTGAACTATTTGATCTGACCCGTGCACTTGCAGACACACATAAAATTTTTCATTGTCAGAGGGTTATTTACAAATAACCCAAAGTTCAGAGGGGTTATGTACAATTTAGCCTTTTTAAATTAAAATATTATCCTCCCTTATTTGATTAAAGAAGTTAAGAGAGGATTAAGATAGTTTTTTATCTTCTATTTTCTATCTTATCCTCTCTTATTATGACATATATTCAAGTTGATTTATATATTTTAAAATATTTTGTTACCTTTTTTTTAAATATGAATTCTATCTAAAGATTTGATTAGTTAATTTGTTTTTGTAAAATTAGAAAGTCCTTTTTCCTAATGGTGTTATTATATTCAAATTATTGAAATAAAAATTTTGTGTAGTTATATTATACCACTTTCATATATTATTACTTGTATGTTGAATTAGATAGGCGAAAATGAATAAAGCTGGATGTTCCAATCTTAATAGTAAAGCCAAATTCATTTGAGACATGTATTTGTACAATTGCTATGACTGAAGCCATACGTAATGCATATTTGCATTAACAAATTTTAGGAAATAGGGTTAATGGTACATTTACAACCAAGGTAATTGACAACATTCTGCAAGGCTTGAAAAGTGCTTTCCTGACATATCGTTAGCGAAAGCAAATATAAAACACATAAAATTTGTAAATGGAAAATTCTCAAGTTATTATGATATGTTTAAAAATGGCCTTAGTAGTTTTGGTTAGAGTTAAACTACAAATACATGAGAAGCAAAATCTAAAGCTTGGGTTGATTTGATTCCGATATGTATTTCTATCTCTTATAATTTCTTTTAAAAATGTTTATGTTAATATGTTAATATTTAATCAATCTTTTATATATATATATATATTGTATGTATCACTTTTTTTAGGAAAAACTTAAGGTTGTTGAATGGAAAAACAAACCCATACCATTTTGTGACAAATTGATGCAATTTTTGCACAAGATAGAGCAATCAAAGAGCATGTTGAAATTATATCAAAGATAAGAAAAAAAAGAGATATATCTGTTGAAAGTGACTTCACTAAAACTATTGACAATATTGACAATTTAATAACTAACAATGAAGTAATTTTGGAAAGTTTTGATTTAACGAATGATGAAAACCAAAACTTGGATTCCCCTAATATACATTTTAAGGCACTTTTTGAAAAGGGAGCTTCATTTAAGAATGAAGGAATAGTGAAGTTATGAAAAGGGATGCAACCATGGAAAAGATCATTAAATCACTAGACAACATGGTTGAGACATTTGTTAAGAGCATTACAGATTTGGTCAAGTGTCATCAAAATTGTCCTATCCTAGAGGCACAAGAGATTTGGGATCTTTTGAAAGCTTTAGGTCTTGAGCAACCCTTATTTTCTAAGGCAATGTTTTCCTCATTCAAAATATTGATGCTTAAAAAGCTACTAAGCTTAAACAATTATGGAATGAATATTTAGCTTTTGTAGCATTATCTACATGTTGATGTTACATTTCAAAAACTTATTAATGTAATAACAAAAGTTATTTGAATTATTGATGGGTCTTAATGAAACACACAATCAAGCAAGTGTACTTATGAGTCCCCTACCTACTGTAAATCAAGCATATTCACTAGTAGTACAAGATAAATCTTAAAAACAATGACATCTAATGTATCTCCAATTGAGAAAACAAAGCTTCTATCTAAAACTAATATAGGTCTAAAAGCTCAAAAACAAAAATTGTCCAGAGAATGCAATCACTATCATGTTGTGGGCCACAAAAAGGAGAACTGCTATAGACTTGTTGTGATGACCCTAATTTCTAATCTCAATAATTATAGTTAAATACATGATTAATAAATAATGATCAAGGTTTGGAGTCGTTGCAACTAATCACATTGAGAAAATATAGGGAAAATTTAAACCTTGATACTACTAGGATCATCAACTAACAACCACAACGGGATCATGCATAAGAAGGGTTTATACCATCATTAAAGGTTTATGATTCATCCATTGATCAACTTCAACCCACAAAACATCCCATTAATGTACTCATACTATTCCCTAACATTAGCCTTACTGAGATTAAGGTTTGTAGGTTAAATATAGGAGTTTGGGGACCTACGCCGCGGCCTGGAACTTTCCCGCCGCAGTTAAGTTAGGTTCTGGAGCTCAAAAATTGAGTTTTTAAACTTGTGCCGTGGCCTAGAACTCTTGCGCCATGGCCAAGTTGCTCTCTGGAATTTTCTTGACTTTCGCCGCGGCGAGTTGGATCTACGCCGCGTCCAACCTATGTGGCGCCGCGGTGAGTTTTGCTACTGTAACCTCCCTAATTAATTTCCTCGACTCGCGCCGCGGTGAGACTTCTTGCGCCGCGGCGAGGTTACGTTCTGTCACCCCCTGGGCGATTATTTTCACTCCGCGCCGCGGTGAGATTTCTCAAGCAGCGGCGTCCCTCGCCACTGTCACTCCCTAGACCACGGCGAAGCCTTCTTGGCCGCGGCGTGATTCCCTTATGTCACTGTTTTTACTATATTTCGCCCTCTACTCTCCATTTCTCTTCTTAAGGACACTCTAAGGTCATTTCCCCTCATTTTATATGGCTCAAATGGTATTTATCTACCTTATTTACTTAGCTATGCTTCCATTACAAATTCAAAACTTATATACCCATTTCCGTTCTCTAATTACCCCCTATCAGCAAGTTTATAAAGTAGTAACAACAGAATATACAAGAATTACCAGTAGCTATCATTTAATACTCAATAAATGGGGGTTCCATACATTAGGGGTTCATACCAATATCTCAAGGGTTACATTTCCATTGATAAGCCAAATCATAGGTCAACATAATTTTCAGCAGATATCATGAATCCATACAACAATTATCAAGTTAAGATAAAGTCTAGCCTTTTAGTACATACATTCTCAATAAATTAATTGTTCAAGCCTACACTTGGCAATATAGATACATGATGATGCTATACATTAAGGACTACAAAATTAGCATCTATACTAGCTAAGTCAGCCTAAGTGTAGCCATCTCCCCATAGGTGAGAACTCATGGATTCTCATCCACCTGCTTACCCTTATCTTTACCCGAGGAACTTTCACCTGAAATTGTAATCCCATAAAACGGGGTGAGATATAAATCTCAGTAACCAAGACAATTCCATCATATAATCCAGTTTAATTAACATATAAGCAAGAATCAAAATCATCATTCAGATTCATATCAGTTATCTCAGCAAAATGAAATAATTAGGCTATCATGATTACTATCCCATACTAGCAATCATATTATCACATGTTAAAGGCCATTAACACCGGGAGAGGCTCGTCCACGGCACCTACTCCCCATTAAGCACAACCTGGGCTCAGTGCATCTGGGGTTTGATCATAACCCGGTGCCCGATCGCGGCACATGCACGGGTGGCAGCCGCACCACAGCTCCACCATGGACTCACAAGGTCCAATCATAATACAACAGATAGCTAACCAATTCATTTAACATTTCAATTCATTCAATATTTCAAATCATTCACATACAGCAAGTATGAAATTTAAACTAACATATGCATGGAATTAACGTAAACCCCGGTTACCTCACTTGTAGACAAATTTGCAACAGCCACCACAAATCCCAAATTCGGATTCAAGTGTCTCCCACCAGAATTCTCAATGTTTCACCTAAAATCCTAAGCAAATTCGTATAAAATTAGTACCCATAATATAAATCAGCTATGGGGGTCTCAAACCAACAAGGAAAGCATCAAAATAGGGGGTTTAAAGTCACCAAATACCAGCCCCAACCTCAACTTACGAATTTCATCAAGAAAACCCCTAAACACTCACCTTTCAGATTTTGGGTATGATGAAAACTCTCCAAATGAAAAACTAATCAGACCAGATTAAAGAGAAAGATGAGGGGATTAAGTTGTATAACTATTATCTTGGCCAAATCTTGTTCTAAGTGTGTGGAAATGCAGAATTTTTGCCCCAAACCCTAGCCTCCTTCTCAACCTTCGAATTTGCCTCTTAAGTTTCAGAAAAATGAAGGTGTGGCTGAAGCATTAGGGTTTTAGGTGGGTTTAAGTTGGGTCAAGGTGTTGGGTCATGGGTTGCTCCAAGTCCAAATCCAATTGGGTTTCAGATTTTGCTTATTGGGACAGTTTTCACTTGTTGGGCTGCAGAATTTTTTTAGGCCAGTTTTCACACATTGGGTTGCTGAAGTTTAATGGGATTTGGGTCTAATTTGAAGGGCTACAGGGCTTGGGTCTGCACAAGGGTAGTTGGACCACTTATTGAGCCTATACAAGATAAATCTTGGGCCTCTATCTCATTAAATTAGTTTGGGTCTGCCTCTAGTTTATTGGGCCTCCATTAGCCTCTTATCATGATTTAATTAATTTGGGCTTAGATATAAATCTCTATCCTACATAAATCCTTAACCTATATTAACAATTTATCTCTCTAGAATATCTATTCACTAACTCGCCCAATTATGCTCTATTAATTATTCTTAATTAATCTTAATCCATAATTAACACCTTAATTAATTTTGGGGTGTTATACTTGTTGGTTTTCTAGTTGACTTTCAATTCACAAAATAGAAAAGAGCTCATGAAGCTTTTGCAAATCAAGTTACTAATAATCTAGCTGAAGTAAGTAAAACACATAAATTACCTCAAACAAATCCTAGCAATATAGTACCTACATTCACTAATGAAATATGCTTAGATTTTACAAATGTTAAAGATAGATACAAATGACACAGTAGCCAATGTTGTAGGTAGGCTCCACAAATCCCTTTATGGTTTAAAACAAGCATCGAGACAATAGAATTCAAAGTGACAGAAAACACTAGTGGTATTTGGTTTCAAACAAAGTAAATATGATTATTCACTATTCACTCTAAGGAGTAAGGAAATTCCTTTACTATTTTGCTAGTCTATGTTGATGATTTACTTATTATAAGGAATAATTTGAAGGCAATAAAAGGAGTAAAGGCTTTGTTGCATAGCCATTTCAAAACTAAAGATTTGGGGGAGTTAAAATACGTTTTTAGCATAAAGTTGGCAAGATTAAAGAAAAGGATAGTGATGAATCAAAGGAAATATACACTAGATTTGATTTCAAAAATGGGATTAAGTGATTTAAAACAAAGGGGAGTACCACTTGACTAGAATACAAAGTTGACTTTGATTGAATTTAGCAAAGATGAAACAAGTTTGGATGACAAGTTGCTTCTAGATCTAGGAAAGTATCAAAGATTCATTGGGATACTTATTTACCTCACTTTGACCAGACCAAATATAAGCTATGTGGTACAGTCATTAAGCCAATTCATGAGCTCTCCTAAATAGTCACACATGGATATTGCAATTAAAGTAGTTAGATATCTAAAACAAGTCTAGGATTGGGATTATTCATGTTAGCTTCAAGCAAAATGAAATTGTAAAGTTTCTATGATTTTGATTAGGTAACTTGTTCATCAACAAGAAGGCCTATTAATGGATATATTGTCAAGGTTGGAGATTCATTAATTTCTAGGAAATTGAAGAAATAAAACATTATGTCAAAATCTTCAGCTGAGGCAGAATATAAAGTTGTGGGGTCTATAGTTTCAGAGTTACTTTGGTTGCTTAGTTAGTTGAAGATTTAACAATTAAAAAATTAGAACCGATGCCATTGTACAGTGACACTAGAATAGCTATTCATATTGATGCTAATCCAATGTTTCATGAGCAAACAAAGCATATAGAAATTGATTGTCATTTTGTAAGATAAAATATTCAAAAAGGAATGATTAAGCCATAACACATAGGGACTAAAGAATAGTAGTTAAATATTTTGGGGCTTTTAGCAAATATTAGCATCATTACTTACTATCCAAGTTAGGAGTTGTAGATTTATTTAGTCCTAACTTGAGGGGAGTGTTAAATGAGGCATGTAAAGAGGTTATTAAGTTAGTTCCATTGATAGTTATATGGTTATAAGTTTGTTATGAAGAGTATGTAATATAAAAGGAATGATAACTTATGATAGTGTACACAGTATTAAACCATTTCTTGTCTTATTGGTTTGATACATAAACTATTCGCAATATTTTATTCATCTTTTTCTTTTCACCATTACTCCATTTCTTTTCACAATATGGTCTTTTAAAATAATTTCAAAATTTAAGATCTTTCAATATAAATATCATTAACTTGAGATCCTATAAACTACAATTTTTCCAATATTTTGCCTTTTCCTTTTTGCAGTCACTTGATTGATTTGATTCATTGATATGAATTTGATTAATACCAGATCACTAATTAATTGGTTTAATTAATGATTTGAACTTAGTTAATTAGTATTGAAATTGTAGTGAATTTTTTTGGAAAATGGGACCACAAATAAGTTGATGTAATGATAGGAATTTAATTATTATTGAATTTGTAGCCATAGATTACTTTGGTTCAATCAATGATATGAATTATTGTTGAACTTAGAGCGAAATATTTTGTACTATTGAGTTAAATAGATTTATTGAACTATGTGATTTTAAGTAATGTTAAACTTGTAGTAAAAATTTTTAATTTGATTTAATTATGATCAAATTGATTTATAAAAGGACAATTTATTGGTAGTTTCTTATATTTTTGCTGTATGATTCTTTAGAGTATAACAAATATTTGATTCCTTAATAATAATATGATAAGTATATAGATTTGTAGATAAGTTTTTCAATTAAATAATACAATTTTTCATGTTATTATTAAATAATCATACATTTATTATATTTTAATTAGCATACTTATAACAAATATATAACGAATTGCATCTAAATTTCATCCTATGTTAAATCCCCTCTTCCTAGGAGCCCAACTCCCCCAACTTCAAGCACCAATTTTGCTATTCCAATTCACGGATAAATTGATTCTATTGATTATACATATCTAAAGTATAAATATTATCACTACAAATAAGTATTAAAAAAAGTAGATAATGATGTAAAAGTAACAAAACAAATTATAAAATATTTTTAAAACAGCACAAATAATGAAAAAAATATGTATTTAATTACTAATGAACTCATCTTTAAATTTTTTAACCTTTAATATAGAATTAAATTAATTGATTTTATTTACATCTATTAAATAAAAAACAATTTAGAATACATATACAAAATTAGTAAAAGTTTACATTTAATATGATCGAGTTATTTGTTAAGATTCAACTTTGATACACCGAGTATGGATTTTTTACCAATAATATTGCAAAAAATTAAATATAATGTGAAATCTTATGATATTATTATTATTATTATTATTATGGGTGTCTTAACCTGACTGAAGCTGAGACACCCTTTATATTTTTTTTTTTTAAAAATAAAAGGCTAGTTTGAGCTTGGCCTGTACAAAGCCAACAAGCTAGCTAGTTGTGCTTAATTGAGATTGAGACTGACTTTTTAAAACCGACAAAAATAATAATAATAAAGTCACTCGTGGCCTAAATTACACTGAGACTACTCTTATCTTAAAAAAATAATAATAAATAGAAGGCGTCTTGACTTCAATTAAAAAAAATGAGGCGGAGACAATCATAATTATTTAAAAAAAAGAGATTATAATATATAGATGTAATACTTTAACATTTTAATTTTTTTTTGGTAATATTGAAATAAAATAGGCCCCCAAATATTATCGAATTCGCGGGATCTTTTTAAGTTTTGTTGAATTAAGGCGTTTCAACGATTAAAATAATTTTAATGTGACTCATACCATAATTTTTATCGAGTACCAATTCAATTGATTAGCTGAAAAGAGTCCATATTTTAGGACATTGCACACACACTTCTCTTTAACTCTTTAAATTAGATTTCAAGTTATTTTTATTTTTTTTATTAGGTTTATTTATAAAAATATGCTATGTTTAAAAAAAATTGATTTATGATGTTAAATTATAAAAATTATACGCTTTATATATAACTTACATATTTATCGTATTATTATTGAAAAATGGAATAACTATTATATTGAAGTTGAACTTAAATTTTCTCCACACTTTTTTTAGCAGTTTTATATCACACCACCTGTTACTTGCTCCTTCTATCATTGCAACCACCATCGCTCATAGTTGCCTTAAAATCTAAGCCAAAGCTATGTAGTAATACTATTACCCTCTATGCCACTAAGAATATTCGCAGCATATATTTCCCCTTTTAACTTCAGCAACCCATATAGTGTTACTTTAGTCTTACATATATACATATTATATTATATTATATATATATATATATATATATATATATATATATATGTATGTATATTTGAGAAGGCTTTAATTTACAGCCTCCAGTCATAATCGAGATTGCTGTATTATTATTTTGGAAGATTTTATAACATCATGATTTATTTTCCCCAATTATCATTACTATACAATTGCAATACTAATTTAAAATAAGAAAAACTACATTAATTTACTCAATGAATTAAATTATAGTTATAAAATTAATATATAAACTTTAAAATGAAATAAATATTTTATAAACTTTAGACTAAAATAAAATAACAAATCTGAGTTAAAATTAATTATAAGAGGCCTATTCATTTCTTATATTTATATTTCCATCTGAAAAGATTATTGAAACGATGAAGCAGTCTTTTCTCAGTTAAGTTTAATTGAAAGTTAATATTTTCATTTTAGTTCACTGAGCAGACCATGGTAGACCCATTTTGCCAAAGGCTTTGAGTCCGAGCCGCCGCGTTTCACAGACGAGAATATCAGAGAAGCAAACAAAATCACTTTTTGAAAGAAAGAAGAAAACGACTGTGCGTTTCGTCACTGCCTCTGCCTTTTGACCTCTAAAATCTTTTTGTCCCATACACCACAAAGTGAAGGCCCCACCACTGCCGTAATATCGGATTATTAAATATATTTGAAAATATTTTATTATATAAAATTAAAGTAAATTATTTTTTAAAAATTTTAATATCATAATGTAAAAATTTTATTGAAATTTTTTTCACTCTAAATTTTAGAAGGGGTCACTTCTACTTTCGCATGGTTACATTAGATGCTCTGATATACAACTCTGCTTTTCTATGTGACTTTTGATGGCATTTGGGACTTCAATGCTGCCCATAATTAATTATTTGATCATCAACCCACCAAAGATTATTCTCTTTCTTTCTCTTTCTCCTTTTCTTCCTCTCTCTATATATTATTATATATTCAGAATGTTTGCACCAAGACCACTAGAAATTGTTTGTATACCCCACTTGATTATTCTAGTTTTTGCGTCCAGATACACTTTGGTTTAAGAGGACTTCGATCATGACATTCCTCACGAAATATAAGGCACCAAATATTTTAAAAAATTGAATTTATATTACATTAAATGCGATACAATATTTTAAATGATATTTAACCGAGAACACAAAAGAAAAGTTGACGAAGAAGCATGGCATACGTATAAAATGATGTCAAAGTGCCATGGCGATATACCGTTTTAACAATGTTCAATAGAATGATTCTGAAGGATATTGGACTTATTCTATATATGAACTACGTATATCTTAATAATTTCCCAATCTTAGGCATGAGGAAAATGAAAATTAGAAGTTGTTAGAACTCGGACAAGGAAACCTAAATATAACCGCAACGCGACCTCAATTTCCATATTCAGTGCGCGTAAAATCCCTGGATTATGAATTTATGATAAAGAAGAGACTCCTATACCTGTGAAACCATAAAAAAGTTTGCTGTTTCAAGAGTTGGATCCTTGCAAATTTGTGTTGAAAAAAAAAAAGGCATATCAAGTTCAAGTTCAGAGAAAATTATCAGTGTGTATGCGCGGTGTACTTGAACAATAGTGAATCTCATAATATTCGAGAATCCTACACACAATATATTTCTTTCTCTTCAAAATTGAAATGACCCAAATCTGCACTTTCGAGCAAGTTAACTAGTGACTCTCTTGCTCGTTGCTGATTGAGGTACATGAAGAAGGGGTTGGTTCAGGTTCACAGGTGCAGTAAGATATTGGCACTATTGGCTTAGCCAGGTGGGTGGGCTTGTCATCCCCAGCCATTACCACAAGAATCCTTGGCTCAGAGTCAGTGTTGGTCATTACTTGTAATTTGAAGTCGCCTTCTTCTTCCTGTTCTTGAGGTGATGACGATGATGACGACTGAGAAGCTCTCTTTGTGTAGGAGCAAATAAGGACGACCAATGCCACAGATATGAGAGCAAGCACGCAAGCTAAGCCTCCGAAGAGGTAAGGAACTGGAGACTTCCATACGCTGACCCCACTGCTAACTGGTGTTGGTGTTGGTGTTGATGGTGATGCACTATTTACAGGCCTCATCTTTCTTTACTCTCTTTCGCTCTGTCTCTCTTGTATCTTATTGTTATTGCTGTGAAATGAAGAAAGGTGGTTGCTGGGCGTGGAATTTATAGTGAAAATTAGGATTTGGATTTACAAAAGTACCCTTTTGGGTGCTGAGGAAGATTCGTTTTTGTGCTTGGTTAGATGCCATGCGGATGTCAAAAGTGCAATACTCTAGCGATTTGGGATCTTAGAAGTGTCTAATCTGGGATAAGCACTATGGAATTGTGTTGTCACTGTTTCTCTAATTTTCAAAATTAATGGTTTCATATTTATTGCATTAACGTTATGATTTAAGCTCTCTCAACAGGAGAGAGAGGTGGTGGGGCTAAAATTAAATGGGACTCGCCGGTTCCCTCTCTCTCCCTCTCTATCTTTTTCTTACACAAGGTTTGCAAATTTATCAATTTTGAAAAATAATGCGCTTTATAGCACTGTTCTTAAACCCTTTATGACATCGTCTTAAGATATATTAAGTGTTTTGTCTACTTTTCTGTCTAACTTTTTTTTTTTTAAGTTCTGCCCCCTTATTTTTAAATTCCGTACAAATTTGCACGGTCCCACCTAGTATTACAAAAATTGAGGTCTGTTTTAAAGGTTAAAAGATAAGGATGACTTAGTGGGCTCCAGGACAAAGACTCCCTTAGTAACCAAAGTTCTTAAAGTTGCAATTATTTAGTTATATGTAAGTAAATTCTGCAGAACAACGATAGGCGAAGTAGGTGAATGTCCTCCTATATCACCCTAGAACTCAAGGTCACAGTTATGAGCCTATGGAATACAAGTTTTTACTAGTTTCTGGTTTACCAAACCCTAAGACGGCCCCAAGATTTGGTTTTAAATGGCTCATATGCAAAAGTCAAAAATTTCTTAGCTGCAATAGAAGTCTGGTTTAGTGGGATCTCTAGAGGCCACTATATTGTGATATGATTTGAAAATGGGCTTTTCAGTCCTTTTAATTTACCATTAATTTTCACAAAAATCACTGTTCTAGAGACTTTGTCTACAAGAAAAATGCTGCCTATGGGTCATTTCAGGGAGAACTTTGCAGACAGAGAGAAAGCTACGTATCCTGATCAATACCATAGCTTTCGCTTTTAGTCATAACACTTTGCAAACAGAGAGAAAGCTACGTATCCTGATCAATACCATAGCTTTCGCTTTTAGTCATAACAAGGATGAAGTACTTTATTAAATCTCCAGAATTGTTAATTTCTAGCCACCAAGGTGATGGAAATGACAGAGATCAACCTTCCCTCTACATGGCCCACTTCTGTAAAATGAAGAAGATATCTGCCTAATTCTAGGAGTCTGTTATTCGCCGCATAAGCAACAGCAAAGGATGAAATTGAAGATAGGTGTCGTTATTAAAATTTTCAATTAAAAAAATAATTGATAATTTAATCCTTTAAGAACATCATTTTTAAAGTAATAACATCTCATCTGAGCCTTCTAAAAAATATTTTTTTTATTTATTTGTTATCTTTTTTTTCTTACGTAAAGCTCTGTTAAATAATTAATAAAAATAAGTGATGAAATGCAATGTAAAATTAATATGACCGTCAAACATTTATTTGGCCCTAAAATGTGGCGTTAAATGTATCAAAATGACCCCCTCCCCACCTCCCACGGGTTTCCAGCGACTTGTCTCTTGTGCCACGTATTTAAAAATAATATAAACACTTGAGCTCTATTTAACACACTCATTTTTTTAACATAATTTATGTAATGCTTATTATATTTTTATTATTTTTATTTTATCTATTAAATTATTTTTTTAATTATTTCTTATTTCATCTATTTATATTTTATATTTTTTTATCCACCTAATCAAACACACTATTAACATATCTTTGGTATAAGAAGGAGAAGAATGAGGGATGGAGTTAAAAAATTATTATTATGTGATGTTTATTATATTTTATTATTATTATTTAATAATACTTGTCATTTCTTTTTTTAAAAATAAAGACATAAATATTATTTTCATCTTATCTTATTCATTTATCATTTTTTTATTATACTCTATTCTATAATAGCAAACGTGTAGCCCAATAGTTATAACAATTTCATGCTATACTATGTATGTTACTCATTTCTATTAAATATATTTGTTACTAAGCACAACTAGCCTTTTGACTCAATGACACTTCTCCTGGCCTAGTGCCAAGGGGTCTGTGGCTGCGGGTGGGGGATTCGATTCCCCCGTGCCTCATCCCCTTTTCCCATATCTCCCCTCTAGTGAGACCCGCTTGGCCCACTCCTTTGAAATAAAAAAAGAATATTTGTTATTAGATTTTACGTAAAGATGAAATTAAGAAAGAAATACTCTTTGAAACATTTAAAATGAGACATCAAAATTTTGAGGAATCATACTAACACAATATGGATTTTAAAGAACCAAAATTAGTGTCTACCAACTCATAAAAAAATATATTTGAATTTTTTTAAAAAATTAATGAGAACTAAAACATAAAAATATTTTCATACATTATATTTTTATTTAAAAATTTAATAATAAATACTTAAAAGAACTACAGCGTAATTTTGATCCACGACAAAACCTCTTTCGGTTGTGGTATTGGTAAAATAATGGGGAATTTCTATAGTTGAGGTAAACTTAAGGAACCTATACCATTATCTTCCTTCTTTGTCATCCACATTACCACAACCATGTGATCTACCTATCACTTATAGAAAATGTCCCCATATCGGTACTGAAAAGAATCCAAAGATCAGTTTAGAAAGCGATAGTGTCTATTTTCTGCCTTGATTTTATATCTTAATTTCTGTCTGTAAAACAGCTAGCATATTGTATCCTTTCTAAATGTTCTCATCCAATTCAGCAGTGTAAAATTCAGCAAACAAATAAAATATCAACAACAGCAATAGAAATAAGCTCACTTAGGATCATCCACCTAGTCTTAACTACTGCTAGTAAACTTAACAGGTCTCTCATCATGTCACTGCTTGCCAGTAGCTTATTTTTATTATACGTGTCAAACTGGGAAGTTTTTAAGGCAATTCTTGCCCACTAAAATAGATCAATTAAGCATATTGTAGAAGCATGTTGAATTTAAATTTTACTAAAAATATATTTGGGATACTTACATATCAAATTATAATTAACTTGATCGAACTATTTTTGGTAGACTAAATTAATGTTACAATTGCTCTATCTACCAAAAATGTTAATTTAGTTAATGAGAAGATAGTATTTCGATTATTTTAAAAAGTATTTTGAGAATAAAAAATTATTCAAAAAATACAATAAAATTTTGATAAAACCTGATAGCACACTAAGCAAACTGCAATAAGTACTCAATTCGCAGATTAGGTCCTACATTTTGTTGTAAATTATGGCGACCTTCAAAGAGAAACGAAAAGGTTAGGCGTTTGATTGACTAGGTGGTGGAGCATGTGCCTATCAACCCTATTATTTGAATTTTGTTCAACATTTGATCAATTCCGAATCCTTCAACCAGAAATTTATTGGGGATTGGCGGATTCGCAGAATGATGCGCTCTATGTTCTTTGCAAAGTCCCAATTTTAAAAGGAACTTTGATTGTTAGATTCCACGTGTTTTTATATTGGTAACCTAAGTGTTTCGTATACATGCTATGTTGGATTAATTGTTTTTGGGCTTTTTAGTTTTGAATTATGTCTAACATGATCAATTATGTCTTTGTGGAAAATTGATTAATTTGGGTTTTGATTTAGGCCGAACGTTAATTTGTTGAGTTCCATATTGTTTCATGGGTTAAAATGTGATTTATTTATATTTGATTTATGGAAAGCTTTCTGAAGAGAAATTAATTGTGTCATATCTTTTATAAGAAAAGTTTTTAAAATTAAAATTAATGTGATTTAGGAAACTATGATCATAAAGTTTAAGGAAAGTTCTTCTAAACCCTGATATGGTAATTTGAATATTTCTAAGGAAGTTTTCAAATAAAATTAGTCAAGATACTTATGTGGGAAGATTTTTTGTTGACCTTATATATATTGATCTAGTATCTTATGCTTTTAATGACATATTTCTATTTATAAATGAAAAAAGAAAGTATGTGAAATAAGAAAGTAGAAAAAGAAACTATCTGTTTAAAAGAATAAATAAAGAAATGTTTTAATGAAGATTTATTCAAATACCCTCACTTCTAAAACAAATGCATTAAATAGAATCAATGGTACTCTGCACTTGAAAGGCTTCTAAATGTGGAATAAAATCTTTGCACTAATCATCACAAGTTGATTGGAAAATTTGAAAACATAAATTTTTTATTAGGGAGCATATCTACACAATTTAAGAAAGTTACTGAACCAACGATTATTTGCTAAAAGTTGAACTATATAATGAGGACCATCTAAAGAAAAATTGAAAAAGAAAAAATGGAATGTTGAATGCTTATATTTTAAAGTTGTCTAAGTGAATTTGTAATTTTAACTTGAATCTCCTTTTTCAATACTAAGTTTCTAGGTGTCATGAGGGGAAAAAAAAACTAATGACATAGAAATGCTGTAAAATTAGAAAGTTGATCTCATAAGATTGCCTTACATTTAGAGTTTTTAAGATACTTAAGAAAAACCTAATGAAGTGGAAAAATTCTATGAATTGAAAAAAGGGCATAAAAGTCTAGTGTTGAGCTCTATTAAGTTGTCTTAAGATAAGTGATAAAAGCTATAAATTTATGCCTATATTGGAGAGTTGCTTTGTATACTCAGTGATTACCCATGTTGAATAAAAATTTTTTGTTATATACTTGGCAACTGAAGATAGCATATTTTTTTGTCTAAACTAGTGTAAAATTGATGGTGTAATTCTTTATTTTCCTTATTTTATTTACAATCTGTTTAAAGTATTTTATTAAAGAGTAAAATCACATTCCTTAAAAGCTTAACGTTATTTAAAGAAACCATAATTAATTAAAAAAGATAAAATAATTTTAAAATCCAACTTAACTCTTCTTTTTAGATTACTTTTAGATTAATATCTTGAAAATGTTAAAAAAAATGAACCTTGAACTGTACGGAGCAAACAAGTCATTGAAAAAATAAATATTTTAGAAAAAAGCTCATTAACTGCTGTAGTAATTCTATTATAAAGTGATTGATAATTAACGATTTCGAAAATTATTTATATTCGTAATTAATAGGGTTTCTTTTTCCACAAGTCCACCATTTTAAAATAGTTTTTATTTTTATTTTTTAAACTCTAATGTAATTGAAGCTTCTTGTGAGTTAGAAACTACCTGAGAAATTTGTTTACACCTAATGTTAATATACCACCAAATCAAATAAAATATGACATTTTGGTGCGGACTTTTTAGCATCACATATAAAATTATGAGGTGGTTAATAATTAACAGTTTCATAGAATTGTTCATACTGTTAATTACTATGAGTTGTGAATGTGATATCCTCTAGAAGTGCTTACTACAGTTGACACAACGTTTTAACTTCTCTGATTTGCCAAATAAAAAAAAAAAAAGACAATTTATTTAACCACTAGCTCATTCGTAAGATCGGAGATTTTATGTTTCTTGTTATGAGTTTTATTTTTTCAGAAAGCATTCTAGGAACAAAATTTTAGATGCGTGAAGTCAATATGAGCAAGGGTGCTCTTAATATCATTCCCTAAAAAAATTTCATTTAATACAAAAAGGTAATATTATAATTAGAATTTTAAATTGCAGTGGTCAATTATTATTTTGATAAGATTTACAACCGTACGATTGTGGTGGTTATATTGGATTTGGATCCTCTTGTGTAGATTATACTCATGTGAGGAGACATGTGGATACAATTTATTTCAGTCAATGGCAAAAATATTTTAAAAAATGTGTTTCTATCTTTCTCATCACATAATATCATATTGTTTGTAATTTTTCCGCAATCAATGCAATTGGAATAGTAGCCACTGACCACGATTTGAAATCATAAAAACAACATGCCTAATTACAAAGTTGACATGAATAGAGAATACACACACACTTGTATCAAAAGAACACACACACACACACGCACAGGGTGAAAGATTGTTGGTATGGCTAATGAATTTGTGTTCAAAATGGGAACAGAAGCTTCAAGAATTTGATAAAAACCATGGGGCGTATTGTGATCCAACTGCTAATAATTGCCTTCTTCAAGTTATGGGTGTATATATCTTCCTTTTGATTCTTGTTAAATTAGAATGCAATGGTGCTTTGTTATTCTGCTTACTCAAAATTATTACGCATGGCAAGCTATCAATTAATTTTGGCTTAATAATATTAGGGTCACCTTTAAAATTGATAAAATGTTTGAATTTAAATATCAACAGGAATTAAAATTAAAAAAAAAAACTCTCAAACTAGATATAAAGTAAGGATTTTCTAAAGCTTCTTATCATAAATTTTCTGTAAATTTATGGAGAGACAGATGGATGAACTCTCCCTCTTCCTCTTTCTTTACTTTTTTAAATTTATAACAAAATTTACTGTAAATAATTTTAAAAGATCATTTTTCCTAAACATAATACCGATTAAATTTAACATGTAGAATCCAGTCTAGACTAACCGATTTAATTGATAAACCAAACCATGGTCCTATCTAAAGAAACTTGGGAACCTGGGACTCTAAGAACCAGTCCAAAATCGGATTTAACCAATCAGTGTTGGATGAAGTTGGACAAAATTGCTTTTCTCAAACTCGAACCTTCATCCTTCAAGCCTCTAGGAACAACTCACACCACTTCATTTGTAGGAGATTCTTAACATATATTTGCAAAGTTATATATATATATATATATATATATATATATATATATATATATATATATATATATATATATATATATATATATATATATATATTATGAGGAAAGTTTTAAATTGGACAAAATTACAGATTCAAATTTCCATCCCTCAAGCTTCCAAGAGGATTTGACACCATTTCCCTTGCAAGAGCTACTTAACATAAATGTAGCTAAAGGATTCGAATCTTAGCCCATGAAAAATGTAAGCAGCACTATAGCTAAATCTCCTACATCAGGTATTTGAAAATGAATGCAAATTTTTATATATATTTATAAAATAATGCTAAAATTATATTATATATATGTATATATATTTATTACTACTAATTTGAACACAGTTCAACTATAATCAAACTAATAAATTTTAAATTATTATTTTTATTAGCTCAATAAGTAGTTCAATTTTAAAAATATTGAGATAAACTTAAAAAATTAAGTTTATTAATATCTCCATTTTTAAAATTGAGATGAGTGATTCTTTGATATAATATTATTAGAGTTTCAAAAGATTCAGAGAAGGGTATCGCCTGTGCATATTTTTATAAAGTTGAAACTCAATATATGAAGGATATTGATAACACAGTTTATTCTCAAACATTTATATATTTTTTTTAAAAAGTAATTTCATAAAATATAGGGTTCCTCCATGAACAAGCCATTTTGGGGCTAGGGAAGGACGCCCGTGGTCCTTAGCTTTTGAAAAGAAAAAGAAAAATCCCTTCTTCCTTGGGACTTATTCCAAGGGCCACAGAAGTTTGTTTCTTTTCATTTTTTCAGTATTATAATTAAAGAGGTTTCAAAGGCATAATCCTCCAACAAAAAATTAGTGAATTTCGGGTTTATCCAAATTATTTTTTATTAAAATCAAATTTAGATCAATAAGAAGTAATACATTACTTATTATCAACCCGACTAAGATCACATAAATGTCTAAAGCCTCTTTGTTTTTAAATTTTTCTTTTCCAACATACGTCTAGTAAAATATAATTAGCTATACTGTTAATTGCATGAATAATTATATTAAGTTATCAGGATGGTATATAAATTTAAATTGTCAATTTTTTACGAAGTACAATTTATAATTAAAAGTCTTCTCCCCTTTTATATATATATATATATATATAGTTTCATACTTCTCAAGAGAACTATATATCTAATGCTTTTCATAAAAAAGGTTTAACTGAAAAAAGAAAAAAAGATCATGTTTGACGTTATTTTTCAAATAAATTATGTAAATGATCTACTTGCTAATTTTTAATCTGATGGATATTTTAAATTTTTTTATTAAAAAAGTTTAATGATAATCTTGTAGAGCAAATAAATTTTATTTCCCTTGAAACTCTAGCAAGATTTTAGTGTATACTAATATTTTCACATCATTTTAGTTTGGTGTTCAAATTCATTTAATTAACTAGGTTTCACTTTTGTATTTGGATTAATTTAACTTTGATTGGGTTGAAACACAGATCCTTTAACTTTAAAAGTGACTCTAATATTATGAAGCCAAAATTTTCTTAATATATGTGAATGAGTTATACACAAATGAAAGATTAACACTAACTCATTAGTGGTGTTGTTATGAGAAGTTTAAACAGACCTAAATTTGTGAGTAAACTCTGTAATCAACAAATAATACTGGCAGATCATACAAACTGCAAAGTGTGACTCGTTTAAATATAAATTTCTTTAAGCCAATTATTTTATTCGTGAGCTAAAACGAGTCAATACAAATAGGATACATGTACATCGGCCCATCGAAATACTAATACCAGGAAAATAAGTATATATGCCCGATTGTGTTCAAAATTTGAATGAAATTTCCTTTTCCATCATATGAAAAGATAAAATGCAGAGATTTTAGCCCCAAAAAGAAAAAGTTGAGACACAGAATCGATCCTGTTGCCATGCCGATAATGAAACAAGCAAGAAAGAAGCTTTGTTTTGTAGCCCACCGAAAGAAGATGGTGTGATAATGATGGCTTAATTAATAGGCAAACAGATTAATGAATTTTTTGTTATTTTCTACCAAATAAAAGTCTATCAAAAGCTTCTAGCTCTGCCTCCATTCCCAACATTTCTTAGTGCCAGAATATTTTTTTGTTCTTCAAGAAATAGTAAAGAAAGAAAAAGAAAGATAAAATGAGACTCTGATAATAGAATCTGAGCCTCCACTCATTAATTTTCTTATTCATATTCCACCCTCCACGTCATTCTGACAACTATATTCAACATCTTTACGTTCTCTAGTTGTCGCGTCCACCAACCCTCGCACAAACCAATTTGAATGCAATTTTCCATCATTGTCTTAGGCCCATTTGATAAGCAAGAATGATTTTCATAAGAATGAGAATAGGAAATAAGATGCACAAGAAGCTTAAGTAAAATGATTCCACATAATAAAATGATTATTTTTTTGATATCTCATCAATCAAAGCATAAAAATAATCATTAACTTTATTAAATGCCGTAAGTTGGAGTTATCGCCACAGTATCAAAAACTCACAATTTTATTGTATAATTATCGGTGAACTTTGAATTAAAAAATATCAAAGCAAATGTTATTTTTTTTTATGTTTGATATGAAATAAAAAAGAATGTGAATGTCATTCTTTTTTATATTTAATTAAATAAAATTAATGTAGAAATAGAAAGAAATAATAGATACCATATATTTAGGAGTTTTAATTAAACTTTCCTCAAAATAGGCCAGAATATTGAAGATGATAATGATCATGTCATGGCTAACTTTTTGTTTATTTAATTTACAGGGAACTTAATTAAGGGAAGGTTTATTGATAACTTTTTTTCTAGTGTTTATCTTATTGAATTGAGGTTAAAATTGGTACATAAACTATAAAAAATATTAAAATATCTCAGATTTTAAAATAAAATAAAACCGTTATATATTAGGTAATTTTTGAAATTAGAAAAGAATTTACACGAGTCCAACAATGAGTTATGTCCATAATTGTCTTCATAGTCAAAATTATGTTACCTCTTTCTAAAATTTAAGAAATAATGTTTGATTCTGAATAAAATGAAAATAACTGAATAATATAAATTTTTGAATAACAATATCTTGGGAAAAATAATATTAAATGCATAAAATTAAGCTTTATTTTTTTTAAATAAATCTAATTAGGATTCAATCGTCGTTCTTTTCATCTTAAAATGGATTCAATTATCATTGAATCAAAGCTTATTACAAAATTAAGCTGATTTTCCCTTTTTATTCCCTACTTATATTTTTTCATAAATAAATACAAAATTAAATTGGGTTGAGAATTTAATTATAAATGAAATAATTTTTGGGTGAAATTTGTAAAGTGTATCGTCTTTAATTAATTGTGAACAAAAGACATGAAAATTGAGTTGAAAGTTTGAAATTTGAAGATATTTAGCACCTCGTAATCTGATTTTAAGTATCTTCATATCAATGTCGTGAAATATTTAAGAAGTCTATATTTAATACCTTAGTATCATGATGTCTTCTAAAAGGAATATCACATTCCTGAATTTTTTTTCAAGACCAATCATATCCCTGATATTTGAACCGTATTAGCTTTTATAGAATATAAAATCATTTAAATTAAAATACTAAATATAAAAAGTTTTAGATTCCATAATATTTTATAATATTCACGATACCAGACGTAGGTGTACTATGCCCGAATAATAACAAAGACATTTTAAAAGACAAAATTACAGGTCAATTTCTAGTAAACCTTAATGTAATATAAAAGTGTTTTTTTTTTTTTAACTTAGAAATTCCTCAACACTAATTGAAATGGTAATGGAGTGGTTGGAATTGGGATTTGATGATAAAGTTAATGACACGGACAGGTAATACAGGCGATTAATCAAGATAAAAGGGATTTGTAATCCGAAAGAAATTGGAAAATTTTCCACATTTCAATCAAATCCTAGTTTGATCTGTCGACTTTAATTGCCTGGGTATTTGCCTTACATAATTGATGATGTATAGATTTAAAAAAAAAATTAAAGGAAACTTCTGGTGGATATACTCCTAATTTTATAGTCCTTTTCATTCTGATTTTTGTACAAAACTAAATAATTTAGAGAAATACAAATAAAAAACTAAAAACTTGGGGTCTCTTCCATGTGTCTTTGTTAAACTATAATAAAATAAATTTAGACTGATATATTATTAACAAAAAAAAGGAATAAAAATAAATAAATATTTTGTCAATGCAACACTCAAGCAATCAACAATACCAGACATTGACAAATGTGGCTTAATTGTTTGGTTTGTGGAATTGATTAATGTTCGTAGTATATATTTTTGAGCTACCATCTTCAATTAATTACTTGTAAAGGCACTTTGATCATGAGAAGCTCACATGACCTTGTTATGAGAAGGAAAAGGGGGGGGGGGAGGGAAGATTTATATACTCATTCAAATGATGAGTTTTATTTAAATATTAAATTTCACAGAATATATAAATTTCATAAATTTTGTGTTTATTTCTCTCTTCACATAATATATATAATCATATGAATTATTCATGTGAATTCAAACACGTTAAGACCAGTTTTAATATTACACAATAAACATCACTAGCAAGGCCAAGTCCAGCTTGATTTTGAGTTTGCCCACCTCTAATTGCAATCAAATTGTGTTGGAATTAGTTCATACATCTAGTTCCGTCAAATTTATGATATGAATAATGTCATTACTTGAAATTAATTTTGTAAAGAAAATGAAAACATATTGATATAATACTAATAAATTGGTGCCCATGGAATATGAAGAAAGTGACAAACTGATTCCCAACGTTAAAATTGCTGACAATGATGTTTGCAAGGCTTGGAAGAGTACTATACTACAAAAAAATAAATTTTTAATGATGATTTTTAGTGATAATTAAAAAATATTATTACTAAAATTATATTTTTAGTAACGACTTTATTAAGTTATCACTAAAAATAATCACTAAAATATCATCTTCCATTTTGGCAAAACTTCCAGTGGTCACACAAAAAAGTTGTTACTATAAGTTTTTTGTGACGGCAAGAGTGTTGTGGCAAAATATATTATGAAGCTCATTGGCAAACCTGTGGGCTACACATTTTTGTTTAATAAACCAATTCTAAACGTGATATGCAAGTCAAAAGGATCGGTGGGCTTCTTAATTTCAAATTTAATTATGACACCAAGTGAAATATATGTTCATGAACACAACTTTGGCTTGGATAAGATCTTCGACAGTGCAGTGATTAATTATGCGTATTAATCATTATATCAGATAAAGCGATGGAAGCCTAAAAATGTCCAATCTCGACATTGTTATTGTTAGTGCTCACCAGATGTATTTTTGGTGTTCTTGTCCCACAATCACAAGAAAATATTGCTTTCATGGGTCATATAAAGAGATATAGCCTCCACTAGTTGCCATATATTCAGAAAACTTCAACATCGATCGATATACTTTAACAATCCCAAGTTGTCGCGTCCGCCAATCCTTTTGAAGTCAAATTTGGCTACTCTTTTGAGTTTGCATGCTGCACCAAGGAATTAACGAAATTTTTTAAATAAATTTAGTCTATTTAAAATAATTAAATCGAATCAATTAAATTACATATATAAATACTTTAGATATAAAGTTTCAATAAAAAGTATAATTAATATTTTTATTTATTTAATTGTTACATAATTATTTTATTAAAACTTATATTATTAAATTAAAAATTTATCTTATGAATTATTTATTATAAAATATTTATATTATTTTGAATATATATTTTTGAATATGAAATTATCACCTATTATATACTCATTGTCATCTATTTTTTTAAAATTGAAATACAAAATTAATATATGATAATTATTTTTTACTCAACGATTAAATGGGTATAAATATATATAAATTCTTATTACATCCATATTAAATAAAATTTTCTTATATATATATATACATACATACATACATATATATATATATATATCCTCTCTTTTTAAGTGTTAACTAGTTATACATCTAAAACAAAGAGTCTCTTTTATTCTTGAAAATAATATTATAAACTTGTTGGATTTTTGTCATGCTTGCTTAACAAACAAATACACACACACACACACATATATAGAAAATAGAATGAAAAAGAAATAATTTTAAAGATAAAAATATTTCACATGTTTTTATTATAAAAAAGTTAAAAAATAATAATAATTAATGAATAATTATTATAAAAATATAATTGACATTGAACATGAATAATTAATAAAAAAATTAAATTTCCTTAGCTTAAACCAAAGGGAGTATATATAAGTGTAGACCGGATCAAAAGTCAAGCCAGATTCAAAGAATGTATTTTTGGTATGAAGTTTTGACAACTTGGTTCACGAATTATGGTACCTGATGCTTGTCCAACAATGGATTCAGTGGCAGGTGCGGCTGGCATATGTTTCCTGATTTGCTTGTATCTGACTTCACCAATTTGTATGATGAATAAGACTTCCGTCTCTCATTATTTCCAAATTTATATTTTATTATTTTAGTTTAATAAAGATTGAAAGTAATTGCTTTCCCCTTGTTTAGTTTAATCATATTTACTAAATTAAGTTTATAATTAAAGAAAATCTACATCTTTATCCTTGAATAAAAAATAAAACATTTTGGACTAAAATAAAAAATTAAATCTTAGTTAAATTTAATTGCAAAATGTCATGTAACTCTTATAATTTTTTTCTTCATATTTATACTTTTTATCTCAATCTATTGTTTCGATCTTATAAAAAGATTTGAAATCAGAAAGTAGTCCTTGTATTTAATTGTAACTGAAATATAGCATATTTATTTTAGTCTAAACTTCAGTGAAATATTTTGTTATATTTAAAGTTAATATATAAATTTTATAATTAAATTTTAATTCAGATATTAAAAATTAAAGTAATCTTTGAACATACTAAAAAATAATGATACCTTAAAAAAATATTCGATTTTAATTATAGAATTGATATGGCAGCCCATTGGTGGTGCCAAGGTTGGAAAGTGAAGGTGAGATACAGAGAAAGCAAGTTTAAGGTGTGAGAGAATATAATAGGAAAAAATTATATTTAAGGATTTAAGTTTTATAAAATTTATAATAAAACATCTTAATAATCAAAATTATTTTTAAGGAATAAAATTATTATCACTTATTATTAAAGTTTAAGAAAATTATCATATTAAAGTTACTTAAATTATAATTTTTTTAAAATTTAATAATAATTTTAATTTTTAAAAATGAGTATTTGAGATATATATATAGAGAGAGAGAGAGAGAGAGAGAGGTATATGTGAAAGCTAGTGGGAATGGAAATGAAATGATATTCGTCTGTCTTCCACTAGAAAAAGGCAAAGGCATGACGATGTGGATTTGCACCTTGTGATGTGTTGGTTGGATGGTGCCGCCATAATCAACACTGCCCCATACTACATTTTCGAGTCGCCACGTCTCGTTACCCTCGTCTATTCTCCTCAACGTATACATGTTTTTGTTTGTGTCTCCCCTTAATTTCCAATGTCCTATTAAACCCATTTAGTTGCCTAACCAACCCTAATTAATGAAAATAAATCACTTCATAATTTATTTAATATTGGATAAATTAATTCATTTATTAGAAAAAATAAAATAAAATAAATAAATAACAGAGTGCAACAACAATATTGGACTCCAATTCATTGCTATGCCAAATAAGGACCGTCCGTCTTTTTTTTTTGTCTTTTTTCCTTTTTGGGGTCCCAATAGAATATTGGCTCACAATAATTTTGGCATGCTAGTGGTAGCTCTAATTTTGTTGTAGGTTTCGGTAATATGAAGAGTGATAATTATGGTAATAAAATTTTAATAATGAACTGAAACCAATATGAAAATAATTATTTATTTATTTTTTAAATATAACAAAAGTCAATTTTTACAAAAATAAACAATTAATTTGTTTGTGTATGCGCAAGCGCGTGTGTACTGATGACGTTGGTGGAGTAGACTATTCATAGGATGTGGCCAAGCATTTTTTTCTATCAAAATATAATTATATAATTGCATTATTGAAGTTTGAATACCGAAGCGAGAACTAGGAAACAAGTAGCTGGTGGTGACCGTGAAAACTGAGATGTAGACATAAGCATATTGCTTCAAAACGTTGAATACAAAGTAATAATTAGTGTACGAATCTTCAGCTTCTTTCTTTAATCCTTCTTTTATCTTTAATATTTTAGATATAGCAGAGAATTCATGAACCTCCATCTAATTTTCCACATCCAAATGTCACATCGACAAACCCATATATATGGATTAAAAACCATGTATAATTAAATGATTCAAAAAAAAAACATTTTGTTGATTAAGAGAGCACAAGAACTTACACTATTGTGCAATCTCTCTCTCTTTTATTTATAATAATATAAAGATAGAGATTATAACTACAACATAAAAATTTTAAGATAATGATAAAGGACATATTTTCAGATTCTAGAAAATAAAATAAAGATAAAGTCTAAATTATACTTCTAATTGTTAAATTTGAATCTTGTCTACAACACAATAAAGAATTATTTTAGCAATTTTCACCGATTAAAATTAGATTGAAATATAAATATAAATATATCCCGTGCCTTTAGTTAGAATTTAATATCTTTATTTCACTCTAAAATTTGAAAAGTATTTTGATATCGTATATATGTATTAATTTTGCAATCAAATGGAAATAAAGTATTGAAAAAGAAAAAGAAAGAGAAGAAATTTGATAAGAATCAACAATCCACATCTATACCCTGATCGATGTCTATTATAAACTCTCCAATTTAGATACATCATATCTCGCAAAAGTTAAAAAGAGATATCAAAAACAAAAAGGTGTACATACATATTATCTATCAATGAACAAGAACACCAGAATAAGAAAATTTGAAGAAGAAGAAGAAGGGGATGGAGTGTGTAATCTTCATACGGGTTGTTGAGCAATATGGGTTGTGGAAGAGAGAGGCTTCGCCAAGCAAGTGGGGTTACTATGTCCAGCCATAATAACAAGAATCTTGGGCTCTGAATCCACTGTCGTTTTGGTTGCTGCTGCTAGTTTCTCTTCATCACCAACTGAATCATCTGAGGTAGACGACGGTCGTTTACGATAAGAACAGGCTAGCATAAGCAATGCTACCGCTATAAGAGCCATCATGAGAGCTAGGCCTCCGAAGAGGTAGGGAATCGGAGACCTTGAGCTTCGGAAATTGCCACCGTCTCCCATGCCTGAAGAAGATGAAGAAGAACTTGAGTTATTGCTTGCAGTTGAAGGCCTCATTTTCTGAGATTTTTTTTTGGGGGACCCCTTTTCTTCTCTCTTTTCTGGGTTTTGTTTGAGTCGTTATGGGATGCGTAGAAAATGATGGGGTCTATTTATCGTGCAGAAACTGCAGAAGTAAGATGCTGAAGAAAGCGGGAGGCTACCAGATATGCGAAGTTACGGAAATGTTCGCTATATTTCTTTTATTAATTATTTGAATAAATCTCTTTTTTCTTTTCTTTAGAAATGCTTAAATTATAAAAAAAAATTATTATAAAAATATGCATAAATATTTTAAAGCTAAAATATAATCAAAATATTCTTTAAAATAATATTGACTTCTTCTGTTATAAATATAATTTATTAAGTTTTTAAAAAGCTTTTCTTATTGTGTTGAAAATCTCATAAATTTAATTTATTTCAGATTTATATAATTAATTATTTTTATACTAATCAAATACATATTTAATACTTGTTATATTATATAAATAATAAAATTATTTCAGTTAAAAAAAGATATAACTATAATTTATTTTTTTATTGCCAAAAAAAGGTTAATACAACTTATATTTTTATTTCAAGGGAGACGAATAAAATTTTTTAAAATCAATAAAATGATTGTGTAATTTAAACGCAAAAAAGTAATTTATCCTTATTATTAAAAAAGGAGATGAATGGACAGTGTTTGAAATGGTTGACTAATTGTTGATATTCTTTCTTGCGGTTGTAATAAAGAATCATATGCGGCAGCCAGGCGTGATTTCTGATGGAAGTTTCCTGATCGATCTTTTGGGGTTATCTTAATTCTTTTTTCTTTTCAAAAGGAGGGCCCAGGAAGAGAGAATATCAAACAAATGTTACGCGATATATAGCGTTACTGTAAAAAAGTATAATATTGTCACGACTAATAGAGCCACAAAAGAGAAACATTAAGAGATTAAATGAATTTAAATACAATTATATGTAGTAATTGGGAATAGTGAAAAAGCAATATTTTTTAAATAGTAATATTCAGATCAATCTGCGTACACAATTAACTTTTCTGGTCTTATCAAATGCGAACCATCACGTTGAGACCCAGAAAATAATACAAATTGCTGGACTTGTTTTGTTATCTGAAGTGGATAATAAAGGGCATTTGGGATCAACTAGGTTGCTTAAGGCGAAACGATTCGTGATACATCAATGAAGCAACCGGCAGGAAACAGGAAGCAAGCAAGGAAGAAGGCATGGTTGGCCCCACTTATAAACGTGTTCTTACAACACAAGGCTTTTCTGATTTCTTCCTTTATTTCCGCTTTTCTTAATTCGTATATTCATTTCCTTCCTCTTCAAAAACAGTTGAAGATTTATGAATGGGTGAGGAATCGATAGCTTCATGTCTTTCAACAAATTAAGACATACTTTTGTGTGCTTGGAAATCAATGCGTGTGCTGATAATTTAAGTGACCCTGTTTTTCTGGTAATTAATTATAATCTAGTGATAATGTTTTTTGGTGTGCGAATTTATCCATGCTTGCATGTGACAGCGAGATGACTAATTCTATATCTCTGTGGAGCTCATGAGGAAGCTATATGATGTTGACCTAATTTCTCTCTCATATTTATGTTTCGTGATTGTTTTCATGATTCATATATGTAGAGTATGGACCTAACGGATTCTAAATTCTATTTTCTGAACATTATATAATATAAAAGGAAATTGACAGAATTTCCATCTCCTTTTTTGGAGAAATTGAGAATGAGAGAAACCAATCACTGACGAATGAGATAAAATATGAAAATGATTTTCTCCGCGAATCCCATATTTATCGAGCCACAAGGTTTAAGGGTAGGAGAGTGTTAGTCTAAAAAGATATAAGCGAGGGTTTAAATTGGGTCTTTAAAAAACATTTAAAAACTGGGTTCTTTGGCAAATTAGGAATCACATGTTCTTATTTTTTGTGTAAAAAATTGCCTGTTGCAGAAAATAATTTTTCACTTATGAAATTATGTGAACTAAAAACCTCAATTTTCCATCAGAAAGGATTGCTTCTTGATATGCAAGTCATACAAATACATAAAAAGAAACATATGTGAATTAATGATTTAGTCTTGTCATTTTATTTTTAATTTAATCCTTCAAAAGTATTGGCGGAACTACGTGTATGAGAGGGTCTTCAAAAATTCTATGTAAATAATATTAAGTTTCGATATTGTGTTTTTTATTTTTCAAAATTTTGAACCTACTAAACTGGATACTTACATAATTAGATTACATATATAATTTATTAAAAATTATTTGATATTTTAATATAAATCCAATAAATTTATGCATGTATTATATACATAATTTTTACAAAAAAGACCTTTATTATATTTTTTTTTCCAAATTATCCTTACTTAATCACATATATAACTGCTTCTCTCTTCTCCAATTTTTATTTTTTCATAAAAGCTGGTCACCAAATCATGTAAAACACGTCAGTGCAATTCCTTCTCCGCCATCTCTGTTTCAACAGATTGCTGCGCTCATGGAATGGTCCCACTTCATAGATAAAATACCTTTGATAATCCAGCTCATACATCCTTCATAGAATTGGAGAGAAATATAAGAAGATATTATATATAGATAAAATTGAAAATATTATGATATTTAATTCTTTGAACATTTTAGCTTTTTTTTTTCATGTTACTATTGTTTTACATTAGGCTTGGTATTTATTTTTTGTAAGTGACAAATTTAAAAATCAAATAAATTGTTTTAACTTTAAAAAAGACGTAATGTGGCAGAGTTATGTTTAGTTCAATCTTTCAATATATATATATATATACAAAATATTGAATTTTGATATTATATCCTTATATTTTTTCAAAAACTTGAACTTATTAAACCTACACATGTATTATATATATTTTTTTATCATTTAACATTTTAACTTAAACTTATTAAACCTACATATATATTTTATATGTATAACTCTTATTAAAAAAAAATTGCTGTTCTTGTTGTTATTTTCTCTTTTTCTCCTCTCCTTTTATCTTATCTTTTATTTATTTTTTATTTTTTATTTCTCTTTTTTTTTTCTTTCCTTCTAGATGTAAGCTTTCAAAGTGTAATGCTTGCACTTTCAATATTCAATTTTTAACTTTTTGAGATAATTTCTAAACTCAATTTAAAATTTGAAAGCTCAATTAGGCCACTTTAGTCTTAAATAACTTATTAAAGGATTATTTATGCTACAATTTATTATTCAGTACTAATATATAGAAATAAGGAATTAAAATTGAACTTTCAATTTCTAACATTTTATTTAAACAATATACTATAAAATTATAATTTTTTTTGGAATAGGACATATGAATTTTTTTTTTTTTAAAAATTGACATCAAAATAATAATCTTCATCTAGATCTCATGAACTTAATTTTCAATAATAATAAATTGAGATTGATTTAAAAGATTTGTTATCAAAGCTATAAAAATATCTTAAAATTTTAGTTTTATCATCTTAATAACTAGATAAAATTCGCATTGCATATTTACAATATGTTAGTTTCACCCCTTAACTTTGGATCCTAACTCCACTACTAAATAAAAGTATTTCAATTTAGTCCTGCAAAAACTTTGAATATTAAAAAAAAAGATTAGGATAAAATACAATTTGGTAACCTATGATTAGTTCTAGTTCTATACATTTTGGAAGACTTTGGTTTTAAAGTTTGCAATCAAGTAGTTTATCTTATGGTATTATTTCGTTGACTTGTTTATGACAAAAAAATTTCAATTTTATGAAGGACAAAAATAATTCTGTCACTAATTCCGTTGCAAATCCGTCACTAATTTCGTCGCTAATTTTAGCAATGAAATTAGTGAAGGAATATGTCATTACAAATATTTTCATCACTAATCCATCGTTAATGAAATTATTGATAGAATTCAGTGATGGAAAATTCTATCACTAATAACAAATCTTAATTCTGTGACAGTTTTTTGTGATGAAATTTTTGTCATTAAATTTGCGACAGAATCAATGCTGAAATATTTCATCACAAAATGTTCCATCGCAAATCTGTAGGAAGATATTTAATTATTATAAATGATTTCTATGATATAATTTGAATTTTTTTATGATTATATGACATAATGACTTAAATATTTATATTTATATATATAACCATCACAAATAATTCACATATAATTAATTATATATATATATATATGATTTTTTATATTTATAATTTATTTGATAAACTTTAATATATGTTTTGAATTTTCAAAATTTTACCTGATTTTAATAATTTTTTTTCATACATTCCCAATGTTCTCGCAAAAATAACAAAATATAAAGAATTATGTCTAATTTTAATCTATAATTAATTTATATTTTAGAAAAAATCTGTATGAATTTTTTTTTTGGGTAACATTCGGGGGTTTGAACTCTTGATAGTTGATACTATTCATATCTCTGCCCAACCTTGTGGCCTAGGATATCCTAAGTGGCTTAGATGAAAAGATTTTAAAATTTTCAATTATATCTTGATGAGTGCAAAATAATTTTAATTTTAACATTAAATTTTATGAGCATAAAGTTTCAAATAGAATCTTTTAACCTTACCATAAATTTTGTAATAAACTTATCTGAACTTCTATATGGTAAGATTAGCTTCTTATTTATCACAATGGTTGTACAAGTTTTTATTATTATTAATAGCAATTCCTAATGTTTCATTCTATTCCAAATTTACATTTGGGTAAATTACTCTTCTTTATTAAGAGATGTTTAAATTAAATAGCTTGATCATATGTTTTTAAAGTTATATTCTCATTCTTTGATACTAAAAGAAGCATTACATTTATTTGCTTAGCAATAAAAAATAAACTACAATTACACCTTTTTTTTACCAAAATATTATTATATCTATTACTTATATAACAAACATTGCATATGCATTTGATTAATATAAAATATTTATTTTTTAAATTTAGCAAATTTTAAAGTCAATCAATAAAAAAATCAAGAATTATTCAAAGCAAACATGTTCACAAAATAATTATGTAAGATTAACTAGTTAAAAAATAATAATTAATTAATATTTAACTTTAACAATAAATAAAAGTGAAATAAATATTTCACTCAAAAAAATACAAAAGATAAATACGATAAACAAATATGACAAAAATGTCTCTTTTCTAAGATTTTAAAATATTAAAAATGACTCCACTCGTCTAATATGATTCAATCATGCCACTTGTTTCTCACCTCTTTGCTCTCTTAATTGGTTTTTACTCTCTGTCCTACTGTAAACTATGAGTTAAATTCACATCTTCCTCTTATTCTTGTTTTTGTGTTTCTTTCTATGCTTTCCTAAGTGATTTGTGTTAAGATTTTTCCTTCTCCAAAAATTAAATCTTGCTATCATTTAAATTTCAAATTTATCAAATTTTCTTGGAAGAAGCAGAGACTAAATAGCAATGAGTGCAAAATTAGAAAAGGAGTGGAGGGCATGATCTAAAATCCAATATGTATCTCGTTTACAAATTTGAAGAAAGAGGGGGCATCTACCCACTCTTAAATGAATATACTTGAATTTTCATTGATAATTATCATGTAATTCCATATACAACCTCCTCAATTTTTTAATGAATTTTGTTTCTATGAATTTTTAAATGATTGATTTGATTAAAAGCTATTTGGGAGACAACTTGATGGGTACTCTATTGCAAACTAATTACTTATACTGATCTTGACTAATTTGATAGTCGTGAGTAAAATTTTGGTGGCATTGTTGGGGAGCCAATTAATTATAATCAAGTAAATTAGGAATTTTATTGTTTTCAAATTCAATTTAACAATCTTACTTTGTTTTTGTGGCTAATTCCAAAGCATGCAATTTCAATGTTTTGAGGCAATTTTGTAAAATACTAGTTGTAAAGGGTGACTAATTCTGATTGATCTAAAATTTGATATATAGGTTTTAAAAGAAATTGAATTTAAGTTGATAATGAAAGAGGTAACGTTTTGCTTTATTTGAGAAATAGGCATCAACATTTCACATTCATACATATATATGATAAGGTAAAAGTGTTTGGCACACAATTTGGTTAGGAATTAAAGCTTAATTAAGGAAATGTTGAATCTAGAAATAACAATGGCTGGTGTGGTTACATTTAGAAGTGATTTTGGTAAATTAAAACAACTTAATTTTTTAAGCATTAAAAAATTGATTTGTAATATTTTTGGGAATACAAACATGAAGCTTTGAATAAGTTAGTTTTGTGATGAAGTTTTGTAAATTTCTTATATAATTTTAGAATAAATTAATTTTATAAATTTTTATTATAAGAAATATGCATAATACTATTATTAATAATTTTTGTTCAAGACTATTGATAGACCCCTTATTGACATGGCTTGAATTTTAATGGATTAACCTAAATTATAACCTGATTTGAAAAATTGGGAGCCTAGAATTTTTAAGGAAAATAACCTGGTTCTCTCTTCTTTATCCACCCAAACCCAAAAAATTCCCTCTTTCAATTTATGTAAAAATTTTATTGAAAAAAAAAAAAGAAGAAGCAGAAGAGAGGCCCATTTCTTGAGGCCCACAAACCTTAAACCCATATTCATACTTAAAAAAACCCAACACGCATTCTTTTTCACTCATCGTCCCTTTCTCTCACACACGATTTTGGTAAAGCAGAAAAGCTACAACGGCACCACACTTATGCGCAGCTCTTTGCCTTTACATGCAGCCTCCATCCATATCCTTTTATGCATGAGAGTAAATGCCATGCCCAAATCGACTATAAATAGGTGCAAATCAGAAGGAGAAAGGTTTTTTTTTTTTAATTGAAAGAGGGAATTTTTTGGGTTTGGGTGGATAAAGAAGAGAGAACCAGGAGTTGACAAAGAAGAGAGAATAAAGACGAGAGAAATAGAGACTGATAGAAGGGCTGGAGATTATTTAGTGAAAAAGCAGAAGAGGGATTCAAAAGAGAGGGGGTTCTAGGTTTTAAAATTTTCTTTTCGACTAGAGGTTTAGAGAGGAGAAGCTGAGGATGACACAGAAGGGACAAAGAGTAGAAATTAGCAAAAGAACAATTGAGAGTAACCAATTGATGTAAAAGGTAATTCCACATTCCTGTGTTTCTTCTCCATTTTTGAAAATGTGATGTTGCGAGTTTTCAATAGGTAATTCCCAATTAGTTACCAATTAAGTATTTTCTTCTATTTTTATCCTGATGCAAGGTGATTCATTAGCTTGGAAATACTAAGTGTTTTATCTATCTTGTTTAGTGTTTTATTTGTTCTTATTCTGTATGAATTGTGGTTGAGAATTAGTGTGATGCTATCATATTCCTTAAGGCTGAGAGGTATAAAGATAGTCTAATGTTAGTGTAAAAGAGTTGGATCTCAAGTTCCATACTAGTGAATTGACATGTGAGAGGAGCATATGAATGATGAGTGACATTTTTGCCTAGATCTTTCATCAATTGGTTTGCTAGGTCTTTGTCCTTTGAATGGAATGTTAAACCTTGACTGATGCATCATATAGTAATCTAACGTGTGCTATTTCATCAAATAAACAATGAATAATTTCACATTTTTATTTAAATTCCTTGTTGGTATGGGGTCCTTGATTCTGTGCATGAGTGATTTGTTGGGATGGATTTAGGTGACACTTACAGTTGAAATCAAAATGTTATTATGCCTATGTGACTATTGGGAATGTGACACTTTATTTATCACCTTGATTCATTGTGATGAATGAATTTGGGAAGCCATAATTCACATGCTGTCTAATAAGGTATGTTAGTAGTTTCATTTTCAATCCCTTTGGAATGGCTTTGGATGGTTTGAACTTAGATCCTCATACTTGTGATCTAAAGGGAATTTTTGGATATAACCAGATTCATTTTTATTACTATTATAGCTTTTGGCTTTCTTTTTATTTCTGTTGTGTATGTGGCCTCCGGTCTGGAGGTTCATGGTCTAGTGAAAGCAAATGGGTGAAAACTGTAACAACATATATTTCTAACTCATTTCATACACATTTGCATGCTCATATGCTACATTCCATGAAGGAAGTGAGAAAAATCTATTAAAATAATATATTTCTTTGCGTTGCGTCATATACAAAAATTTCATTCAGTGTCACGTGGACCGTGTGAGCTCATACAACACATTCCCATATTTAATTACATGAATACAACTCATTTGCATCATCAAAAATAGCCTACACCTCAAAGAACTCGAAGGGAAGCATGAAATATACATACATATTTTCGACCAGATTTTTTCACTTTTCTGTCACAATTTTGGAAAATCATAACTAAATCTAAAAAAATCAAAATCATACATTCTTATTCATTCTAGAAAGCTACAAATATCTAATTCATACCAAAAATATGTTTAGACCATAACATCCAACACAAAGGATGTTTGACATTCGAAATAGTCTAGAGGTCAAGCTATCTACTAATGCTGTCATAGATTTCTGTGGCAAATTTAAAAAATGTACAATTAGTTCCAAAAAAATTCAATCTATGTAAATGGTACCAATTTAGAAAGATGGGGATGTTATATAGAAGTGAAAAATAATTCCAAACCGGTTCAGGCATGCTCAGAGCTCGAAATCCAATCAAACAATAACTGAGGTCGGATGGAGTTCCTAATATTGGACAAATTCTTTGAAAATTCATATCTCCATCTTTAGACATTCAAATGAGGTGATTCTAATTGGCACAAGTCCCTAGAAATATCTAGTTTCTCTGTATAAAATTTTGTGGCAATTAGACATCATTTGGGTCCTGTGTAACAGATTCCATTTTCGGACTAAGTGAACAGTGCATTAGACCAAAATCACAAAATTTGTCAAATTTGAAAATTCATCAAATATTTTGTAGACCTTAAAAAATTATGTTCTTTAATTTTTCAAAAATCTCTCAACAAGATCTAATTGCATGCCAAATCTCAAATCAAAAAGAGCTCATTTGGATAAAAAGTGACCTAGGGTTCCATTATGGTCAATTTTAATTCCATATGGGATACCAAAATGTCGAAATAGTTTTCCTTAGTGTTTGGCACCTTTTAGGCAAGTTTAAAAACATAAATGGGACTTGTGTGAGCTGCCCAAATGGTCCCAAAGTCCATGCCTCTCATTTTGGCTATGCCATTTGCAATTATACATACTTACATCAAACTTCCAAGAAACAATACTTAACATTACATACTCAAATTATATTCTAGCATTCACATATCATATCCTCTCATTTATATATCATACATCAATATATTTATACATGTTCATAACTTCATAAGACATATACATCCATGAATTACAACATATGCCATTCTTGTAGCCTTAAAGTAACAAAATTTCCACATTTTAATGTCATTCCTTCATCTCTGATAGGGTTGACTCTTATTGCCTTGCTTTTTGGGTCTACCTAGCATATTAGAACATTGAAAAGTGGGGATGAGATTCAAAAAATTCCAATTACTCATCTTCTATTCAATCATACATATTAGATGCAAATAAGTCTCATAAAATGCATGTATGGTCATGTTGACATGTGCAAACATTTAAGAGACATTTTCATCATTTGAGAAAGTTATACATAACATACAAAGGCTTGCCAAGCAAGTAGATTGACCTTACCCAATTTCTTGTGGATATTAAACTTGCCTCACCCATTCTTTAAAATATTTTTGGACTCAACCATGTTTTTGGGAGTCCATCTTGTTTTTGGGAGACTCTTTGCTTTGTCTCAACCAATCTTAAGGGTTTTTAACTTATCCTTACCATGGCTAAGGGCTCTTGACCTCACCACACTCAAACAAATCTAAGCACATATTATAAACATCTTATAAAACATAATATGTCATTATAAAACCATGGCATATGAAATCATGCTATCATACTTTTCATGACTTAAAAATATACATACACACATTCTAAGACAAGCTAAGAACACATCCATACATGAGAGAAGGTGGAGAGAGCTACTTTAGAAGTAATTACACACTTTTTCTTTAAGCCTTGAGTCCTCTCCTTTGACCTCACACACCCAAGAAGGTGGAGATCATTTCTCTTAGCCTAGACACACCAAAAGAAACATGAATTACTCATGGGAACAAGCCTTGGAATTATACACAGTTTACATGATGCTACTTTGGTTTATGGCTCCATTATGCTTCCATAAGGCACTTAATGAAGCAACTACAAAAATTCATGATCTTGGCTCCCTTCTCTCCTTTAATCTATGATTCTTAACTCCATTTAGACCCTTTGGAGTCATCACACAATTATTTTAAAGAGCCTAGCTAAGACTTGCTTCATTATGCTATATTATGGAGCCTACACCTCCAACTCACTATCTATGGCTTTTAAATTTTTCCCAAGGGTCCCTCCCACCTTCTACCATCATATGAAGTCCCAAATTAAGGCTAGAATAAATTAAAATACTCTCTAACCCCTCCATCTGTCCTAGGCTGACATTATGGAAGCATTTGGGGTTCAAGGGGTTTTCAATTTTTTCTTGATGGGAAAGCCACTTGGGAGGCTTTTTAGACATCTTAGAAGCTCAATGGAACATTTAAATGGCCAAGGAAATTCATAGATTAAATCAATTTTTATAATTCCTTCAAATGCACTACACTTTTCCAACTTAGATTTCATTAGTTTTTCTTGCAACTTCTTTGCTTTCTTGGATAGAAGGTGCATGTGGGAAGCTCTTTAGGGGTCTTAGGAATTCATACAAACATTCACATAGGCTTGGAAACTCTTAGATAAAATCATATTTTTGCCTATGTCTTTGAATCCCTAACTTCCCATTCTTGGTTCTCTTTTGCTTCTTAATTAATTCCACTTGTATCTTCCTAATCCTCACATTATAGAACCCCTAATTCTACCTTAATATGGTCAGAATTTATCTCCTATGGAATAGGCCCTAAGGTAAACGAAAATTCCATAGATGAAGCAAGCAAGGAGAAGCAACAAAACAAGAAGGAATACCTTGGTTTCTTGTTTCCTTCAAAGCCTTTTTCACTTGGTGTAAACTCCTCCTTGAATTCCTACTCTTCTCCCTCTGAACCAGACCTAAAAATAGCCCCACTTCATCAAACAAAACTATAGAAGGAAAGGTGGGAAGGAGGAGAAGAGAGTTTCTAAAGAGAGAACTAGAAAAAGTCTTGATTTCCATACCTTTTCTTCTTGGTTTTTCTCCCTCCTTGAGCTCTCTCCTAGTGCGTCTCTCTTCTCTAGCTTCTCTCTCTAGTTTGGGCAGAATGAAAGGTCTATTATGATGAAGGAGAAGGGGATGCTTCATATATCAAAAGGAGATACATAAAAGCTTTTTGAAAATGTCACTTTTGTCCTTCATTCTTGGCTAATTCATTTGAGGCTTATTTTAACTCCTTTTTTAGAACCGTCTTTTCCATCATAAAATTTAGGTCCTCAATCATATACAATGCCTTTGGAATCACTCAATTTGGAGCTAAAACCTTCCTGAATGATTCGGTCAAAGTTTGAGTTCACTGCTATTGGAAAATGTATACTGGAGGGGCTTTAACTATGCTGAAGCTTCTCATGATTTTTAGGACCTCTGAGAACCTCAAAAAACTCAAAACTTTCATTTAAAAAGACATCCTGTGAGTTTTTTAAAAAGTGCCCATATTTACGAAAATGCCACTGGCCTTTCGGCAAATGTTTTGAATAACTTCGGTCCTAATTTCTAAGCAACTCAAGACTCAAATCCTCATTTTCTATTATTTATAATTTTATCATAATTTTATTTATCCCTAATTCCTTTTATTTCGAGGACTTCCTTTTGTATCTGGCCCATTTCTGACGTTTATGGAGAAACTGAATATTACGTTTCTCACGTTTACGGATGAACCGGATGTTACAGAAACTATCCAAAGAGATGAATGATAGAGATATCTCATGGTTTTGTTTTCTTCTTCAAGATAGAATGCTAAATTTGAAATGTAAATACACTTAAAAGAGTGAAATTAGAATGTTTGGGATTGATTCAATTTTTGTAAATAAAACCATACAAATTAACTTTAAAATTGTTTTGATTACAAATGTCACACTATCACATGTTATATGCCTTAATATGTTATAATAGAAGACCTTGTACTCACTGACGAAAACCTTGTCGATAAGGTCTCAGAATTTGCAATACAAAATACAGGATCTTGTCTACAAGATCTTGGACCTTGTCTACAAAATGTTACCTGAGCCTCTGTATTAACATGGTTTAATTGCCAAACTCATCTTTAACAAATTCTAATCAATTCATGTATGTCAATCATGGAGTTCCAAGCCAAGTTTACATGAGTTTCAAGCAAAATTCACTTTTTTCATAAGTTTACAATACTTAGTTTGGGCCACTTAGGGTTCATTTTGAGCTGTAGGGGTCTAGACTTCAATCTTTCCATTCCTTAATTCATTTTCATCATAAACAAATTTGTTCATGCTCATTTTAGCATGTTTTACCTAGGACACAATAAGAATTATTTGCCATGACTAGTGGTAGTACAGTGTCCTATAAAGTTGATGTTACTAGTATGTTTTTTAAGATTACACTGTACATTGGAATTAGACTTATTCAAATGTTTACTCTCTCCAAATGTACTTTTCCAATTACTTAACATTAAACCTTATTATTAAGAGTGTAACAATTAATATTAGGAGGAAAATAAAGTAATCCAATCTAATATTCCCTTGTAAACTCTTCTATTTTTCTTTCAAGAAAAAGAGCTACAAACCTTAATAGCTTTGCATGTAATCTTTGATGGTTATTGAGTATTTGTTGGGCTATTTCATGACTACTTGAAAATAGATTATTGGGAGATAGAATGGAGGTGCCAGAAAATTGAAGATGGATGTATAATAGAGTAGATTCAAGTCATCAATATTTTACAATAAAGTTCGAGCAAGGTGTTGAGAAGTTTCCTACACATGCATGCCAATTGCCTTCCTTTATGCATTAAAAAAAGATTAGGTGTCTATGTGCCCAGTGTAAATGCAAGAACTATCTATGTCTTGATAAAGTGAAGGTGCACATTTATAAACATGGATTCAAGCCTAACTATTATATATGGACTAGTCATGGCGAAACATCGACTACCTATCATTCACCTGTGTGTCCAATGCTAGGCATCCAACATGTCTCACATGGGTCGCTTGGGAACTAACTAATATAATATGAGACCATGGTGATGGATGCAACTAGCCCAAATTTTAGGGATAACTATTATGAAAGTGGTGAAGAACTGCCAAATCCAAATGCAAAGGTATTCTATGACATGATGCATGCTACATAACAGCCATTGTGGGAAGGTTGTGAAAAGGAGTCTGAACTTTCAGCAGCTGTACAATTATTAAGTATTAAGGCGGAGACTAACATGTCACAACAAGGCTACAATTTAGTGTCACGGCTTATGCAAAGGACACAACCTAAAGACACTAGTATGCTTACAGACTTGTATCAAACAAAAAAGTTGGTGTCAAAATTAAGGCTTAGTTATATAATGATTGATTGTTGTGCGACTGGATGTATGTTATATTATAAAGATGATGTAAATGTAACTCAGTGCAAGTTTGTGATGAAGCATAGTATGTCTCGAGAAAGCGCCATGAAAGAAAAAAGAAAATTACAACTAAGCAGTTGTGGTACTTACCATTAATTTCTAAACTTTAGAGATTGTTTGCTTCTAAAAAAAAAACAAAGGAAATGAGGTGGTATTATGAGAACTGTTAAGCATTTGTTGTCCTTACTCACCTATCTGATGGAAAAGCGTGGAAGGTATTTGATAGCACATACCCTGACTTTGCGTATGATCAACAAAATATCCAACTCCGGCTGTGCACTGAAGGCTTTATGCCATTTGGCCAATATGGGAGAAAGTATTCTTATTAGCCAGTTATCATCGTTCTATATAATCTACCACCAGCAATGTGTATGAGATAAGAGTATTTGTTCTTGACACTGATTATCCCTAGTCCTAACAATCCTAAAAGGAAAATAGACATTTATTTGCAACCATTGATAGATGAACTAAAATTATTATGGACTGATGGTGTCCTAACATATGATGTCTTGTTGAGACAGAAGTTTTAGATGCGTGCAGCACTATTATGGACAATTAATAAGTTCCCAGTATATGGCATGTTATCTAGTTGGATGACAGGAGAGAGATTGTTATGCCTTATATGTATGGAGAACTCAAAGTCATTCCAATTGAAGCATGGGAGAAAAATATCTTTCTTTGATTGCCATCGACAATTTCTTCCATGAGATCACTTATATAAAAGAAATAAAAACTCTTTTTATAAGAACAAAGTTGAGAAATCAATGCCTCCGCTGTAATTAGATGGAAATGATGTCTGGCAAAGAGTGTGGAATATGCCAAAAGTGACCGAGTGGGGAGAACTTGTACTAATTAAAGGGTATAATGACACTCACCATTAGATTAAATAGAGCATATTTTGGGAATTGCCATATTAGAAAACTAATCTCATTCGACATAATCTTAATGTCATGCACATTGAGAAAAATGTATTTGACAATGTATTTTACACCATCATGGACACAAAAGGGAAGTCTAAAAATAATACACAAGCTTGATTGGACGTGGAAAAATATTGTCGACGAAAAGAATTAGAACTTGTGAACAATAGAGGGAAAGTTTTGAAGCCCAAAGCACAATATACTTTGAACATAAGCTGTTTGTCAATGGGTAAATAACCTGAGACTTCCTAATGGGTATGCATCTAATTTGGCTTGATATGTTGACATGAAAGAAGCAAAGCTATATGGAATGAAAAGTCATGATTGTCATGTGTTTATACAACGTTTGCTTTCCATTGCCTTTGGGTACTTTGTTTGAAGTTGTGTGGAATCCTATAATCGAGTTTAATCAATTCTTTAAAGAACTTTATTCCACTACCTTGATAATAGCTCAATTAAAGTTATTAGAGTAGAATATTGTTGTGACTTTATGCAAGTTAGAGAAGATCTTTCCCCTTGGGTTTTTTGATTCAATGGAGCATTTGCTCGTCCACCTTCCGTATGAATCAAAGGTTGGGGGACCCGTTCAATATCGATAGATGTATCCATTTGAAAGGTAATCAAGCCTTTTACTATATACTTGGAACAAATATATGCTTAAAAGATAATAAAAATTATTCATCTACTCTTTATGTAGGTTCCTCCATACCTTGAAATAAAAAGTTAAGAATAAAACTCGAGTGGAAAGATCTATATGCGAAGCTTATATAATCAAAGAGATCACAACATTTTACTCGCATTACTTTGAGTATGATATGCCACCAAGAATTATGAGACCTCCAAGAAATGATGATGGTGGAGAATCAGGCCTACCAACAATTTCTATTTTTAACTATCCTAAAAGACTTGCTAGAGAATGCAAGTCTCATTTTTTAAATGATTAAGGAGTAGAAGCCGCTATAAAATATGTTCTAATAAACTATGATGAAGTTTAACCTTATATCAAGTAAGTGATATTACTTACATATCACTTATTCGTATATGCTTAACATGTTCCTTTGTTATGCAGTTTATTTGTTCATAACTTAACTTTGTCTAATCCTCAAATTGTGGATGCTAAGATAGAAGATCGGATTGAAGTAAATTTTTTCTTATGGTTTTGAGAACATGTAAGTAGTAATAAATTGTTACTATTTATGTTTTAAAACTAACCTTAACTCACATAAAATATTAAAAAATTTCACACAGGTTCAAAACCCAACCAAAAATATTCTATATCCATTTTTACATGACATTGCTAGGGGACCAAAGAAAAGCATTAGAACTTGCCCTGTTTACTTTGTTAATGGATATAAATTTCATATACAGTTATTGAGCCATCGAAAATCAATAATAAATAGTGGTGTTTATATTAAAGGAATTGACTTTGCATAATCAGAATATGACTTTTCTGGCAATCTAAAAGAGATTGTGGAGATTGAATACACAGGGGTTCTTGTGAAACGATTAGTGTTATTTAATTGTCAATGGTATGATCATTCACCTAATCGTGGTATGAGGGATCACAAACAATATGTGATTGTTGAAGTTCACGAATTAAGAAGGTATAACAAGTTCGATCCATTTATACTTGCTCAACAAGTGACACAAGTGTATTATGCATATTATTCTAGTTGCCATCAAAAGACTAATTAGTTAGCCATAATCAAGGTTAAGGCTCCTATCATGATTGATGCTCCTTCATCTGAAACAAACATAGGGCCATTTTAGGTGGATGGATTGGAAATCATATTACCTACAATTGTCCCAGATGATGAATTCCATAACCTAAGAGACATTGAAGGTTCCTATAAAGAAATAGATATGTTAACCATTAACATAATTTGTGAAGAAGAAGAAGAAGAAGTAGAAGATGATGAAGATGATGATGATGAGAATAAAGATAATGATTCTGAAAATGATGAAGATGATGATGTATAGATTAGGGTTAGGTTTTATTTAATTTTGAGCTTGATTTTTTTATAATATATATATTTTTTGGTTTTAAGTGTGAATTTATTTTTGTTTACATTTTATTTAATTTTTGGTCACCTTACATGGACTTAAGTTTGTTATTACATATGTAGATGTCAGGTTGTGGTTCTAGGCAAGGTTATGCCCGATGGAGTACCTTTACACCTTCAACCATTTCATTATCCTCAGACTTTAGCACTTGCCTCAGCTCCTATAGCGCCAGACGCATCCATTGCACCTACACTAGCTTCAATCATGCCTGAATCATGTAAGAGACCTTCAACATCACCTGTATCATATCTTCTTATAGCATCCCCTAGCTCCCAGTACTCATATCCCACTCCTCAAGGTCCTTCCACTAGTTTTACACCAATGTCACCTATCTAACTTTTTGATCATGACCTCACAGATGGTCAAATATGGTTGTATCCTGACAAGCATACATAAGTCATCAAGTTTATATTGTTTTATTTGTTATTCATTAAACAACTTAGTGCCATTATAACATTTTTAATCATTGATGTTAAATGATAAGATTTAATCTTATTGCCGCTGTTGTTCGTGATATTCTCCCTGTAATCCAAGCAAAACTTGAATATCCATGCCACAGATGGAAAGTAACACCTCCTGAGGTTAGGCAACTATAGTTTGATGAATGGGTAGTATATATCTTATCCCATCATTATATACGTATCATGTGTTAATATTTTTTTTCCTCAATTTGTCTCAGTTTTCATTTTTCTGGTGCTTATACAGAAAAAGTATAAATGGCTACCACAATATGACTAAGTTATTAGATGTAATTGGAACAAAAAGTGTAGCAACATCTTACGAAATACAATGCACAAAGTCCAGCTAGACTTGGAAAAGAGGATCACACCTAATTGGATCCCAGATAATGTAATGATCCAATTAAAGTGTTATTGAGAGTTAAAAGAATACAAGGCTGTATGCCAGACAGCTAAAAACAATCAAGCATATACCACAGGAGGCATGCAATATAAAGGGAATAGCATTCCTTTAACTGAATATGAGAGGAGGCTGGTAAGCATTTAAATTCAAATGTAATAATCGTTTATTTAATGTGTGAGATAACTAATATTAATAAATAACTGCAGACTTTAGTGCTTGAAAGGCCACCTACAATGTTTGAATTGTTCAAACACATGCATTATGATGAGGCAACTAGTCAATTTGTGGACCATAGGGCAGCTGAAGTTTATGTATGTATAGGTTTATCATTTCCTTTCTCCTTGGAATTGTACTGATGGCCAGAGGTCTGACTAGCTTTAGTGTGAGTTTTAATTTTTTACTTTGATTATAATTGGACTTTTACTAATGGTTAGAGACTTGACTAGCAGTAGTGTAAGTCTTTATTTTTTGTTTTGATTATAATTGGACTTATGCTGATGGTCAGAGGCTTGACTAGCTTTAGTATGTCTTTATTTTTTGTTTTAAATGTCATTGGACTTGTACTAACGGCTTGAGACTTGACTAGCTTTAGTGTGAATCTTGATTTTTTACTTTGATTATAACTGGACTTATACTAACGGTCAGAGACTTGACTAGCAGTAATGTAAATCTTTATTTTTTGTTTTGATTATAATTGGACTTGTGCTGATGGCTAAAGGCCTGACTAGCTATAGTGTATTTTTATTTTTAGTTTTAATTGTTATTAGATTTTTGCTGACAGCCAGAGACCTAACTAGCTTTAGTGTGAATCTTTATTTTTTGTTTTCATTATAATTGGACTTGTATTGGTGGCCAGAGGCCTAACTATCTCTAGTGTTTCTTTACTTTTAGTTTTGATAGTCATTGGACTTATACTGACAGCCGGAGGCCTATCTAGCTAGTGTGAGTCTTAATTTTTTATTTTGATTGTAATTAGACTTGTACTGATGACTGAAAGCCTAACTAGTTATAGTGTAAGTCTTTACTTTTGGTTTTAATTGTAACTAGACTTATACTAATAGCCAGAGACCTGAATAGTTGTAGTGTGAGTTTTGATTTTTAGTTTTGATTGTTACTGAATTTGTGTTGACGACTAGAGGCTTGAATAGTTGTAGTGTGACTCTTTATTTTTTGTCTTGATTATTGCTGAACTTGTGTTGACGACTAGAGGCCTGACTAGCTGTAGTGTGAGTTTTTATTTTTTATTTTGATTGTCACTAGACTTGTGCTAACACCGAGAGGTTTGACTAGTTGTAATATGAGTCTTTATTTTTTGTTTTAATTGTCATTAGACTTGTGTTGATGGTTAAAGGCCTGGCTAGTTGTAATGTGAGTCTTGATTTTTGGTTTTGATTGTCACTGAACTTGTGCTGACGACCGAAGGACCAAATAGTTATGGTGTTAGTCTTTATTTTTTTACTTTGTCACTAGAATTGTTTGATATTTTATTTAGTGTCTTTTACTTATTTTATTACTTTGTGGCCATCAATATCATTGCATATTTTTTTCATACACCTAATTGTGTAATTTCAATATTTGATAGTTTTGATTGTGAAGGCTGAATATATTTGTAGTTTTAAGATACTTAGTCTTTGTTATATGATCACACTTTATGTTGATACTATATGACATAAAATATACTTAAACATGTGCATACTTTTGCTTTTGGATGAATTGTCACTATTTTCTTTATTTTAAAATTGTCTTTCTTTACTTCTTTTAACAAGCTAATTATTTAAGGTTTAAGAATGCCCGAACTTCTACTCAGGACTCAACAGGCATAACATCAAATGATGTAGAAGATGATGATGAAGTTGCCTTATGGTTAGAGGCTGTAGGTGGCAAGAATAACAAGGGTCACATCTTTGGAGTAAGATCTGAGGCTCATGATGTTGATGTTGTTTGCTCTTGTGGGACCTCTTCTTCCATTCATAACTCAGGACTCCATTCAGATTTTGAAGAGGAATTACGCAGGAGGATTGTAATAGAGACAACACCTTTAAGACAAGAGAAGCAAGAGCTTAGAGAGTAAAATCAACAAATCTTGTCTATACTAAACCAGCATCAACAAACACTTAATAGGTTGCAACACCTTGAATCGCATTTATCTCATGTCCCATCAAATCCTATACCGAAAGAATCAACAGTTGAGAAGATAGGCCCTAATGATTGTCCTCCTCTATAAATATGATTTCATTTTTCTTTATGTTATTTTAAGTTATGTATTTTAAGTTAAAGATTGTTATAATCTATTTTATAAACATGTAACTAAGGATCATGTTAATCTATCTTTGACTTTTTATTGAATATTGTTGTGTTATTTTATTTTATTGAATAAGTAGCAAAAGTAATATTGAGACTATCTTAAAAAAAACATAATATAATGAAAAAAATTAAATCAGTAATGCATTTCCGTCGCTAATCCATTACTGATTTGTGACGGATCAATGACAGAATATTCCGTCGCTAATTTGTGACGGATCAGTGACAGAATTTTTTATCAGTAATCAGTGACGGAACATTTTGTTGTTGATCTGTTACAAATTAGTGACGAAAAATTCTGTTGCTAATTTATTGCTGATTAGTCACTAATTTGTGACGAAAAATTTTGTTACTGATTTGTCACAAATTAGGAGTATGCTATACCCACAATTAGCGACAAAATTCTTATCAATGATACAATATTTTGTCGTAAATAGTGATGGAATTTCTATTTCTTTCATTAATTAATTAGTGACGATAAAATTAGTGATGAAAATAATCTGTCTCTAATTCCATCACTAATTAATTTGTGACAGAATTATCCACATTTAACGATAGAAAATTTTGTTGCTAATTTCTATTTTTCTTGTAGTGAATCCATTAAAACTTGTTTTAAATTTTCAATTTTTATGTGAAATTCTTAATTCTTTTGGTATATTGAAGACCAAATTCTTTCCTTAACCAATTAGAATCTTAAATTCAACTACATGAGACAATATTTTCCAAATTTTGTCTTTAAACGAAATTTCTAATTCTATTCCCAATTTTGCCCCTTGAAAAATCCCTAATTTCCAATGCTTTAAAAAACTGAAATTTCTCCTTTAGCCAATTAAAATTTCAAATTCCACACAAACTCGATATAATTTCCCTCAAATTTTGACCTTAAAATAAAATCCTTAATTGTATTCCCAATTTTGCCATAGACTTCTAGTTTCCTTACAAAATCCCTAATTTCCTATGCATTGAATATCAAAATTCTTTCATTGTCCTATCTAAATCTCAAATTTAACGGATACACTACAATATTTTCCCCAAATTTTGCCACTAAACAAAATTCCTAACTTTGCCTCTAATTTTATTCATATATCCAATTTTTCCATGAAAAATCTCTAATTTAGTTCAAAGAGTTTGGGATTAGTTTTTTAAAGATCATATTTGACTAAGTTAAGACATTTTGGAAATGAAATTTGGATGAATTGAAGGAATTTTTGAATCACATGTCGTGCATGTGCTATTTTTAGTCAAAAAATTAACAAAGAAAAATATTACATATCAATATGCTAATGGTTTAACCTTTAGATGATTTAATTCTAAACTTTCAGGCCCACCAAAATAGAATTGAGCGGGGTACCAAATTATATTTTACAAAAAAAAAATAACATAGTAATAAGTGGTAGAGATCCACATAAAACATTAAGTTGATCTCAATTTTAAAAAATGAAACTTACATACTATTATAACTGGGTGTTTTTAATTTCATTTTTATCCTCTGATAATAAGATGGTTGTCCCATTGGATGACGAGCTGACAAGCTGCCGCGTCTCCAACTTTCATTTCAATACACTTTTGTTGAGTAAACTGACAATAGTTTTTACTTCTAAGTTTTCTTCTTCTTTTTTTGATTGAGTGAATTTATTTTTAAAGTACAAAGTCTTTTACAAATATTACTTATTCCACCAAAAAAAAAATTAACTGGCGGGCATAGAAGTTTAAAATTCTTGATCGAAATTGACCTAAACAAACTGGAAAACCTAAGAAGTCTTTTAACACGATCACCAAAAAATAAAAAAGAAAAGTCTATTATACCATATGATAAATAAAAATCACATGACTAAGACAAGTAGAAAATGAAGAACTTGTGCTAAAATAGCAGTGAATTTTTTCATGGAAAAAATCATTAACTAGAATTATTTTTTAATAAGATTTTTTCCTAATCTAAGAGTAATCAATGTTAAATTAATAATTAACTGAATATATGCCTTAAGAAAAAAGTAACTTTTACCATTTAGTGTCAATTCAAAGATATTGTTTTATGCCGTATATGTCGGCGAATTAATCAATCCAATTATGTGGTACACCTCGTGGCTACCATGGAAAAATTTGGTGGCACCGATTGTAAAACTGTGGACTAATAAATAATGATTTTGGGCCTTTTTTTTATTGGGTCATGTAGAAAATCATAGAATGGAGATGGAACTAATGATCATTGGGTGGATTGAGATAACTAGAAAGCTAAACACTTTGTGTGGCACTGAGGTTTGCATTAACCAAGTGGTGGTGGTTGATGGAGGGTCCTGACAGTGACTAGAAAAGAGATCATTTTAAAAAAAATTTGCTAGAGGACCACCAAGGCACTCGCTTTAATTAATTAAATATTGCATTACCTTTTTTTTTTTTTTGAGGAAGATTGCGTTACCTTTTTCTGTTACTTTTTTTTTTCTTTATCTGACAAATCTGCATAAAAATATTACCGCTATATTGACTTAATAAACGTCTCATGATCCCTAGAATGAAGAAATATTGTATAAATTTGGTCTATTATTTAATTTCTTTTTAGACTAAGTCTGTCAAAATTTGATAGATTAAGGAGTTGTTATATACTATGGTTATTTTTATTTTAATATATTTAAAATGTTTATGTTTGATACTTTAATATTCAAGATAATTGGTATCATTCAAAGCATTAAGGGACATAAACTAACAACATTTTAAATATATATAATGAGACATCACCAAAAGATTACCAGAATCTCACATCTTTAAAGTTTCAATTTTGTTAACTTTTTAAAATCATAAATATCATATCTAATACATTAGTAACATATACTATGATATTCAAGATAAAAAAAAAACATAGAATAGGATAGTTCTAATAAACTCTAAATTATTCTTCAATAATTTTTTAATGCCAAAAACAGTAAATTGGAAGGGGAAAAAGGAGAAAAGGCCAAGTAAGAGTGGCTTTAAAGTAGAATATGTTCTGTTTGTTGTGGAGTTAAAGGGGGGCCAACTTTTATTTTATGACACTGGCTTTAGGAGGTAACTAAAGATTACTCTTCTATAAAGAAAAAGCAAAGAGAATTTGAGTGATTAGATTAGAATTCAAAGGCTTAGCTGGCTCATTTGTGACAAAAAGGGCAAAAAGTTCATCGTTGAAGCTGCGATGCAAAAGCGTAAAGTTGTGCTAATGATAATTCAAGTTAGATAATAGTATGAACATTTTAAATAGCAATATCAAATCATAAAATCATATTTTTGGTATTGCTTCTTCCACTGCATCTGGAAATTTGGAAGTTCTGAGCTTGATGGGGAATTTAATATTTAAAAAAATGTTGAAAATTCTGGAATCCATATGGGAATTCTAGACATTATTGGAGATTTTGTTCGCCTTTGTTAAACAGCACAATTTGGATTTTCAAGCGTTTTGTATGATGCAGGCTATAGAATTTCCATTTTTTTAAATTCTTGAGATAAATTAAGTTAATAAAAAATATATAATAGTTAAATGAATAAAAAAAATTTCAAGTGAAATTCAGCTTTAACATCTTGTGCATATTTATTTTTTATTAACTTAAAGTACTTGTCTTTGTTTAATCCTCTGTATATATTGTTGTAAGTTGTTTATACTGTCCTGGTACATGGCAAGTTCTAAAGTAAAGTGAATATATGTAGATTTTGTTGTTCTCTGCACAAGCAGAAGAAGATTGTGTCGACATAGTTTTGCCGGATGTACTGGAAAGCCCGTTGGAACTTGCAGGTATTACAAAAGGATAGTTTGCATCCCCTCTTGGACAATCATTCTCTTACAAAGGCCTCCGCGTATATAGGAGGGGATCCAAACTTAAAAAAGAAGCAATGAATACTCTTAATTTGGTTAAAAAAATTAGCCCGTTTAGATATTGTCAATTTTTATGAAAGATTGAGAGTACAAATATTTATAAGGAATCATCTAAAAATCGTATCCGGATAATTTGCATTTAGCAAGTAAATATATGGCGTGTAAGTGGACAGTAATGGAAAAAAAAAATTAGATGAAAAAAAAGAAATAAATTCTATATATATTCTACTGCTTTGTACTACACTCTTTTTTACTATATACAATACAATATTACAAAAGATTTAAGGGCCTAAAAATGTCATGTCAACAAGTGTGTATTAACATTATATATATATATATATATATAATCAATTTAGTTGATCCAATTATAAATTGGGTTAAGATACTCTTTATTCTGAACTTAGAGCACTCACCTTTTACTCTTTTTTTTTTCTATTTAAAAATATCTTTTTACCTTTGAGAAGTTAGTGTGCAGTAGTGTTTTGCATTCTCTATAATATTACACTATGTAGTACGGGAAAGAATAACTCAAACTAGTATAAATGTATATGAGATTCACTCTTTTTCTTGCTACTTACTCATTATTTTTTTCTTTCTCTCTCTCCAGTTGCACATGGTGTATTTATTTGTTAAATGGAGAAAATCCAGGTCCTCATAACATAATTATAAATTTTATTTAGACAAAAATATGCAACTCTTTTCTAAAAAAGTTATGAGCTTTTTGTAAAATGGAAAAGATAAATTTAAATAAATAATATTAATATGAAATTTAATACATAAATGAAGTTGAGTAAGATATGCTTTCAGGAAAGGGAGAGGTTTAGATGGGAGAATACATGGTTCATACAAAAATTCTATTTTTTAAAAACTTTGTTACAACACATAATACTCTCCACAAAGGAAGAACCCCCACTTATATAGGTCGAGGCTAAAACAAATAGACAAACTATTTTTACAAAAGTAAACCACTAAACACTCAAAGTAGACTGCTTTTTAGGCCATTAATACAATAGATAGACCACTTTAATAAAGTGACATAATGACTCGACTTTTATGACAAGCAGAAGGGCAATAATACTAGAATTTTGAGTGCATGGTGCAACTAGATAAATACATGTGAAGGATTCTAATCCTTTCTTTATTAGTTCATGTGAAGAAGAAAGGCTGAGAGTAGAGTCGTCTTCACTACTGGAGTCTTCATTTATCCTTGGCTTTTTGTAATGCTCTACAAGCCACTTGTTTATGGCATCAGAATCATAAAAGTATAGATCATGTGAGTCTTGGATTAATTGGGCCAAGAATCAGGCTTTGTGTCTATAAGAAGTGTTAAGTTCAAAAGGATTATGAGTCAAAGTCAATTTTTCTCATAGTTCCAATTTGGGCTTCATCATCATTGGGGATATTAAGGTCATGCATCTGTATTTCACCAAGGATGAATTCTCTTATGCATGGGCCAAGAGAAGTGTAGAAGACAATATTGTCATTTATTGAATAATGGTTGAGATCACACTAGAGCATTCTTAAATTTTTCTTCACATTTTCTTGTTATGTTGGCTGATCTTTCAAGGTATGTGAAAGATATGATTGATTTACTACATACAGTGCGTCACCTGAGCCATAATTATAGGGTTTGTGGAGGATAAAAATGCATTAAGCCTTTTGTTAGGTAAAAGGAATATCCTAAAGTTAATTATCCATGATCATTTTGTGTAATTCTCTCTACCACATTAAGAGTGTGACAACTATTCCAAAAATGTTCAAAGATTGGAATGTTTGTTTTCTTTTTGATAGGGAAAATTATAAGTCTCTAAGGGTGGTAAGATAATAGCATGGGCATAAAGGACTATTAAAGACCATAAATACCAAAGTGTTTCATCAAAGAAAGTATTTTTGATAAAGAGAGAACTAGAAAAGGGGTATCAATGTCAAAGTAAGAAGGAAAGACAAGTAATCATGTCTTTTTTTAAGAGGAAATATAGCCAATAAAAGAGATTTTTTGACAACAGCATCCACTTCTATTGGAGTGGTTGTGTCTTTGAGACATGACAAAAATAGTCTTTTATTGGTTGCATTAAGGTCAACAGGTGTGAAGAGAATGTTTTTGCTTGAGGTGGGATGAGCGATGAAAATAAAGGGTATTGGTTTTTAAGGTGTAATGAGGTGGATGAGTTTAGGTCGGGAAAGGATATCAGCTATGAGATTGTTATGGCCTTTGATATGCTAGACTATGAATTTATAGGGAGGGAACCAATTTTTCTCGTGAGGTAGTTACTTATCTGGAAAGATTTTATTCTTAGAGGCTAATATCTTAGAAAACAATTTGTTATCCATTTGTAATATAAAGTGATATAGAGTAAGAGGAAAGTTGAATTTCTCCATTCCTTTTTTACAACTAGAATCTCCTTATAGATTTTATAGTAATGCTTTTTGAACTGCTTTAATTGTCCACTAACATGTCAACAGTAGAACTAATTTCCATTAATCTTTTATATAAGCATAATGCCCCAAAAATTATCACTAACATCTGTTTGCAAGATTCTTTTACATTGGTTGAAAAATTTAAGAGGTGGAAGATGCTAAGTGATCTTTTTTTGAAATTGAATAGCTATGATCTTTTTCAGAAAAGTCCTCTAAAAAGTTTTCACAATTGACTGACATGATTGGCAACATGTGAAATAAAATCTTTGATGTAATTAACAATTTCTAGAATTGTTGAATTTATTTAGGAGTGAGATTTTATCTAAAAAGTTGAGTAGTTCTTATACTATATGTGGACCAAGTTAATAGTGTCCCTTATTAAAAGTTATACCCAAAAACTCAATTTGGGCTAAGCTTATTTAATTTTTTTGGGCCAAAAGAATGATACCACATTGTTGGCTAACATCTAAAAACTATTGTAACAATTTCTTATAGTCTTTTTCATTCTTTGAGAACAAAAGGATATCATAAATATAAATGAGTGCACTTAAGAATATGGGCTCATAAATTTTTGTCATTACTTTTTAAAATAATGATGAACCTACCTTCGGTCCAAATGGTGTTACAGCCAATTAATACTAAGCATTAGAAATATAGAATGTCATTTTATAGCATTCTACTAGGCCAATCCCTAATTGCCAAGGTTTTGCCTTTAGATCAAACTTTTTTTTAAAAAAAAAAAATCTTTACTTCTTTAAGGTGGACAATTTGTGTGCTAATTTTTGGCAAGGGAAATTTGTCATCTTGAAGGAATTATTAAGGGATTTATAGTCAATAACTAATCAATCGATATGAAAGGAAGAAAGTTGGTAGGTAAGTGAGCAAGAAATATATACAAACATGAGTGATTCTTCTTTGGATATCTCGAATCCCATTAGACTTTCATATACTTATCTATTCTAAAAAATCTTCCTTTTTCAATAACTAGAAACCCTTCTGATAAAATAGAAAATCTCATATAAATTACTCATCTTTCTGAAGATATTCATCTCAATGAAACCTTTTTACCTCTTATGAGTTTGTATAACATCTATAACTAAAATCAAATCGTCATTAAAAGCATAAAGAGCTTGATCTCTGGCCATAAACCTTTAGTTAAAAAAATCCTCCAAAGCACTAGACTAGACTAGTGTGGTTTTCTAGCTATTTCTACTAAATAATATGTTACCTTTGAATTCCCCACTAATTTGATCACCTACTAGTAGATGGAAGGTTGTACCTATCTTCATGTCAAATGTAACACTTTAATCTACTACCGCTATCTAGCCTCTCACTGGGCTCGGTTCCACATGATTTCCAAAGAAACAATACCAATCCGTAGCATTTTCATGCTATGAAACGGGGTTTCATACACTCATTATCTGCCCCGTGGATCCTGTGAACCCATCATTCACATTCTCTACTCACATTCCACTTATACAACTCATACATAGCATAAAACAAGCCATAAGCCACGTGTATGGAGCCAAAAAAAAAAATGTATTTTTCTCACTTGTGCCTAAAAGTCATATTTTGGCTCTAACTTTGGAAAATCATAACTAATTATAGAAAAATGGAAATCTAGTAAACTTTAGCTCTTTGGAAAGTTCTAAGTGTTATCTTTACAATAAAAATGATTTCCAATCGTAATCTCTGGGTTTGGACCATGTTTGACATCAAAAATGGGAAGGAAGTCCGACTGTCACTGTTTCTGGTGCAGCTTTCTGTCATGACTTTCGAAAATTCATAACTAAATCCGAAAAAATCCAATCTGGGCACACTATACCAATTTTAAAAGCTACGGATGTCTACTAGAGGATAAAAATAATTCCAAATCAGTTTAGTAGCCTCTACACCCCGAAAACTGATGGAACAGTAATGGAGGTCAGGTAGGCTCCCTGATGCTGATACAGAACTTCAAACGGTTCGTTCTCTCTCTACAGACCTCCGATTTAGGTGATTCTAGTTGGTATAGGTCACTGTAGTTTTCTAGTTTATGTGTATAAAAGTTCATGACATTTGGCTACCTTTTGGTCTATGTAAGACATGGATTTCATTTCTGCCCTATAGAAACAGTGCATGACCAAACTACCATATTTTTTCCAATTTCAAAAATTCACCAAATATTCTTTCGACCTTCGAATATTACCAACTTTAGCTTTTCAAGAAGCTCTCTACAAACTCTAGAGGCATGCCAAATTTCATTACAAGAGGAGCTCATCCGGTCATACTTTGACAGAGCTCTCAAAAATACCAGTTTTGACACCCAAAAGATCCAAAATGGGTCCAAATGGCCTCTCACACATTCTAGCCACTCATGGACAAGTTTAAAAGCATAACAATAGTCTATATAACATTTCCATGTGGTCCAAATCAACATACATTCCAAATTCACTATGCTACGGCCAAAAATACACTATCTCATTCATTCATCAAAAGGGGCAAAACCCTCATTTCCATTACTTTGGCTATAAACATAGTTCATACATAATCTTTTCATACATTTACACTTGTTACAACCTTTATATCTTAAAAATAGAAGGTGCATATTCATTTGGCACCTCTTTACATCAGAATTACATCAAAATAGCTAAAATAATCTAACACCTAGCTACACATACATCTAGGCTCCTTGGTGTGCACTTGCTTCTCCTTGAGCACCACCTAACAAGTTAAGTTGGGAGGGGAAGGGGTGAGATTCAGGGAATCTCAGTAGCTCATGCACTCATTCAAGTAAACAATCAAGGTATATAATAAGTCAAAGCATGTGAATAAACATTTAGCCATTCTCAAACATCCAACACACATTGTACATGCTATGCAATCACAACAATGCCAAAAATGGGCTCTAGGGACTTTTGGTCTAGCCTCACCCGAGTTTAGGGATTTTTGGGTGGCCTCACCCGAGTTTAAGGACTTTTGACTTGGCCTCATTCGTTTGAGACCTTTGGCCTTGTCTCACCTATCTCAAGGGACTTTCGGCTTCACCTCACCCATCTTAAGGGACTTTCGGCACTACCTCACCCGAGCAAATCTCACAAATTCATCAAACAAGCATATTGGCATCAATGCATCAAAGCAATAGCATATGGCATATTCCACACGATAAGCATATACATAAACATACAATGACTATTACATCCAAGAATGCAACAAGAAAGAGTGGGAAGAGAGAGCTACCTTATCAGCCAAGGTCAACACTAGCTTTTTCTTTCAATTCCTCTTCTCCCTTCTTAAGTTCATAATCACACTTTGATGGAGGTGTTTCTCTTGAGCCTAGACACATAAAAGCATGCAATTACACTCTTATAATGTTATCTTTCAGATCAAACTCTCCTAACATACTAGAACCTAGAGTTCTCTCTCTCTCTCTAGAATGCCATCAACTCTTTCTCTCTCTCAAGCTCCCATGGTAGTAGAAACCACATTTTCAAAGAAAACACAAAGATTCAAAGGTGTTTTCTATTTTCCCTTTTCTGACCCATGCCCACAATCCAACCATTTTCACAAACAAAACCTTAGAAAGAGAGGGCAAAGAGAGGGGATCAGAGTTCTAAGAAGAAATGGGAGAAGTTTCCTTACCTTTCCCTTGCTCTTCCTCCTTCTCTTGGTCTCTCTCACTCTCCACGCCTCTTTTCTCTCCTTGGGTCGAAGTCTAGGGCAGATATGAGAGAAGAAATGAGTTTGAGCATTTAATGAAGTCTAATTCTCGCCTTTTACTCTCTTCCAGACTGACCCTCGCTACGACGAAAATTAACCTTTGCTATAGCGAGCTTGTGTTATCTGGCTTCGCTATAGCGAGGTGTAACCTTCGCTACGGCGAGCTCGTATCAGTTCCCTTCGCTATAGCGAGATTTGACCTTCGCTATGGCGAACTCGCGTCAGTTCCAGACCTCACTCTCGCTATGGCGCACGCTACGGCGAGCTGCCCCCTAGTTTCTGTATGGACTGCTGCCCGCACTCGCTATAGCTAGAACCTCGTTCGCTATTGCGAGAAGGCATTCTCGGGACAGCGAGACCATTTCTCGCTATTGCGAGAAGACTTAGCACAGTTTCTGGACTTCGAAAATTTCCAGCATTCTACTTTCTTTCTTTTTCCTTTTTCCCGGTTGTTACATCGAAACTATCTAACTAGTCTTGAATTTCATGGCAAAAAAGGCACTTTTGTCACTACCTGAGTTTCTTTTTTAGACATAGCCTCTATAAAATATCAAAATGCTTTGATAAGACTCTTTTGACAACTTTAAATGGTAGGAGTGTTATTTTAACAATTGCTCCAAATTTCAATAGAAAATTGACTAATCTAACTCTTCATACTGGACTAAAAGTCCAAGTCTAGATTGTTGGAGTTAAGTAAGAGTTAGCTACCATCATGGCCACATTGCATCATTAAATTATTTATAAGCTCCAAGACCAAGCTTTGGATTTACATTTTCCTAATTCTACCAAGGATGCTCTCTATATAGTTGCTGATTAGTTTGACCCTTTAACTATTATCTATATCCCAAGGCAACTTCCTATAAAAGAACTAGGTTAGTTAATGCCTTTAGAGTAGATTACTAATTATGAATAGAAGTTTCATTCTCATTGTCATCCTACCCACACAACGACTCTTTTATAGACTCACTAGCTATCAATCAGAAGCATTAAAATAGTTTTTAAAAACTTAATGTTCATGAAGCCAATCAAGCAAGACCTATAGTTCATCAAGTTATGATGATCACCCTAGTAGTATACCAAAAGATAAAAAGAAGCACTATTTCCATTGATTGTATCTATGGTGGTGGCCATTATGCTTATATTATAAAAATAAATGGTCATTTCATTTGGGATTGTGATCCTTCCACGTGTGAACTAGACTGTGGATGTGATGATTAGAAAAATTGGGAAGGATTTGTGGGATAATGACTATTGTCCTTGTGATAACTTTGCAATCAAGAAATAAAAGTTAAGAAGGCTAACTTGCTACTCAATACCTCTCACAAAAATCCTTGAAAATATGATGATGACTGTTATAGTTAAAAACCAAAACCTTGGATAGGGATCAAGAATTCATAATCTAAACTTAATTCTTTTTATAATCTCCTTAAAGAACTTGGCCATGATGATTTGTTGCCAAAATCCAAGCTTGACCTAATTATTCCTACAACCATTCCAGAAACAATCTTATGCATGATGTTCATATTTGTTATCCAAACATATAAAGAAGATTTTCCTTCTCTAAAAAGAAAAATAGGAGAAAATAATAGGGTATCTTATCCACCATTCATAGTACTTAATGATGTTACTCTTCAAGGTACATACAGACTAATGTCTCAAATTGAAGAAGTTCTTAATTGGCATATACATAATGCTATGACCCAGAACAAAGTTCTTTACAGGATTGACTCTAAAATTAAAAGCATTTCTACTTAGAGAAGGCATCTCAACATAAAAGTGGATGGACTTTCCTTCAGAGTCCAACAACTTCAAAAAGAAAAGAACTTACTTTTCAAGCTTAACAACTTGATTCAAATCTAAGGAGATATGTTGATAAACACTACATTGGTCTTGATTTATCTAAAAAAGAATAGGAACTTAACAGATTCGTAGAGTTAAAGTTGATATGACAAGAAATCAATTTAGAAGAGTCCATGATCAATATCCAACATCATTATCCTCATATTCCTCTTATTATCCTATTTAGTCTACTCCATTATACCTTCATAAAATCTGAGTATGATAGTGTTTTTAAAATCTCTCATTTTATCCTTAAACAAAATCTTTTAAAGAAGGTTCAAATTCTCATTCAAACTTCATTATAACCACTAAAGCCTTAATCTTCTCATACACAAACATCATCCTTTTCTTTCACTAAATCCGTTACACAATAAATGCCAACAACACCCTTAAAAATTAGAACTCTACCATCTTCACTCCCTCATGAACACATTGCCATCCTAGGATAAAGATAAATAGCTAGAATGACCTAAAACTAGTTGCCCACCTTCAAACACCCATGCCATATTATACCCCTATATTTTCTTCTAGGTCTAACACAGAATCTAAAAAAAGCTTCAATATTACCTTTGTAACAACCCTAATTTCTAATTATCGTAATAAAGATTAATTGCATGATTAATAATTAAAAATCAATGTCTAAAGCCATTACAATTAATTAAAATAGGAAAAAGGTAAGAAAATTTGAACCTTGATATTATTAGAGTTATTAGCTAAGCAACGACAACTAATTGAATCCACAAGTGATCATAATTGTCAGTTAAGACCTTTGGTTCATCATACTATTAATTTTAACTCACAAAACCCCTTATAAATGTTCTCAAGTTATTTTCTAACCTTAACATAGTGAAATTCAAGGCTTCTAAGTTAAAAATAAGAGTTTGGGATTCTTCGTCATAACTTGGACCTTCCCTGCCACAACTAAGTTAGTTACTGAAACCTAACAACTAAATTTGGGGACTTCCACAGTGACTTGGTATATCTGCATCGCGACATAAGTGACCACTAGAGCTCAAAAGTGACAATTCGAACCTTGCACCGCAACTCTGGCATTTCACTCGTGGCAAAGGTGGTCTTGGGACCTACTATTCACATATTTCACGTTGTGGCAGGTACGCCTCTTAGAGCCTGTACTTAAATTATTCGAACTACATCACGACGGAAGTACCTGCACCACAGCAAAGTTGTATTCTATTACCCTACTTAGGTAAAATTTTCATCTTATGTTGCAGTGAGACATACCACCCTGCGGCGTTTCTTGCTTCTGACTGACTTTTGGCCACGACTCAGCTATTCTTGGCCTTAGTGTAACCCTCTTCTGTACTTATACCTCCCTAAATTTCGTCCCATACACTCTAACTCTCCCTTTAGCAATATTCTAAAGCCACTCTACCTTAATTTGTAGGGTTCTAATAGCATTCATCTACCTCATATACTCAGCATGTCTCTCATTGCCAAATCAAATCCTAGGTGTTGATTCCTACTCATCTATTATCATACGTCAACAATTTATATATCAATGACAACAAGAAAATTTCATAACTACTAACATCATAATCCAAATATAAATTCCAATATAGGCTCCATGCATTACTAGTCTAAGTCAACAATTAAGGTGTCACATAATTACATTCTCAGATAATAGACCATATCTTAGGATCAACAAGGTTCTATATCAGATATATAAGTGCATATATCAAATTCCAAGTTGCAAAGGGTCTAACTCCCTATTAGTTACATCATTATTTACCAAAACACAAAATACCTACACTTGGCAATATGATTACATGATGATGATGCTATACAAAATAATAACAAAAATTAGTATCAATCCTAGATTAGATCCATCCAAGTATAGAATTTTTCACACATGATCTCAGCTTATAGATTATGGATGTTCATCCACTTACTTTCCTTTATTCTTACCCGAAAGACCTTCACCTGAAATAATTAGCCCATGAAATAAGATGAGATACAAATCTCAGTAACCAGAGGCAAATTCCATTCATATTTCCAAGTTAATTAACATATGTGCATGAAATTAGATAAGTATCAGAAAATATACTAGTCATATCAACAAATAAAGCAATTATGCAATCAATGATTACTATCCTATACTACCAATCATATTTCTACATGTCAAAGGCCATTAACACAGGGAGAGACTCGTTCATCGCACCAATTCTCCAATAAGTACAACTTGGGCTCAATACATACAAAGGGTCTAATCACAACCTGGTACTTAATCGAAGCATAATATATGGGTGGCAGTCACACTATAACTCCACCATGAACTCACAAGATCCAATCACAATATATCAAATAGCTAATCATTCATTTAGCATTAAAAAATTATATATGTGTAGTAGATATAAAATTAAAATACATATATGCATAGAATTTAATATTAACTCTAGTTACCTCATTAGTGGATAATTTTTTTAAAGCCAACAACAATGCTACTTTAACTTATGTACACAAAACCAGACCATTACCATTCCTAATTATCATTCATAGCAGCAAACCTAATACTCAAAGAATTGAATTATAAAAAACTACCTAGAAAATATTTACCCAGCCACTATAAGAACCAAATTTGGATTTGGTTATACTTATATCAATAATCTCAAACAACACTCTAAATTTTGAGCAAATTTGCACAAAACCATCCCCCATATCATAAATCAGGTATAAGGGTCCTAAACCAACAAAAAATGAATCAAATAAGGAGTTTATACTTACTCAATACCTCTCTAGCTTCAACCTTCGAAAATCCTCTAAGAAGACATCAAACAACCTAAATAAGATTTAAGGTATGGGTGAAAACGCTCCAAATGAAAAACCAATTAGGCCAAATTGAAGAGGAAGAAGAAAGGATTAAGTTATATATAAATTATCTTGGCTAAATCTTGCTCTAAGAATGGAATAATATAGAATTATGCTACTAACTCTAGCTTCCTCTTTGGACCTCTGAAATTTCCTTTGTCTCTTGTGTTTTTTTGCAAAATGGAATAAGGGAGAAAGGTTTTAAAGTTTAATTTGGGTTGTGGGCTGACCCAAAAGTCCAAATCCAAATGGGTTTAGAAGTTGGTGTTAGTTGGGTCATGATTTAGGTGTTAAATGGGTTAAATATGAGTTGAGCTTGCATAAAGTAAATATTGGACTTCTAAGAAAATATAATTAGATCTTCCTACATCTAAGATTGAGCTTTTATATTTAGCCCAAAGCATAATTTAAATTAATTATAAGGCCTAAATTAATGTCCACCTCTCTTAAGTAATTTTTCTAATTAAACACATATTAATTCCTAATTAATCATGATTATCCTTAATTAATTTTAAGGTCTTACATTGATCAAGGTATTATTGATATTTCAACCCTTTTATGGTAAATCCTTGACCTTCCCCTAAAAATCCTAACTCAAAAGTTGAAGATATTAGGAATGTCCATTATCTTCCTCAAACTCAAGCAACTCTTAATTATAGGCCAATTTTTTGTCCTTGATTTTACATTTGATGATGTTCCTCTAAATAAATGAAGAGACAAATTTCTTGAATTTAACACACGGATTAACTTAGAAATGACAAGGCCTGAAATCACTTTTTTAGAAGTATTAACAGAATTTGGCTTAAGGGTGATAGGGACACTGAGAATGGTTTCAAACTTTAAGTGAATATAGGCAACTTCAAATTGTTTATCTATCTAGTGCTGCTACATTTTTAGGAATGATTGATAAAGAATTTATTGGTAATTTTTAACTTATTAAAAGGCAAGGCTGCCATAAATAGTTTAAGATGAAATGTTACTCCCTGGATAGAAGAGATTTGCAAAAACATTACTAAAGAATGGTTGCCAAATATTACTTGCTTAATGGTTTCAATGATGTTAGCTTGAGGCACACTTTTGTTATATCTTTAATTGCAACCAGGACTTTAGTGAACCATTAATTCACTACAAAGATATGGCAGAAATTTCTCTTAGTGACCTTTGCCAATTGACCTTATCTACTCTAGTTAGGCTTTATGAACAGCAAAAGTTTTTTAAGTTTATGATCAAAGGTATAATAAAACTGTGTCAAGATTGCCAAAAACCTTATTTGAAGATCAAGCATAAAGATAAAGATAAGTGCTTTTGTTAGTCCAAAAAGAAATCCTATTTCTAGAAAGCCTAGCTTTTCAAAAATCATTATCCTAGATGAAAAAGAAGGAAAAGATTTGTTCAATTCTTCATACAAAAATCTTCTATCTTAAAAAAAATAGAAAAGTGCTATCTCTTTAAATTAAAAGGACATTTTGTTAAGCAATGTTCTCTTAAATCCAAAAAAGACATTAAGTTGATGCACCAATTATAGGTAAATATCTTTATTGGATGAAGATGAAGAAACGCAATTTGCCCTTCCTACTTATGATGACTATGGCAGTACAGAAAGTCTGCTTAACAATGATCTTGATCTACTAATTTATTCTATTCAATTTTGTCTCAAGTTGGAGAAAGTAAAACCTTTATTGCCTTATATCAATTTTAAAATTCTAAAAAGTAAATATCATAAGCTTGTCCTAACAATTGCTTATACGAATACCTGTGCAATAAAGAGTATCATGAAGAGAAATGTCCCCCCTTTAAAAGAATGGGTGCTTCATGAAGAATACTTCAAATTAGTCAATAGAAAATTATTCAAAATTGGTCTTTTTTCCTATAAGAAAATTGGCATCAAATTTTTCCCTAATTGCATAGTTTAGACAAAAATCCTCAGTAATGATTTTCCAAACAAAGATGTTATTATTAGGATGGATATCTATTGTTAAGCACAAAAGGTATAGATTCTGCCCCAAGGCATAAGGTTTAAAAATTCCTTTTTTCCATATATTATTATAGCCAACTTGTCTAAACTACAACAAGTTCTCCTTGGGTATGAAACCTTTTGAGATCAGCTATTACAATACTACATACAGAGCCATGATTTGTTTAGTCATCCTTTTCCACTATTGAAAAATGAAGCATTTTTTATCCAACTTTCTTTTAAAAAAAATGAAGATATAACTTAACAAAGGCTTCTTATCTGGGAATAAATCTAGAAGACCTAGTTATTGTTAGAAAAGAATGTGCAGTGTTACTGAAATAAAGTCTCATAGAACTAATAAAATTTAATTGGGCATGTCAAATTTTTATGTTGGGAAACTATATGAGCAAAAAAAGGAAAATAGGGAAGAGAATGGTCATTGACTATGAACCTTTCATAGAAGACCTAGCTCTTAGTAGAGAATAATGTGCAATGTTATTGAAACAAGACTTCATAGAACTAACAAAATCTGAATGGGCATGTTAAACCTTTTATGTCAAGAAACAATTTGAAAAAAAAAGGGGGGGGGGGGGAGAGAATGGCCATTGACTATAAATCCCTTAATATCTTCCTTTAAGATGACAAATTTTCTTTGCCAAAAATCATCACACAAATCGCCCATCTTAAAGAAGTAAAGAATTTTTTTTCAAAGTTTGATCTAAAGGCAAGATTTTGGCAATTAAGAATTGACTTAGCAAATCACCACAAGATGACATTATGTATTTCTAATGCTTAGTATTAATGGACCGCAATACCATTTAGATTAAAGTAGCTTTAGCATTATTTTAAAAGATGATGACAAAAATTCATGAGCCTATATTGCCAAATGCACTCATATATATTTATGATATTTTTTTGTTCCTAAAGAATAAAGAAAACCATAAGAAATTGTTTTAACAATTTTTGGACATCATCCAGCACTATATTATCATGCTTTAGGCCTAAAAAAGTCAAATAAGCTTAGCCTAAATTAAGTTTTTAGGTATGAATTTTCATGATGGACACTATCAACCTGGTTCACATGTAGTATAAGAATTGCTTAACTTTTTGGATGAAAATCTCACTCTAAACAAGTTCAACAATTCCTAGGAATTGTTAATCACATCAAAGATTTTCTTTTGTATACTGCCAACCATACCAGTCAACTATCAAAACCTTTAAAGTAAAGTCCCCTTTCTTGGGAACCAAGCTAGACTACAATTGTTAAATTTCTAAAAAATATCACTCAGCATCCTCAACCTATTAAAATTATTGACCAAGGTAAAAGAATCTTGCAGATATATGCTAATGACGATTCTTAAGACGTTGTGCTTATAGAAGAGATTTATGGAAAACAGTTCTACTATAGACATGCTAATTGACAATTCAAGAAATTTGAAAGGCATTACTATATAATCTATAAGAAGATTCTTATTATAAAGAAAGAAATAGAGAAATTGAGCTTTCATCTCACTCTACATCACTTTATAGTACAAATAGATAACTTTTCATTTCTCAAGATATTAGACTCTAAAAAGAAAATCCTTTTAGATAAGTAACTATTTCACTAGAAAGATTGGTTCTCTCATTACAAATTCACAGTTCAGGATATTAAAAGCCATAACAATCTCATAACTGATCTCCTTTCTTAAATTGAACTCACCCACCTTGTTACACTTTAGAAACCAATACCTCTTATCCTCATGGCTTATCCCACCTCAAGCAAACACATTCTTTCCACACCTATTGACCTTAATGCAACTAAAAAAAGACTATTTCTATCATGCCATAAAGACCTAATCACTTCATTAGAAGTGGATATTTTTGCTAAAAAGTATATCTTTTATTGTTTCTATTTCTTTCTAAAAAAACATGATTACTAGTCTTTCCCTCTTACTTTGACATTGATGCCTCTTTTTTGGTTCTCTCCCTTATAAAAAATACTCTTCCTAACAAAACAATTTGGTATTTATGGTTTTTAATAATCCTTTATACTCATGCTATTACCTTACCACCCTTGGAGACCTATGGAACTATAGGAAAAATTAACTTTGATTCATAGCTCCTTTAAGCCCAACACTTCTCAAAGACACAAATCCTGGTTCATGGCCTAATTTATGCAGGACTCATAAGATCTATACTTTTATGATTCTAATGCAATAGACAAGTGGCTTGTTGAGAATCACAAAAAGCCAAGGGCTTTTTGTTACAAATTCACAAGATGTTAGACTCCAAGAAGAAAATCCTTTTGAATAAGCGATCATTCACTAAAAAGATTAGTTGTCTTGTTACAAATTCACAATCCAACATATTAAAGGCCATAACAATCTTATGGTTGATCTCCTTTCTTGACCTAAACTTACCCACCTTATTACACTTCAGAAACCAATATTTTTTATCCTTATGGCTCATCCTGTAACATCATAAATTTCAACTCATCTCATGCCTTTAAATGACTTAATATCATGAATCATGCAAGTTTCCCATGAAAAAGACAAGGAAATAATGATTATTTTCACGTTGCGTCGTATCTAAAAATTCCATTCGGTATCACGTGGACCGTGTGAGCTCATGCTATACATTCTCATATTTAATTATATCAATACAACTCATTTGCATCATAAAATTATGCCTACAACTCATAGAAACCGAAATAGAACTCAAAATAACTAAGTGTATGCTCAGCCAGATTTGTCCCTTTTTCTAACTAAGGAAAAACCATTTGATCACTTTAGTACCCAATATAGAGCCAAATTTGATCATAATGGAACCTTATATCACTTTTTGACCAACTGAATTAGTTTTGATATGAGATTTGGCATGTAGTTAGGTCTCATTGAGAGCTTTTTGGAAAACTAAAGATTATAATTTTTGGATATCTATACAATATTTTTGAAAATGTCTAATTAATTCCACAAAAATCCAAACCATACAAATGATATCAATCTGGAGAGCTATGGATGTTAACTAGAGAGAAAAAATATCTTCAGACTAGTTCATCAAGTCTAGACCTCAAAATTTAATAGAACAGTAACTCAGGTTGGGTAAAACTCCTGATACTGGTCAGACTTTTCAAAAATTCATATCTCCCTCTTTAGACTTCAAAATGAGGTGCTTCTCTTTGGCACGAGTCACTGTGATTGTCTAATTTCTCTATATAAAATTTCATGGCAATTGGACATCATTTGGGCCTCGTGTGATAGAATTTATTTTCTGACCAAATGAATAGTGCAGCATACCAAAACCATAAAAATGGCCAACTTTGAAAAATTATCAAATATTTTGCAGACATCCAAAAATTATGATCTTTAACTTCCCAAAAAACTGTCAATGAGACCTAACTACATGTCAAATATTATATCAAGACTAACTCATTTGGCCAAAAACTGACGCAAGGTTCCATTATGGTCAAATTTGACTCTATATGGGGTACCAAAGTGACCAAATAGTTTTCCCTTGGTCTTGGCACCTTTTGAGCAAGTCTAAAAACACACTTAGGACTTGTGTGAGGTACCCAAATGGTCACAAACCTCATACATCTCATTTTGACCTTTTCATCCACACATATGTACATTTCCATACTAACATTCAAGAAGCTACATTAACATGAGAAGCTTATGGCTTAGGAATTATCATATGAAATTAGATTTTGGAAGGTGCACACAAAACCTTAAAATTTACATCTTAAAATCTAATGGTTTTTTGATAATTTCTTTTGTATATTCTTAATCTCCACACCTTTTTTTTCTTAGATTCATACTTGGTTCTGCCTAAAAATCATCTCCTCTTAGGGTTTTCTCAAGTTGGACAAATGGTGGAGAAGGAAACCAAAGATGACAACCATAGAAAGAGAAATTACCTTGTTTTCATGCTTTTTCTCACTTAAATCTTGTATATTTTGAGCTCCTCTCTTCAAATCCGAAAATTTCCCTCAATTTCTCCTTTAAAACATATTTACAAACTTCATTATAATCATAGGAAACAAAGGAGAATGGAGGAGAAGAGGTTTGGAAGAGAAAGAGCATGAAAAACTATGAAAATCCATACCTTTCTACCTTAAATTTCTCCTCCTTTTCTTCCTCCTCTTGTGCTCCTCATCCCCTAGGTTTTTCCTTTGGTTTTGGGCAGAACTTGGTCATGCATAGTGAAGGGAGAAGAAGGGTGCATCATATATATAGGTGGGAGTAAGTTATATTTTTCAAAAATTTCTATTTTACCCTTTGTTCTTGCCATTTTTATTAACCGTCTTTTCTATTATAAAATTTAAGTTCCTAATTTAGTAAAATACCTTTGGAATCACTCAAATTGGAGCTAAAACCTTTCTGAACGAATCCGTCAAAATTTGGGCACACCGACATTAGAAAACATCCACCGGAAGGGTTTTAACTGTCTCGGGGGTTTCCATGATTTGTACGGCCTTTGAGAACCCCGGAGAACTCAAAAATTTCATTTAAAAAGCACTCCTGTGTAAAGTCCAAAATTTGCTCAAAATTACAAAAACGCCATTACGTTTTGTAGGCTTTTCGTAAGAAATGGTTTCTTTATTCTAGCTCAATTTTTCTTTCCGCCTGAGCCTGGGATTCCTATTTTTAGGAGTCTAGAATGCTTTCCAAATTTTTCGAGACCATAACTATCTCATCTTGGGGGACTTCCTTTTGTATCCGGTGAGTTTTGTTCGTTAACGGAGAAACTGTACGTTACGTTTATCACGTTTTCAGATAATCGGATATTACACATCCCACCTTAAGCAAACACATTCTTTCCACACCTATTGACCTCAATGCAGCCAACAAAAGACTATTTTTGCCATGCCATGAAGACCTAACCACTCCAGTAGAAGTGGATGCTCTTGCCAAAAAAATTCTCTTTTATTGGCTCCGTCTCCTTCTCAAAAAGACATGATTACCTATCTTTTTCTCTTATTTTGACATTGATGCTCGTTTTTTGGTTCTCTCCCCTATTAAAAATACTCTTCTTGATGAAGTGCTTTGGTATTCATGGTCTTTAACAATTCTCTATTCATGCTATTGCCTTACTGCCCTTGGAGACCTATGCAACTATGGGAAAAATTAACTTTGACTCATAGCCTTTTTGAGCCCAACACTTCTCAAAGACACAAATCTTAGTTCATGGCCTAATTCATGCAAGACTCATAGGATTCATACTTTTATGGTTCTAATACAATAGACAAGTGTCTTATTGAGCATCACATAAAGCCAAGGGCAAATAGAGACTCTAGCAATGAAGACGACCCTACTCTTAACCTCTCGCCTTCATATGAATCGATAAAGAAAGGATAAGATTCCTTTGAATGTCCTTGTCCAGCTGTATCATGTACTTCAAGTTATAGTTGTATTGTCCTTTTGCTTGTCTTAAAAGTCGAATAATTGTGTCACTATATTAAAGTTGCCTGTCTATTACATTAATGGTTTGAGAAGTAGTCTACTTTGAGTGTTTAGTGGTTTACTTTTGTAAAAGTATTTTGTCTTTTTGTTTCAGCCTCATCCTACATAAGTGAGGCTTATTCCTTTGCGGAGGGTATTAAGTGTTGTGACAAAACTTCTAAGAAATAAAATTTTTGTGTGAACCATATATTCTTTCCTCTAAACCTCTCCATTTCCTAAAAGCTTATCTTACTTAGCCTTTTATTTTTATCACCTAAAAATATGAATATGCTTTGCATTTGCCCCTTTTGAGGAACCCAAGCATTAGAAAATATTAGTTCACAATCCATAAAGTTCTTTGATAAATAATAGGATAAATACCAGTACCATATCATTTGATTCTTATGTTCACAGGATATGCTTGATGATCAAGAAGTTCTTAAGCCCTTAAAGGCTTGGCAACCTTGAATGCCCAAGGGAAAGGCTTATTGTCTTGGTATACTTGGGCGAGGATCCTCTTGAACCCAATTGGCATACTCTTAAGAATGTTGTGAGCTTAAAAGATAAGGTATAAAACTTATTCGTTATAAACAAAATATTTTATATTATTATTACCTTTAATGTTAAGCCTTGTATTTATCATTGCCTTTAATGGTATCAAAGTATTTTATATTATTATTTACCAAAAAATGTATTTTATATTATTGACAATCATTAGAAAATTTGACAAATTTGAATAACTTTTTAAGAAAAATATAAAAATAAAACACCAAAAAAATTATAAATAGATATATCTTTATCTATGTAACATTTTTAAAAGAACTAAAATTAAAGGCTAATAACAATAAAAAAATATTTTATTGTCCTTCAGCGAAATAAAAAATTACACAAATAGCCCATTAATCTGCATGAAAAAAAAATAGATCGTTACTATATATTATTAATGTTTCTATGATTAAGTAGTCAACAATTCAATTTTTTGTACACCAGCGCAAGTTAAAATGGATCCTAATTATATATCAAACCTTTTTTACATAATGGTGCTATAGAGCTATCAGCATCCAATGAACAAGGTATGGACAATGTATTTTGGATGACAGATTCTATGAAAATGTGGATAATCAGACTATTTCTTTTTTAACTTAATTTTAGCAATCAGACTGAAAATTTAGTGTTTAAATGATATAAACATGTTAAAGACAATTTTACTAAAAAACAATTGTGACATACTGCTTTATAATTAACCTAATATATATAGAAGCCGCTTAAAAAAATTTCAATGAAGCAGGCCAACTTCTAGTTTGGCTTTTGCCTCATTGAAGCGCAAGACAATGAATATATTGCCATAAAATCTTTTTCCATCCAAAAGAAAATCTATTGGAGAAAGAGAAAGAGACAGGAAGGTGAGGCCTAGTCATGTCTCGTTCTCTCTCTAATAGATCCTCTTCTACACAGGAGAGGATTCTTGTTCGAATATATTGACTTTGATGCTCATGCTCTAATTACTTAATATTGTTAATTTACTTTTTTTTTTCTTTGGTAAATTGACACTCCTTGAGTCCATTGCTAGTATGTTTTAGGAATTGGAAATATTATTAGCAATGAATTAGAAATACATAGTCAAATATGAAAAAACAAACATGGTTTAATGAATAAAATCATTATAAAATCATTATTATTATTATTATTATTATTAGAAAAGAAAATTAATGCAGGTTTAAGCAGTTGTCCATACAAGCACGTGAAGTTGTACAGCCAATACAGAGTTCCATTCCACTGACTTTTTATACCACAAAATTTTCATTTCAAATTATCATCCAATTGCATATCATATTCTGTACATTTAAAAGAAAACATCAAGACCTTTTAAGCTTTGATAGAAGCTTATCATACAACATATAATGTTCAGAGGGTTTGCATATAGGTTCAACCATCATACGCTCTTCAAATTCATATACTTTCTTTATAATTAAACTAAGAAAAAAAGAAAAGAAAAGAAAAATATACGTGTAGACTAAGTTCACCTTGGGCCTGAAAGCTCCATGTCTTGGACTAGCAAAGTAGAGTCATCAGTGAGATCAGAATAGCGATCTGATGAAGAGAATTCATGGGGTTGTTTGCACTTGGTAGTTGTGTCAGCTCTTTGAGAAGCTTCCCATCTTTCTGCTAGTCCATCACCTTCAAGCATTCGTACTACTTCAGACATTTTTGGTCTGTGGCCTGGAAGGTATTGAGTACACAAAAGAGCCACTTGAACCATCTCCTCAAGCTCAATCCGGTCATAGTTGTTCTTCAAATCCTTGTCCACCAGCAATTCAAGTTTCTTCTCCTGATGAATTTTCTTAACCTGAACCACAACACCAAAAGATTGTGTCTGTATAATTAATCATCACAATAGAATTTTGTCGTTGTATTTTTTTTCTTTTTGATTATTCTATATAGTCATCTGGGGCTGGGGTCATGTCCTATTCTGAGATGGGTTTAGGATTTAGTGCGAGGGCAGATTTGGTTTGGGTTTGGCTAGTAGAGGGGAGTTGAAAGAAGAATTTGAAATTCCACCAAAAATGAAGTATTTGAAAATTTTGATTTTTGATAAAATAATTACATGATTAAATTACTTGAAATTTTAGTTCGAATTTCAATTTGAACCAAAATTAATCCAAAAAAAAATTATACAGATCTTCCTTAACATTTGCTAAAATTATATAAAATATTTTTTTATTTTTAAAATATGCACAGACCTCCTTTGAAATTAAAATAAAAATTATTTTACACTTTCCAATTTAAAATTTTTTAACAAAAATATCTTCTATTAAACCTAAATACATATTTTTTAAAACTAAAAAAATTTCAAATGAGGTGAGGTCTATACATATTTTAAAAATAAATGGAGATATTTGTGTAATTTCAGTAAAATTTAAAAGAAATTTATGTAATTTATTTTTAAAAGATGCTTTCAAAATTTCAAATTCTTTGATTAGTTATCGAAAACAAAGTCTTTTGTGTTTGAGAAGGTGGGGAAGCTTACCCAATCAAGCATGGCTCCCTTTTGGTTAGCTGCTTTTCCAAACTCCAAAGCCCTCTGGCCTGTGATCAATTCAAGAAGGAGAATGCCAAAGCCAAAAACATCAGTCTTCTCAGAGGACTGCCCTGTGGAGAGATATTCAGGTGCAATATGCCCCACAGTACCCCTCACTGCAGTAGTGACATGTGAGTCTTGGTGATCCAAAAGTTTTGCCAACCCAAAATCTCCAACCACTGCCTCGTAGTACTCATCAAGCAATATGTTTGCAGCTTTCACATCCCTATGAATTATCTTTGGGTCACACTGCTCATGAAGGTATAGCAGTCCCCTTGCTGCTCCTAAGGCTATTTGCTTCCTTGTTCCCCAGTCCAACACTGGTTTTCCTGTCATTCACCAAATTCATATCGCAATTAGCCCCATTCAATCAACTTCAAAATGTTGAACTCAGTTATTCATGTACTTTAAAAATGGACTTCAATACATTTTAGTCCCCCTAGTTCAAAATCAAGAAATGTTCTCATCTTTTTTAAAAAGTTCCAATTAAGTTCCCCAGTCCTAAATCTGTTAAATACTTGATTGTCCAAAATGATATGTTCATGCACTGTAACATTAGCAAACATTGTCAACTTCGATCGTTAAGTGTTTAATAGATTTAGGATCGAGGGACTTAAACAGTACTTTTTAGAAAATAAGAGGGTAACCTTGCTTGGTTTTGAACTTAAGGGGGACCAAATTGAAACTCGCCTAAAATTACAGGGCTAAGAAAAAAAATTCTAGTACATGTATGAACAAGTGTGGGACAAGCATCAGCTGAATGCAGTGGCAATGTTAGAGTACAATATGAATGAAAATAAGATTTAATAGAGCTACGCACAAGTTGAGTTGGGTTAAATTTTGACCTAATTAAACACTTAATTCAATTTTAATTAATTTTAAAAATAAAGCTCAATACTTGGGCACAACTCAATGTAGTACCAGCTATTACCCTAGGCTAGTTGGGCTTTTTTTTATAAATTTTTTTATAAAAATCATAAAATAACTCTTAAAAAAAAAAAGAATTTCATTCAAATCTATATAAAATTATATTTTACTCTTGAAAAAAAGATTAAACTTTTTGTACAAATTCCTATAAGAATTTTTCTTTTTTAATAAGAGGATTGGGCTACGCTGGCCCCCAAGCTGGGCCCAAAAACCCCCTTTTTGTTTAGCCTGACCCAACCCAATTATGGTTGGGCCATACTAGCCTCTATGGCTTGATCATGATTGGGCTAAACTAGACTAACTGGGTCAATTGGGCCATGAACACCAGTATAACTTAAGACTGCGTTTTGCTAATTGAACTTACCCTTGAGACGGGAAGCAACACTGCCATTAGACATGTAAGGGTAAACCAGAAGCCTTTCTGAGGGTGTCATACAGAATCCATAGAGTCTGAGGAGGTTTCGATGCACTGCCAAGCTGATCATTTCAACTTCAGTCTGAAACTGGATTTCTCCTCCAATGGCATTCCCATCTCTGAGCCTCTTCACAGCTACAAGAGTTCCATCTTGGAGAACTCCCTTGTACACGTGCCCAAAACCACCCTTTCCTAGTATGTTTTTGTTGCTGAAGTTGTTGGTAGCAATCTGGAGTTCTCTGAATTGGAATCTCTTCAAGTTTCCCAGGTAGACTTCCTCATGATGCCGGTCTGAAACATCCCAAGATATGTCTCAAATCAGAGAAACAATTACACTTGGATCAAATATGTTAACTTATGTAACACAATCTTGTACTGTGATCATATCATTCTAAGCTTCATCAATGATTTTTTTGTCTCTAGGACTGGAGATTCCGAATTCGAATCCCTAGCATTCATTCTAAGCTTCAACCGAAGGTTGTACCTTTGACATCAAAGAATGCCTGTTGATTATGCTTATGCCTCCACAACAGAAATAGTCCAAAACCAAGAACTATGAGGCAGAGGCATCCTAGGCTCAACCCGAAGGCAATGGCCATTTTGTGTGTCTTTTGTCTGTCAGAAGGTGTAGCATCTGGGGAAGGACAGAGATTGATGTCAGCATCAATACAATTATTATGCAGAATGTCACAACTGAAATACTACGTGCAAGGCGATAAATTTCAAAAGAAAATTGATTTTCAAAAATCATTTCGAAAACCAATTTCCTTTTGAAGTTTCTTACCTCGCGCGTCGCATTATCAATTGTGACACTGCGTATATCAGACCTTGAATCTGGGGGAAAAAAATAAAAAAGGCATATTACTCTCTGTACTGTTTAGGTTCATGGACATAGGCATCAGTGTCATCCCATGGCAGTTTTTTTCTTTCCCTGTACCGCAGATGAGGGGATTTCCAACAATGCTGAAATAAAAAATTAGCAGTTAGTACTCAATTTTTTGTTTACAAGGCACGCATAAACCAGAAATGCTAGAGGGAAAAACGAGAATAAAGAGGTTTACCTGAATGATTTGGCCAAAATTCTGGGTACAGGGTCACTCAGATTGTTGTAGGACAAGTCACTGATATGATTATCATAAAACAAAAGACCGTCTTAAGAAACACACAAAAAATAGCAGAATCAATGTATTTACTTAGTACCAAAGAAGAAGCCACGAAACATTACAGAAAAGCAAGTTGTGTCATGTTAGCTAGTGACTCTGGACATTCTCCAGAAAGACTGTTATTATTGAGCCTCCTGAAACGAAACCATTTCAATAAAGCTTCAGACACAAGTGAGTGTTACTGATAATAGTGTCTTAGAATTAGATCATGAATGCTTGCTTACAAGTATTGGAGCCTGCTCAAGTGACCTAGAGACGAAGGAATGTCCCCATTGAAGAAATTATTTGAGAGATCTAAAGTTTGGAGCTTAGAAAGCTTTCCTAGCTCTGAGGGGATTGTACCTGTTATGTTATTATTCTGTAACAACCTGAAAAAAAAAAGGGGGGGGGGGGGCGCGAAACCTTAGTAAAATCAACCTGAATATATATATATATATATATTGAAATTGCCAATTGGTCTTCTCCAATTAGTATCACTTACACAATCTGAAGGTTCGTTAGGTTTCCTATGCTGGAAGATAGAGTACCAGATAAGCTTTGACTGGGAGCTCCCCTGCACGAAACAACACCATGTTTATCATTTAACTGTTAAAATCATTCTTCCGTATTCTGCATTAATTTGAACTTCATTGGTACTGGAGAGTCGTTTTCAAAGCTGAATGATTTAAGTTCAAATCCGAGTCCGAGTCAAATTAGTAAAAAAATGAAAAAGAAAGGAAGACTCACAGCCCAACGACCAGGTTGTCAGAAGAACAGGTGACCATGGTCCAGCTACAAGGATCAACGGCATCCCCATCCCAATTATCTAAAACGCCATGAGGATCCACTAGAGAAGCTTTTATTCCCATCAAAGCTTGAACTAAATGAATTAAGAGACACCCACTTCAGAATTCTCCTTCTTGTACTGATAAGAAGCTAAAAAAAGTTTAAAATAATAATAATAATAGTTACCTTCGAAGTTCACTCCTTTAGGAGAGAGCAAAGCATTTGCAGAAGAACTAGAAAACCAGAGAAGTGCCAGGAAGCAGAGAAGAGTATGTGCTCTTGGTGTCCCCATTCAATTGGAATGTCCTAGAACCAGAGAGTTATGGTAATAGATGATGTTGAATTGAAACGTTAACGATTCTGAAATGGAAGTCCTATCTTTGCGGTGATTTTTCAAATCAGAAAGAAACCCATTTCTTTCCTGCTTTACATGCCAGAAAAGAATCACATTCACCAAAAATCTCTCTCTCAGACCCACAAAAAGGAAAAGAAGAGAACAGAGATTTTGGAAGTATAAAGGAAACTAGCATGCTGCTTGTGCTTGAGTCAGGAAGCTGGACAGAAAATAATATATAATGATCTTATCTTACAAAAAACCAAGACACTAATTAGCTTTGCTTTACTAAAAGACGACTCTTCAAAGAGTTTAAGCATCTAAATTTGAATTTCAATAAAATTAAATTAAAATAAAGAGTACCAAGAGAAATTTTTACAAACACAGTTTACAATATATATTCAAATTAAATAAATATATACACAAACAAATTTTGTTTTTGTTTTTGTTTTTGATTAAATCTGCCTGAAAAATTTTTCATTCCTGGACCAATAATTGGTGAAAATACAAAGACAGGGAGAGAAAGGGAAATTGCATTTGTATCCCAATCATGCACATGGGCAGAAAGCAGAAAGAGATTTTAAAACTGATATATGCCTTGCCCAGTACAGTGAATAAAGCAGAAAAGCACTGGAGCATGGGAGATATCATTAGAATTTATTAATGACAACATTATACACTAACCTTGAATAACAAAACCACAATGCTTTCTCCTCTTTTGGTGAAAAAAAAGAAAAAACCCCAAAAAATTTTCTTCCTATTTTATTCAGTAGCGAGTTTATAATTGCCTAGATATGAGCATTTGCTAATTGTGGGGATGTTATACATTGTGTTGAATATGAATACCTCAAAACTTTAACCCGTAAGTTAAACAGTTTTATGCATGAGATGGATTATGCTTTGCTTGGGGACTATAAAGAATCCAACATTGTCTTACCCCCTCGTTGAGTAGGCAAAATAAAAAACAAAATAAAAGGAAAAAATAATTTTATATGTAAAAAATAATTTTCATATTCTTACTTTAATTACATATTAAAAAATAAATATTATTAAATAATAATATGATTTACATTATACAGAACTTTAGGGAAAGAATCTTTTAGACTTACACATGTATCCAAACGTGACTTCTGAGAATGGTTATACTGTAAAATCTCTTTTTCTTTTCTTTTTTTTACCTCTGTGGGGTATTGAGAATGTGAGAATCTCGAGAAGAATGTGATGAGGTTCTTGGGGCCCAGATGGATGATAGATTTGGTTATCCACTATATGCGTGTTTGGAAATCTGGTGACTTCCTCCAAAATTATGTTTTTTTTTAAGTAACAAATTCAAACTTTTACATAAACGTGACTTGTCACCGAATTTTCAAACACACCATATATATGTGACTCATGAAGATCCCTGTTGGCTTTTCATTTTAATTTTAAAAAAATTATGTTTAAGTGTATATTAAAATTTTATTTAGATTTTTATTTTCAAACAATTTTAAGAGTGCGTATGTATTTTTTTTAAATATTTTTTTAAAAAATAAATGTGTATATTATATTATTGACTTAGTCCCGACTTTAAATAATTACTTCTTAAAAATATCAAACTCGATTTAACAACCACTCTCTTTATGGATCCAACTAATTTTTTGGGGCTAATTTTTTCATGTTTTATTTTTTTGTAGAAGAAACTATATTTTTATTTTCTCGAACTAAAATTTATTATAAAATATTAAATCTCAACTAAAATTAACCACAAAAATTGCGTTTTTGATGCAATAATCTTCACCAACTAGTATCGAATTAAAATAAAAATATAGATAAATAAAAGCAAATGACATCTTGTAGTTAATTTTAATTAAGATTTCATGTTTTCATTTTTATTTGAAATTTATAAAAATGTTTTATTATTATTTTATGTCTATGTACTAATTTTATGATTAAATAATGATAAAATGCAATAATAAAAACAATTGAGAATGAAAAAAAAAATCTAAACAATTTATATATGCATGGACAGTCCAAATTATTACCGAAGCTGATGAGAAAAAAATCCATTTTCTTGTACAGACAGTTGTTCCCCTAAAATTGTTCAAAAAAAGGTATAACTTTGAAAAGCAAAAGCTGCCATTCTCTCTTTCTTTCTCTTTCTAAGACCCACACACACACTCACACATCTTTTTCTTTATAAACTATAAGTTGGGTTGCTTTTGATGTGTCTGCCTAAAACTCATGATAGTGTGCATTTATTAAACTATCTCCTGTCTGCCTCAACCGCATGGCGCATGCTGAGACTCCTTCAATTATGGCTTCACAAAGCTACTCTTTGGTTTTGATTCTTAGCCCTTGACCTCCTACGTTGAGGCCCTTCAATTAACGTATGGTAGGAAGAGGCCCTTGAAGTATGTCATTTTTATAATTAACTTGTTATGTTATCATAATTATTATATGATATTTTACATCAACAATATTTTGGCAAAAATAATTATGTAGATATTAAAATAACACACAACGTAATGCTTAAAAGTCAACTTCTTTTGTATCTTAAACAATTTTACACTATTCAAAGGCTTTGTTGACATTGAGTGAATTTTTAATTTTTCAAATGTTACCTTACTTACATTGATTATCATTTTCAATTAAAGTCAGGGTATTTTCAAATTTTATCTGACTTAATTTCTTCCCAAGTAATTTTAAAGGCACATTTCTTTATATTGATTTGGTATATTTAGAATTTTAATCCCAATACTCCTATGGACCACCAAAAGACGAGTGTAAGAGACTATAGAATTATTCAACATATGTTTATTGTTTCAATATTTACGTAATTATTTTTATTAAAATTACAACTAAGAATATCATAGAATGGTTAAGTGATAAATTGAAAATCGAATAGCACACTTAATAAAAGATCACGTGTTTTAATTTCAAGCTAAGTCATAACAGATACTTTAAATTTTCGCCAAATCACGAGTAAATTGTATTTTAATTTTTTTTATAAAAATAAATTATCAAGGTTATGGCACACCAAAAAACCAAGATCAAATGAAATTTATGTCAAAGTAACTAATATTTTAGTGAAACCTTGAGCTTTATACGAGTGGGGTGTCTTAATTGCAGGTAACACAATCGACAGAATTCACCTATTTGAATATATAAGAATACAAAGGCATATTCTCATAACACATTCAGGAAATAGGATATGTACAAGGTTGTATAACATGCAGGCTATGGCTCTTATATCGCATCTGGGTCGTTATGTGTGGATATATATAACTTTGTTTCCCCCAAGCAGTCATAGTTCAAGGCAAATGCCACTATTAGCTCTGGAGCATAGTTTATATATCTGCTAAACAGAAGTTGAAAGGAACGCTACCTTTATTATGCATATCCTTTCTCAACTCTAAGACATATATGCTGGATATTTTAATTATTTCAATTGCCATTGAAAATGAGAATGGGAGGTTCCATAGGTTGCTAGAAGCTACAAGTCTGACCATAACGAGTATGTATTCAAATGGAGACAAATGAAGCAACAACTGCGAGGATTTTTAAGTGAGAAAAGGGCGTTTACCTCCTTGAGCGGAGGTTGTAGAGCTGTTGTATTACCTGGCACCAGCATTTTGCACCTTACATCTTCTACTTATGGTCTCTTTGTATTTAAGGTTGCAGTTTGGGCTTATTATAGTCTTCTGCTTTGTTATTCTAAGAATTTTTCTCCTATTTTCATTTGAATAAATGAATATCTTTATCTTTTGATTAAAAAATCAAACACCTGATACGTTTATAAAATACATTACAAAAATAGTCTCATGTCCATGATTCAACACATTATATAAAAATTGGATAAACATTACCCCAAAAAAATATAGAATTGTGAGGAAACTTAGGGAAAGGCTATTTTCCTTACTAATTCCTCACAGCTTAGTGAGGGATTAGTGAAAAAAATGTATGTCCCTTGCTAATTCACTAGTTTCTAGAAAACGAAAAATGCATGAATAGTCATGCTAAATTGTATGACTAACTAGCAAGGGAATAACGACAAACTTTTTCTCTTACTAAATAACTTCCCTCGATAATTTGTCTATGAGGGAATATTCTCTCACTAACGAGTTGTAAATTTGTTTAGGATTGGTGAGGGATTTTCCCATGGTTTGCTAGGTCACAATTTCAAAAAATATATATATATTAGCAAGGGAGTGGCTTAGGAATTTCCCTCACCATTCCCCTGCTAAATTTTGACAATGTAGTCAAAATCTCTAGCCCCCTTTTTGACAGATCAGTCTAGCCTCTCCAATAGGTTCGTTCTTATTGTCCACTCACCATCAATACCTCTCCAGTCACTCCCTTCTTGTCTGCGCGCACGCGTATATAACATATTGCCTTGAAATTTATGGTTTCTTTGAAATATTTATGTTAGCATTATCAACGTCTAATATAGCTAACCAACTTCGCTTTGCCTAGATCACTTTTTGGATTTTAATTCACTCTCTATTTTGCTATGATTCTTGCTAGGATTGCTATGGTTGCTAGGTTTCAATAGAGTTAGGTGAGTGCCCATTCAGCTCATTTTGGTTTGTTTAGATTTTGAGGAATAAAATCCTAATTAATGGCTAGAGTTATTTGGTATATGGTTTGGATTGGTAGTATGTTGAAGTTTTATGACTGTTGGCATTGGTTTCGCACGACTAATGAAGTCAAGGTTGATGACAAGTATGAATTGGTTGATATCAAGCCCTAAACAACCATCCACACCTTTGACAAATTTGTGTTAGTTGAGCAAGCCCAACTAGTATACTACATAAGATACCCCGCTTGGTCGAAGTAAAGTTAGTGATACATGGTAGGCAGCTTACAAGGTAAACTAAAAATCTTCGTAATAAAGACACTTAATGAAGAGAGTGAAGTCAAGAATAAAGTGCATGCCATTAATTACTATTAAGAAGATATGTCTCCAATAGATGTACAACTACATGTCTTTGCAGAGCATGATGCACTGGTAATTTCATTATACAATGAGGATGAAAAAAATTATCATAAATGGAATATATAATTCATTGAACGTTTAGTTCGATGATGATTTCATTGATAGAAATGAAGGCACTAATGGTATTGAGGTCTCTAAGGATGAGAAGTTGACATAGATGATATAAATTTTAGTAGTTCTTAATTTATTCATTTCGATAATTATATTGATATGTGAAATGTTTTTTTTTTTACTTATGTTACAGTTCTATTATTACATGATTTGCTAATCTCAACGTATCACTTTTCCGAGTATACTAATGTCACCAAATCCACCATCCACTGTGTAACCAAAGACTTTAGTGCTGTCAGTGGTTGTTCATCCTCCTATTTAGGAAGCAACAAATATTTGCCTTTCTTCTTTGTATTGTATAAGCATGTGCAATAAAATGTCTCTGATTTGTTCTCCTTGGAATCAGGACAGGTGCAACATCACCACAAGTTCAATAGAAGATAGAAGGCAACTTGTCTCATTTGTGCCCAATGATCCATGACATATCCCCGAAGAGATGCAATAGTAACATCACAAATTTTGTGGGATTGGAACAAGTCTCATTTCTTATTGTTGGTGACTACATGAAACTTTCATGCTCCGTTGAGATTAGTGAAGTTCACATTGACTTGTAAGCGAATGACTTTTAGAGAAATGTGTCTTACCATGAAGAAGAAGAAGACATAGATAACAATAGTTAGGACTATTGAAATATGGACATTTTTTTGCACTTATATGTCGTTTACTGTAAATAAATAAATGACTTTGTTATGTATATATATATATTTATTTCAATGGTTGGCTAGCTTTTTTTATTTTGTAATATTGTTTTACTACAAGTTAAAAGAAGGAATGGATATAAAATAAATAAAACATTGCAATTTTTTCTTAAACCAACAACAATATAGCAAAGGATTAGCGAGAGAATATAATAATGAACTAACGAGGGGATGGTGACAAATTAGCAAAGGAATAATGATAGCATAGCAAGGGAATGGCAAGGGAATGACAAATTCCACGAAATCTGCAATTTCTTCTTTAATCAGGAGGGAACTTCATGTGTATCACGGAAATTTTAAGCATTTAGTGGGGCAATTCCCTCTCTAAAACCTCGACAAGTAGTAAGAGGAAAGTTCACCTTTGGAAAGGATTTTAGTGAAGAAGGATTCTGGCAAGGGAAAACATCTCACTATTTTTTGAGTGAAGGAATTTAGCAGGAGATTGGCAAAAGAAATTTTCTTCACTATTTAGCCATGAAGAAAGAGTGGGGAAGAAAGTTTCTCACTATTTTGTCATTGTTTCCTCCCTGAATGTGTCAACAAGAAATTGGTAAGGAATTGACAAGAAAGCTATCTTTTGCTATTTTCTATATTGTAGTGAAATATACTCATCGTGTTAGTTTGAAATTCTTCAACTAAAACTTGCGCCAACTTGTCCCCAACAAATAATTGCTAGGATTTTTGTTGAAGCTATCTTTGAATTTCAGTTGAAACATCACTAAATCTTTCCAAAAAATATTAATTAGGTTTGAGATTTATATGCTTTTCATCCCCTTATGGTAAACTGCACTTTAACTATCACAGGGAACAAGATGAGTAGGTGATTATATTTAAGAAAAAGAAAGAAATATTAATCCTATTATAAAGAGGATCAACCACACCAATAGTTGATTGGTACTTTTTAATAAATTTTACAGTCTGTCTATATTGATTTTTCCTGCTTTATTTCATTGCCTTTATAGGAGGTCAGTTATTTAATGTCAGTAATAGATAAGACAATTATAAATGGAAATATTATTTTCCAACCTTGATCCATTTTTTAAAAAATAAGCTTAAAAAATTCAATATTTTTATGTCAAAATAAAGTTTAAAACTCCACCTGCAATTAAATGTACGATTTCAAACAATGCTAATTCACAAAATCATATCCGGTACTTTTTTTAATATAAAATAAAGTTGAAAACTTAATTCACCAGCAATTTTTTTTTCCTTTTCGAGCCAATTTGATTTTGAGGAAGATTTGACATCCCTTAGTTATTGAGATAATTCCAATGCCACTCAATTTTAAGCTCATTGGTTCACTCGCAATTAGGTTGACAAATCCAAATAATGCATAAAATGGAGCCTATCAAGGACGTTCTTTTTTTTTTTGAAAAAAAAATTGCACATTGTTAAATTTAACCTCGCCAATACTAAGATTACTGTATCATGCACCAAATCAATAAAGCCTATACTACCTATTAATTTCATCATCCACTTTGTAGTTTTCCTATTAAATTTCAAGGTTACTCAAGGTATACCTGTTTAATCTAACTTTTGAATAGGTACAAATTGCACTTCATTTCTCTAGGTACGTTAGTGTACGGTTGCATTTTCGAGACAATATAATTATCATGTATTTTATTAATCACGGATGAAAATTAATAAACTAAAAAGTTATTGTTAATGGCCATCATGATTGATGGATATTGGCCGAAAGCAAATATATCAGGGTTTGATTAAAATTGAGCACTTTTTCGTAATAGTAAAGAACAAAATAAAAATTTAAAATAACAAATCAAAGTTTAATTAATTTGAGGCTCAATTCTGCGTAATCGTAGGTCAAATTTTGAATTTTATTTCACTTAAAAATGTATTAAATTTTCAATTAAATCCTTTAAATCTTTATTAAAACTAAATTCACGACCCATCTCAGTGATCAAATCAACATGGTAAAGTTAGGGTGAGTAAGGAAAAGATAGCAGGGAAAGTGGTGCCCAATTATAATGGAGGGAAAAAAATTGACCAAACATGAAAAGAACATTGCACTTAGTATTACAAAATGACAAACATATCCACAGATTAAGGACCAAGGTGGTGTTGGAACAGCTTGATGATACCGCATGTCCTATCACGAAATTTAAGTTAACTCACCATTTGTCTGCAATCTCTGTCTTTTCTAATCTTGTGCCTATGTGTCAAGTGATTAACGATAGTGATGATGCTGTCTGAAAACAGAACTTACAAGCCATGAAAAAAAATAAACAAAACCTGCGCAAAGAAATGAGATGAGGCACTCCAACTTAACACATGCCCTTATGTGGATGACGGAACTAGATTCCTGAGGTAAATTTAATTTATAAAAATGAGTAAATTAAATTAATCATGAAATATATATATATATATATATATATATATATGTATATATATACATATATGATCTGTATATTTTTTAATGAAGACCATCTCTAAAATTTTTAATATGTTAATATGTTTTTTTAATTAATTAAATTGTTTACCTTCTGTAAAACAAATTTATCAACAAAATTTTCGAAATTAAGAAGCTCAAGGTAAATTCATATGGCGTGGGAGAAGTAACAATCTCATTTCCTTAATTTGAATAAGGGGAGAGAATAATGGATGCCACAAAACTTGTTTAGATAGTGAAGGGAATGGATTGATTGGCATTATGATGTCAATAATGAATTTAACAAAAGGTCATCTATAAACGATCCAGGTCTCTATCGTAGGACCCTAAAAGCCGTAGCATCATTCTCTAGAGTTTGTACAATTTCGAATTTATTCTCGTACAAGATTTAACCAGATTAACTAGAGGTAATTTAATGAGAAATAGAAAAAAATGCATAACTAAATATTAGTAATATGTACTAAGATTGATTTAGTGCATGTCAATTCATTTTCTAATTTTTAATTTATTTTTATTAAAAATTTAAAATAATTAAAACTTTAGAATCTAATGGTAATTTTTAATATTAATTTTTTTAAGAAAATTTAAATAATAACACTTTTATGAAAAAAGAAATATAATTTTTCATTGGTCATATCTTATGTAATTTTTTTTTAATTTTAAAAGTAATGAATGAGGACAGTAGAAAGTTAAAAAATTATTAAAAGAACTAAACACTTAAAATTATAAATTGTTATAAACAAATTCAATATGAATGTGAAGTGATCTCTGTTTGAACCTTTTACAATTTGCATCTTTCCCTTAGGTTTTCTTGTGAGCAAGGTAGTAGTTTAGGCCTATACTTGGCCACCCCTTGTTTCCTTTTGAGTGTTAATCTCCTTAATTTTCTCATTTCAATAAATTGACACTAGCTTTAAAAAAAATTCAATATGAATGTTCAAAGGACACTAATTTTTCAATGATATCAAATAATCCCTTTAATCTTATTAATGAAACTCCCTATATCAATTCTCTATAAATTATGTTATGACAACTTTTGTAACCCTAGGTAGTCATGAACTGCTACATAAATAGGGATGCAATTAATATGGATGAAATGTATTTTACATGTTATCAACACAATTGATCTACCATCTTCAAGACATAAGGTAATGCCTCTCCAAAAAAACATTTCCTCACTTTCTTGAAATTTTCATTTGTTGTATATGTAATTCTAAATTTTATTTCTTTCTCCTTAATTTGATATGTCAATTTGAATAAGCATGAACAATTTCATATGAAATTGTTTTCCTAATGAAATTAATTGTTATTATATTTCCTTCTATAATACAATTTACATTGTCAAATTTCTTACCAAGCTTGAATTTGTCGCGCCATTATTGTTCCGATGCTGAGATCACCATGAAAGTGAACTTGTACATATTTCAATTTCCAGCTATGATTGTAGAATACATCACTCAATGTTAAATATAGAGTTAATTAATTGTAATAAATGTGACTCTCGCGTATAAAATATCTAAAGCAACAACATTAAGTACAAATAATTTCTTTTTTTGAAGATTTTTCTTACATAAATATGTATTGCCTTTTATGTTCATACTCATTAAAACTTTACAAAAAAATCCCTTTTTGTCCCATAATCGCTTGTAAATGGGTAAAAGTTTGATTTTATATAAAAACGACTAGAGTTCCCAAAGTAATAGAAGGGGAAATAAAATTGTTTAACGCATGTACTTATGATGTACCCCTTGAATATTTATCAGGATTCCCTCAATTATCCTTTTCACTCCGCCTTTTTCATCCAAACCGTGTCCATTGATTAAAACCAATTTATCAGTACTCAAATGAGTTAGCTTAATTAATAAGAGACCATTTGTCAAGTCAAACGTTTCAAAGAAGCCGTTTTGATGACCACAACCTCCTGTAACATATATTAAGATATTAAAAGATTCTCTAAAGCATTGTCAAAATAATTTCGATAGTTTATTCAAATATATGAGTTTAATACCAAGCCAATGTTCGAATTTGAGTGTAATTCTCTCGCTACAAAAGGAGTCATCTTCCGGCGGTTCTTTCACATTTAGTCTAGTGGTTGAAACCATCAGTCAACAAACTATCACTGTTGCAATTGTCAAGAAGCATTTAGCGGCGATTTTATCCTGACATAGGAATAATAGCTGCTAACAATTAGTGGTGGTTTATGACCAATGGCCATTCCTAGACATAGTGGAGGTTTAAACCGCCACCAAAATTAGTTTTTTTTTTAATTTGGTCATTTGCTTTTATTATAATTTATATAAATTTATAAATTAAATTGTTTATTTCTTCCTTCACTTTTATTACTAACCTGTACATTTATATAATTTAAAGTCAAATTTAGCAATAATAATTGAATTCCTATAATCACAACAATATATATATATATATATATATCATTAGTTAAAATCAAATTCAACAATACAATTTCTTTATCCAAACACAACAAACATCTAAAGGTAAAATAACTAATTACAAATAAATCTAGGTAATGTAACTGTACTAAAACCATCTTCAACAATTTGATTCTTTTCTTTGAAAGCTTGTAAATATATGACACACAACATAGATAGCTTTCAATGCAAGATCTAAAAAAAAGAAACTTTAATCAATACAATCTAAATATGAAGATATTTGATAAGTATAAAATCCTTGAGGACATACCATAAAAGATATATATTAGTACAGATAGAAATTCACCCAATGATATCTAGAAGGAATATAGAATTTTTTTATAAGATAAAAGCATTAAAGGGCTAGTGGCTATCGCAAACACCCTAGGGCACAAAATCTTAGAAACAACAAAAAAAAGAACAAACGAAGGGAGATAGGCATGGGAAGGGTTTGGAAATGAGCACGAGATCAAGAAGGGGGGACTTGTGATCTGACTTTGAAGTAAATGTCGGAGAAAGAAGGAGGATGATAATGGAGAATGAGGAGGAAGGTGCCTGAATAAAACCATCTTAGCTTTTCAAATTTAAAGATTGGAAAGGAGAGAGGGAATCACATGGGAGGAAAGATTTGGGGCGAAAATAAAGAGTTGAGATAGGAGGGAATTTGAAAATGACTCTAATCAATGATGGGATGTACTTTGTGTTGGAGATTGTGCTCTAAACCAATCATTATATTATAAATATTGTATTTTATTAAGAAAAAGGAGTTTATCTTTTATTACATTTATTATATTGTTTGCATATTTATTATAATAATAATATCCTTAGATAAATTATATTAATTATCTTAAATATCCTTAGTCGATCATCTTTGTGGAAACAATAATGAAATGAGACTAGTATGATTTTGATTGATGGTTACGTATTAATCATATATAAAAATATGAATCAAAATCATAGACATTTGTTAAGAAATAGGATGTTGGATTGACCTGTCATAAGATAACTATATAAATCAAGTTATAAGCATATCTCATATATAGCCATGTCACTGAACCCTCAAACCTGAGATTATCATAGATTCCTACATGAGGAATACTGTACTTTGACATAGTTAAAAGTCACCTTTAACTAGGTGATCATAAAGGTTGTGATTGGGCATAATAGAATCCATGTAGATGAAGATAAGTAGTCATGATGGAATTTGTCCCTTTTATTAATGGAAAGATATCTCTGAGTCACTTGATGAGTGAGATTGAGAAATGCATGGCTGTGCTTAGATGAAAAGATTTTTCATTTATTCTGTCAATCTGCTCGAAGATCGAGAAAGTGACGGTCGAGTAAAATAATGATGACATTTTTATGCCTCATACTTGATCTAGATATCGTGTAATAAAAGAGTTGTGACAAGGTTGTATGATAGGTTGCATCGGATCATCGATCCTCATATAATTTGGGTAGTCACAATGTCTTACTAGAAGCCACTTGTGACTTATGGTTATAATAGTGTTATTAGCCCATTGCCAATATCATATGGGTTTACAGGGTCATACACAACAAATGGACTAACTCAAGTTAAAATGTCTAGATTCATTAAACCTAAAAATGCATTTAGATTCAATAAATGTAGCATTCAATTAAGGGTTAAGGAATTTTATAAATATATTTGATATATATTTTTTATAAAATTCAAATATATATATATATGATATATTATATTTTGAAAATATATATATATCATCTAATTAATTTAAATTAATTAATTTTAAATTTAATTTTATATGATAGATTTAAATTTAAATTAATATGATAAATTAAATTTAAATTTAGTTCTAGATTTAGATTAAATAATTAGTTTCAATTTATTCTATAGGATAGATTTAAATTTAAACTAATCTATTTAATTATGATTTAAATCAATTTAAATAATATATTTAAATTAATCAAATCTATCATAAAACCCTAATATAACACCTATATAAATAGAAAGGTTAGGGTTTTCTAGGATGATATTTTTTTTAAAGAGAGTTGCTTCCCACCTTAGAGACAAAAAGCATACGGACACTTAGAGAAGAAAACATAAGCGTACAGACACATAGAATGAGAAAAAGAAGAACGTCTTCTCTCCTTGAACATACAAACGTTTGTGTTTAGTGGCTCTAGCACGCTGTTCAAGTTACAATGACCGTTCGTGTGGATACTGATATAAAGAGTTGGTCTGAAACGTTAGTTCCTAAGATTCGACGGTAGAAAGAGAACTTGGAGAATCACGTAACAAAAGTAAAAGTCTCTAGCTTTACTCTGTTTAAATGACATTGACAAATCTATGGGAGGGATTTGAATTTATTTTTTTTTAAATTTTCATTGTGCGTGTCCTAAAAATCCCAACAATTTGCATTTACCAGCAGTTATAGAACCATTAAAGTTGTCAAGAGATAGAGGTGGTTATTTAAAACTATAAACAAATGGCCACCTCTATCCATCCCTTTTTTCTTATAGTGTCTTTATAACAAATTTGGTTAGGACATTACCTACTAAGGCAAGTCAACTCAATGAATGCCAAGGAACAATAAGAGAGTAAATCTCCAATTCCCAAATACATTAAAGAATATCAACAAGATAAATGCAACGAAAGATCAAAAGAATTAAAGCAAAAAATATAATGGTATTGAAGAAGTTTATGACAAAAACAAGCAAGTATTCAAGGGCTTGAGATGTTGTTAATCCTTAATTATTCATATTCTTTTGCATATATTTGCTAGACATAAGTGCTTAGTGCTCTAATTTTATAATAAATATGGCTAACTATAAGAAAAATATGTATAAATAGGATATACAAATCCTTATATAAGATTTTATATCATAAGTGACAAATTTTGGCTTAATTATGGTTTAATTGTGAAATACTCATACTTTGCTCTTTTTATAGGGTGTAAATATACAAAAAATTGAGTGAGAGTCGTATTGGAATATGATTATTGGAAATTTAGAGTTTTGAGGCCTCAAAGTAAAAGTTTTTGGAGATTAAAGCATTCATGTTATGACTCAAAATTTCAGCTTGTGGTGTCATGATGCAATATGAGAGAAGTGTTCCAAGAGGTATTTGCACTGCAACTTAAAATTTCAAGTCATGGCACAAAATAGGTTTCTTGCATTCTAGAAACTATTTGCGCCATGACTTAAAATTTCAAGTCATAGGGAAATTCACATTTATTGGAATAGTGCCATTTTGGTTGCTAATTTTAGCTAGGTTTTGATGGTAAACCTTTTCCCATTGCTTGAGCCATCATTTTAGGGGTGTTCAAGGTTGAGGAGGAGCTTTTGAAGGCATTTTGGGACAAGAGATTGGTGGGCATTGCAGATTAAAGAAAAGACAAGCATCCATCACTAGTTTTTTCTCCTTTTCTTTTCTTCTTTGCATTTGTTTATATGTATCTAATTTTTGCTTTGAATTTGTTGCAAGTTTTTTCCCATTATCTATAGCTAAATTTCTTAATCTAGGATTATTATAAACCTTTTATATAGATTAGTGGTTGTTTCTCACTCTTATTTTATGATTATTGGTAAATATATGTTTATTTACCTTTATACTTCATGTTTTCTAATTGCTTGACCAACAATTGGATTGACTTGATATTTTACTTGAATTTGGGAAAGGGAAAGTGGAATTAGATATTGGGTTGGATTGTGTGAGTACTTGAAAGTTGTTGGGATGAGTGAATGGTTTCGTTAATAAGATAAGAATGTATTTAATAACCTCCCATAGCCAAATTAGAGATTATGTTACTGAATTAAGTTTGATTGATTTCGTAAGACATTGTAGAATTAATTAGATAAACTTATATGAGATTTAAAAAGATACTTATAGGTGCAATTGAACCTTAGACTAACATGTATCACCATTAAAAACAAAAGTTAATAGTGTTAAATTAAATTATTTTAAAATACTTAGGATTAATAATTCTAAATGCCTCTATAAACTTGGTAATTCAAACATTAGTTTTGATCTCAAATTTTGCATGGTAGATAGTTTTTTATTGCTTTACATTACACAATCACTTGAAATTGATTTGTTTTGATTAAACTAGGATATAAATTTTGGTACTTGACAAGTTTGAACAACGAATCATTGATAGAACAATCTTTTTTCATCACTTTATTACTGTTATAATACGTATATCTACGTGCATGCTTTTAAAAAGCAACAAATGTTGAATCCTAAAGGAAGCATTTTAAGAGGTTTTGAATAGTTGGGAGGCTATCAAAAGACTTAAACATATTTGCTAATAGCAAAAAATATCAAAAAAGCTCAACCAATAAAGAAAGTTCAACCAATACACCTTCAAAAGAGCCAATTTAAAGAGATTTTCGAAATTCCTAGACAAAGAACTTTAAAGAAAATCATTTTTTGCACAAATTAAACTTAAAATAGGCAAGAAAAAGATTTGAAAAAACTAGACTCAAAAAAAGAAAAGTTAACTATGAAATAATTGACTAAAAATGGCTTTTAATTATCTAAAAGGATAATGTACAGTTAGTTTAACTTTTCCTTCTTCTAATTAGGGCTACACATGGATTAAGCCAGGTTTTTGCTCAACCTAGTGCCTAGCTAGATTTCTACTGGGCTTTGAAAGCATGGCCTAGTTTGACTCGGCTAGTTTGGGTTTTTTCTATTTTTTTTCATAATTTCAAAGAATTTTGAAACTTTAAATGTTTATATTTTGTAACCACTTGATCATTTTGGATATATGACTATTTATTTTAATACATCTTTGCAAGATTTATGAGATGAAAAAGAAAAAATATAGGTCTAAAAAAAGAAAAAAGAAGAAAATGCAGGCATAAAAGATGAAATTTTAAAAAGTTATGAATTAGAGCCAGATGGTCTTATTTGGCCATTTTTTTTTAATTACAAGTAGTTTTTCAAGATAGAAAAGATGTAAACCGCCAAAAAAACATATTTGTCATCTAAATTGAGTTTCTTCCTTTCAACAATTTAAAAAAAAAATATTATTTTCTTTTATTTGAATATGATAATCATATTTAGAAAGGACCTAGTAGAGGTTTGAACTTTTGACTATTTATAATTTATAAAATGTGTTTAAAATTTTTTGCTTAAATTTCAAAATGACCTTTAAAAAACTTTTTTTTTCATCTTCATCCTTATCTTATATATATATATATATATATATATATATATATATATATATATATGATATTCATCGGGCTAAGTTAATTCAAACTAGTCAACTCAACTCTATTTTTTATTTTTTATTCTTTTTGCACCAGCCTAAGTTGGCCAAGCAGTATTGGGTTTGGTCCACCCCTACTTCTAATGGTTTTCAAAAAAAAAAAATTTCCTTAAGTTTGTGTTCCTATTTTTCATTTTTTTTAAGACAATACGTTGGTGGTTGGTGCATTTTTTTAAATGTTTATTATCAAAATATTTAATAAAAATATAAGAAATATATAATTTTTACAACTTTAACATCTTTTGAAAAAAAAAGTTTCATATGTTGAAATTTTATTAAAAAAATTAACCAAAAAGCACTTAAGCACTGTATATAATTTTTTTTTTCTTACTGTCTATAAGTTTTTATTTATTTATTTATTTATTTCATTTGGTTGAGGGGGGGTTTCTGTTTGAAATATGGGCTACTTGGTCATGAACTTGTAATGAGGAGGCTAATGATGCCGCAAATGTGGGATCGAATGGCATGATCACTATGCTCATATGAGAGTATATATTGACAAATGCTTTGAAACATTTTCAAGATGTTTACTTGTTCTACATTATCATGGTAAGAAATTCCTTCAAAAGAGAACAACTTAATTAGAAGCAAAGTTATTAGGAGAAAAGCTTCCCACAGGACGTGATCATATTGTCTTGGTCACTATTATGGAGCTTTAAATTTGAGGTCTAATGACAAATTTTTAACATGAGAGGCTGGCAGTCAATATCCCTATTCAAAGGCCTTTGAGAGTTTATGAACAACTTCTCTTTCTATCTTCAAATTCCTTTTTCTTATTTAATATAAGTTTCTGTTAGTATTTTTTTCCTTCTTCTCTTTCTCTTTAGGAATTTTTCTATGTAGGATACTTTTCACAAAAATGTTTTACCTTTGGTTTCTCAGAATCATTATTAATTCTTTGATAAAATATAGTTACTCAGTTGTAATTGGCTATTTTTATTGTGTAATAAAAGAATCTATGTGGAAAAAAGACTGTTAACGAAAATATATTCAAAACTTCCCCCTAATTTTTGCCCTCTTTGGGTTTATAAGGGATTGTGCAATCATGTGAGTTGTAATAAATATGTAAATGCTTACAGTCTAAAACAAGTCAAATATTGGTCACATTTTTCCCTTAACAAGACATCACTAAACTAAGGCCTTAAAATATTCTACTTATATATTATGTGAAGGAAATAACTCTTTCCAAAATCCACGAGTGTTAAAATTTATTTTTTATAAAAATTTATTGAATCATTAGTTAAAACCTTTTGAAAATTGATCAAAATCAGACTTAATTTGATGCATTTAAGATTTTATTATTCTTAGACCATGCTCTAGAATAATCAAACTCAAATTATTAAAAAGAGATCCTGTTATCTATTACTAACTAAACTAATTTCTTTGAGTTTATGATTAGTTTAAAACAACTAACAACACTTGAAAAAAAAAAAAGTCCATTATTTGGGATCAAGTGGGCGGCAAATGTGACAAAGATGATGTTGGACAGGAAAGTTAAAGTGATTCATGTGTCCAGAGGATGAAAGACAGCAAGAAGCAAACTTGGTTCAGAAAAGGTTGATTGAGAGAACATCTTGTCCCATTTTTCTACTTTTTCTTTTTTCCCCACCCGCCGTTGCTACAATGTGCCTCATTTTCTTCTTACTTTTGTAAGAATGATGTTTTAACATCTGTCTTCAAAAGATTCCAAAGACTGATTAATTATCATAGCCTCACTTTATATCCTTGTGCACTTCCCACACAATAATTCAATCTTTGGTCCTTTCATTTCCTCTTTTACATGCTGCTGCTGTGAAACCATGATTTCTCTCCCTTATCCAAATTCACCTTTTTCTCTTTCCCTTTCTTCTTTCCTCCATTGAATAAAAATGATTCTCTAAATGTTTGGCCACTAGTATTGTAGTTTACATACCATAATATCTCAGATATTTGAATATAAAGTTTACCTTTAATATGTTGTGATGTGATTACATCGTGGTATGTGAAATACCACCATACTATCACATCTACCAAAAAAAATGATATATATGTGATGACACCTAAAATTTTGTCATATAATTTTTTTTTCCATAGACTATCAATTTTTTTCCTGGCTTAAAAGGATATATTTGGGAACTTAAGAAGTAAATAACAATATTAATATGTGCAACAAAATATGGGTGTCTTACATTACATTGAATTAAGATACTACCATTTGTCTTATCAAACATGAGTGATAGCACTTAGCATATTATATGATAATTCAACATATCAAATTAAGAATTTGAGATACTATTGAACCAAATGCCACTCCAAGATTAAGCACAACCATTTAAGTGTTGTTTTCATGATATGTTTTGCATTAGATAAAGGTGGTATTTAAGCTTTGACATTTTTTCTTTTTCACTTTTTAACGAGCTAATTTTTTTTAAATGAGCTCTCCTCATAACTTAAATAATCATTTCAATTAATTAGAAGTCATCAACATCGACATTGGAAGGGGTTATGCAATCATGTGTTTCACGTTAGACAAAAATTAACCTTAAGAAGATGTTTAAACATTGAGACTCTTTTTTCCAATAGGACATTAATTTGGAGCCTTTCCTGTTCCATAAAGAACATGCCAACGCCACTTTGTAACAATGTCAACGGATACATATTGATTGGGTATTCTATCATATGGTTGTAAAGCACTTCCACAAGAAATCGTTGGTATGAGCAATTTTCACTGCTTTCCACTCGTTGAAAACTTGGAAACTTTGGTTTCAAGCAAAGGTTTAAATTGTCATATGATACAAAACCATGATTTAAGTTTGTCAATGACTTGAGGTTCAATTAGTGACACCTCTCATAATCTTAAATATTAGAGAAAGTATTATATTAAAAACTCTCATCAACCCGTTCATTTTTCTTCCCAAACTTCAGCTCTAGTTCATGGCGCCCCTTTTATGACAATAAATAAATAAATACACACAATCGAAAAAGCAATTTCGTTCTCTAAATTTGAATGAAAATTGGATTCGAATTTAGTTTCAATTATTTATAAAGTCATGATACTATGAACTTGGGAACAATATGTTCTCAAATCATGACATAATAATCATTCAATATTATTAAAATATAAAATAATAATTTTATTTTATTATATTTATTATGATAAATATATTCATTAATTATACAAAAATTAAATTAATTTTTTAAAGAATAAGTTAATATTTTAAACAATTATTTAGTAAAATATTATTTTTATATTTAATATTTATTATATAATAAATAAAATATAATGTTTCCAAAAATATAATATCATCACGATTTCTTATAACAACAGCAAGAGATTATAATAGCTAAACTAGCTAGCAGCTCGGGTCTTGCGTATCTATCCCTCGTGTTCTCATTGTTTGCGAGAGAATGATTCTAAAGACACATTTTGTCATATTCACTCGAAGTAATTAAAATTTTATTTTCAGAGTCTTTAAAAAATCAAATTATGGTTAATATGCCATAACATAAACCATTACCTGTGATGTCAATTGCTCAACGCACCACTCACCAGAGAATCATATATCTACAACTGATTACTAATTAAGCTATCTTTCTCTTTTTTTTCTTCTTTCTTTTTTTCATTTTCTGCTCCGTCACTGGTTAGTTAACTTGAGCACCTCAAATAAAAACTTCTTCTTTTATTGATAATAACAGATTACAGTGAAAGAGTCCATCTACCTGGATTAACAAGAACATAACAAGGAATAAGAGACTTAATCACAGGAAACAGAATCTTAGAGCTATCCCCATTTAAGGACATTTGCCATCTACGTGCTTGGGTAAGGAGGAGACGAATATCTTGAAGGACTACAGATAATTTAACCTAATTAGGCATGTTGATACTGACCACACAGTGTTGATCTAAAGCCAAATCCAGAATTACTTGTCTGAGTGCACTAAAGGATAACACATTCTTCCTGATACCATCCATTCCTATCATACTTCAAATAAAAACCTAACCTATAATATTGGCTCAGTTCGATCTATGAAGTGTACAAGAAGTTAGGCTCATTGTTCATGGTTAATTTGGTGATTTGTTCCCATTGGAAAAAAAGACATGGGAAGCAATAGCCACTAATCATCACGAGATGATTGCACATATATTTGTCTCATTATCTGTAAGAAAATAGCCTGTCCTTGGTTTCTTACAAGCTATTCTGTAAGCGGTGACAAAGGGGCACCGAATAGGCTGTCCCTACTGCAGAAAGCTCCAATAAGAAGCACTTCCACTTGCAAAATTCACGACAAGAAATTATTTTGATGTAACATCATATAATGTTGAGGAATATTGACAAGAATTTAAAAAGAAAATGAAAAAGTTCACAGGGCTTGTATAATTACACTCCTCATTACTTTTTGTTCATTGACAAGTCTTATTCGACCCATTCGGCTACAGAAATGGGCTTGAAAAAGATGTTGCATTGAGCTCAATCACGCAAACGAACAATGACAATGAAAGAAAAAGTTGGGTTCTTGATGCATCATTTTCTGCATGCACCAGCTCAAAACAAAAAAACCACCAGACAATAATCCCAAGCGAATATTTAATGGCGAAAGGAAGCATGTAATATAGAGTTAAACAGACTATTATGTATTTGATTATTATTACCACCACCACCACCATTATCATTCAAGGTATTTTTAAACTTTGTTGGGAAATAGCTTGTTTGGTCCAGTTTTGTAGGTTAAAAAGTTGCTTATTTTTAAAAAAGTTTTGATTTTGATTAAATGATATATTTTGCCCAACTTCTAGAAAAAATAATATACTACTTCTGAGCGGTAATAGATTTTTTTTTCTTGGGTAAGAAGGAACCAAAAAATTAAAGTTTATCTTTTGAAAAGAAGGAAATTTTTTTTTTTTTAAATTATGCCTCCGCTTCAAATCATTAATTACCATAATTGTATCTAATCTTTTTTACCTATCATCATAAATATATATCACTTTTAGTAATTTAATAGTAAAAAATAACCTTTTTTAAAAAAAATTTGCCAAGCATAATAATATTAATAAAAGTGTTTATCAAATGGTTTTGTTAAACACAAATGCTTTTCTTTTTCAAAATAAGCAAGAATTGACAACAATCTCAAATATACTCTAAATTTGTTCCCTCGACAATCCTAATGATGCATTTCCCATATTAACCTAATGCATTTAAAATTTTACTCCTAGTTGAGTGTTTTTTAGAGGATTGAACACATGTTCAAATTTTAATCATACTGATCTATTAGGGTCAGGTAGATTTCTTTATGAATTTTTTTAATTCTGACATGGATTGCCTGCTTTTGATCGAACTGAGGAGGTAAATTAATTTAGGCGTGTATAAGTAGATTCGAACACACCAGTTAATCACAATATAAAAAAAAGAAAACACAGAATTTTCATAAATATTTTGAATACTACATGGCAAGGAATATGGGATTTGTAAAAATTGAAACTTCGATAGTTTCCGAATTATTATTAAGCTCGTTATGGACCACTTGATTGCCCTCTTACATTGTAGGGCGCAAAGGACCACATTTTATCTGCCCAATCTGTTTACAGTCCAAAAAATAAATAAATTTTTAAAAATTAAAATATAAATAAAATATTTTTAAAAAATAATGGTAATTTTTTATTAAAAATATAACCTATTAAAAAATATTTTTAAATTTTTTATTTAAATATCATTTATTTTTATTAAAAATAAAAAATTAATTTATTCTAAAATTTTATTAAATTTATGACTATACTTGTGTTTATTATAATATATTTAATATACATGTTATTCTTGAAATTAAATTATTATCTGCATGTTAATTAAATTTAGTAAATTACTTTGTAAATATATACTTTTTATCAAATAATTTTATAATTTTTTAAATTTAAAAAATCAAATATTTTATATAGATGAAATATATATTTAATACTTATTATATTATATAAATAATAGATATGTGATATTTTGATTAAAATAAATGTAATTATAACTTATTTTTTATGTTAAGAGAGATAAATATAATATGTTTTTGGTTTTAAGAAAGGAAAGTATATATTAAAAAAATTTTGAAATTTAAATATTTCTAAAAAGAAGTTTTACTTTTAAATTGCCTCCATCTTCTTTAAAGCTCAAAGCCACTCTACTGTGTTCTACCCACTTAAACTAATATTCCATATGATCCCCCCAAAATTTTATTTACTTATATTATTATTGTTGTTGATGTTGTTTATTTGGTTTTGGTTTTGGTTTTCTATGGCTTCCCCAAGGGCTTTGATCCATGTAAGAACTAAGTGAACTCCGTATCTCTCATATAGAGCTATCTTGTAGTTATTTTAAAAGAAGAAAATTCAACAAAGCCTTCATATTTTGCTTTTACGTACTTTGATTTTCTTTTTCAAAATGATATTAACAATTAGTTTTACTATGTAATTCTTTTTAATAAAATAAATTATGGCACATATTTAATAGTTTAAAATTTTAAGTTAAAATAATGTTAATATAATATCATAAATTTTATGATTAAGTGATTTAAAATTCAATCATTTTGATGTATCATTTTTAAATTACAAATTAAATTTCAACATTAAGTCTAGTGAAATTATGATAAGCAACTTAATTTTGGAATTAAAATAGTTTTTGACAATTCCGAACTGCATTATACCTTTCTTAAGAAATATTTAAACAGAAAAATAATTAAAAAATTAGGTTACTTGCCAATGAATGTGAGAAAAATAAATTCATACATGCTATAACCATCAAATAATCAAATTTGATTTTTTTTTTTTAACAAAATTTGAATATCTTCCAAATTTGGGCAATCATGTGAAGGGAATCTCTTTCTTACTTTGCTTTAAAAGAAAGAAAGGAATAAAGAATGTGATATGAACTAATATAGCATTCTAAGTGATAGTAGGTGCCTTGGTGGGTGTTTTCTTCCTTCTGTTGAAGTTTGTGGGTTTTTGATTGACGATCTCATATTCAAGTCAGGATACTTCTTATCCTACAAGCTCAAGAAAATGCAGAGAAAGAAATACACAAACGTGTATTTAAAGAAGTAACCCTGTTTCTGTTCACGTACATGAGATCTAGAAATATGAAATTCTGTTTGCCCTGAAATTGTCATATTTTATATAGCTAGAAAAATAATAAAAAGTTATTATGAGAAACCTTGCCTACATCACCGAAGGCTAACACCTAATTTACTAAGAAAACATAATCTTGCTCTTGTGCAGATTGACTCAAGCTTTTGGCCCGCAGGGGGGGGGGGGGGGGATTGACTAAAGCTTTATACAGCTTTCCCAGACTTTTTCCTTTTCTTTTGGGCCAATCAGGGTCCATTCACGAAAACCCTTTATGTTGCACTTAAATGGGGATGGTTAAAAAAAACCACCCAGAAAACAAATTCGTTAAGTACTTTTCTTATCTAACAGCACAGGTTAACAAGACATTTGGTATATTGTTATTTTATATTTTATGGTATTTAAAAAATTCATGTTTATCATATTAATTGAAAATTGTCATAGAAAAGATTCAAGTGGTATTTTATAAATGTTGAAGTTATAAGTTTGTCCAATTTTCATGATTTTTGAGTGAAGTAAGATACCTCCTAAAATTATTTGATATCTCAGATACCAGTGTACTAAAAGACATGTATCCTGAACATACTAAAGACATGCATGTTCAATGTCAACTGGCATACAAGATATCAGAATCCATATCTCATATGTTTCGTTGTCCTTCAGTTTTGCTGAAAGCACCAACTCCACCACAACCTCAGGTCTACACTACACACAGTATTTGATCGGTAAATCGTGGAACATAGTTATCTTCGCGTATCAGCCCAATTTGATTCAAGTTAAATGGGGAGAAAAGAGAACATGAATGTTCCAGTACGATCGCAATGAATTCTGTATACAAATCCATTGCAGTATTTTCAATTTAAATTTCTTACGTATTAATAAACACAGAATAAAAAAAAAAAAACCAAAGAGACTCCAATATACTATCTTCTAATTTCTATAAACACTGCTAGCTAGTTTGGACCAGGAAATCATCCACACTAGCCATCTAGCAAATCACATAATAAGCTGATCTCACAAGAAAGTTAAAGCCGCAATATTTAACACATACAAACTCGCCTATTTATTATTTGGCCATAAAAAACTCACCTATTTATTATGCATAAAAGGGCAACTTAAAGAATAGTGTCACTAAAAGTTCTCCAAGTCACCACAAAGGTGAGAGAATGATGTTCGCAAAGGCCGGGAAGAGCCACCAGGTTAACATTTGAGGCCTCAAAATGTATATCTCAAAAAGCCAAAAAAAAAAAAAACTGCCCTTAGAATGATGGAATTATGTGGTAGTGCGGTACATGTGAAATGCAAATTGCAGAGAGAAGCCTCGTAATGTCAGATATTTTGGTTATTTGTTATATCTAAATCCCATAAATCAATGATTTTAGATCAAGGACTAAAGAATAAATTCTCGATAAAATTTTTGAACAGCCTTCTTCAAAAGAGTACAACATGAGATATATCCCTACAAGCTTAAGCAGCCAATATACCAGAAGAATCACCTTCTTTAGACTTCATGGAACAAAAGAGATTCAAGACATCAGCATTGTTACGGATGTACCGAGGACATTTGGAAAGAAAGTTTTGAGCTTCTTCATGCCTTCCATGCTTGAAAAAGGCATCACACATATGGAGAAAAACAGATCTAGATGGAAACCTCTTTGAAGTCATCTCCCTGAGAAACAGAATAGCATCATCCCCAGTTCCATACTTTGATACATGTTCAATAAATGGATCAATAAAAGGTGGAAACCCATGACTTCTCATTAAACCCAAAATATTTAAGGCATCTGTAAATCCTCCCTGAACCAATAGCTTAGTTATTAGAGACTTGTAAGTAGAATGCCGGGGCTCTAACTGATGCTCCCTCACCAATTGGCAAAGAATTTTGCATGCATCAATTGCCCTGTTCTTTTGGGAATATGAATTTATTAACAAATCAAAACTATAGCTTGCAGAAGTGACACCCTCTTTCTCCACCATCTTTAGAAAAGAATCAAAAGCTTTATCAAGATTCCCAGCAACACAGTGCCCCTCAATTAAGGATTCCCATGCCTTGTGATCCAGATTAGTCCCAGATGCTTCAATGTTATTCATAAATTCAGAAACTTCGTCCTTGTTGCCAGAAGCACTAAGTCGAAAAGCAATTTTACTTTGTAAAGTACCAGTAGCCACAACTCCACCCTCTTCCAATGCTTTCAAAACCTTATTGCATTCCCCAGACCTGCCAACAGTGGTCAAAGACTTCAGGATGGAATCAACCATAGAACTTGTCAACACATTCCCACTTCCTGTAAAAACCTTCACAACCCTCGAAAGTAAAGTCATATCTAACTGCTTACAGACCACAATTTTCTTCAACAGAAAGTTACAGCAATGGGGCGAAGGTTTATTTGCACCAGCCATAGCAAATTCATACAAGTCAACGGCATCCTTAATCATTCTCCTTTTACAAAACCGTCCCAAGACCTTAACATATGTTTCTGATTCCATTTCATACCCCCTGTTCCTCATTTCATCAACAAGTTTCCAAAACCTATCAATTGAGTCTTCCCTTCCTAAAACCCTTGCCATCACATTATAGGTGCGGTCATCATGTTTAAACCGCTCACTCTCCTCTAGCCACCTGAAAAATATCAGCGCCTTATTAGGCTCTGTGCCTAGTTTATCCAAAATCAATTCAACCATATCTGTCGAGAACACAATGTTTAAGTCCAAGATTTTCTTTTCAACATTATCACCCCACACGTTATGCCTCACAATTTTGCAGACCCTTGAGCAAATCTTCTCAGCTGAGTTATCCATGGATCCTGACGCAAACAAAGCTTTCAACTTCTCAACATCACCATTCTTTCCACCCTCTTCAAAGCTTTTCATGACTTCATCACGTACACCTTTTGATACCCCATAACCCCTTTTCTTCATAACATCAACCATGTCCCAGAACTCATCAACGAAACCATTGGTTCCCAAAATACATAACATCGCGTTATAAGATTTAGAGCTCAACCTCTCACAATCACTCCCCAAAACCCAGTCAAAAAACCTCCGAGCAACATCAGGGCTGGAGCCAAGCTTCCATAAGAGCTTCAGCACCACATCATGGTTAATCACGATATTATTCAATTCTAGCTCTTTCTTAATATCATTGAAGTCCCTGGGTTTCGAGAATATATCAGCAATAACAACGTGATCCGATTCATTCTGCTCAAGAGCAGTCTCAGTAGAGAAATTACGAGTGGTTGTGCTTATGGGGTTTAAGAAATCAATCAAACCAGAAGAGGGTAAGGAAACTGGGCTATGAACAGAGTGGGAATGGAGGAGTAAAGTGAAAGGGCGAAGTGATTGCAGATTTGGATTGAGGTGTACCTGAAACTGAGGTTGCGAAAAGTGATTGGAAGCGTGAAGGCCTATGCGATATTGAGCCCGAAGAAGAAGAACACGCCATTGATTCCTCATCGCTGAAATCAGGATTTGAGGCTAATTTGGCGGAAATGGAAAATACAGGATTTGAGGGAAAGGAGAAAAGGCGAGAGAAGTAGGGTTTTGCAAGGATTTGGATTTTGCCTTTGAAATGAGGATACATAGTACGGTCAAGTTTGCGATTTTGGACTTCTAAATTCAATTAACTTTTTGGGCCCAAGTAAGCTTTCCTCTTTTAGATAAATGGGCTCTTCGGCCAGTTAGCAAAAAGTTAGACCAGAAAACGAAAAGGACTCAAGGCGCCTTTAGTATATTAAATAAAAAGGAATAAAATAAAAAATAATTTTTAAGATAAAAAATAATCTTTTTATCAACAAAAATAATCTTTATGTTTTATTTAAAAATAATAAAAAATATAAATTATTTAATAATTATTACAAAAATATAATAGTCATTATATAAAATAAAAAGAAAAGGAAATATCTTTATTTTTCAATACCAAACAAGATTATAGTTATTTATATTTTTGTTATTAAGTTCTTTAATTAAAATTTGATAAATATATAGTTTATTTAATAATAATATAAAAATTATATAAATATCTAATAATAACATAAATATATTATTTCTACTAATATAAATATCTAATAATAACATAAATATATGATTTCTACTAATAATGATATATTTATTATATTTTAATTGAAACAATTGATAGTAAAAATATTAATAATTGCATAAATTTTTTTTCTCAAAGAAATTGACTCTTTAGTTCATTTCCAGATTAGAATTAGAAAGAAAGTTAACATATTTTTTTAATAAATATATAATATATGAATAAAAATATTTTAAAACACCAAGTCCTTTTATATTGAGTTGTATAAAATATTTATTTATTTTTAATTAAAAAATTTAATAGTAAATATTTAAAAGGCTGGACTTAGGTTTTGTCTTTAATGTTATCCCTTAAATTTACTCCATGTATTATTATTTGAGTTCTTTTACTTTTTAATTCATAATTTTAGCTTTTACAAAAGAAAAATACTTCACATATAGTAATTAGTTTAGTCTCAAAAAAGTTATAAGTCGGTTCTCATAAATTTATGTTCAAGGATATGGTCATTATAGTTTTTTAGACTATAAGTTATGCTATTAAAACGGTTCTTGCAGTTAAGGTCGACATAATTCCATAGATCACTCAATTTAACTTTAATAAATGAAAAATCAGTAAATTAATCATTTATTCTTAAAAAGTGACTCTTCTCGCAAATTGGACATTTAAAAATAAAATTTCTCAACTTAATCATTAAAACATTTTTCAAAATGGTTCTTTCAAAAAATATTTATAACTATCTGATGCACTAAATTTTAGTTTTAATACAAAAGGGGAATTATTTTGAAGGTAAAAAAAAAAAAGGAAAATTTTTATCATTAATTAATTTATTTTTACCTAACAGATAAATAACATATAAAAGATTAAATTGAAAAACTCTATCTTAAAAAGATTAAATTAAAATCAGAATAAACTTTCAAGAACTTAATTATTAATTTTCACTATGAAAAACATCTGAACAAGCAATGGGTGGGTCCTACCAAAAATTGGTAGGTCCTACCATTTGAAATAATAATAATAATAATAATAATAATAATAATAATAATAATAATAATAACTATTACATTAATTACACGCTAAGAACAGTATCATATAAACCTTACATATATATATGTATAATGATAATAATATTATAAATATGTTTACTCTTTATTAATTCAAATAAAACACAAAAAGACCTTATTTCTTTCTTTCAATTAAATACTTTAACTTATCCTAATTTTTTTATTTTTAAAAATTAATTCCATTTCTAACGCTTCCATGACATTTGAGTTCAAAATGCGAAATAAGACTATGAAACATAGTACAGCTCCGTCTCTTCTGCCATTGATTTGCAGACAACAGTTTCCAACCTAATGAAAGAAAAATATAATTGTACTTTCAAGTGATAGATTGATCAACTCATATTTCAGCATTTGTCAGAATTTTTCAAAATTAGATTTATGTGTATCATATGATAATTAAGATGGTAAGGAAAAAAACTTGTCAGATATATATAAGGATATTTTATTTACTCTAATTATATATATAAATATCTTAGACAACCAATAAATATATTATTAGTATAAATATCCTCATTGAAATCATTAAAAAAAATTACTTTTAGTGACAAAGTCCCAAAGTCGCTCCTAAATAATTTTGGTATCAACATCTGAGTGGCGACAATGTCTTAATTAATTGCCATGATATTAATGCTATTTTGTAACAATAAAGAAGTCACCACAAAAAAATAATATACAGAAGACATATGTGGCCCTAAAATGTTGCAGTGGCAGTGATAATGAGTATATTTGCATTCACTGGACTTTTGAAGACATCTAAAGTAGGGGTGAGCAAAATTAGCTCGACCTGAACACTATCGAATTGGGACAAATCAAGACAATTTAAAATAAAAATTTAAATAAGATTGGGTCAAGATTGTATTTTAGATCGGGATGAATTTTAGGACAACCCTTTGGCCCTATTGGGCTCAGCCTGACCTGTAGTATATAAATATATATATATATATATTTATAAAAAGATAAGGATTAAATTGAAAAAAAAATTTTAAGGGTCTTTTTATAATTTTAGCCAAAATTTTTTAAACATATTTTATAAATTAGAAAGGTCAAGATATATGTTAAAACTCTTTTAAATATAATTATCACATTCATGTAAGAAAAATAAAAATAATTTTTTTTTTTTTTAGTTTTAACTATTATATTTGTATTTTTTTCTATTTTCTCTTTTGAATTCATATTTTTTATGTCCATTGCATAAATTTTAAAAAAATATGTTAAACAAATAGTTATATGCCCAAAATAATTAAGTAAATATAAAAATATAAATTTCTAAAATTCAAAATTTTTTTCTTAAAAAAAAAAATTGGCTTGTGGCTCAATTGGCCTAAGACTGTGCAAGGCCCGAAAGGCCCGAAAAATCCAGCCCGCCAGATATATTCAATAAAATAAAATAAAAAATTCTTAGGTTTGTGTTTTGGTTAGCTGAAGCTGATGCCTGAGATGGATTATCAAACAAATATCAAGCTCAGCCTCCCCCCTCGCCGTTCATTTCCTCTATGAGTCTGTGACTCTATCCTTCACAAAATGCATGACAGAGCCATGACGACAATCCCTCTTCCCTTAATCAAACAAATATCAAGCTCAACCCAGTCTCCTTGCCGTTCGCTTCCTATGTGACTCTATCCCTCACCAAACGCACGACGACAATCCCTCCTCCCTTAATCAAACAAATATTAAGCTCAGCCCGGTCTCCTCGCTGTTCGTTCCCTCTGTGACTCTATCCCTCACCAAACGTATGATGGAGCCATGGCGGCAATCCCTTCCTTAAATCTACGATTCCACGACATGTGGCACTCCTACAGCACTCTGGTGAGTCACTGAGATGGTTTGGCTATGCTACAATGTTTATTGGTCGCTGTAATCTATAAAGAAGTTTGCCTCTCTTATTTACTTGCTCGCAAGCCGGTCTTTCCCTCTCGAGTCTCATCTCTCTTCAGTCTTGTAATCTCCTGAGTCCCGATCTTGCTGGGGAGATGTATCACTTTTGCACTGTAAGAAAGCTCATCCAAAGCCACTAATACAATTTGAGAGCCAATTAGAACGCATGCAGATCTCATTATCGGGATTGGTAAACTTCACATTGGGTATAATATATATTGTTTGTGTGTTGGGTTTTATGAAGTTTGTAGCCATGTAGATAATGTAGTTGCTGAATCAGAAGTTTTTTCTTTTCTTTGTTTTTTTATTGGCCCCGTCATCTTGCTAAGTTGCTAGTTAAAGTGTAAATATATACAAACATGAACTTATCTTGTTCTCTACGCTAATTTCTACTGGAATGATCTAAGTAACTTGTAGAAGCTGCAAGCTTTAAGTTGGTAGCCAGGCAGATCAATTGTTCTTTAATTTCCTGAATAAATTTATAAATTTGCAAGATTGTTCTTGGTGTTAATACTGATTTTTTCCTGAACATATACATGATTTAAAATTTCAAAAATGGCCCTAACGTATATAAAAAGTGGATAAATAATAGACAAATCTTCATTTGTGAAGGTGGCTGGCTAACTTAATTCTAGATGAAAGCAAGGCACTATCTTCTCTTCGCTTGAGCAAACTCAAATTATATAATTATGTGCCATTTGTGCAAGTAATAGCTAATACTTCAGTAGTTCAATTAGGCTGGCTAAAGTGAACCATGCTAACTAGTGACTTGCTTTTATGAAAACAAGATAAAAGCTATGCTTGTATGCTATCCTAGGTTCATTGATCAAGCTAAGCATATTGCATTTTGATGGGTTAAATGTGCTGTGTATCGAGTGAATCAGGGCCTTGTATGTATCCATGGTTTGTTGGTTTTTAACTAGTTCTAGGATTTCATCAGCATAGTTGCTATACATTTAACACAAAGTGACTTTTGCTTTTATTGGATATGATGCATTATGTTAATTTAGGTTTTTAATTAGTTCTTGAAGAATTAGTGTCTATTTTTACAACTATAAATTTAGGCATAAGCTGATGAGGATGGTTATTCTACAATTGATAACTATGGTTATTATATAAAAGTAACTGTTTATCTGTTATATTATGCACTTTTTTTTTTTGGGAAAAATTCATTTGTCTATGTCAAAAACTTAGAGAAAAAGAGAAGAGAGGGATGTAGAGATTCTGAACATTCTCTGATGATATTATTTAAACATGCTTTGGTGGTTTATCTATTTTAGATTAATTCAATGCTTGAGATGTTGAGCTTAAAGAATTTAAAACGCCCATGTTGAGCTTCTTTAATTTCAATACTTGAGATGTTATTCTATAACCTTAAAATCATATTATTATCTGTAAACTTCGTAGGGACAAAGGAACTAATGGCAGATCAAAGATTTTTTTCCCAAGGCCAATCCCAATCTCAATATACCAATATTCCTACCCAAGACTGCCCACCTCAGATGCTGCTACTATTGCAGCCTGTGCTTCAGCCATAAATTCCACAATTATAGGTTCCAAGAGAAAACCTTATGCAAACAAGTCTAGTGTTTGGGAGCATTTCAAAAAAATTCTATTAAGTGAAACGGGTGGGGAACATAGAGCTGTATGTAAGTATTGTGAAGTTTCCTATTTGTGTCACCCAATTAAACATGGAACAAGTGGATTGAATAGGCATGTAAAAGTATGTAAGAAGAACCCATATAGGCTGATTAATTAAACCATGTTAGCATACAGTGAGTCTTCTGGGGAAGATGTTTTAGGGGGAATTGCTCACAGAAAAACTTTGGTCCCTCACATTTACAATGTAGATGATTGTCGAAGGGCTCTAGCTGAATTTGTGATTTGTGATGAGATGCCCTTTCGGATTATGGAAGGGCAAATGTTTCGAAAGTATAGCCATTGTTTAGAGCCTAGGTTTCCAGTTCCATCCCAATACACAGTCGTTAGAGATTGTTTAAAACTCTTCAAGGATGAATCTAAGAAAGTTAAGGAGTTGTTAAAAAAATCATATATCCGAGTTTGCCTCACTACAAACATATGGATATCAATTCAAAATTTTAACTATATGTGTGTCATAGCTCACTTTATTAATGAAAATTGGAAGTTACAAAAATGAATCATTAACTTTTATATAATTGAAAATCATAAGGGTGACACTATAGGAAAGGCAATTGAAAAGTGTCTGTTAGGATGGGGGATTGAAAAAGTTTTCACAATAACTATAGATAATGCAAGCTCTAATGACACAGCCATGGCTTATTTGAAGAAACGATTAAAAAAATGGAACGGGTTAGTGTGTAATAGAGATTATCTACATGTGAGGTGTTGTGCCCATATTTTGAACTTGGTAGTGAATGATGGATTTGATCGCTAAAATTTTTATGCGTGTCCGCAAATGCACGGGTCGGATCAAGTAGTTCAGTGATAAGTAAAAGTATCGTTCTCACAAGGAATGACTGGAATGCAATTAGGCAGTGCACAACCTACTTTTATCCACGTTAAACAACCAATTATGAGATTCTTGATTTTAGAACTAAATTTAAAATAAAACGAATTGAAAGAAAACTTAGTTGGCACAAGTAGTTAAGATGAAATCCAAGGTTTGAAATTACCTAGAGTCACTATTCCCATGATGCTCACTAGAACTTAATTTCTTGTTTAATTGCCATTAATTATCGCCTTGTGGGTTAAGAGTTCAGAAGCTATAACCGTCCATCGATGTAATTACAGCCCTACTCTCCTCTAGAATCTAAGTGTCCTTAGATTTAGGTTAGAGTGCATTAGATATTATATCCCTCTACAAACCAATTAAGGTAATTAGGTATATGTCTATCCCAATTACAAATTAGATAATTCTAAACTTAATTTATCTAACTCTTAGGTCCAATTTAGAATCCCTTTTTCAAGGTAAATTCCAATTTCCCAAATCAAATCAAAGAGGTGGCCAATCCCTAAGAAAGCATTAAGCAAGAGAAGGATACACAAGATTCCAATCATCACAATTAACAAGACAATTAATGATTCAGTTCACATCAAGTTCATAGTGCTCTAGGTAAAGAGAAATTTAGCCACACATAGCTAAATCTACAGAGAATTCCTAATCAAAATACATGGAGAAAATGAAAAGAACAAAGAAAGCAAACAAAGGGAAGAATGAGATGCAGAAAGTAGAGCTCCCCCTTTGATTCTTCTCTTCCTTCACCCTCCAAGCTTCAAGAGCCTTCAAAGAACTCTCAAAATCGCCTCCTGGACGCTTAGAACTCCCTTTGCCGCCGAATATCCGTAACCCTAACTTCTCCTCCTTCTTTTAAAGCTAGAAAAGTAAAACTGTGCGTTTCAGGTCCGACCTCGCTATGGCGAGGGCTGACTCTCGCTATAGCGAGGTCTCTTAAGTGCTCAGGTTTCCGCTGCGCTCGCTACATCCAAGCCATAGCGAGTTGCTCTCTGTAAATTTCTATGCAATACGACTTCGCTATTGCGAAGCCTCTCCTTCGCTATGGCGAATTCACCATCTCGCTACAGCGAACTCTGTTTTCGCTATGGCGAGAAAACTTGTAAAATCTGTGGTTGCCCATCTCAGCTTCCCTCTTTTATTTGCAACTCTTTCTATACTTTGTAACTTTTTCCTGAAACTAAAATCAATCACAAAATGAGGCTCAAACTGATAAAAATATTAAAATTAAAATACTTCTTTTGTTTTGTTTGATTGAATATATTTTTAATCTATTAATCAAGGGAAAAGAACCTTACCTCCCTAATTTAGTGTCAAATATAATCCTTTTTAATCCTAAATTAGGAGGTTATCAGGATTGAAAGATATGAATAAATCAATCTTTGCTATTCGCAATGTTGTAAGATATGTGAGGTCTTCTCCTACAAGATTTCAAAGGTTCAAAGCTTTTGTTCAAAATGAAAGAATAGAGTCAAAAAGTCTTGTTTGCTTAGATGTTTCGACGAGGTGGAATTCCACCTATTTGATGTTGGAACATGCCCTAAAGTTTCAACGAGTGTTTGAGAGAATGGAAGATGAAGATGAGGGGTATTGTGTGTATTTTAAAGAAGATGGCCATCGGATTGGTCCTCCTCAACCTTCTAATTGGTTTAATGCCTCTGTATTTGTTCAATTTTTGAAGGTTTTTATGACATTACATTGAGGTTATCTGGATTATTATATGTGACATCAAATGCATGTTTTCATGACATTGCAACAATTCTGGATATGTTAATATCTAGTTCTATAGTAGATGATCCTTTGATTAGAGATATGGCTGAAAGAATGAAGAGTAAGTATGATAAGTATTAGGGGAAGCCAGAGAACTTAAACCTTTTATTAGTCTTAAGGGTAATATTTGATTCGAGATATAAACTTGCTTTTGTGAGAACTACCTTTAGAGAGAGATATATCCTAATCCCGATTTCTATGAGGCCATGGAGAAAAGGGTTACAAATGCATTGTATCATGTGTATGGTGAATATGTTGGTGCTGGGGGGGTTGTTGAAGAATCACAAGATGTCTCTGAAGATAGTGGTGACTCAAGTAGAAGGGATATGGGAGTGTAGCTACCTAGCTTTGCTCCTGGAAGGATAAAGAAGGCATGGAATATTAACAAGAGTAAAATGAAAGTCACCTTAAATCAAAGAATGGAGTTGGAAAAGTATCTTACAGATGATTTAGTTGAAGATCATCCTTCTTTTGATATCTTGACATGGTGGAAAGAAAATGTTAAAAAGTATAAAGTGCTTTCTTCATTTGCACGTGGTGTGTTAGCTGTGCCAGTGTCAACTGTGGCATCTGAATCTACTTTCAGCACTAGTGGTCATGTACTTGATACTTTTAGGAGTTCATTATTACCAAAAATGGTTAAAGCACTCATCTGCACCCAAAATTGGCTATCCCCCACAGTATTCAGATTTGAGGAGCATGACTTCAATCAATATGAGGAGTTTAAGAGTCTTATAAAATTTGGTAAGCTTTATACTTTAACAATAATATAATGATATTTATTTGATTTCTCCCTTTGATTTCTACTTTGTAATTTCGAAAATAATATTTACTTTTTGCAGATATTTCAGGAGCTTCAGAAGTAATCTCTAAAGCTATTTAGAATGTCACTTGATGTGTTTTTGTTATTTTATTTAGCTTGTATTTGTATTCTGAACTCTTCATATTTCTAACTTTTTGTTATTGGGAACATGTATTTGTATTTTAAGAGTGATGCTATGCTAATATGCTAAAAGTTTGAATCTCATCTCTTTGACAATTTAGTCTAGAAGGCTCCAACGTTCTTTTGGTTCCTTGTATTCAATAGGCCACAGTTGTTATTCACCAAATACTGGGCATCTGCTATTAATTACATCAAATGGTATTACTTTATTACTTTAATATCTTTATAGTTACCACTTGCTTCTTATTCTTAATCTAATTTTGGTTATTGTAAGCTTCATGATTTCCCCAATATTTTGCATCCACAGGTATATGCACCAGTTTATATGGGGGAAGACTATTTTCTATAGAACATTATGGCCTCCGTAGGTATATTGTCATTGCTTTTTATTTTTTGACCATAATTATTAATTAGTGGCTTTTTAATTTTAATTATAGAGAGGTATTAATCTATTTTAATGACTTTGAGTGTGGATTTGGGTTGGTATTAATCTGAAACATAAATTCTCGACTTGTCCAACTATGTTTAAGTATTTCCTTTAAAATTGGCATGAATTGGAATTGATTTTGACTTGAAAATCCGAGCTGGAATCTACCCAAATGGTGGTTGGTTGTTATGTTGATTTTTAGTACGGATTTAGTTTGACATTTGGTTAGGAATCTGAATTCCAAATTTGTGCTAGCCTATGTCGTTGTCTTTTGTGTCTAGAGACCTCTAAACTTGTGTGTCTTCTATCTGTCTTGTGCGAGATTACTACTTTTGATACCCTTTTTCATTATAAGTTATGTTATGTTATGTTATGTTATTTTATTGTTTCCTTGTAACAAATCTTGGCATTTTTTTTAAAGAAAGGGGCTCATATAATTCTGCAGCAATTATTTGGAGATGGAACATTATGACTATTCACTTTTCTATTTAAGCATAACCCACAGGCCCCAAAATAAATAAATAAATAAGCAGAAAAATTTTCTTATGTGGTTAGAAGTCCCTAGATTTTCTAGCTCAGTTTATAATGCAGAAGTTTACCCATACAAACCTTTATCTTTTGTCCCCTATTTCAGTGGGTCAATTTTAAATGGTAAATTTCATTGTGATGGACAATTCCATTTCCTTCCCAAGTAATTTATTTGACACTGAGATTTACCATGAAGAACTCTAGATTCATTTCATTGCATTTGGATTGTGCATTGGAAATTAAGATAGCCATTATTAATTAGTACCATCTGTTGGTTTATATGGATTTGCAGTTAATTATAGAAAGGCATGTACACTGTGTTGCAATGTCCTTTTAATTAGTTGGTTAGAGGAATACTAATTCAAAGATGTAAAATCTAAGGCAAATGTAGTCAATTATGGGAAAAAAATTTTTTTCCCTATCCCATCCCGGCCCGTGTTGGCCTATCTCGACTTGATTTTACATCGGGCCGGGATGGGATTCGGGCCTTGAATTCAGTTCCAAAACCAATATCGGGATGGGCCTCGGGCTCAACCCATTCTCGCCCGATCCCATCCTATGCACAACCCTAGATTGGCCAAACCCGACCCAAACTTGACCCAATTTAAATCAGGTCAAGTTTGAGCCCAGGACACATTTTTTGTTTCGAAGTTGAAATCAGGTTGGGACTCAAGCTAAAGCAATTCTCAAGCCGTCTCGGCCCGTGCCCACCCCTAATCTAAAGTGAGACTTTTAGTAACGATGTTTACCAATAATAATAGGCTGTTAAGATTGATGATTTTGAAGGAAGAATTGCTGGTTCGATCGTATAAACCAATTTGATATTTTTGGCGAATTTTGTTATATAAATTATTGCTTGATTGATGTTATTGATAATTTTATATAAAAATTTGAACTTGAAGCTGTTAGCTACTGGATACCAGACCAGTACATTGTGGGTGGAATATTTACCATTTTATCTATCACTACCGGAACTATAATATTCAATCCTTTCTTTTGCTTGCTAGATTAAATGAAGCAATTTGAGATTATTCTACACTGGAGTTTTTTTTTTCTTTTTACTAAATAATTTTATTGGTGGCTAGATGTATTTATTATATTTTTTATTCTCATATGAACTTCCATAGTTTTTTTTTTAATATCATTGAAAGTTTTTGAAATATTTTATCAAAAAAACTAACCATCGTAATAACATTCTTGTTTTGAAATAATTTTTTCATTTACCTCTTTTTTATAAATTAGAAATTCAAAGTGTTTAAAAATTTAATCATTTGATTAAAGATTAAAATTATGTGATCAATCTTTATCAATTAATGTAAAGAGACATTTTAATATTGGTATAAGGATGGTTCTATGGTGTGACTAAATGATGATCAAAACCTTTAAGTGGTCATTCCAAAATAATATCTATAAATATGAAAACTTTAATATATAGTGGTATTATTTAAAAAAAAAAGAAAAAGAAAAACCCATTTAACTATAAATATAACCTTTAAGTTTTTTGCGCTTGTTTTAGTACTATCTTCTTCCTATAACACACCAATGTAAAAACATAGACTTCACGTTTAGTTGATAAGTGGACCAAAAAATTTGGACAATCATGGCTAACATTAATTAAATAGTGTCAAGCCTTATAATTGGAACAAAAACCTTTTTATAGTCAATTCCAAATTCTTGTTTGTACCTTTTTACAACAAGGCAAACTAATCAACTTTATTTCTTTGTTTAGCTTTGTTTTGTAAACCCATCTAACTGCAATAGATTTTTGCCCCTTAGGAAGCTCCATGAATTCACGAGTATTATATACATTTATATATATATATATAACTTGATATCCTCTTTCATGACATTTTGCCATTTTAAATCTTTGATAGCTTTTTGGAATGTGAGAAGATCACAATTTGCAAATGAAGCAAAGCAAGTAATTGAACCATTATTAGATAAATTATCTCCACTTACATAATCTATCATCCTGGTTGGTCTCTTTCTTAAGTGGGGTTGATCATCAATAGTTGGATCAATTATTGTTATATTGTCAATAGAAAGTTGAACTCACTACTCTGGAGTTGAGGTTTACTCTTGCTATTGAGTTTGTTATTTAAAATCTTCCCTCATCTTCATTAAAAATGACAAGTATACATTGCTCTCTATAGTCAATTTCACTCTAAATCCATGTATTTTCTTCATGAAAAATAACATCTCTACTGTTCACAATTTTGTTAGTAATAGGATTAAACAATTTGCATCTTTGGAAACTTTACTTACACCAAGAAAGACACACTCTTCACTCTTGTCATTAAGCTTCATCCTTTCTCATTTGGAATACATTCACAAGCAATGCAATTGAAAGTATTGAAATTAGCATTTCACTCGCTCTATGCCTTTTTTGCTGTCATGTTTGGGATAGCAAAAGTATGATTTCTATTCAAGATATGGATACTCCAATCTTTTGGTTAAAAGCTCTTTGGAATACTACTTTTTGCTAGCAAATTTCTCACCATGTTGAAGATGGTTATATTTTTTTCTCTCTGATACACTGTTCTGCCGAAGTGCCTTCTGCTGAGGTGTATAGGCAGCTATAAGTTCTCTTCAAATGCCTAAAGCATAAAAAGAAAACCTTGAAATCCTTTGAAGCAATATTCTCCATGACAATCAATGTGAAGGGGTTTAATGTTTTTTCTTGTTTCATTCTCAACCCATGCCTTGAAACTTTTAAATACATTAAAAGCTTTTGATTTCCTTACAAAAAATTAACCCAAGTTTTTTTAGTAGAATCAAGAATAAAGGTGATTAAATATCTTTTACCTCTATTAGAAGATAGAGTGATTGGCTCGCTTATATCATAATGAACTAACTGGAAGACTTCCTTTGTTGTCCATGATTTTCCTTTAGGAAATTGCAAATGATGTTGCTTGCCATCAACACATTCTTTACACAAACTTGGGTAAGAATGAAAATTTAGGGAAGATTGATTACTATATTTTTTATTGAAGAGTCTTTAATCTACTAAAATTCAAATAGGCATGGTGAAAATCCCAAAGCCATGAGACATCTTTCACATTGTTTAGCTAGCAAGGTTGAGCACTTTTGATCTTCAATAGAAACAACTTGTTTGAACTCATTTAAACATCAACAACAACAGCTCTTGAAGGATGATGTATCTTATAACTTCTCTTTTGAATGGCTATTACATAGTTTTTTTCTTATAATTAACTAATGCTTAACAAATTACTTTATAAGACAAGGACATAAAAAACATTGGAAATTGTTTTTCTACCTAATCATTCTTGGTTCTTATATTAACATTACCTTTTCCCATCCCTTTTTATGATAAAACAATCATTGAAATTTATAGTAGAATGAAAATTAGACATAGTATATTTTTTAGAAATTGTATTATTCTTAATTCTCACCAAAACTTACAGTAGAATGGTATTTTTTGTATAATTGGAAATTGTATTGTTCTCAAGCTTTAATCAAATTTATTTGAACCCACAATAATACATAAGAAAATTAGTCATGAATAGTGGAAATCTTAATGTTACTGGTGTATGCCATAAAGCCAATCATAAAATAATTGTACTTACATACATTATATTACATTTTGATAAATAAAGGTATTTCAATTATGATATTTAATGTTATATTTGTATAATATAAACTAATATATTAATTATTCTTAGAATAATTTATTATTTTTAAATTGTCCCTAGGCGAGTGTTATAGTGAATTGGGATAGTAATAATATAGTGAGATTAATATGTATATTAGCTTATAATTACAGTCATTAATATGAAATATTAAGTCATTATGTGGATATATGTTAGAGAACAAATGTATTGAATGGACTCACTATAATAATGCTACATAGATCACTATGTGTTATAAGTTATTCTCATAATAATCATGATATACATTGTCTTTTGACATAAAATCAATATAGTTTTCTACATGAGGAGTTATATACTTTAGTGTCGTAAATTGTCACCTTTAATAAGGATGACAAAAAATGTAGTGATTAGGTGTATCACAATGATACAAAGGGATATGAGTAATACAGATGTGATTTTATCCTTCCTATATAAGAAGGATGATATCTGTAGGCCCCTCGATTAAGTGAGACTAAAAAATGCATGACTGTACTCAAATGTATCGCTATATGATATTGATCCATTTGTTTTGATTTAATCTACTCAATAATCAAAAAATACATAGATTGAATTATAAAAAAGATGAAACTTTCCAAGCCTCGAGTTTAATCTAGATATTTAGACAAAAGGAACTAAACTACATGAAATATTGGTCACATATTAGGTATATCAAATCACAGACATTCTTATTACTTAGATGACAATGATGTATTATTAGATACTACTTATTGTCTATAATACTAAAATATAATTTTTTTTTATCACTGCCAATGTAATAAGAACTTACAGAGTTGCATACAAAAAGTAGGTCAAAATTGAAGTTAATGTGATATAATCAAGATTCCTAATTGCATTAAAGATCTCAAGAATATAGTCTAATATATATATAAATAATATAATATAATATATTATTATTTTATATAAAAGTAATATTATATTCTTTTTTACTCTTTATTAAAATTATATTATATCCTTTTTTAGCAATTGTTATTAGATTGGATCAACAACTAAAGTCTGATTATTGCTTCATTTATTGTAATACTATAATTATAGAACTCATCTCATACAATTTCTAGGCTTACTTCCATGAATAACACAAGAGGAAGAAGGAAAACTATAAAAAATAATCAATTTAATTGTATTATGTCGTGCATAAATTTTTCATTCGGTATCCCGTGGATCATATGAACTCATTCATCTCATTCTTATATTTAATTATATAAATACAACTCAAATCCATATCAAGAAGTGGCCTAAAACTCGAGCAAAGGAAGGGGATATATAAAAACAAAGTGTGCAGCCTTGGGTTGAATTCTAGAATTTTGTTATGAATTTTGAAAAATTATAACTAATTCTAGAAAAATTTAAATCAAGCATACTTTACCATTCTAGAAATTTACAGATGTTTATTTTATGCTAAAAATAATTCCAAACTACAACAGAGACTATTATCTATTGGAAATTGATGGAATAGTACTAGATGTTGTCTATCGCTACTAATACTATCCTCTAATTTCAAAAATTCATATCTCTCTGCTCAGAGATCCAATTGAGGTGATCTTAGTGACCATAGAAAGCTTATCTTATCTAGTTTATGAATGTAAGTTTTCATGAGCATTAGACACCATTTGATTCTCGAGTGATACAACCCAAGCAACTGATTATATGAACAGTATCTGTGTGACACCTCAATCTACTACCGCTACCTAGCCTCTCACTGGGCTCAGTTCCACATGATTTCCAAAGAATCACTACTCTTCCGTGGCATTTGCATGCTATGAACCGGGGTTTCATATACTCATCTTTTGCCCCGTGGGTCTTGTGAACCCATCTCAAGCATCCTCAACTTAAACTCCATACATACGACTCATACATAGCATAAAACAAATCATAAGCCACGGGTATAGAGCCAAAAACCAGAAAAATTACATTTTTTCACTTGGGCCCAAAAGTCATATTTTGGCTCTAACTTTGGAAAATCATAATTAATTGTAAAAAAATGGGAATCTAGTAAACTTTAGCTCTCTGGAAAGCTCTGAGTGTTAAATTTACACTAAAAATAATTTCCAACCACAAACACAGCGTTTGGACCATGTTTGACATCGAAAATAGGAAGGAGGTCAGGCTGTCACTGTTTCTGGTGCAGCTTGCTGTCATGACTTTCGAAAATTCATAACTAAATCCACAAAAATCCAATCTGGGTACACTATACCAATTTGGAAAGCTACGGATGTCTACTAGAGGATAAAAATAAGTCCAGATCAGTTCAGTAGCTCCTACTCCCCGAAAACCGATGGAACAGTAGCGGGGGTCAGAAGAGCTCCCTGATGCTGATACAGAACTTCAGTCAGTTCGTTCTCTCTCTACAGACCTCCGATTTAGGTGATTCTAGTCCCTATAAGTCACTGTGGTAGTCTAGTTTATGTGTATAAAATTTTACCACATTTGGAATCCATTTAATCTATGAGTGCCATAGATTTCATTTTCTGGTTGTATGAACAGTACATGACCAATCCCTTGAATTTTCCCAAATTCAACAATTCTCCAAATATTCTCTAGACCTCCGAAAATTACCCACTTTAGCTTCTCAAGAAGCTTTCTACAAACTCTAGAGGCACGCCAAATTTCATGACAAACGGAGCTCATCCGGTCATACTTTGACGGAGCTCACAAAAATACTGGTTTTGGCATCCCATAGGTCCAAAACGGGTCTAGATAGCCTCTCACACACTCTAGCCACTCATGGACAAGTTTAAAAGCATAAAAATAGTCTATATAACAAGTCCATGTGGTCCAAATCAACATACATTCTGTTTTCACTATGCTACGTCCAAAAATACACTACTACATTCATGCATCAAAAGGGGTAAAACCCACATTTCCATTACTTTGGCTAATAACATAGTTCATACATCATCCTTTCATATTTATACACGTGTTACAAACTTTACATCTCAAAAATAGTGGGCACATCTTCATTTGGCACCACTTTACATCATATTTACATCAAAATATCAAAACAAAGCTAGCAACTAGCTAACTAAGCATGCTCCTAGGCTCCTTGGTGTGTGCTCGGTTCTCCTTGAGCTCCACCTAGCATATTAGTTGGGAGGGGAAACGGGTGAGATTCAGGGAATCTTAGTAGCTCATGCACTCAATCAAGTAAGCAATCAAGGCATATAACAAGTCAAAGCATGTGAATAAGCACTTAGCCATTCTTAATCAACCAACACACAATGAACATGCTATGGAAATCTCAACAATGCCAAAAATGGGCTCCAGGGACTTTTGGTCTAGCCTTACCCGAGTTTAGGGACTTTTGGATGGCCTCACCTGAGTTTAAGGACTTTTGACTTGGCCTCACTCGTTTGAGACTTTTGGCCTTGTCTCACCTATCTCAAGGGACTTTCGGCTTCACCTCACCCATCTCAAGGGACTTTCGGCACTACCTCACCCGAACAAATCTCACAATTCATCATACAAGCATATTGGCATCAATGCATCAAAGCAATAGCATATGGCATATTCCATACAACAAGCATATACATAATCATACAATGACTATCATATCCAAGAATGCAACAAGAAAGAGTGGAAGAGAGAGCTACCTTTGGAGCCAAAGCCAACACTAGCTTTTCCTTTCAATTTCTCTTCTCCCTCCTTAGGTTCACAATCACACCTTGTTGGAGGTGTTCCTCTTGAGCCTAGACACACAAAAGCATGCAATTACTCTCTTATACTTTAATGTAGAGCAACCCTTCTATCACATACAAACCTAGGGTTCTCTCTCTAGAATGCCATTAACCCTTTCTCTCTCTCAAGCTCCCATGGTAGTGGAAAACCTCATTTTCAAAGAAAACACAAGGATGCAAAAGAGTTTTCCACTTTCCCTCCTCTGACCCATGTCCAAAATCCGTCTATTTTCACAAATAAAACCGCAGAAAGAGAGGGCAAAGGGAGGGGATCAGAGTTCTAAAGAGAAATGGGGGAAGTTACCTTACCTTTCCCTTGATCTTCCTCCTTCTCTTAATCTCTCACACTCTCCACGCCTCTTTTCTCTCTTTGGGTCGAAGTTTAGGGCAGATATGAGAGAAGAAATGAGTTTGGGCATTTAATGAAGTCTAAATCTCGCTATTTACTCTCTTCCGGACTGACTCTCGCTACGGCGAAAACTAACCTTCGCTATAGCGAGTTCGTGTCAGTTTCCTTCGCTATGGCGAGATTTACCATTCGCTATGGCGAAATCGCGTTAGTTCCAGACTTCACTCTCGCTATGGCGCACGCTACGGCGAGCAACTCCCTGGTTTTTGTATGGGCTGCTGCCAGCACTCGCTATAGCTAGAATTGCCTTCGCTGTTGCGAACTAGCTCTCTCGCTGTAGCGAGACCATTTCTCGCTATTGTGAGAGGACTTGGCAGAAATTCTGGATTCCGAAAATTTCCAGCTTTCACTTTCTTTCTTTTCCCTCTTCTTTTCTTTTTCCCAGTTGTTACAATCTGCATCAATTCAGCAGAAAAATGCTAACTTAAAAAAATCATAATTAATTTCACAAAGCTCCAAATAATTTGGTCTTTGAAGCTTTAGATGAAATATATATTCATGCTAAATTTCATGGACAAAATCATTCATTTGGTCAGATTTTGACGTTAGGTTGCAAAATAGTCACTTTTATGTCTCATAAGGGGTCCAAATAGTCCATTTTGTTTTCTATGGCAACCATAGCCACTTGAGCATGAGGGAAAGCACCAAAATATTCTACTAAACATGTTTCAAAGTGCATAAATCCAAAAATAAAAAACTCACTCTCTCACTCCAAGCCATACACAAGAATACATACACTTTAAATTGCCATTCACTACCCAAAATTTACATTACTATTCATTTGGTACCAAAACTTATACATACATTAAATATTTGGGTAATTGCACATGTTCAAATGATTATACAATAATTTCATTATAGTATTACATCATATACCATTTACATGGCTACAAAAGAAGCAAACCTAGACACTTTGTTGCCAATCTTTCATCTCCCAACTTAGTGGCTTCTATTACCCTGCTCATTTGGTCTACGTAGCATATTAAGACATTGGAGAGGGGGAAATGAGATTTAAAGAATCTCAATAGCTCATTTCCCTTTCAATCATATATAAAGAATGCAATTCAAGTTTTAAAAATGCATGTATGAGCATAATGGAAAGTGTGATTATTCAAGAAGCATTCTTGGCATTTGAATAAGTCATACAAAGCATATATAGGCTTGCCAAGTAAGTGGATTAGTTTCACCCATTATCTTCAAGGTTATTAGACTTGCCTCACCTATTTTCTTAAAGGCTTTGAACTAAGCTTTATTTTTGGGAGACTTTAAACTTTGTCTCAACTATTCTTGAGGGTTCTTAGCTCATCCTCACCATGGCTATTGAGTTCTTGGCTTTACCATATTTAAGTAAACTAAAGCAAATACACAAAGTGTCATTTGAATACATAAAACAACATCATAGTACCATGACATATAAGCACATGTTAGAATACTTTTCATGGCTTAGAACACACATACACACATACACACATTCAAAGACAAGATAAACATTCATCCACGCATGAATGAAAGAGGAGAGAGCTACCTTTACCACACAAGTACACTTTTTCTCTTGCAAATGCACTCCATTCCTCGACCACACACTCACAATGATGTGAGACTTGTTTCTCTTGACCTAAACACATCATATGGAAGCCAATTATACTTTTGAACCAGATTCTAAAGCTACATATTTACTTGGAACACTAACTTTATCTTATGGTTCATTTATGATTCCTAAATGCATTTAATGAAGTAACATCTATCATTTGAGTTCTATGCTCCATTTTTTCCTTCCATTTATGATTCTTGGCCCTATGTAAACCTCTTGAAGCCATCACACGATTAAAACAAGGAGCTTAACTGCATGTTGCTTTTTTAGGTCATATTATGAAATCTATGATACCATCTCACTTTCAAATTTTTTTCAAGGCTTCCTCTCATCCTCTTTCATCATATATGACTCAAAAATAAGTTTGGAACAAATTAAAACTACTTCTAGGTGCCCTAAGTCTTTTAGGCTGAGGTTATGCTCCTTTTTAGCACCATTGGAGTTTGCTTTATTTTCTTGATGAAAGATGCATGTGAGGATCCTTCTAGGGATCTTAAGAGCTCATCTAAATACTCATTTAGGCCTAAGAATTATTGTATCAAGTCAAAATTTAGAAGGGACACCTAAAACCCTAACTTTTCTATCTTAAATTCTAATGGCTAGTCTGTTATTTTTTTTTTTTGCATATTATTATTCTCCACACTCAAATTCTTAAGATTCACCCTTAGTTTAGCTAAAAAATCAACCCCCTTAAGGCTGGTCTTACCTAGGTCGAACGACACCCAAGAGAAGGAAGAAGGAGAATCAAGCATGAAGATGACCAATTACCTTAGTTTTCATGGTTCCCTTTGCTTGTTTTTAACCTTGCTTGGCTTCCTCCCCTTGAATTTGAATTTTTCCCTCTGTTCTACCCTAAAAAAAGATCAAAGAAATTTAATAAAATCATAGGAAAGAAGGAAGATGGAGGAGAAGGAGTTTGTTAAAGAGGAAGTATGAAAATCCATGAAAAATCATACTTTTCCTTAGATTTTTCTCCTTCCTTTCTTTTCCTTCTTGTGCACCTCAATCCCTTGCTCTCTTCTCTGGTTTAAGGTAAAAACAAAATGGGCTAACTAAAGGAGGAGGTGGGGCATGTAGCTATTTATAGCTAGGTTTAGAAATAGTTCTAAAAATTTTCAATTTTGTCCCTCCGTTTTGGTATTTTTGTTTTAACTTTGTTTTACTTCCTTTTTTAGAATCTTCTTTTCCATCATAAAATTTAGATTCCCAATTTTATAAAATACCTTTGGAATCACTCAAATTGGATCTAAAACCTTCTTGAATAAAATCATCAAAGTTTAAGTCAACCGACGTTGAAAAATATATACCGGAGGGGTTTTAACTGTCCTGGGGCTTCCTATGATTTTCAAGGCCTCTGAGAATCTCGAAAAACTCAAAACTTCCATTTAAAAAGCCCTTCGATAAGAAATCTAAAATTTGTTCAAAATTATGAAAATGCCATTAAGTTTCATCAACATTTCGTTAAAATTCATTTTTTTTTATTCTAGCTCCATTTTTCTTTTTGTCTGAGCCTCAGATTCTCATTTTTTGGAGTCTAGATTGCTACTTAAATTTTTTGGGACCTTAACTAATTCATTTAAGGGGACTTGCTTTAAAAATGTATCTGTTTCCGTTGTTTTGACAAAAATTGAACATTACACTTATCATTGATTTGGCTATGGCCCATTAGTTGGACATCACAAAAGAGTTTTGTAGGATGCATGGATGAAAACAAAGTGTGAGCTGCCAAATAGAGTGAGACTCAGTCCATAAACAACTAGGGAGTACCCATGTGATAGTATAAATAACTAAATTTAGGAGAAATAAGAAAATAAAGATTTAGATAGCTGAAATCCATAGTAGTTCCAAATAGTATTGGTTTCATTTTTATAGCTTTTCTATGAATCTATCAAATGAAAAAGTAAATGATAGTTTGGTCAATGTCTATTACTTGCCTCCTTGTGTATTTGAAAATATATGAACTTCATTGAGTCTCTGTCAAGCATTAAGCAATCAATACCTTTCTTATGGAAAAGTGAAGTATTATTTTCAAAAATAGCTCTCTAAAGTATTTTCCTTGATGATTCCATCAACAAATAGCACTTTAGTAAGAATTTCTTATGTGATCAATTTGTAGACATGCTAACTTACTTGTAGTTGTGATTTGCATCTTACGCTTTTCTTAAGGTTTGTTAGCTATCAAATGGTTTGATATGCATATGATGGTAATTTTGTCCTTTAGTGACCTTTATTTAGATAATTGTTTTTGTAACTAAGACTTCACTTTTTAATGTTGTCTATAGAGTGAATGGATGGGAGACATTTTTAATATATTTGACATCTTGAATCTCTAGGGAGATTTACAAAAATACTTGTATGTGACACACTAATCTAATTTGTTGTTGTCTTAGGATAAGAAATTTGAACTTCACATAAACTATGATTGGAATATCATGTTTATATTTACATGAATCATCCGTGCATGGTCCTATTATGATATTCCATCAATCTTAGAGTTACTGAAGCAGTTTGATAGTGTAGATTAATCTTTTGTAGCCTTTTGATGGGCTTACTAATTCTACTTCTATCACTAAGACCTATAGAAGACATGGGAATCAAAAAATGAAAAGAGAAGAAGGAAGCAAACCTAAAATTAAGGTGTATTCTAGAAAGGCCAAAGGTGATGAGGTGGCTAGGAAGGATAGAATAGGAAATTCAAGCGAATGACTAACTTGAAGGTGCAAGTGAGCAGTGGTGATCTAGAGGAGTGAGAAAGAAGTGGTTAAAGATCTATTTGTGGGTAGGTTTTGGCTGAAGGGGGTGTAGAGGATTTTGGGAAAGAAAGCAATTTTTTTATCAACTTATTTCCTCTGTGTTCTCTTGTGTTCTCTGTTTTACTATTGTTAGTGTAAGTGAAGGTCTATTTGGATGCACTAAACTAGTGATATTTTCTTGTTAATGTTGGCTATTGAGTGAGATATTCATATCTATGTATTTTTTTCCAGAAGTGTTGCACTACAATGTTGGTTTAAATTTTAGTCACAAGGAAAGTTCTATCGCCATCTTTATATTCTACTTCATCAAAGGAGACTTTTCTCACATAAATGATGTCCCTTTGTTACCATGTTAAAATTAGAAGATGATGTTATGTATATAACGTGAAATTTGTGAGTTTATTATATTTTACATTGCTAATGGGTGCCACATGCTAGTGTATATGTTATCTCACTTACATATTTCCCCCTTGAACTGCAACTGGCAAGTCTCAATTCGATAGCCTTTTATCAAGGGCCATTCCCCTGGAAAAATAATAGAATTTACTTGAAAGGTCCTGGAGGTTGTGGGAAAGTTGAACTTCTATTAAAGTTATCACAAATAGGATGTTGATTTAAGATATTGGATGTTCATCTTAAATCATTGTTCTCTTAATCTCTATCCATATTAGATGTTCATATTAAATCATTGTTCTCTTAATCTCTGCTCATTAAGTTGATTCTTCAAAGTGTTAGTTTTATTTTCATGGTTTCATCTTTAAAGTTAATTTAAAATTTTGAAATAAACTTTTTTAAAAAAGAAAACCTTTTAATGGCAGCTTTTGTCGTCACTACAATTTTTTTAAATAAAAAAAAAAACTTGAAAGCCCTTTTTTTTTGGTAGTGGTTCTTATTATAAATTACCATGAGAAAAAAAATGCCATGAGAATTAACAAATAAAAAGTCTTTTTTTTTTTGTCACAGTATTTGACCATGAGAGTTGGCAAATTTTTCTTTATCATTCTTAAGGAAAAATAATATCACAAAAACACAAAAACACAAAAAAAAAATTTCTCATGATAAATTATTGTGAGAATTCTATAAAAAAAAGTCACAAATATCATCACAACTTTTTAAAAAATATTCTTACAAGAATTTTTTTATATACTCTTACAAAAAATTTTTATGAGAACAATTTTTTTAGTGAAAAAAATTCTGCAATAATTATGAAATCTTATGACTATTTTTTCAATAACCTAAAAGCTATAAGAATTTTTGCAAAAATAGTTATTCTCACCAAATTTTATAGTTTTTCCCACAAAAAAAATTTGCAAAAATTTTCTTATTTTCTTATAGTGGAAATCTGGATTTTTTATATCTAAAAATTCATGAAATTTGAAGTTACACAATTCAAAAGTGAGACAAAAGGTTCAAGCCTTCTCAGTTTGATCCATCCTTCTCAATGGCTAATCAATTTATTTCACTTATCAATCCTTCATTATTTTAATCATTACTTGAACTCGAATTTTGCCATTTTAAGCATATTACTTACGCAGATGAATAAAATGCATATGTCCATTAATTTATATATGGGGAAAAGAACTATGTCAATGATCTGAATTAGAAAGGGTAATTTGAATTGACAGAAGGACCGACAGCATATTCAGAAGGCCACATATAGTAATGCTTGAAGGGAATTGGAAAGACCATCCATTAATTTTTAAGCCTTGTTTAGGAATACTGTAATTTTTGGTTATCGTATTTTTTACAGCGAAAATTTTAAACATATATATATGTATAGTGAAATTTGTTAGGATGTTTCTTCTCGTCTTTTTTTTTTTTTTAATTAATCACTTGTTATTAATTAGTGCAATTAGTGTTTCATATCCATTACAATTAATATTTTTCTTCTTTTGATGTAAGAGAACGAATCCGATTTGGTTCTAAGTGGCAGCTTGCCCTAGCTATATGGAATAATGTTGGTGACATGAATTCTTAATATCTTCAGAGCGGATTTTACTCAAGAAAGGAAAACTATTTCATCCTAAGGCCACAATCTCATGCATTACAAGAAGGTGAGGGAAAGATATGCGGGGGCAAAGGAACTTCAATGTGGCATAACGATAATTGTTGTACTTTCTTTAAAAAGTGCTGTGCACCCTAATTTCAACAAGTTTGAGAGAATTTAGGGTAAATTCCGCTAATATTGTTTTAAAATATAATTAAATTATATTTGATATATATATACATATATTTTTTTAAAATTTATATTTGATTCTTTCTTTTTATTTGGGGAAAAGAACTATATGTCTTCTCATTTAATTTTTTTTAATAAAGAATTTATTTTTTTGCATAATATGATATTTTGATTTTATTCTTAATATGATGGTAAAGACAATTAAATAATTTTATTTTTGAAAAAAACACTTATTGTGTAAAAATTTTACTTTATTAACGAAAAATAAATTAAAAAAGAGATGAGTGTAATTTTTAAAATAAGAAGAATATTAGTTGTAATTTAGCTAAATTTTAGAAGAAGTTAGTATAATTTATTTTTAAGTTTATTTATTAAAGTTTTCCTTTAAAAAAAAAAAGTACACTTTGCGTAAACACTTAATTCATGTTCCCTCTCGGTTGGTTTAGAAACAATCATCATATGGATGCTTAGGCATTTTTTGAGTAAAATATAACTAGTCAAAGCACATAGAACTTGGTATATAATTTGGGATCATGTTTTAAAATTCAGATTGAACTATGTCTCCAACAAGCTATTGGGTCACGTGTTGAACTGGATAAAATCATAAATATATAAAATTAATTAATTATTTAAAAAGATATATAATAAATATATTTGATATATTTTTTCAAATTTTAATTATTATTATTATGACATATTTGTTTTTACTAAAATATAAAATCACAATATATTTAATGACTTATTTGAAAAAAAGTTTTTTTTATTATGTAGATTATACAGTTTAAATACATATTAATATATTATATAATTTTGAAAATTTAATAATACATGAAAACAAGTTTCATGTAGATTATACTATATTTTATTTATTTTTTCATTTAATATGTTAACAATTTATATGAAATGCTGTGAGGGGTTTTTCTTTGGTTAAATAATAAGCAAGTTTTTTCTAGTAATTGAATTGTTTTTTTAATATATATATATATATATATATATATAATGGGTATTATACTATCCAAACCCTTATCTAAACTCCTTTTTTTTTTTTAATTTTCATACTCAAATTCAAACAAATAATTAATTTAATTTTTATATATATACAAGAACGGTTTGATCCTATTCCGACTCATATATTGAAAAATGTATGGCTATTAATGTAATATAAAACACATTTAGGTACCTTTTCGTATTTTGAAGTTTAATGAATTTAAAAGTGTAACGACCTTTTAGAGTTTTTTTTAGAGTTTTATTGTAAAATTTTTATAAAATTGTAAGAAAGTCCCAAAGAGCAAAGCATATGGAGTTTACTTTTTTTCTTTCCTCACTTTCTCTTTTTTCTCTTTTCTTTCTAAACTTTATAAAAATTTTGTAATAAATAAGTTTAGGGAATCCAAGTTTAATTTAAAGGGCTTGCCAAAACTTACTCCACTGTTTATGCTTCAGAGTTTGGTCAATTTAGAGGACATGTGAAAATGAAGAACTATTTCAAATTCATTGATCAATGAATTTTTGGTGAGAACTACATGCTCTCTTTCTAAACAAGAAGAGTTATTGACAAGCCCCATCAAGGCACACCCAAAAAAAAAAAAAGAATAAAATATCAGAGCTCTTGTAAAAGTTCTCTTCTTGATGCCCCATCGATCAAACCAAAATCAACAAAGGAAACAAAAACTAGAGCATCAAATTTACATAATGCCCCATCGATCAAACCAAAATCAGCAACACGAACAAACTGAGAAGATAAATCCAGCTTAGTTCTATTTGTTCATTCCAGTTGCATTCCTCACGGCATCAGCCGCTCCTTGTGCTTTAGCTTTTATCTGCTGACCAGCCTACAAAAAAGGAAAAACATGAAGCACTATGAATCTGGCGGATCTCACTTTATATGCTTTAATAGTCTTTTCCCCCTAGTGTCTTAGGAATTTTGGTTTGATTCTCTAATTCGTCAAAAGCAAGCAATGTTACCATCTTATCTTTTAAGACAATCCAATTTTGTTATTCAAACCTAACTATATGTTGATTTATACTTCTCATGTATTTATTTATCCGACACTATACAAGGGGATAAAATTAAATTGTCTTAGAAATTAAAAGGTAACATTACATATATACTTTCAAACTAGAGGGATCAAATGTGTATTTAAACCTATTTTACAATCAAAGGAAATCCAACTCTAGCCATTACAAAGCGTGCTCTTCACATGAAGTGATGACAGCAAATTAGAAATATAAACCTCTTGCAAGGATTCTTTAGCAGACTGAGCAGCACTGCTAGCCTTGTCCATCAAGGTATCAGCCTTTTCCTGTAATACACCATTTTTTGTGATTATCAAAGCTGTTCATACAAAGAGAATTATATATAGAGAGACATTAAGGTTATGAAAAATACCTCAGCTTGGCCCTTGGCCTGTCCAGCATTGTAGCTTATCTTGTCACTGGAGTCCATTTTCTTTGGTATAGTTAAAAAGAGAAAGTAAAGGAACTCTAGATTATATGAAGAATTGTTTAAACTTGAGATGCAGATTAATCTTCTGCACTAGCTAATCAGTTATATATAGTGTATGAAAGCATTACTTGTGGCATGTGTTGCTTTGAAGGGCATTTGTGATGATGCTACTCTTGAGGAGAGACATGTAGATGATCGGTTGACCGGGAGTTTTGTGAACTGGAGAATTAATTGCTATTATCAGCTAGCCTAGCCTCCACACAAAACCCTCAATATTTGGTATCCTGTGATCTTCTATTAAGAAATTCTGAATTAAAAAAAGGAAAAAATATTGGAATTTTTATAAGGTCATTAAGTTCGTTTCTCTATGTCATCATGCGCCAAAACAGGTGGAAAAAAAAAGGGCAAGTAAAAGTCGTTCGATTTTCATGTGCCTAAAGTTACACTTTCTTGTCTTTCATGATAAAGATGTACATGATTTCTCCAAGAAAAAAATGAAAAAGTTTGAATATATAAGATGTGAAAGAAATAAAAATAAGATGTGAAAGTTATTCACCCAAACTCCATTTACATTAATATAATTTCTCCAAGAAAAAAATGAAAAAGTTTGAATATATATGGTATATTATAAACTACAATCTTGTTCTAGTAAAAATACACCATACATTAATAAACTATTACACTATGCACCCCACAATTAAATATTACTATTTCTTTGACAATTTAGTCCTTATGTGCAACTCATACGCCTGTTGCTATTATTGACCAAGGCATATTGACCAGATTACCCTCTCTCTTCACTTGTATTTAGATCCTCTTATACAAAGGGCTAGCGTGACAATACTATATAAAGTCTGCGCTTGAGTGTTAAGCCCCACTTGAATAGTAGATCCCATTAAGGGTGCACGTTCCACACATTATGTCTATCTCTCTTTTTAATTGACACTTATGCTATTCCTTCACATTAGAGGGTTTGAACCCCCCCCCCCTTCACCCACCTCTCTCCCTCTTCCTAAATTCACAATGACCTAAATACACAAAATGAAAATGTATCGATTAGGTTGTATGTTTGCTTTGACTAGGGATGTGGTCAAGGTCGAAACATGAGATGCATTGCTAAAAAGAAGAATTTAGTCTCTCTTTATTTCCTTGCTAAATATTCTATGCATGGGAATAGGGGAGGGCTTTTTCGTAGCCAAATTTTAGTTGCTAATTAATTAGTAAAAAAATTTTTTTTTTCTAATCTCTCGCTGATAAATTGATAAGAGATATTCTCTCGATAGTTTTTTCTACTAATTTTGAATCAACTTTACCCAATTTCCTTGACATTTAGCGAGAGAATTAGGAAGAAAATTTCTTTGTTAATCTCTCACTAAGTTAATTCTATGCATATTGTGCACGTGCAATGACACACAGTATTTTTAATATTTCCTCAATATTAAAGTTTTGAATCTTATTATTTAAAGAATTTTTAGAAGTTTATATGCTCAAATTCAAATAGTACATTCACTTTCTTAATTAGTTTTGCAAAATTTTAATTTTTTATATTAAAAAGTATGGTATAAATTATTCTCTCTTTCCCCAAAAGATAATTTAATTGTTGCGCTCTTCACTCTATTATAAAAATATACATAGAAATTTCTAAAATTATTAAAAGACCAAAATATCCTCAAGGGATAAGATTGATTAAAAATTTTAACTTATTAGAAAATGTATTTCTTAAACTTTTATTCCAATGTTATTTATTTTTTTATTAAAAATTACAAACCTAATTTATTTTAAAACCTTATTAGATTTATAACATTTCTTATGTTTATTAATATATATTTAATGCACAAATTTTTTAAAATTAGATATTATTAATTATTATTTTCTAATTTGTTAAATTTCTTAAAAATCATTTTGTGAATACACTTTTTTTTTTCAATGATTATTTAATTTTTCATCAAATTATTTGAAATTTTTAAATTTTTAAAAAATTAATTATTTTATATCGATCAAATATATATTTAACACATATTATATTATATAAATAGTAGAAATAAAGATATTTTAGTTAAAGGTGTTAGTCAATCAAATAACTATAGTTGACGAAATCGTCATTAGGATAATGTCCTAATCATGGTTAGTTTAATCATTGTTAAAATGTGTCTTAAAAGCAGTTTTGTAAATTATCATTAATTAGCACACTATAAAAAAACCCCCATGTTTTTGTAGTGTTAAAATAAGTCATTGTATTTTTAATTATAATAGAGGAAAGGATTGTATAACTTAACCATATTTCAAAAGAAAATGAATATTTTGCATATATATATATATATCTATATCTATATCTATATATATATATACACACCAATTCATATAAGGTCAATTTTCATAGTGATATTGCAAAATTTACGAATGATGTAATAAAAAATAGACTAAATTAACAATTTAGTTCTTAGAAGATCACTCTCCTTTTAATTTAGTTCTCTGAAAACAAAACATTTCAATTTAGTCTATGAAAAATCATTTTTCTTTTTAATTTGATCCTCTAAAGATTAAATCTCCCAATTTAGTCTCCTAACATTTATCTCCTATAGAAAATGACCCTTTCAAGAAGCATTTGTAACTCTCTTTCAAAGAGTATTCTAGTTGTGGAAAATGCTTGAGGGATTAAATTGAAAGACTTTATTTATAAAAGACCAAATTAAGAGAAGTGGTCATTGAATTATTAAATTGAATAGCTTTAATTTTAGCCATAGTTTGCTACAACCATGGTTGGATTGTGAGGTCTAATTATAGTTCTACCAAAGGGTAAAACAAATCATGCCTAAACTTTTCACGACAAACAATTCACCAATAAATTTTAAAATTGTCACTATTTTTTTTTAATTTTTTAGGGATAGTGAATTTAGTGAATTCTTGTTATAATGATTTGTAGAGTTTAATATGTGTGACATGCTATTTTAGGATGAATTGTAGGGCAATAAGTATAGACTTAGAAAACAAATTAGAAATTTTTTGTTAATAAGTTAAAAGGCATTTCCTTCCATTACTAAAAAAATTATTATAATGGAATGGAATGAAACTAGTAGGTCCTATCAATTTCAAGTACAAAACTGTATGTCATAAAACCATTTTATGCTTGATATAGTTAAATGACTTTTAAAGTTTGAAAACTACAATCATTTAAAGTTTTAAGGATCAAGTTTCATGTTAGATCTCTCTCTCTCTCTCTCTCTCTCTCTCTCTCTCTCACACTCACACACACATATAGTTGAAATGGATTTTTATCCTTTTTTTTTTTGGTAATACATCAAATGCAGTAAGAGAGATTACATAGGGGAAACAATATCTAGAAATAATAGATAAGGGAAGTTTCAACATTCAAACAGTGTACGTTATTGGTAATGTAAATCCATTTCTGATGCCACCATTCCTTGAGACCAGTTACCATTAGTTCATGTGAAAAGGCTCTGAAACTAGCAACGATCTACAAAATATCTTTTAAAACTATATGTTGATCCTGATTTGTTGCTCCTCAGGGATTCATGAGAATAAGTTTATTTCTTTCATTCAAGAAGATGAATTTAAGGCTGTACTTATGGGCTTCGTTGCCCTCTTCAAAGTTGGTAACCCAAAGTAAGGCTTTTCGAATGACCCAATAAGAGGCCATTTTCCTGTCCCTTCATGCAAAGTCTTCCCATGTGAAAGTTTTGATGAGATTACCTTGCAAGTATATTCGAGCTATGGTCTTTTTGACCTTTTGTTATTGTTTACTCCCTTTAGTGAATTTCCAAATGATGGTGAAGCCTTCGTCAATTGATTCTTCCAATCCTCATTGCTAAACTTTAGTGGAAATATCTTTTTTGGTTTCTTACTTTTTTTTTCTTTTTTGGCTCACTTCATGCCATGGCAACACCATGAGAATCACTTGAGTTTTGAGGATGAGCTTGATTGGATCTGGTTTGATGTTTTCATAGATTGCCTTATTTCTGGCTTCCTAAATAGAGTGAAGGATAATTATTAAGCTCTTAGTGAGAAAACACTTATGCTCTAATAAACTAAGTTATAATCAATAAAAATTTAGTTACAATTAGTTAGTATAATTAGTTTAGCCTCTTATATATATACATGTATAGAACTCGTTCATAATAGATTAGAGAATCTTCACTTTCTCTACTTTTTCATTCCCATGTCATGGTATCAGAGCATAAGTTAGTCTGCTTGTGAGTCATGGCATCAGAGCATAAGTTAGTCTGCTTGTGAGTCATGGCATCATCTAAGAATGAAAGTCAAACCACTATATATGCAACTTCTCATAGCACTAATCCTTCCCTACACCAATCGAGTTTGTTCTACATACATCCCAATGAGAACTTAGCACTAGTGCTAGTCTTGCCAGCATCGGAAGGCTTGGATTATCATTCTTGGGCTCATGCAATGCATATGTGTTGCTCTCTTTGAAGCGTACACGCAAGTATACGTATCGTGAAGGCAATATAGTGATAAGAAAATATCGTTCCCACGAGGATTTGTTGTCAAAATATTATCAAGTACTGAAATTCACACTCTAATTTAAATTAAGCGAATCAATTTGTAATGGTTGGTGTAAAAGAAAGTTGTTTATGGATTAAAAGCTATACAGAACTCAGGATTGATATTTGGATGTTTTGGGTAATTAGTGGCATCTAGGATTATTGGTCCTCTTGTACTTCATAGTAGTCAGCTCAACATTCAATGCTTTTGCTATCAATGGTAATACATGCTGGTCTAGGATTAAGTTGTTCCTATATATATTTTTCCAAACATTATATAGGTCTACCCAGTTCATTTTATAATTCCTTACAAAATCAACCAAGATCACACTATTATCACAATACCTACTTGGACCATGTGGGGTTATTGAGTATATTCCTATCTCAGTAACTAGACTATCCACTTACTCAGGCAAGTTTCAAGCATCCATACCATTCAACTTTTAATCTAATCTCCCTTTCCCTTTCCCAAGTTCAAGTTAGATATCAAATCAATCTAATTGTTGGCCAATCAATCAGAAAGCATGAAGCATAAAGTTGAATGAACAAATATTAACCATTGCTTGCAAAGTTAGAATGAAAAACAACCACTAATCCATACAAGAGTTCCTAATAATCTTAGATTAGAGAGAGTTTAGCTATACATGATTATAAAATTCCAAGACATGGTTGAAGCAACATTCAGATACATCAATAAAAATGGTAAAGACAGAAGAAAGAAAGAAGAAACTCCTAAAACGAGATGGTTTGAGCTTCAATCTTCAATCTCCAGCTTCACTTTGCTTCAAAATGTCTTCTTAGCTTCTCCCCTAGCCTCTACTCACTTGGAACCACACAAAAATGACCCAGAATGTCCAGAATGACGGCTCCTTGACTCTCCAACACATATGAAGCCTCAAACCCTCGAAAAATTCTGAAAACAAAACGCTGCGTTCAGTTAATTCGAAGTGCGCCGCGGCTCAGCATTTTGCGCCGCGGCGAGGTTGAGTTCTGTCTGACTGAGGGCCGCGGCGATGACATGTTACGCCGCGGCGAGACTCGGTTCTGTGAGCTTCGGAGTGGCATGCAGATTCTTCACCTCGGCGCACACAGGTTTCGCCGCAGCGTATCTTGATTCTGTGAGACTCCATGCCGCGGCTCATCATCTTGCGCCAAGGATTTTTGGTTCATTCCATAAGTGCCGCGGCTCCTCAACATTGCGCCTCGGCGAGTTTTGCTTCTGTCTGAGCTCTGGCCGCGGCGATAGCATGTTCCACCGCAGCGCGAGTTGCACTCCTCACTTTCAGCCGCGGCTTGAATGGTCTTGGCCGCGGCGAGAATTGCAAAATCACCATTTTCCAGCCTTTTTCTCCTGAGACTGCTCAATAATCCTTAACATATACATCCTATATGAAAAATAACATGTGATTAGTTATCAATATACTCAAAATTAAAGTATAAATGCTGATTTTTCAAATAAGTATTGAGTATATAGCTATTCAACCTAAATATGTTCATTTTCTTTTGTGTAAGTGTCATTTGTCCTATAAATGGGGGTTAATCATCATATTTACTGAGAGAAAATATATACAATAACATGAATAGTTGGGAATTATCAATATGGCACTTATTTCCAAGAATAAATTGAAATTTGTTTATGGTATGATCAAGATGCCCTCTCCGATGGATCCTTTTTTGCTAGCATGGGAACGATGTAACACCCTTAACCAAGCGTGGATAATGAAAACGCTTTCTACCACTATAGCATATAGCATTATATGGATAGATAATGCACGAGATATTTAGGATGACCTTCATGATTATTTTTCTCAAGGTGATATGTTCAGAGTAGTCGAGCTACAAGAGGAAATTCATCCCCTTAAAGAGGGATAGCCCTCAGTCAGTAAGTATTTCACAAGACTTCAAATTCTATAGGATGAATATGTGAATCTTTGGCCCATCAAGAATTGCATTTGTGATCCAGCAAATTCATGTGATGCTAGGAAAGATGGAAAGACATATCGGAATCAAGACTACATGATTCATTTCTTGCATGGTCTTATTGGGCAATATGGCATGGTCAAATCATAGATTATGCTTTTAAAACCTCTACCATTTATTAAAAAGGTCTTTTCTCTAGTGATTCAGCAAGAAAGGGAAATGACTTTGCTAGTTGAATCAAAGGCCCTCATCAACAAGACTTTAATAAAAGCAGTCTTAGGAAATACAAGAATATAGAATAATAGGAATGCAATGAAGATCTACACCTTTTGTGGAAAGACACGACACATTATGAAAACATGTTACAAAAAACATAGATATCTTTTAAGGTTTAAGAGTGGAAACACACCTACCTCCTCGGCTAATAGTGTAACTACTCAATAAGTTACATTGGAGACTCCAAGTAGCTTAACACAACTTACTTCACCCAATCCTTTGTCATTTCTCACCTCACAACGATATCAAAAATTGTTGTCTCTGGTACAAACTCCTAAAAAAGCTAATCCTTCTATGAGTCAACTTTTCCACTTCCATAGTAATACTACCCAAGGTATGATTAGTACCACTCTTATTGTTAACCCTAGTTCTTTTTGGATTCTAGACACCGGTGCTATTGATCATGTGTGCTTCTCTTTGTCTTGATTTTCATCTTACAAACCTATTGCACTTATCTTTGTAAAACTTCCAAATGGTAATCACATAATAGCTAAATACTCAAGCACAATACACTTATTCGATTATTGGTTTTACAAAATGTTTTGTACATACTAAACTTTAGCTTCAATTTGATCTCTATAACCAAGCTTACTTTTTTTGCCACCTATTGCTTAATCTTTCACCTCTCTTTTTGTCTCATACAAAGCATATCTCCTTGGAAGATGATTGGTATAGCTGAAGTTTAAGATAGCCTATATGTTCTCAAACCTGCAAAATCAACCACAACATTAACCACGTCAACTTAATCACTCCAACAATTTTCATCAAAGAAATCTGGCACCTCAAACTCGGACATCTCTCCCATTTCTATTTATAAACATTGCATCAATAATTTTCTTTCATTCCTTGTAAAAATACACATTTACCTTGTGATACTTGTCACTATGCAAAGCATGAATGATTATCTTTTCTTGTAAGCACCACTGTGAGCAATAAAACCTTCTTTTTGACACATGCTAATATCTAGGGTCCATATGCCATTGCCTTTGTCTCTAGACATAAATAATTTTAACTTTGGTTAATGATTTCTCAAGATATGCCTAGACTTTTCCTATGAAAGCCAAATCTGAAACACGCCACATTATATAAACCTTTGTTTCTTTAGTAATTACTTAATATAACACTAAAATTTAGATCTTTCAAATCGATAATGGTAGTGAGTTTTCTATGTCCCATTTCTTTGCTTCTCATGGCATTATTCACCAAACCTCATATGTGGAAATCTCATAGCATAATGACATAGTTGAAAAAAAACCCCAGCATTTGCTCACCATAGCTCAAGCTTTCCTTTTTCAATCCAATACACCATATGCTTAGTGGGCTTACCCGATCTCATATGCTATTTACTTGATTAATCGACTCCCTTCTCTAATAATCAAGCATAAAACTCCTTTTAAACTTCTTTATCACAAGCCTCCTACTTTTACTCACTTGAAAGTATTTTGTTCTCTTTGCTATATATGTTTCTACTTCCTTTCATAACCAATCAAAATTTGCTCCTTGGGCCTTAAAATGTGCTTTCTCAAATACAAGTAGGGAACAAAAGGTTATGTTGTCCTAGTCCTCAAAACAAAGCAAATTTCAATATTTAAAAATGTCAATTGTCTCATTCAAAAATTCTTCCATTGATTCTTCTTTGACAACATTAGTATAACCCTTCTCTTTGCCTCAAGATACAAACATCTTATATTTTCTAAATTCTTCAACTTCTTTACTCACACCTTCTCTCCTTGTACCATCATTATATTCACCATTGCCCTCTTAAACTGATTCTAATTCTTTACCAGCTACTTCTCTTTTTGATTATACATATGCCTCTCCCACTACACCTCCTCCTCCTCTTTGAAGATAAACTATACCACATAAGCAACCTAGTTATTTGCAAGACTATCACTTAGCTCTCTAATCTTTAGCTCAATCATCTCCCAAAGGTACTCCTTATCCACTTTCTTCTATTCTTTCTTATTATAATCTTTCTCATACACATTAAATGCACATCAAAATTTTGTGCTGTCTATTTCTACTCCCTATGTGTAATATTCGATTTTCGTTAAACGACAGAAACAGACACGTTTTGAAAGCAAATCCTCCAAAATGAATTAGTTAAGGTCTCAAAAAATTTGAGTGACATTCTAAACTCTTAAAAATGAGAATTTTAGGCTCAAATGGAAAGAAAAATGGAGCTAGGATGAAGAAACAAATTTTTACGAAAATCTTACAAAACGTAATGGCATTTTCGTAATTTTGAGTACATTTTGGAATTCACACAGGAGGGCTTTTTAAATGAAAGTTTTAAGTTCTCCAAGGTTCTCAGAGGCCCTGAAAACTATGAGAAGTCCCGAGAAAGTTAAATCTCCTCCGGTGGATGTTTTTTAACGTCAGTGTACCTGAACTTTGACAGATTCATTTAGGAAGGTTTTAACTCTGACTTAAGTGATTCCAAAAGCATTTTACTTAGTTGGAAACCTAAATTTTATAATGGAAAAGATAATTCTCAAAAATAATTTAAAACGAATAAGAAACAAAAATACTAAGAATGAAGGGCAAAATAGAAATTTTAAAAAAGTGTTTCTTCCTTCCACCTATAAATAGGTGGCACCCCACTCTCACACTCACATAGCTTTATATTGTTCTGCCCAAATTTAGAGGAGAGAGCTAGGGCTTAGGCACACCAAAGGGAGAGAAAAAGAAGGAGAAATCAAGACAAAAAAGGTATGAATTCTTGGTAGTTTTCTATACTTTCTTCCTTTAAAACTCCTTCTCCTCCATTCTCCTTTGTTTCCTATGGTTTTGATAAAGTTTATAAATCTATTTTAAGGGAGAAATTTTGAAATTAAGGTGAAGAAGCCAAGGAAGGTGAAGAATAAGCAAGAAAAACCAAGGAAATCAAGGTATCATACAATCTTTCCACTTGATCTTCCTCCTCCCTTCTCTTGTGAGTATTTCGACCTATATATGGTCTTTCTTAGGGAGTCAAGTTTTTAACTAAAACAAGGGTGAATCTTAGGAATTTGAGGGAGAAGAATAAAAATATGCAAAGAAAACAACAAACTAGCCATTAGATTTCAAGATACAATTGTTAGGGTTTTAAGTGTACCTTGTAAAATATGATTTTGTACAATAATTCCTAGGCTTAAATAAGAGTTTAATTGAGCTCTTAAGATCCCTAGAAGTCTCCCCATGTACTTCCTCCCTTAAGAAAACCAAGCAAAGTCCATGGGTGCCAAAACCATGCATAGGTTCGGCCAAAAGAGGTTAAGGTAGCTAGGGGGAGTTTTAAATTTTTCTAAACCTATTTTTGAGTTATATATGATGAATGAAGATGAGAGGAGGCCTTGGAAAAAATTTAGAAACCATAGAAAGTGAGTTGGCCTTATATATTCCATAATATGACCTAAAGAAGTAACATGTAGTTAGGCTCTTGATTTTAATTATATGATAACTCCAAGAGGCTTAAAAGGAGTCAAGAATCATATTTGAAAGGAAAAAATGGAGCCTAGAATTTATTTAAGAGGTATTGCTTCATTAGGTGCATTTATGGAGCCATAATGAGGTTTATAGATTAAGCTAGTGTCTAAAAAAGTTGTGTAGCCTTAGAATTAATTCAATGAACCTAATTGGCTTCCATAAATTGTATTTAGGCTAAGAGAAATCATCCCCACACCCTTGTGTGTGTGTGGCCGAAGGAGGGAGTATTGATTCAAGAGAAAAAATGTGTAATTGCTTCCAAAGTAGCTCGCTCCTCCTTCTCTCATGCATGATTGTTTGTTTTACTTTTCTTTGAATATGTGTATGTGTATTTTAAGTTATGAAAAATGTTCTAACATGAGCTCTTACTCCATGGTACCATGATGATACATTATGTTTTTAAATGATATTTATGATATTTGTTTTGGTTTGCTTGAGCATGGTGAGGCCAAAAATCCTTAGCCATGGTAAAGACAAGGTAGAACCCTTAAGATTAGTTGAGACAAAATAAAGAGTCTCCCAAAAATGAGGTTAACTCTCAAAAGTAAAATTGAGTCTAAGAACCTCTTAAAGAATGGGTGAGGCAAGTCCAAAATCTATAAGTAAATGGGTGAGGGCAATCCACTTGCTTGGCAAGCCTTTGTATATTATGTATGACTCGCTCAAGTGTTGAAATTATTTATGGAATGATTGCATATATCCATATATCATGCATGCATTTGTAAGACTTGTTTTGCTTCCTTTATGTATAATTGAATAGGAGATGAACTATTAGAATTCTTTGAATCTCATTCCCTCCTCTCCAATGATCTAACATGCTAGCTGGACCAAGTGGGTAAGGTAATAGAAGCCAACTACCTTAAAGATGAGAGTATGACATTCAAAAGTATGATTTTTGCTTCTTTAAGGCAACACAAGTAGCAAATGTTGTAATCTAATGTTGTGTATGACCAATGACCTCATAAATATATGTAATTATACTAATGTATCATATATGAATGAGAGTTAAAGTTATGGATATGCACATTTGGTTATGTATTGGCAAATTTTCATTATGGAAGTATATGTATAAATGGAAATGGAATAGTCAAATTGAGATGCATAAGGTTTGGGACTATTTGGGCAATTCATACAAGTTCTAATCATGCTTTTAGACTTACCCAAAAGATGTCAAACTCCAAGAAAAGCCATTTGGACATTTTGGTATCCCATATGGAACTAAAATTGACTATAATGGAACCTTATGTCACTTTTTATCCAAATGAACTCTTCTTGATTTGAGATTTGGCATGAAATTAGAGATTTTTGAGAGCTTTTTGGGAAGGAAAAGAATAGAATTTTTGGAGGTTTAAAAAATATTTAATGAATTTTTAAAGTTGGCAAAAATTTTGATTTTGGTCTGATGCACTGTTCACTTGGTCCAAAAATAATTTTTATCACATAGGTCTCAAATGATCTCCAATTGTTACAAAATTTTATATAAAAAAACTAGACATTTCCAATGACTTGTGCCAACTAGAAGAACCTCATTTGGATGTCTAGAGAGGGAGATATGAATTTTTGAAGTTCCTACCTAGTATCAGACACCCCAATTGACCTCAGGTAATGTTTAATTAGGTTTCAAGGTTTAGGCATACTTGTACTGGTCTGGAGTTATTTTTTCCCTCCATATAATATCTGTAACTTTCCAGATTGGTATCATTTACATGAATTGGACTTTTTTGAAATTAATTAGATATTTTTAAAATTTACTACATAAACTTGTAATAGCACCAATAGACAACCAGACCTCTGGAATATTTTGAATGTTAAACATTTTTTTGTTATGTTTCATGGTCTAGAATTATTTTTATTATAAAGTAGACATGTGTAACTTTTTAGAATGGCCAAGAATGTATAATTTTGAGTTTTCTAGAATTAGTTATGATTTTTCAAATTTTGTGATAGAAATGAGGAAATTCTAGCCAAAAATGCATATATGTGTTTTATACTTCCCTTTGGTTTCCACAAGTTGTAGGCCACTTTTTATAATGCAAATGAGTTTTATTCATGTAATTAAATATGATAATATGATGTATGAGCTCACATGGTCCACGTGACACTAAATGAAATTTTTATACGCAACGCAATGTTAAAAAATGCATTATTTTAATCCCCTTTTTCTTGCTCCTTCATGGAATGTATGATGTAAAGCATGGAAATGTGATGAACTAAGCAAGAAATATAAGGTTTTACACTATGAACCTAGAACATATCAACAAGTTGTAAAACATACTGAGTGGCACAAGCCATGGTTGTAGAAATCCATGCCCTTGAGTAGAACAACACATGGATCCTTTCACAATTACCACTCAAAAAAATAGCCAATAAGTTATAAGTGGGTGTATAAGATTAAGTACAAGGCTGATGGTTCCATAGAACGCTACAACGCCAAACTTATCGCCGAAGGATACACACAAACTGAGAGTCTAAACTACTTTGATACCTTTTCCTAGTTGGCAAGATGACTACCGTGAGAATTCTTCTCTCCATTACTACTACTAAAGGCTAGTTTCTCAAGCAACTGGATGTCAACAGTGTTTTTTTGCATGGTGACCTTCATGAAGACGTTTATATGACCCTTTCTCAAGGTTTCCAATCTTTAAATCCTCACCTTCTTTGCAAATTGCAAAAATCTTTATATGGGTTAAAGCAAGCCAGCAGACAATGGTTTACTAAACTCTCATCTGCACTTATCTCCTATGGTTATTCTCAATCTCAAGTTAATTATTCTATTTTTATTTACCATACTGCTCACTCTATGATTGCTCTATTAGTTTATGTAGCTGATGTGATCCTTACAAATGATGATTTAAATAAAATCAATTGTATTAAGCTTTTCATATATAAGGCATTCCAAATCAAAGGCCTCGGGGACTTATAATTTTTCCTCTATCTCGAAGTTGCCCAATCTTCTAAGTGTATTCTGCTTTATCAAAGAAAATTTGCTCTGGAGTTACTCAAAGACACTAGTTTCTTAGCTTCTAAGCCTGCCAAATCTCCCATGGATTAGCATATAAAGGTTATCGAAGGCTACTTCAACTTATCAAAGGCTCATGGGAAGGTTACTCTATCTTACCACCATAAGACCTAATATAAGCTTTGTTGTCCAGCATTTAGGTCAATTTATGGCTTCTCCACATGATGCACATCTTCGGGCTGCTAACCAAATCCTCAGATACATTAATTGTGCTCCTACCAAAGGACTATTTTTTTCCTTCTCAATCTGACTTGTAGCGTAAAGCATTCAGTGCTTCAGATTAAGCCAACTATGTTGATTCTTAAAGATCAGTTATTGGTTTTTGCGTCTTCCTTGATCAAGCTTTGATTTTCAAGAAATCAAACGAATAAACAACCATTTCTAGATCTTCCTTTGAGGCTGAGTATTGAGCCTTAGCAACCACCACATGCGAGGTTCAATTGTTGCTATACTTATTAGTAGATCTCCATGTCTCTCATCCCCAACCTGCATTGTTTTACTATGACAATCAATTAGGCTTACAGATTGCAACCAATTCCACCTTCTATGAACAAACAAAACATATTGAGATAGACTATCATATCATGTGAGAAAAGCTCTAGGCTCGTGTTATTCATCTCTTGCCTATTCGGTCCTTTGCCCAACTCACAGATGTCTTCACTAAACCATTACCTCTAATTTTTTTCATGATGTCATTTCCAAGGTACAATTGCATGATATCCATGCTCCTACTTGCGGAAGGATAATAGACTAAGTTATAATTAGCAAAAAGTTAGTTACAGTTAATTAGTATAATTAGTTTAGCCTCCTATATAGATACATGTACAAAACTCATTCATAATAGATTAGAGAATCTTCACTCTATTTTTTTCATTCTCATGTCATGCTCCTCCTTTGGAATTTTTATCTCATATTTTAGTGATCTTCACTATAGTTTTTTTAATGGGGACAAATTCCAACCCTTGCCATAACTATCATCAACAATCTTAAGAGGACAAACAATTTAAGAAAACAAGAAATTTGAAGGATTTACTAAATTTCCTTTGTCAATAATTGTACATAAATTAGTTAAGTTTATATTTAGTTTGAACTACTTTAAATTGAATATTATATATTTTCAAATTAGCATTTAGTAATGATATTGTTTATATTATTTGAGGTTTTGATGATTTGGTTATAATAATTTGTTACATGATTTGGTGTGCTCATGATTAAGGTAATAAAATAATGGATAAATTATTTTTTTCCTCTTTTAAAAGATGTTCAAATTATATAGTCCTTTCTTTTATTTTGAAAATATACACTTATCATCCTAAAATACTATGACTAAAATATCCTCAAAAATAATATTAATTTCTTTTATTAAAGATGTAACTTGCAAAAATATATTTTTAAAAAATTTATATTACTGTTATTTATTTTGAATTGAGAACAAAAAAATTTAGCTTATTTTAAAACTTTATTAGTTTTTATTAAATTAAATTATTGTCTATTTAATCAGTTAAAATTAAAAATTATTTTGTGAACATATGCTTTATTTTTAATAATTTATTTTTTTATCAAATGACTTTACAATTTGCTGATTTTATAAAATTAGCTATTTTATATTAGTCAAATATATATTCAATATTTATTATATATATTACATAAGTGGTAGATATAAAAATATATTGGTATCCCAGATGTATATTGAATTTAGGTTATCTGTAAGAATTTGAAATATATGTGAGGCATTTTTTTTTCTTCCTTAAAAAAATTAGCGATTTTACTAGTAACAGAATTACGATCCCAATTGTAATTGTCAATTGTGACTTGCAATATAAAACTTTAATTTTTCGTAATTGATGGATGAGGAAAAAAAATTCTTCTCATTAATTAATTAAATTGGTCTCACTCACAAGACTTATGACAAAAATGATTACATTTGAAAAGAAATGGAACCATGTTTTTAACTATCCACAATAATCAAGATGAATGCTGGCTGGATATTAATGTCAAAGTGAAACCAAGTCCAACACCATTATTCATTCAACAATTCAGTTATTCATCTTCTCCTTCACAGAATCAGCAGCTCCTTGTGCCTTAGCCTTAATCTGCTGACCAGTCTGCACACAATAAAATCAAACATTAATTTCCATGTACATCCATTTTAAGGCACGAAATATAGTTAATTAATTACATTCCTTAACCATGTTATTCAAACAAAATTATAGCAATCCATATGTTGCAAATCAAACCCTATTAATCTATTTGAAAGCCATAGTATTTGTAAGTTCAAATTTAATTTAGAACCTCTTGGATGGATTCTTTGGCGGATTGTGCGGTATCGCTGGCCTTATCCATCATGTTGCTAGCCTTTTCCTACAAAATTCACACAAAACCATATATAATTATTATATATGTATTGCACCACACCATATGCATGGGTTATCAATTGAACGCAATAACTAGTCCAGGCAAAACTGATTTTTAAAGTACAATTTGCAATTGTAATATTACTGTTATGGTAAATTTCGTATTAACTTTGAAGAAGATAGTATACAAAGGTAAGCAAATTAACCTGAGCTTGGCCCTTGGCCTGTCCAGCATTGTAGCTCGCCTTGTTGGAGTCCATTTTTTAAACAAAAACTGATGAAAGGAATGAAGTGAAAATTAAGAATTGTTTATGAGCTAGAGAACATGAAGATTGAGTTTATATAGTTTCTCAAAGCATTGCATTGCTCAACTAGTGTCTCTCTCCTTTTTGCTAACCAAATTGAAAGTTGCCATGTGGCTACTTAACATGATTTGAAGGCCACTTGTCATGCCATTCTGATAAATGGGGTCTTCGGCAATTGTTGACCAGCAGAGCTGTGGAGGAGATTTGTTCTTAATTCCTACCTTCTTGCTAAGACAAATCTTTCCTTTGAGTCATCATTAGAATCGATAAATTGTAGACCTAATTTTGGATTATTAGTTTAAAAAATTTTATTAGACTTTAAATATATACTTTTAAGGATGAAATTCAGTGTGTTTTGATTCGGTTCGTAATCATGCAAGTTTTAGAATGAAATTATCAGTACTATAAAATCGCTTTATAAATTTTGAATGTTTTATTAAAAAATTAAATCACATTGGATGCATTAAATTCAAAGTTTAGTCTACAATATAGGAAAATAATGTTTTTAATTTTATATAAACTGATTAACCATTTATATGGAGCTACGTTTTTAAGACAAACTTTTTGGTAGAGTACGTACTCCATCAAGTGAATAATATATATATATATATATATATATATATATAAACCCACTAAAGGATACGCATAACATGTTTATATATTTATTAATAGCTAATTTGATATAATTATCTTTGACAAACTAAATCTATAAATTTAAAAAATTCGTAAGGAAAACCCTTTAGTTTTATTGGCTCGCGGGCTTCATTTGGAAGATGGTGAGAGTGGGGTAGGAAGGGATGGGATGGGGTTGGTATTCTAATTATTGATTCGATACGAAAAAGTAATGGAGTGGGATGGGTTATTAGGATGGTTTAGAATAACTCACTCCATACCTTAATTTTCAAACTACGAAGGATTTGAGTGAGATAGGTTAAGTTTTTTTTTTAATTGTTTATTTCCTTTTCTAATCCCGTACAGGTACCTGATTTTTTCAAAAGAGTTAACATGATAAGGATACTATATTAAAAATTTTACTCTTCAAATCTATCCCAACTCATTAATGATATTATGGTATCCAAACAGCAGGAAGTGACTTTCTTCATTGAACTCCTAATAAATTGAATGAGTTGTCTCTCTCGGTATAGTTCACAATACTCTCTCCCACTTTATTAATCACCATCTCAGCCAAGTCTCCTCAAAACTAAAATATTTACGATCACTTTTATTTATAGAAAAATTTCACTTTGGCTATGTGTGACCAATGAAAACTTATAGCTCACTTCGAGTTTAACAAGTTGGATCATATATGTTGGCCCCACAATTCAGATATAACCTTGAATTATTTTAATAATAAAACTCTTAATTAAATTTATAAAAGTATTATGTTGAATATAATTAAATATTATTTATTTTTTTATTGTATTAAAAATCATTTAATTTATTCTTAATAAGCAATAATAAATATTAAAAGAGAAATAAAAATAAATTAAAATAGAATATTGTGTTAATACATAATATTTTGATTAAGACATTCTATCTAAATTAATTGATTAAACTTTGTATTATTTACTTTATCTTATTAGGCATTTTAGTTTGATCGTACTTATAACTTATTTAAGCCATAATATTGAAAATTATTGTTAAACATCATTAGATCTTGTTACGCCTTTTTGATCTACATACTTTAATATAAAAGAAAAAATTGTAAAATGTATTTGAATAAAATATGAAATGCTAACAGAAGTAACAAAATGATTATGATATTTTTTTTGTTACAAAAGTCAAATTGTTCAAATATATTAATTGCATTGAATGAGCCTTGAAAGATAAGTTTGGAATGTGCCAAAAAGAAAAAAGCATTGTAATTGCTTGATATCTTTATATCATATATTATATGTATTGCGAGATTGCCTTTTGTTCACCTGCAGCACACCAAATGAAACTAAAATATGATTGTTAAAAGCTCAATCTCATTTGGTTCAATGAGTGTGGTACAACTATCATGCAATAAAAGGTTTTTAATATAATATCTTATTCTAATATAGTCTTTCTCAAAATTTAATATGATAACACTAACTTTGTACTTGTGCAGAGAAAGAAAATAACTTTTTTGTCCGAAACATTAAATGGGTGTTCAAAAGTCCTTCTCTTTGCAAAACATATCAAAACATGGTTTAGAATTAATTTACACAAGTTGCATAGTAAATCATGCACATCTATCTTTGCCTCTTGCATTTCCAACAAAGAAAAAAATTGAAAGAACCAGAGATAAAACTCAAAGTCAACCAAAATGAGTTTGGAATATCCAAATACTTGATGATATGGAGAAAATTGTTAACTACAAGAAAATGGCATTAAAGAAAAGATTAAGAAGAAGTAGATATAAAAAAGAAAGCTCAATAGAAGAAAAGAAGCTATGAGATATAAAAGCAAAGAAAGTCTTGAATAGGTTCAAAAGAAGAAAAGAATTGTTATTTTATTTTACTTTATCTTATCCTCACCCACTTTATTTAAAGCATTTAATGAAGATAAGAAAGGTTTAAGAAAAAGAATTCTTCCCTCTGCACTTACATCTCAAAAACAAAACAAAAAAGAGCTAAGTCTAAGCAGCCATAAAGCAATATCTCTACATACTCCATAGCTATGCAAGTTTATTGATAAAAAATTCCCTCAACAACTATTTTAAAAACGACTATTTTTTGAAATTTCTCTCTAGTGAAAATATTTTAAAACTTCTATATAAATGGAAGAAGATGAATAGAAGAACATAGCATTGAAGTAGAGAAAGAAAAGCCAAAAATCATATTATAATTTTTCTTTGATTTCATCATCTTATCTCAACTTAATGTCTAGTTCTATCTAACATGAGAGAGATTTAAAGAAAGAGTGTGCTTATTGTAATCTCTTTTCTAATAGGGTTCCAAATTTATTCTCATATCATTTTGTATATTGAGTTTAAGGCAAACATAGTTAAAAAAGCTTAAGAAAAGAAAGTTTTGGATGAACTTGTGTAAAACCCAAGTATTGTGTTAGTTTGAGGTAAGCTAAGAAACCTTGTGGTGGTGGTGAGTATGCTCTATTGTAATATGAAGATTGATTGAAGAAAATCTCTTAAAATTTAAAAGGACTGGACATAGGTCAAAGGTTGAAGTAGGATAAATTTGGTAGTATTTTTCTCTCTTTAACTCTCTCTCTCTCTCTCTCTCTCTTATTGCTTTGTTTTAAAAGCTACTCAAAATTTATATGCTACTCTGCTTTCTTATTTAAAGATTGTTCCAAGTTTATATTAGCTTATTCTATTGTTTGTGTGTCCTTTTTAGTTGTGTATCTAGCTTATTACTCTTTTGGAGGATCCTCCACTTACTTGTTTTAGCTTGTTGTACTTTCTATCTGCTTACTCCACTTGACTGTTTACTCGCTCTATTTTCTATGTTCTTGCTCCACTTGCTTGTTGTAGCTCTCTCCACTTTTTGTTTGCTTGCTCCACTTTCTATGTGCTTACTCTATTTAATTGTTTGTTCGCTCTACTTTTTGTGTACTTGAAATTTAGAGGTTACTTTCTCCTCCATTATTATATCCTCCACTTTTGTATATGCCAAAATTTTATATTACTTAATTTTCTATATATCATACCTAGTCGCCCCCTTTAAATATGATTATTAATTGGTATCAAAGCTGATCTCATTTGTTTTTCTTTTTTCTTTTTCAGTGCTTAATAGCCAAGAGAAAATGTCCTTTGTTATTTTTACAGAAAAATGATGTATCAACCATTTGAAACATGCTATACATTTATAGAAGTTTTTGATATTACTAAACCTTCTTCCTTGTAGCAATTAGCTTTAGATTTTGGAAAACTAAAGAGCTTGTCTTAAATCTTTTGATGTAGAAATACTGGATGTAATAAAATATAATTTTATGCTTAAACCCAGAAAAGATTGGGTTGGAAATGACAAAAAGTTATTTGCCTTGAATATTAGAGCTATGCATATATTGTATAGTTCTTTAAATTATTATGATTATGTTAAAGCAAAAAAATTTCTCTAATATTAAAGATATATGGAATACTCTTCAATCCTTATATGCTGTTGAAGATGAGCATGTTAATAGTTTTCAAGAAATTGTGCAAGAAAAAGAAACATGTTTGCTGGCTCTTGAAAATGATCAACATCAAATTATGGAAGAAGTTATTAGAAGCCTAATTGAGAAGAAACACTTCCATGAACTCATTATCAACAATTGGAAAAGGAAAGGATTCACAAAAAGAGCTTATTGAGCAAAAATTGGAAAATTTGCAATCTATAGTTGACAAGGAATTAGAAGTATATGATTCTAAACTTGCCACTAGTCCTTTTCATAAAAAAATTGCCATATGCATTTAATGGGTTGCATGATACAATATCTTCTAATTGTCAGTGCTCAAGTTGTTGTAAATATGTATTTTGAAACTTCAACTACTTCAAAGCATATTAAAGAAAATAAAAGTGTTTCTTTTGAAAAGTTGAGAAAGAACTTTGAAAGAAATAATTTTCCAAACAAAAGGCAAAAATGTTCTAATAGCCTTTAAAATGCATGCACATCTATTATTTATAATTGTTATGGCCATCAAGGACATATTTCTCACTTATGCCCCACTAAAAGAAATTCTTGTACAAAAAGGAAATATGATTAGGTTATTAAAGGCTTTAAAAGTCTAAATACTAACATTTATGGACCTTAGTTGAAATAGGTACCAAAATGTTTTTCTAGTGCTTCCATTATGCAGAATATTTCTCAAAAGAATTGATTAATTAATCCAAGGAAAGAGGAATCACCAAACAGAGCTTTTCAAGTACAAAATGTAGGACTTGTAAAGTCTAAACTTTACAAGAAGAAGGAATTCTCCACACACCAAGGTCAAGGTATCGAATTATGAAACCTCATATGTTACTATTTTTTATATTCATTGAGCTATATTATTTATAAACTTAGGCATGAGCATTGCATTAGTCATAAATATACTATCATTAATACATATTTGATCATGATTTATGCCCTTAGATTATTAATTTGAATAAATTATTTATGATACTTAGTATCAATATCTTTATACTTGATGGAATTGTGCTTTAAAGAAAAATCAACATGCTTGCCTAAAAGATTTATAAGTACTTAAAGGTACTTATACACTTAAATAAAAAGAAGCAAACCTTGTATTACCCAAGAAAACTTAGGTACCAAAATTTAAATGATCTTTATATGTAAGCATATGCTTAAGATTCAGATTCAAGAAAAGATCAATTCAAAAAACACTTAAGGCATATAAAGAAAGTGTACATTGAATGATAAAAGCCAAATATGAAAGCAAGCTAGTGGAGCAATAGGAAGTGTCACATTGTTGCCTCAAGGTTTCAAATTTCAAGAAGATGCCAAGTACTCTAAAGATAAAATTAGTATGTTAAATCATATATGATTAATTCTTGTGACATGTTAAATTTTTGAGTTGATCTAAAAGTGTTGATCAAGATTAAAATTTGTGTGTTTATCTGTCATGAGTTTTAGTTGACTAAGTCCTAGTCAACTAATTGCTAAATATTTTATGATTTATATATTTATTAAATTATTTTTATTAATTTAATTACCTGAAATTATTACTCATAAATTTTACCAGATATTCATGTGCATAAAATTTGTTTACTTGTATTAAAAATTATATAATTTGTTTACTCTGCTATTTATATATGAATTAGGAGTTAACTATAAATTTTTGTATATGTTGTAGTTACCTTTTTAAAGTGAGTTTTAGTTAACTACTCTCTCAAGCTTTGAATCATTTTGCTATTTTTGGTTGCTAATGGTAAGAAAGTTTGGGAAAGTTAGTTGTTGAAGAATAATTGCATGTGAAATTTAATGAAACTAACTCTTCTTTGAGAAAATTGTGAATTTAAATGAGAATGGAGTTAGTATAGAATCAAGTACTTGAAAAAAAAAAGAAAAAAAACATATATAGAAGAAAAATAGGAAACTCAATAGAGTAGTAAAAGTGAACAAAATGTTGGAGTAACCTCCTAACTCTAAAACTAGAAACCAACTCCAATTGAAGTAGAAGGGAAAAAAACAATTTAAGTACACTCCAAAAAGTAGCTTAAGGATAGAGCCTCCTCCACTTCATAGAATGGAGTCTCCTCCATTTCTTATAATGGAGTTCCTCCATTTCCCAAAATGAAGCCTCCTCTACTAAATGCTCCTCCAATTACTGAAGTTAGAGTCTTCTCCACTCAAGAAGAGGATGAAGATGTACCTCCTCCACCTCTCTTTCATCTTAAGATCCTCCATCTTCTTCATACACCTCGAAAGTGCCATATAATTATGTTCTCTTACTCTATCTTTTCTTTTGTACTATTTGATATGCTAATTTATCTTTATGATGTTAAAGAAAAAAAAAGAGATTTAAAAATAAAAAAGGGAGAAGTCTATGAAGTTCTTTAAGCTTAGCTCTAAACTTTATTGTTACATATATGTACACATAGTATTTATTGAAAATTTTTAGGTGTACATACAAAAGAAGCTTTGACGAAGTATATGCAAGAAAGAAATGGAAGCTCACATTACATTGGATAAGCAAAGTATAAAATTCCCTTTTATCTTATTTTATTAAAGCTTTCATGAAAAATTTATTTTGAATTGATTTTGAGTTGACACCTTGTTCAATAATCTAACAATTTGTGCTTCATTAATATATCTTTATGTTTAAAGATTGACACATCTATTAATGAAAAAATACTTTGATTTGATAATCCCTTTGAATGACACAAACATTCCCTTAATCAACATCATACTTTATTTGAATGATTTTTTGCATAGTTTAAACATATCATAACTTATGTGGACTTATGGTTTCAATCTAATGTGAATATTTTGGTTTGCTTTTACTGCTAGTTGATATTGTGATTTGAATGTTTTATGCCTATAATTATGTTAATTGCTTTTGTGTTACTATTCCCTTTTGTTACTAACAAAAATGGTTAACTTAAGTAAAATTTTAAGATGATTATATTTGGAATTAACTCTACTTTACACTTAGTTTATGGTAATGTTATAGCTAAATATTTCTTGTGTTATTCATATTTTTGCTTTTGTGCTTTGCACTCTTAGGCCATCATCTATTTTATTGGAAGCCAATATTTAGGAGGAGTGATTACAAACTTTATTGATGTTATCTTGATTTTTTCTTTTGATAATTCGGGTGCCTTAAATATTTATTTTTTTAAGAGCTTATTCACTCTTTGATGATAACAAATGAAAACAATTTTGCATACATGTTTTCTAATGATTTTGCATGAGCTTCTTTGAGAAATTAGGTATGAAGATGCAAAAATCATTAAAGAAAATTCACTAAATAACAGCTACTACATCTTTTTGATGATGTCAAAAAGGAGAAGAGATATTTATGGTACAATATTATGTTGCTATTATGCTTAGAACAAGTTCAAATGAGCAAGGTCTTATCAAGCACATATTTAGGAGGAGTTTCAAAGGGAGTACTTCAAACTTAAATATTAATAATTTTATATTGCTACTCCTTATACTTCTACAAAGTATTGCACTTGATAATTTTGTCATCATAAAAAAGGGAGAGATTGTTGGTCTCAAGGTTTTGATATAACCTTAAATTATTTTAATGATAATAAAACTATTTAGTTAAATTTATTAAAATATTAAGTTGAATATAGTTAAATATTATTTATTATCTTATTGTATTAAAATTCATTTAATTTATTTTTAATAGATAATAATTATTATTATTGAAAGAGAAATAAAATGAATCAAATGGAGCATTATATTAATATATAATATTTTGATTGGGTTATTCTAGCTAAATCAATTTATTAATCTTTATATTATTTACTTTATCTTATTAGATTTTTAATTTGATTGTGCTTATAATTTCTTCAAGCCATAATATTTGAAATTATTGTTAAACTTCATTCTATATTGTTGGGCTTTATTGATTTATACACTTTAATATAAAGAAAAAATTGCAAGATGGATTTGAATAAAAATATAAAATACTAAAAAGAAATAACAAAATAATTATAATATGTTTTGTTATAAAAGTCAAATTGTGCAGATACATTGACTGCATTGAATGAGCCTTAAAAGCTAAGTCTAGAATGTGCAAAAAGTGTAAAAGCATTGTAATTGTTTGATATCTTTATATCATATATGATGTGTATTGACAAATTGCCTTTTATTCACTTGCAACACTCCAAATGGAACTAAAATATGATTGTTGAAGAGTCAATCTCCCATAGTTCAATGAGTATGGTATGCTTGTCATGCAATAAAGGGTTTTAAATATAATAGCTTGTTCTAATATATTGTCTTTCTTTTTGTTCTTGTGTAGAGAAATAAAAGAAGCTTTTTGTCTAAAACATTAAATGGGTGTTAAAAAGTCCTTCTCTTTTCAAAACATATCAAAATATGGCTCAAAATTAATTTACCAAGTTGCATAATAAACACATCTATCTCTGCATCTTGCATTTCCAACAAAGAAGAAAAATTGAAAGAACAAGATACGAAACTCAAAGTCAACCAAAATGGGTTTGGATATGTACAAATACTTGATGATATGGAGAAAATTGGTAACCATGAGAAAATGGCATTAAATAAAAGATTAAGAAGACATAGATCTAAAAAAAAGCTCAATAGAAGAAGAGGAGTTATGAGAGATAAAAGTAGAAAAAGTCTTAAATAGAGTCAGAAGTAAAAAGAAAAAGAATTATTCTTTTATTTCAATTTATCTTACCTTCATCCACTTTATCTAAAGCATTTAATGAAGATAAGAAAGGTTCAAAAACGAAGTCTTCCCTCTGCACTCACGTCTCAGAAATGTGAAAGAGAAGAAGAGCTAAGTTTGAGCAATCATAAAGCAATATCTCTATATACTCTACAGCTATGCAAGTTCCTTGATAAAAAATTCCCTCAATGGCTATTTTAGAAACGGTTATTTCACAAACGATTATTTTTTGAAGACGCTCTAATGACTCCCAATATTTTGTATTACTTATAGTTAATTAGATTTAATTTGGGAGTCATCCATTAGAGTTTTGGTGAGATTTATTCATTATTTGTAAGTAATTTTTCAAATCAAAAGTGAAAGAGAGAAATGAAGTTAATTGTGAATAATTATGATTGAGTAGATGTTGCATTAATAGAAAATATTTCTTGTTTCAAAATTATATTCAATGTTAAGCTCCAGGCAAAGAAGCGATCACTTTATCTGAAGAAGCGGCCGCTAAATTCGACGTCAAAATTCTGCGTTTTGATTAATGAGGATACAAAACACGAATTTCAGCTAGGTTTTCAGGCATTCTGCGGTAGAGAAGGGTTCTGAATGTCCAGGAGGCATTTTTGGGTGGTCTTTGGAGGTTTTTTAAGCTTGGAGGGGTGAAGGAAGAGGAAGAATCAAGGGGGAGCTCAATTTTATGCATTTCTCTCATTCCTTTGTTTGCTTTCTTTGCTTTTCTTCATCTTCTCCATGTATTTGATTGGGATTCACTGTAGATTTAGCTATGTGTAGCTAAACTCCTCTTTACCTAGAATACTATGAACTTGATGTGAACTAAATCTTTACTTTTCTTGTTGATTGTGATGATTGGAGCCTTGTGTATCCTTCTCTTGCTTAATGCTTTCTTAGTGATTGACCACCTCTTGGATTGATTTGGGTAATTGGAATTTACCTTGAAAAAGGGGTTTTCATTGGACCTAAGAGCTAGATAAATTAAGTTTAGAATTATCTAATTTGTAATTGGGATAGAAATATATCCAATTGCCTTAATTGGTTTGAAGAGGGTTATAGTATCTAATGCACTCTAAACTAAATCTAAGGATACTTAGATTTTAGGGAAGAGTAGGGCTATAATTACATCGATGGACGGTTATAGCTTCTGAATCTCTTAACCCACAAGGTGATAATTAATTGCAATTGAACAAGTAATTAAGTTCTAGTAAGCATCAAGGGAATAGTGACTCTAGGTAGCTTCAAAATCTTGAATTTATGTCTAAATTTTCTTTACCAACCAAGTTTTCTTTAAATGGTTTTATTTTAAAATTAGTTCTAAGTTCATGAATTGCTTAATTGGTTGCTTAACGTGGATGAAAGTAGGTTGTGCATTGCCTAATTGTATTTAAGTCATTCTTCGTGGGAACGATACTCTTACTTATCACTGAACTACTTGATCTAACCCGTGTACTTGCAGAACACTTATAATTTTTTGTGGTCAAGTTTTCTGGCGCCGTTGCCGGGGAATGGCTTAAATGTTCAGTTAGAAATGTGTAATCTTTAGTAGTCCTCGATTAAGCATTAGTTAGTTAATTAGTTAGAATTTCTTTTCATTCTGTTATTTGCTTTGATTTTTTTTTTTTGTTTAAAGTAATACAGTTGATTGAATTCTCCTCTATAGGTACCACGGTACATGCCGAAGCGATCCCCTGTAAAGAAGAAGCGCATAACAAAGAAAATTAGTGATCTTGTGGTGAACTTGAACCTTGAAGAAACTCCTTCTAAAGTTTCATATTCAGTGAGTGAAGACATGGCTCAGGAAGGGAATCAAAATCAATCCATAAAAGACTTTGTGGGTCGTACTATGAAGGGCACTATATCCAGTATAGTAGTGCCAGACTTTCAAGCTGCTAACTTTGAGTTAAAGCCTATGATGATCTCCATATTGCAGCTCAACGGACAATTCACTGGTGAGAGGTCTGATGAAGATCCCAACCGTCATATTCTGTCATTCTTGGGAGTGTGCGATTCATTCAAGCAGAATGGAGTACCAAAGGATGTTCTGAGATTTTGACTGTTCCCACTCTCTCTACAAGGAAAGGTTAAGGAGTGGTTATTGACTCTGCCTGAGGGTTCAATTGATACTTGGGATAAGCTAGAGGCAAGGTTCAGAGCTCACTTCATTCCAAATAATAGAATAGCGGATGCACGTCGTGAGCTCATCAACTTCAAGCAGGCTTCAGATGAGCACTTATATGCTGCATGGCAGAGGTACAAGCATTTGCTTCGCCAATGCCCAAGCCATGGGATGGACAACTGTGCTATTGTTCAGAACTTCTGCACCTGTCTAACTCTACAAACTGATACAATGTTGGATGCTATTTTAAATGGACGTTGGGATGAAATGCCTGTAGATGATGTTGTTCAGGTATTGGACACATTATCTGAAAGCTATGTGCAAAGAGGAGGTGACAGAAGGGTGAGTGCTAATGTTGCCAATACTCAAGAAGACCCCTCTATTCCACTTGCAACTATTCTCTCCGCTCTGAACAAGAGATTTGATATGCTAGAATCTCAAGTGCAGCGAAGTCAGCATTTGAATGTTTGTTCTACTCAGGTGGCCCTAATTACTTGTGAAAACTGTGGGGATCTACACTCAGTGGATTATTGTCCTTTGACACCTTCAGAATCAGTTCACTATGTGGGAAACTTTCCAAATAATCAGAATCCCTACTCCAATAATTACAATCCTGGGTGGCGGAATCATCCAAACTTCTCTTGGAAGCATGGCCTAGCACTGAATCAACCAGCATCTTCCTCAAGCATTAAGCCTACTCAACCACTGGGTTTTGCTCAACCTGTGAGGCAAAATGCACCTATTCAAGAACCTAAGACAAATTTGGAAGATGCCTTGGCTAAATTCATTAGCATCCAAAGTAAGCAAAATGAAGAGCAAGCTCAAGTAAATGCTAAAGTTGACACCTCCTTGAGAAATTTAGAATTGCAAATGGGTCAATTAGCCTCAGCAATGAATTCATTAAGACAAGGGGGATTGCCAAGTGATATGGTGCCTAATCCTAGAAGAGAAGGCAAGGAAGAGTGTAAGGCCATAACTCTTCGAAGTGGAAAAGTATTGCCAGATATTCAAACACCAAGGGTGGTTAGCCACACATCTACATCAAATGCTGTTGTAGAGGATGATGATAAAGGTGAAATTGCTATAGAAGAGAAGAGCGATGATAAAAGAATAGGAGAAGAACATGTTGATGCGTCAGTTGAAAAGAAGAGAAAAGTAAGTAGTGAAGAAGTTAAGAAACATGCAGATGTTGATAAGGGTGAGAAACAAGGAGAGAAACTACAAACATTACCAAGGACAATACCTCCTTTACCATTTCCTCAAAGACTTCAAAAGAAGGTGGAAGATAAGTAGTATCAAAAATTTTTGGAAGTGTTCAAGCAACTTCATATAAATATCCCATTCTCAGAAGCATTGGAGTACATGCCTAAGTAAGTCAAGTTTTTAAAAGAGATGCTGAGCAAGAAGAGAAGATTTGGTGAATTTGAAACTACAGCACTTACTGAAGAGTGCAACAAAATAATTAACCCACGGATTCCAATGAAGTGCAAAGATCCGAGCAGCTTCTTTGTGCCTTGTAAAATAGGTACTCACTTTCAAGGTAAAGCTTTGTGTGATCTTGGAGCCAGTGTAAATCTTATGTCATTATCTATCTTTGAGAAATTGCAACTTGGTGAGGCAAGACCTACTACAGTAACATTGCAATTAGCGGATTGGAGCTTAGCATATCTAAGGGGTATAATTGAAGATGTTTTAGTGAAGGTTGGTGAGTTCATATATCTAGCTGATTTCATTGTTGTAGACTGTGAAAAAGATAAAGATAATCCATTGATTGTTGGCCATCCATTCTTAGCTACAGCTAGAACTCTTATTGATGTAGAGAAAGGGCAAATAGTTATGAGATTGGGGGATGAGCAGGTGGTGTTTAACATGGACAAAGCATTGAAATATCCTAGAGATGTTAAAAATTGCGTCAGAGTTTCAGTGATTGATTATTTAGCTTAAGCATAATTTAATACAATGATAGTCCAAGATCCTATTGAAGTATTATTAATGGGAGTGAAGCATGAGAAGACTGAAGCTAGTCATGAGGTAGCTCAAGTGCTTAATTTTTCAACCACTCGGGTTAAAAAGCATTGGCAAGTAGAATCTATAGATTTGGCTTCCCATTCAGTACCATCTTTTAAGATCTTGCATGATAGAAAGATTTTAAAAAGGGATTTGATACCTGGTGATTTAGTGTTATTGTATAACTCTCGTTTGAGGTTGTTCCCAGGAAAGGAAAGCTTAAATCAAGGTGGTCTGGTCCTTTTAAGGTTATGTCTACCACTACCTTTAGTGCCATTGAAATTCAAGATGAGAAAAGTGGAGAAACTTTTAAGGTAAATGGCCAACGCTTGAAGCATTACCTTGGTAGACCGGTGGACAGGATGAAGGCACATGTGCAGCTCCAAGACTTCTCATAGAAGTGTCAAGATAGTCCGGCTGAAAGACTTTAAACTTAGCACTCTTGGGAGGCAACCCAAGTGTCTTTTGCTTTGTTCATTTCTTAATTCATTAGCTAGTTTGCTGTAAGTTTAATTGTTTGTTTTTCTTTGTAGATGGAGCAAATCTTCTTCCTAAAGAATCTTTCAGTTGATCAGTATGAGGATGGATTGAGTCAATGGGCAATAATCTCATAAAAAGAGGGAGTATTTCGTAACCTATTTCATTTCTTAATCATGATGTGGAAGTTTGACGTTTACTGTTGATGGATTGTTTTGTTTGTCATGTGTTATGAGGGAAAATATTGGTTTGTTTAAGGGGAGTTGAATTGGGTAAGGTTTGGTTATGATTTGTTAAAAATTGTGAAACTTGAAAGAAAAATTCGAATCCTTGCTGATTTCTGGTTCTGTCTTGTTTAGCGATAGCATCCCTATTTTTAGCGATCGCTAATCTCTGCAGTCAATTTCCCCTATATTTTCCCGAAGTGCTTAATGCAGTAGCATTGTCTTGCGAAAGCGACAGCATTTTTTAAGTTTAATGGGTTAGCTATCGCATACTCAGTTTTAGCGATCGCTAAAAATGCTGCAGCCTCCTTCCATACATTTTCCCGAATAGCATGATGCGATAGCTTGTTCTGAGCATGTGGCCGCATCTTTTCTTGTGTATCAAAAAAAAAAAAATTCTTTATTTTCTGTAGCCTCTTGGATGACTGTTTAGGACTTCTTATTATCCTGATGGACGCATGACAGCTCTGTGCTTACTTATCTCTTTTGCCCTTTATGTCTACAGCTGGCAGGTTCTGATGCTTCTTTGCCTCTCCCCTTCTCTCTTTTCTTTCTTCTCCGTACTTTCAGGGAAGTCTCAGTATCTCATCTATTCTACCTCCTTTGCTTATTGTCATGTTTATTCACATTGAGGACAATGTGTGACTTAAGTGTGGGGGAGAGGTGTTTATTAAAGTTGATGTTTGTGCTAGAATGAAAATTGATGAGAAAACAATAGAATGGCTATAGTGTTTTTGGAGATTTAATTGAGTTTAATTTCTCTCTTATTTGTTTATGGCAATTCTTGTGACAAGTAGTTAAAACTTGTGTGATTTAATTGTAGAAGTTTGGTTAAGTTCTAATATAATTTGATTGTGGTTTTGCTCATGAATTTGTATAATGGGATTGAGATTGATGATTAGAAGAGAGATATTCCTTTTTGTGTAAAAAAAAAAATTGTATATATATAATAATGATAGAGATTCTTCTCCTCTAGTGGAAGCTACCTAGTAACCGGGGGCTTTCATCACCAATGTTAGCTTTTACATAAAACAGTAGTGGAACCTATGAGTATGCAAAGCACCCTGACTGTGTCACCTTAGTCTGAGTAACCGGGTGGCTTCATTATAAATGTTGTCATTCGCGTAAAAAGGATTTAGGAGACAAGGAAGGGAAGAAAATCTCTATATATAAAAAAAAAAAAAAGTATTGAAATGAAAAAAAAAAAAAAAAAAAGAAAGGAAAGGAAAAGAATAAAATGATACTTGTAGAAAGACTTAAAAGAAGTGGATGATCTCTTCTATATTAGAATTTCAATTCTCATTTTATGAGTGCATGGGTTGGCCTTGCAAATTGTATTCGAAAGATGTAAATTGTAAAGTTAAGTCACGCTTGTTTAGCTTCTTGGTTACATAAGGTAGCTGGATTTAAGTATGAAGGAATTTTAAGCTAGAATTAAATGTTCTAAGATACTGTGTTATTTTATTGTTTGTTTTGATAGTATGGATCAGTGAATTTTGCTTGAGGACAAGCAATTGTCTAAGTGTGGGGGAGTGATGACTCCCAATATTTTGTATTACTTATAGTTAATTAGATTTAATTTGGGAGTCATCCATTAGAGTTTTGGTGAGATTTATTCATTATTTGTAAGTAATTTTCCAAATCAAAAGTGAAAGAGAGAAATGAAGTTAATTGTGAATAATTATGATTGAGTAGATGTTGCATTAATAGAAAAAATTTCTTATTTCAGAATTATATTCAATGTTAAGCTCCAGGCAAAGAAGCGATCGCTTTATCTGAAGAAGCGGCCGCTAAATTCGACGTCAAAACTCTGCGTTTTGATTAATGAGGATACAAAACACGAATTTCAGCTAGGTTTTCAGGCATTCTGCGGCAGAGGAGGGTTCTGAACGTCCAGGAGGCATTTTTGGGTGGTCTTTGGAGGTTCTTCAAGCTTGGAGGGGTGAAGGAAGAGGAAGAATCAAGGGGGAGCTCAATTTTCTGCATTTCTCTCATTCCTTTGTTTGCTTTCTCTGCTTCTCTTCATCTTCTCCATGTATTTGATTGGGATTCACTGTAGATTTAGCTATATGTAGCTAAACTCCTCTTTACCTAAAGTACTATGAACTTGATGTGAACTAAATCTTTACTTTTTTTGTTGATTGTGATGATTGGAGCCTTGTGTATCCTTCTCTTGCTTAATACTTTCTTAGGGATTGGCCACCTCTTGGATTGATTTGGGTAATTGGAATTTACCTTGAAAAAAGAGTTCTCATTAGACCTAAGAGCTGGATAAATTAAGTTTAGAATTATCTCATTTGTAATTGGGATAGAAATATACCCAATTGCCTTAATTGGTTTGAAGAGGGTTATAGTATCTAATGCACTCTAACCTAAATCTAAGGACACTTAGATTTTAGGGGAAAGTAGGGCTATAATTACATCGACGGACGGTTATAGCTTCTGAATCTCTTAACCCACAAAGTAATAATTAATTGCAATTGAATAAGTAATTAAGTTCTAGTAAGCATCAAGGGAATAGTGACTCTAGGTAGTTTCAAAATCTTGAATTTGTGTCTAAATTTTCTTTGCCAACCAAGTTTTCTTTAAATGGTTTTATTTTAAAATTAGTTCTAAGTTTATGAATTGCTTAATTGGTTGCTTAACGTGGTTGAAAGTAGGTTGTGTATTGCCTAATTGTATTTAAGTCATTCTTCGTGGGAACGATACTCTTACTTATCACTGAACTACTTGATCCGACCTGTGCACTTGTGAAACACTTATAATTTTTCGTGGTCATGCTCTCAAACAAAAGTATGTTAAAACTTCTATATAAATGGAAGAAAATGAACAAAAGAACACAGGATTAAAGCAAAGACAGAAAAACCAAAAATTATATTATAGTTCTCCTTTGTTCTTTTAATCTTATTGAACTTAATGTCTAGTTTTATCTAACTTGAGAAAGTTTTAAAGAAAGAGTATGCTTATTATATCCATTTCCTAATAAGGGTTCTAAATTTATTATTATATCATTCTGTAAATTGAGTTTATGATAAACTTAGTGAAAAACCTTTGAGAAGAATGAGTTTTAAGTGAACTTGTGTAAAACCTAAGTGTTGCATTAGTTTAAGATGAGTTAAAAAATCTTGTGTTGGTTGGAAGCATGCTAAAACCATCTCTATTGAAATTTAAAAATTAATTGAAAAAATCCTTTAAAATTTAAGGGAACTACATGTAAACCAAAGGCTGAATTAGGATAAATCTTATGATGTTTTTCTCTCTTTAACTCTCTATTTTTTATTGCTTTGTTTATAAGGCTATTTCAAATTTGGGGGCTACTCTATTTTCTTATTTGGAGAATGATCCAAATTTGTATTAACTCACTCCAATGCTTATGTGTCCTTTTTAGTTACGTATCTAGATTCCTCCACTTTTAGAGAATCCTTTACTAACTTGTTGTAGCTCGTTGCACTATTTGTCTATTTGTTTCACTTAACTATTTACTCACTTTATTTTCTGTGCTTACTTCGTTTAGTGTAGCTCTCTCTATTTTCTGTTTGCTCCCTCCACTTTATTGTTTGTTTGTTCCACATTCTGTGTGCTTGAAATTTGGAGATTACTTCTTCCTCAACCTTTTTATCCTCCATTTTTGTGTATGCCAAAATCTTATATTATTTAATTTTCTGCACATTATACTTGTTCATCCCTTTCTAAATATGATTATCAATATACGCAACCAACTTCAAATTAGACTAATTGGATCATACATCTTTATTGCCCTTTAAACTTTTGTTTTTAAACAACAGTCAACTAAGAGGGAGAACATAGCAAAAGTAAAAGGGGGAAAAAAGATAGAGATAGAGATTGACCCTATGTATATTAGAATTTTTTGACACTTCTGTATAGGAAAAAGTGCCAGCCTTGAACCAAAAATGTTGAGTTAATATATTAAAAATTTTCAGTGATATAACTGCTGATAAGTATCGCCTAAAAAAAAAATTTGTGGCTCTCGTAAGTGTATGGGGAAGAGAGAATTATTTTGTCAACAATATGCTAAAAACAGTAAACAAAACTGCAGGTACATGTGGCTCTCATACGAAGAATGAGACATATATATAGCCTAGGTATAGATGCGACTTTTGATTCCAGCCCTTTTCTTTTAATTTTAACTAAAATATAAATATGTATTATTTATTGCTTTAATTTTAGTAAAAATGTAAGATTTTATTTAAAATGATATAAAATTTATCACATGTAATTTTCAACTTTGGTTTAATAAGAAAATGTAAAATTTTGGCAACCTATTTTATTTATCATAGATATATAAACAGTATATTTATAGGTTGTATCGACATTTACTTGGAGTTATACTTGCTATTTTTAGCATATCAAGAGGCTTCTTCTTCTCCGCAAGTTGAAATGTTGCTTTGAAGAGTTGTCGACCTTTTCGAAAGAAGAGAGAAAAAAAAATCCTGAAAGGTTGTAGTATAGCTGCAATAGAGATGTTGCAAATACATTAAATCACTTTATTCCTTTGGTCAGGAAGAATTTAATACTTATTGAATCTGTTGTTTAGACGTTGTTGTGATTTTTGCTCATATTTTATCTCATGTTCTATACTTCATAAACAATATGCTCACTATTTAGTGACCTCAAGAACTAAATAGTAACAGATTCCTAATTAGACTCATTTTCTAAGAGACATCAATCATGTAAATTTGGTAAAGCTGACTAATATCTTATCAACAATGAGTGTTATGATCATCATATATGTCATGAATCTTATGTCTGGTGGTGCTAGATAGACAATGACATTAAGCATGTTAAATTCTTGTATTCAGCATGTGTAATTAAATTTAATTAGGAAAGCATTTTAGGAGAAAATTCCTATATGCGCCAAAGATTTAAAATATCATTCGGATAAAGTCTAAAGACATCCTTAACAAAAAAATTAGTGTTTTTTTTTGTAAAGTATCTGCCTGAACATATTAGTACCTTCGTTAATTACCTTTTGGTTTTTGGTTCTAGGTTTTTGGTTTCCAGTCAAGCCCCATCAAGGCACATCCAAAAAAAAAAAAAGAATAAAATATCAGAGCTCCTGTAAAAGTTCTCTTCTTGATGCCCCATCGATCAAACCAAAATCAACAAAGGAAACAAAAACTAGAGCATCAAATTTACATAATGCCCCATCGATCAAACCAAAATCAGCAACACGAACAAACTGAGAAGATAAATCCAGCTTAGTTCTATTTGTTCATTCCAGTTGCATTCCTCACGGCATCAGCCGCTCCTTGTGCTTTAGCTTTTATCTGCTGACCAGCCTACAAAAAAGGAAAAACATGAAGCACTATGAATCTGGCGGATCTCACTTTATATGCTTTAATAGTCTTTCCCCCCCTAGTGTCTTAGGAATTTTGGTTTGATTCTCTAATTCGTCAAAAACAAGCAATGTTGCCATCTTATCTTTTAAGACAATCCAATTTTGTTATTCAAACCTAACTATATGTTGATTTATACTTCTCATGTATTTATTTATCTGACACTATACAAGGGGATAAAATTAAATTGTCTTAGAAATTAAAAGGTAACATTACATATATACTTTCAAACTAGAGGGATCAAATGTGTATTTAAACCTATTTTACAATCAAAGGAAATCCAACTCTAGCCATTACAAAGCGTGCTCTTCACATGAAGTGATGACAGCAAATTAGAAATATAAACCTCTTGCAAGGATTCTTTAGCAGACTGAGCAGCACTGCTAGCCTTGTCCATCAAGGTATCAGCCTTTTCCTGTAATACACCATTTTTTGTGATTATCAAAGCTGTTCATACAAAGAGAATTATATATAGAGAGACATTAAGGTTATGAAAAATACCTCAGCTTGGCCCTTGGCCTGTCCAGCATTGTAGCTCATCTTGTCACTGGAGTCCATTTTCTTTGGTATAGTTAAAAAGAGAAAGTAAAGGAACTCTAGATTATATGAAGAATTGTTTAAACTTGAGATGCAGATTAATCTTCTGCACTAGCTAATCAGTTATATATAGTGTATGAAAGCATTACTTGTGGCATTTGTTGCTTTCAAGGGCATTTGTGATGATGCTACTCTTGAGGAGAGACATGTAGATGATCGGTTGACCGGGAGTTTTGTGAATTGGAGAATTAATTGCTATTATCAGCTAGCCTAGCCTCCACACAAAACCCTCAATATTTGGTATCCTGTGATCTTCTAAAAAATATTGGAATTTTTATAAGGTCATTAAGTTCGTTTCTCTATGTCATCATGCGCCAAAACAGGTGGAAAAAAAAAGGGCAAGTAAAAGTCGTTTGATTTTCATGTGCCTAAAGTTACACTTTCTTGTCTTTCATGATAAAGATGTGTATGATTTCTTCAAGAAAAAAATAAAAAAGTTTGAATATATAAGATGTGAAAGAAATAAAAATAAGATGTGAAAGGTTTCACCCAAACTCCATTTACATTAATATAATTTCTCCAAGAAAAAAAATGAAAAAGTTTGAATATATATGGTATATTATAAACTATAATCTTGTTCTAGTAAAAATACACCATACATTAATAAACTATTACACTATGCACCCCACAATTAAATATTACTATTTCTTTGACAATTTAGTCCTTATGTGCAACTCATATGCCTGCTGCTATTATTGATCAAGGCATATTGATCAGATTACCCTCTCTCTTCACTTGTATTTAGATCCTCTTATATAAAGGGCTAACATGACAATACTATATAAAGTCTGCGCTTGAGTGTTAAGTCCCACTTGAATAGTAGATCCCCTTAAGGCTGCATGTTCCACACATTATGTCTATCTCTCTTTTTAATTGACACTTATGTTAATCCTTCACATTAGAGGATTTGAACCACCCCTTCACCCACCTCTCTCCCTCTTCCTAAATTCACAATGGCCTAAATACACAAAATGAAAATGTATCGGTTAGGTTGTATGTTTGCTTTGACTAGGGATGTGATCAAGGTCGAAACATGAGATGCATTGCTAAAAAGAAGGATTTAGTCTCTCACTATTACCTTGCTAAATATTCTAAGCATGGGAATAAGGGAGGGCTTTTTCCCAGCTAAATTTTAATTGCTAATTAATTAGTAAGAAAATTTTTTTCTCTAATCTCTCATTGATAAATTATAAGAGATATTCTCTTGGTAGTTTTTTTTGCTAATTTTAAATCAATTTTACCCAATTCCCTTGACATTTAGCGAGAGAATTAGGAAGAAAATTTCTCTGCTAATCTCTCACTAATTTAATTCTATGCATATTGTGCACGTGCAATGACACAAAGAGTTTTTTTAATATTTTCTCAATATTAAAGTTTTGAATATTATTATTTAAAGAATTTTTAGAAGTTTATATGCTCAAATTCAAATAGTATATTCACTTTCTTAATTTGTTTTACAAAATTTTAATTTTTTATATTAAAAATTATAGTATAAATTATTCTCTCTTCCCCTAAAAGATTTTTTAATTGCAGGGCTCTTCACTCTATTATAAAAATATACATAGAAATTTTTAAAATTAATAAAAGACCAAAATATCCTCAAGGGATAAGATTGATTTCTCTTATAAAAATTTTAACTTATTAGAAAATTTATTTCTTAAACTTTTATTCCAATGTTATTTATTTTTTGTTAAAAATTATAAACCTAATTTATTTTAAAACCTTATTAGATTTATAACATTTCTTATGTTTATTAATATATATTTAATGCACAAATTTTTTAAAATCAGATATTATTATTATTATCTTCTAATTTGTTAAATTTCTTAAAAATCATTTTGTGAATACACTTTTGTTCAATGATTATTTATTTTTTTATCAAATTATTTTAAATTTTTTAAATTTTAAAAATTAATTATTTTATATTGATCAAATATATATTTAACACATATTATATTATATAAATAGTAGAAATAAAGATATTTTAGTTAAAGGTGTTAGTTGACGAAACCGTCATTAGGATAATGTCCTACTCACAATTAGTTTAATTATTCTAAAAATGTGTCTTAAGAGAGCTTTTGTAAATTATCATTAGCACACTATAATGAAACCCCCGTGTTTTTGTAGTGTTAAAATAAGTCATTGTATTTTTAATTATAATAGAGGAAAGGATTGTGTAACTTACTCATATATAAAAAAATGAATATTTTGCATATATATATATATATATATATATTTATATACACACCAATTCATATAAGGTCATCTTTAGAGTGATATTGTGAAATTTAATAAAAAAATAGAATAAATTAACAATGTAGTTCTTAGAAGATCACTCTCCTCTTAATTTAGTTCTCTAAAAACAAAACCTTTCAATTTAGTCTATGAAAAATCATTTTTCTTCTTAATTTGATCCTCTAAAGATTAAATCTCCCAATTTAGTCTCCTAACATTTATCTCCTATAGAAAATGACCCTTTCAAGAAGCATTTATGACTCTCTTTCAAAGAGTATTCTAGTTGTAGAAAATGCTTGAGGGATTAAATTGAAAGATTTTATTTATAAAGGACCAAATTGAGAGAAATGGTCATTCAATGATTAAATTGAATAGCTTTAATTTTAGCCACAGTTTGCTGCAACCATGGTTGGATCACGACATCTAATTATAGTTCTACCAAAGGTTAAAATAAATCATGGCTAAACTTTTCATGACAGACAATTCACCAATAAATTTTAGAATTGTTACTTTTTTTTTTTTAATTTTTTTGGGATAGTGAATGACTTGTTATGATTAGTTTGTAGAGTTTACTATGTGTGACATGTTGTTTTAGGATGAATTGTAGGACAATAAGTATAGACTTAGAAAACAAATTAAAAATTTTTTGTCAATAAGTTAAAAGGTATTTCCTTCCATTACTAAAAAAATTATTATAATGGAATGGAATGAAACTAACAAGTCCAATCAATTTCCAGTATAGAGCTATATGTCATAAAACCATTTTGTGCTTGATATACTCAAATGACTTTTAAAGTTTGAAGATTACAATCATCACTACACCAAAAATTTCTTTTAGCGGCAATTAATTAACGGCTAAAACTTTATTGTTGTTAATGAATTCTTAAAATTAAAATATTACCAACAAATACGCATTAGCCACTAATAAGAATAGATATACCGACAATTAAAGCCAATTGCCCCATAAAAATTACATATTCATTTCCCACCGAATTTCAACAAACAAAAAATCTTTTCCCGCATTCTCAATTTCTCTCTCGTGCAAATTTTCACTTTCACTCTAGCGCCTAAATTCTCTTTTCCAACTTCACAAACCCTATCTCCTCCAACACCTTAGGTTGGCTTGGCTTGTACTTGCCACCAATTTGCAACTTCCAACATCGTAGTTATTCGATTTCTTCTTTAGAGCTTTGAATAGGTGCTGGTCTTTTTCGATTTTTGAAACACGTATTCAAGGTAAAGATTTCAACTTTGCTTTTTCCGTTATTTTCAATTTTTGATACTCTTTGATTTGTTTCTCTTGCTATCATATTAGCTTTGAGTTAGTTTTGGGTTCGACATTTTTGGTTATTGGTTTTGGTTAAGTCTGACAATATTTGTTTATGTTCATTGTGTTAATTAATTTTTAGTTCTCTGGTTAAAAGAGATAAATCCCTGGTTGTTGGTTTGAGGTGAGAATGTTGATTTTGATTTTGTTAGATCATATTATTTTGAGTTCGGCTTCCGCTATTCATGATAGTAACTTCTATTTCTTTGTATTTGTTATTGTATTTCTTGTTTGATGGAGTAAAGCTCATCTTTTGGTTCAAATTTTGCTCAGACATCTACTAGTGTTTGGTAGGATAATGATGATTAGAGGTTAAATTATTGATAAGATTGGTCTAATTGACTGGATTTGGTAAAACCTAAGGAGTTGGAATTTTTATATTGGCCTGACACCTAAGTCATATCTTGAATGTTCTGCTTAATTTTTTTATCATCATTCTATTTTCATTTGGGATGTATTTTTTTCTTTTAGTGAGAGTAGATTCATGTTCCTATCATGGTTTTGATTCTGTTTGGTGAATGAGATATTAACAACTTTCATGTAATAAGCTCTGTTCTTTATTCATTGTTTCTTCCTTAAATGCGTTGGTAATTTATGATATAGAAAGCTTCGGATAATTCTTGTTTCAAAAAGTTATATAATTAATTGTATTTTGATGAATAAAGAAAACTAAAATAATTAATTAAAGTTTGAATCTAATATGACAAGCTGCATATCCACATTCCATGATGATGGTCCTCTGGGTCTCTTTTCATAAACTAAAATTATCAAACTTAACTATGGCTTGTTTGTGCATTGGCTTTGACTTTTTCACAAACGAGATTTTGTTTTTGATTCTCTTATGCTCAAGTATGAACAAACCTAAATAAAATGAAAGAGAACCAACGCTCTATTTCCTTTAAATTCACAAATATAACGAAAGAGTTTAAATTCAACATGATGATGATGACTTGAAGAGAGATTTTTTATACACATTGAAAGAATCATTGGAAGGGCAATTGTTAGAACTTGGATGAATGACCTTTTAAACAAGTATGCCTTAATATATCACGTTGGATTTTACTATTGATTTATTGTTTTCAGTCTTTCAAAAGCTTAAGGTCGTTGGACATTGGGCCTGGTTATGTATATGAAGCTTGATATAGCAGTAGCCATTACAAATACAAGTGTTATGAATGCGAAAATATTAGGAAAGCAATTGCTGGCCTGAAACACCATTTTTCATATCAGTACTTACTAAAATAATTTTATATACTTCAAAACTGTTGGTCAAAAGATTTGTTGTCATGTATTTTTTAGTACTTATATTTTAAAATGTTGGAGTACAACCTATTCGTTTATGTACTTATCATTCTTTAGTTTCTTGCTTAAATTAAACTTGTCTAAAAAGTTTTGTTTTTGGTACATTGTGGAAGCTTCACATCACATCTCTCTTTGAAAATGTCACCTTAATGCTCTTTTTAAGAGGTTGACAAAAATCTTATTTTTGCTACTGTAGGTTGATAATCTAATTAACCAAAACAATTTATTCAAGCATAGCATCATACTAATAAAAGCTTGGTGTTATTGTGAGAGCCGTATACTTGGCACCTACCATGGACTTATCTCAACTTATGCATTAGAAACTTTGCTGCTTTACATATTTCATGTTTTCAACGATTCTTTTGTTGGACCACTTGAGGTACCAAGAATGACATATCTTACTTTATTTCAATGTACATAATCCCATTTGCACTTAATCACTCTCTTTATCAAATATTTTCTCTAGCATTCCACTGTGAAATAGTATATAACTTTATGCGTGTCCTTTCCTCTTCTTGTCTTTTCTTTTTATTTGTCTCAGCTGTTGCCTTTCTTGCATAGTATGAATTAATTTGCTTTTTGTTATGTTTTGGGGCAGCCACGATACCTTCCTTATAAGTAATTATGACCTTGTGTAATATGTGTCACTAATAAACTAGTTGATCGGATGCCGGATCATGCCCTGTATCACTATTGTTTCAGATTCCACTATATGGAATATTTGAAATTTTAAATTCACTGAAGGAGCTAGCATAAATGCCTTAATGGACATAAGAAAAGCCTGTGAGGTGTTACTGGATTTATTTATGTATGCGTTTCAATGAATGCTACTAATCCCTCACTAGTTTTCTTTTAATTTTATATTAGCTTTATAAAAAAAAATGTTGTATATTTTATTTGAAATTTGGCCCTTGTACTATTCAGCTGGGTCCTAAGTTTATAAAAAAGAATGGACTTAAGCATGTGACATTTTCAGCTGCTTATGGAGCATTGGAGGCAGCTCTAATGAAGAGAAATAGTTTTTGCTTTTATTGAAAATTGCTCATAATTTTTTTTTATAAAAATAGTATATTATTTACCATTCTGTGGTGTAATTTCCTATTCTTTTTTATTTTTATTTGAGGGTGAAAACAATTTTTGGTTAACTTTTGTTGAACGTTCAACGTATCTTTAGTGAAAAGACAAAGCAAGACTTATAATTTGAAGTGTGCTTTCATCAAGGGCTTTCAATCAACATATATTGCCTCAGGAACTTTGTCCAGAAATTATACGCTCTTCTCATATACTAACATTGTCATATCATTCTGTTTTGTTAATTAATTTTAGACATATATTGTATTTATTTGGTTGATCACATTTATTTAAATAACATTCTTTTTATTTATCATTTCAGGTTATACACTACAATTTTTAACTTGCTGCAAAAGAACGCTTTGTGATCAAGTTCAAGAATTGAAGAAATAATCATATCTATTTTCTTATCTTGTAACTCTATTTGATGACACTGTCTAGTTAGTGAACTTATGGTGTACTTTTTTGTATTTTGTTATTAGCATCTATGAAATTAATGACTAATAATTATTCTTTTGATTATGGATTTAATGAAATATATATTTTTTATAGAATGAGTTATAATATGTGTTATTAGAAATATTAAAATATAATGATTAAATTATTTTTTAGCACAAATACAAATAATCAATTATAAAATTAGTTTTAGTGACCATAACAATTGTCAAGATAAAATTGTTGCTATAACAATAAAAAAGGAGATTAAATATTGATATTAGTCAATTGTTGAATTAGTTTTAGTAATTATGACACTTTTTAATATATAATTGCCACTATAAGTCCATTTTTATAGCAATAAAAAAGGCTGTTAAATGTTAATATTAGTCAATTATGGAATTAGTTTTAATGACCATAACAATTGCTGCTAAAGAATTGCCGTTGAAAACCTTTTGTTTTAGCGGCAATTAAATGGGTCTTTACTAGCTATTACTGTAATGGCCGCTAAAACTTTTACCGACCCTAGATACATCGGCTAATAATTAATTGTTGGTAAAATTTTTAGTGGCAATAATAATTGCCACTAATTACAAAAATAATGGTTGCTAAAAGTATATTTTGTTGTAGTGCATTTAGAGTTTTAAGGATCAGGTTTCATGTTGGATTTCTCACACACTCTCTCTCTCTCTCACACATATAGAGTTGAAATAGATTTTTATCCTTTTTTTGGGGGTAATACATCAAATGCAATAAGAGAGATTACATAGGGGAAACAACATCTAGAAATAATAGATAAAGGAAGGTTTCAACATTCAAACAGTGTTACCCTACTGGTAATGTACTTCCATTTCTTATGCCACCATTCCTTGAGACCAATTGCCATTAGTCCTTGTGAAAAGGCTTTGAAACTAGCAATGATCTACAAAATATCTTTCAAAACTATCTATTGATCTTGATTTGTTGCTCCTCAGGGATTCATGAAAAGAAGTTTTTTTTTTTTTTCATTCAAGAAGATGAATTTAAAGTTATACTTATAAGCTTCGTTGCCTTCTTCAGAGTTGGTGACCCAAAGTAGGGCTTTTCGAATGACCTAATAAGAGGCCATTTTTTTGTCCCTTCGTGCAAAGTCTTCCCATGTGAAAGCTTTGATGAGATTACCTCGCAAGTATATTCCAACTATGGTCTTTTTGATATTTTGTTCTTGTTTACTCCCTTTAGTGAATTTCCAAATGATGGTAAAGCCTTCATCAATTAATTCTTCCAATCCTCATTGCTGAGCTTCAATGGAAATATCTTTATTGGTTTCTTCCTTTTTTTATTTCTTTTTTGGCTCACTTCATGCCATGGTAGCACCGTGAAAATCACTTGAGTTTTGAGGATGATCCTGATTGGATCTGGTTTGATGTTTTCATGGATTACCTTGTTTCTAGCTTTCTAAATAGAGTGAAGGATAATTATTAAGCTCTTAGTGAGAAAACACCAATGCTCTAATAGACTAAGTTATAATCAGCAAAAAGTTAGTCACAAGTAGTTAGTATAATTAGTTTAACCTCTTATATATGCACATGTATAGAACTCGTTCATAATAGATTAGAGAATCTTCACTCTCTTTACTTTTTCATTCCTATGTCATGGTATCAAAGTATAAGTTGCTCTGCTTGTGATTCATGGCATCATCTAAGAATGAAAGTCAAACCACTATGTCTGCAACTTCATAGAGCACCAATCCTTCCCTAAACCAATCGAGTTTATTCTACATACATCCCAATGAGAACCTGGCACTAGTGCTAGTCTCACCAGCATTGGAGGGCTTGAATTACTATTCTTGGGCTCATGCAATGCATATGGATCCTTTTTTCTACAGTATGATTAAGATGCCCTTTCCAATGGATCCTTTTTTCCCAGCATAAGAACGATGTAACACCCTTATCCAAGCATGGATAATGAAAATCCTTTATACCATTATAACACATAACATTATGTGGATAGATAATGCACAAGATATTTAGGATGACCTTCATGATTATTTTTCTCAAGGTGATATGTTCAGAGTAGCTGAGCTATAGGAGGAAATTCATTCCTTTAAAGAGAGAGAGCTCTCAGTCAGTGAGTATTTCATAAGACTTAAAATTCTATAGGACAAATATGTGAATCTTTGGCCTATCAAGAATTGCATTTGTGATCCAACACATTCATGCGATGCTAGGAAAGATGGCAAGATGTATCAGAATCAAGACTACATGATTCATTTCTTACGTGGTCTTATTGAGCAACATGGCATGGTCAAATCATAGATTATGCTTTTAGAACCTCTACCATCTATTAACAAGGTCTTTTCTCTAATGATTCAACAAGAATGGGAAATGACTACTAGTTGAATCGAGGCCCTCATCAATAAGACTTTGACAAAACCAGTCTTAAGAAATACAAGAATATAGAATAATAGGAATGCAATGAAAATCTATACCTTTTGTGGAAAGCCATGACATGCTATGAAAACATGTTACAAAAAACATAGATATCTTCCAAGGTTTAAGAGTGGAAACACACTTGTCTTTACGGCTAATAATATAACTAGTCAAAAAGTTATATTGGAGACTCCAAGTAGCTTAACACAACCTACTTCACCTAATCCTTTGTCATTTCTCACCTCACAACAATATCAAAAATTGTTATCTCTGGTACAGACTCCTAAAACAAAGTCAATCCTTCTATAAGTCAATTTTCCACTTCCACATGTAATACTACCCAAGGTATGATTGGTGCCACTCTTATTGTTAATCCTAGTTCTTTTTGGATTCTAGACACTGGCACTACTAATCATGTGTGCTTCTCTTTGTCTTGGTTTTCATCTTACAAACCCATTGCACTTATCTTTATAAAACTTCCAAATGGTAATCACATAATAGCTAAATACTCAAGCACAATACACTTATTCAATTATTGGTTTTACAAAATGTTTTGTACATACCAAACTTTAGGTTCAATTTGATCTCCATAACTAAGTTTACTTCTTCTACCATCTATTACTTAATCTTTCACCCTCTTTTTGTCTCATACAAAGGATATCTCCTTGGAAGATGATTGGTATAGCTGAAGCTTAAGATAGCATATATGTTCTCAAATCTGCAAAATCAACCACAACATTAACAACGTCAACTCAATCATTCCAAGAATTTTCATCCAAGAAATCTAGCACCTCAAACTCGAACATCTCTCCCATTTCTATTTATAAACATTGCATCAATAATTTTCTTTCATTCTTTGTAAAAATACACATTTACCTTGTGATACTTGTCACTATGCAAAGCAAGGATGATTATCTTTTCCTGTAAGTACCACTATGAGCAATAAAACCTTCTTTTTGACACATGCTAATATCTAGGGTCCATATGCCATTACCTCTGTCTTTAGACATAAATATTTTGAACTTTGGTTGATGATTTCTCAAGATATACCTAGACTTTTCCTACGAAAACTAAATCTGAAACATGCCACATTATATAAACCTTTGTTTCTTTAGTAATCACTTAATATAAAACTATAATTTAGATCTTTCAAAGTGATAATCGTAGTGAGTTTTCTATGTCCCATTTCTTTGCTTCCCATGGCATTGTTCACCAAACCACATGTGTGGAAACCTCATAGCAAAATAACATAGTTGAAAGAAAACACTAGCATTTGCTCACCATAGCTCAAGCTTTCCTTTTTCAATCCAATACACCATATGCTTACTGGGCTTACCTAATCTCACATGCTACTTACTTGATTAATTGACTCCTTTCTCTAATAATCAAGCATAAAGCTCCTTTTAAACTTCTTTATCACAAATCTCCTACTTTTACTCACTTGAAAGTATTTTGTTCTCTTTGCTATGTTTTTACTTCCTTTCATAACCAATTAAAATTTGCTCCTTAGGCCTTAAGATGTGTCTTTCTCAAATACAAGTAAGGAACAAAAGGTTATGTTGTCCTAGACCTCAAAACAAAGTAGATTTCAATCTTTCAAAATGTCATGTTCTATGAAACAATCATCTCATTCAAAAATTCTTCCATTGATTCTTCTTTGACAACATTAGTACAACCTTCTCTTTGCCTCAAGATACAAACATCCTATATTTTCTAGATTCTTCAACTTCATTACTCATACCTTCTCTCCTTGTACCATCATTGTCTTCACCATTGCCTTCTCAAACTGATTCTAATTCTTTACCAGCTACTTCCCTTTCTGATTATGCCTATGCCTCTCCCACTACACCCCCTCCTCTTCTTTAAAGATAAACTATACCATATAAGCAACCTAGTTATTTGCAAGACTATCAATTAGCTTTCTAATCTTTAGCTCAATCATCTCCCAAAGGTGCTCCTTATCCACTTTCTTCTATTCTTTCTTATTATAATCTTTCTCCTGCTCATCAAAATTTTGTGTTGTCTACTTCTACTCACCATGAATCTAGAACATTTCAACAAGCTATAAAACATACTGAGTGGCAGCAAGCCATGGCTGTAGAAATCCACGCCCTTGAGCAGAACAACACATGGATCCTTACACAATTACCACCCAAAAAAAGGCCAATAAGTTGCAAGTGGGTGTATAAGAACAAGTACAAGGCTAATGGTTCCATAGAATGCTACAATGCCAAACTTGTTGCTAAAAGATACACACAAACCGAGGGTTTAGACTACTTTGATACCTTTTCCTAATTGCTAAGATGACTACCATCAGAATTCTTCTCTCCATTACTGCTGATAAGGCTAGTTTCTTAAGCAACTGGATGTCAACAATGCTTTTTTGCATGGTGACCTTTATGAAGACGTTTATATGAACCTTCCTTAAGGTTTCCAATCTTTAAACCCTCACCTTGTTTGTAAATTACAAAAATCCTTATATAGGTTAAAGCAGGCTAGCAGACAATGGTTTACTAAACTCTCATCTGCACTTATCTCCTATGGTTATTTTCAGTCTCCAGTTAATTATTCTCTTTTTATTCACCATACTGCTCACTCTATGATTGCTCTATTAGTTTATGTAGCTGATGTGATCCTTACAGATGATGATTTGAATGAAATCAATTGTATTAAGCTTCTCCTATATAAGGCATTCCAAATCAAAGGCCTTAGGGACTTATAATTTTTCCTCGGTCTCGAAGGTGCCCAATCTTCGAAGTGTATCCTACTTAATCAAGGAAAATTTGCTCTAGAGTTACTTGAAGACACTAGTTTCCTAGCTTCTAAGCCTACCAAATCTCCCATGGATCAGCATATGAAGGTTATCGAAGGCTCATGGGAAGGTTACTCTATCTTACCACCATAAGACCTTATATAAGCTTTGTTGTCCATCATTTAAGTCAATTTATGGCTTCTCCACGTGATGCACATCTTCGGGCTGCTAACTGAATCCTCAGATACATCAACTGTGTTCTTGCCAAAGGACTATTTTTTCCCTCTCAATATGACTTGTAGCTTAAAGCATTCAATGATTCAAATTGAGCCAACTATGTTTATTATTGAAGATCAGTTATTGTTTTTTGTGTCTTCCTTGATTAGGCTTTGATTTCCGAGAAATGAAACAAATAAACAACCATTTCCAAATCTTCCTCTGAGGCTGAGTATTGAGCCTTGGCAACCACCACATGTGAGGTTCAATTGTTGCTATACTTATTAGCAGATCTCCATTTCTTTCATCCCCAACCTGTATTACTTTATTGTGACAATCAATTAGGCTTATAGATTGCAGTCAATCCCACCTTCCATGAACAAACAAAACATATTGAGATAGACTACCATATCATGCGAGAAAAACTCTAGGCTCGTGTTATTCATCTCTTGCCTATTTAGTCCTTTTCCTAACTCGCAAATGTCTTCACTAAACCATTACCTCCAAATTTTTTTCATGATGTCATTTCCAAGGTAGGATTGCATGATATCCATGCTCCTACTTGTGGGAGACTAACAGACTAAGTTATAATTAGCAAAAAGTTAGTTACAGTCAGTTAGTGTAATTAGTTTAGCCTCCTATATAGATACATGTACAATGCTCATTCATAATAGATTAGAAAATCTTCACTCTCTCTATTTTTTTCATTCTCATGTCATGCTCGTCCTTTGAGATTTTTTTCTCATCTTTTAGTGATCTTCATTATAGTTTTTTTAGTGGGGACAAATTCCAACCCTTGCCACAACTACCATTGACAATCTTAAGAGGACAAACGATTTAAGAAAACAAGAAATTTGAAGGAATTACTATATTTCCTTTGTCAATAAATTGTACATAAATTAGTTAAGTTTATATTTATTTTGAACTACTTTAAATTGAATATTATGTATTTTCAAATGAGCATTTAGTAATGATATTGTTTATATTATTAGAGGTTTTGATGATTTGGTTATAATAATTTGTTACATGATTTGGTGTGCTCATGATTAAGGTAATAAAATAATGGATAAATTATTTTTTCCTCTTTTAAAAGATGTTTAAATTATATAGTCTTTTCTTTTATTTTGAAAATATACACTTATCATCCTAAAATACTATGAATAAAATATCCTCAAAAATAATATTAATTTCTTTTATTAAAGATAAAACTTGCAAAAAAAATATTTTTAAAAATTTTATATTACTGTTATTTATTTTGAATTGAGAACAAAAAGTTTAGCTTATTTTAAAACTTTATTAATTTTTATTAAATTAAATTATTGTCTATTTAATCAGTTAAATTTAAAAATTATTTTGCAAATATATGCTTTATTTTTAATAATTCATTTTTTAATCAAATGACTTTACAATTTGCTGATTTTATAAAATTAGCTATTTTATATTAGTCAAATATATATTCAATATTTATTATATATATTACATAAGTGCTATATATAAAAATATATTGGTATCCCAGATGCATATTGAATTTAGGTTATCTGTAAGAATTTCAACTATATGTGAGGCATTTTTTTTTCTTCCTTAAAAAAATTAGTGATTTTACCAGTAACAGAATTACGGTCCCAATTGTAATTGTCAATCGTGACTCGGAATATGAAACTTTAATTTTTCGTAATTGGTGGATGAGGAAAAAAAAATTCTTCTCATTAATTAATTAAATTGGTCTCACTCACAAGACTTATGACAAAAATGATTATATTTGAAAAGAAATGGAACCACGTTTTTAACTATCCACAATAATCAAGATGAATGCTGGCTGAATAGTAATATCAAAGTGAAACCAGTCCAACACCATTATTCATTCAAAAATTCAGTTATTCATCTTCTCCTTCACAGAATCAGCAGCTCCTTGTGCCTTAGCCTTAATCTGCTGACCAGTCTGCACACAAAAATCAAACATTAATTTCCATGTGCATCCATTTTTAGGCACAAAATATAGTTAATTAATTACATTCCTTAACCATGTTATTCAAACAAAATTATAGCAATTTATATGTTGCAAATCAAACCCTATTAATCTATTTGAAAGCCATAGTATTTGTAAGTTCAAATTTAATTTAGAACCTCTTGGATGGATTCTTTGGCGGATTGTGCAGTATCGCTGGCCTTATCCATCATGTTGCTAGCCTTTTCCTACAAAATTCACACAAAACCATATATAATTATTATATATGTATTGCACCACACTATATACATGGGTTATCAATCAAGCGCAATAACTAGTAGAGGCAAAACTGATTTTTAAAGTACAATTTGCAATTGTAATATTACTGTTATGGCAAATTTCGTATTAACTTTGAAGAAAATGGTATACAAAGGTAAGCAAATTAACCTGAGCTTGGCCCTTGGCCTGTCCAGCATTGTAGCTCGCCTTGTTGGAGTCCATTTTTCAAACAAAAACTGATAGAAGGAATGAAGTGAAGATTAAGAATTGTTTATGAGCTAGAGAACATGAAGATTGAGTTTATATAGTTTCTCAAAGCATTGCATCGCTCAACTAGTGTCTCTCTCCTTTTTGCTAACCAAATTGCAAGATGCCATGTGGCTACTTAACATGATTTGAAGGCCATTTGTCATGCCATTCTGATAAACAGGGCTTCCGTAATTGTTGACCAGCAGAGCTGTGGAGGAGATTTGTTCTTAATTCCTACCTTCTTGCTAAGACAAGTCTTTCCTTGGAGTCACCATTAGAATCGATAAATTATCGGTTTAATTTTAGATTATATAGTTTAAATAATTTTATTAGACTTTAAATATTTACTTTAAAAGATGAAATTCAGTGTTTTGATTCGCTTCGTAATCATGCAACTCCTAAAATGAAATTATCAGTACTATAAAATCTCTTTATAAATTTTGAATGTTTTATTAAAAAAGTAAATTACATTGGAAGCAGTAAATCCAAAGTTTAGTCTACGATATAGGAAAATAATGTTTTTAATTTTATATAACTGATTAATCGTTTATATGGAGCTACTTTTTTAAGACAAACTTTTTGGTAAAGTGCGTACTCCATCAAATAACCATCAAGTGAATAATATGTATATATATACACACACTCATATATACCCACTAAAGGATATGCATAACATGTTTATATATTTATTAATGACTAATTTGATATAATTATCATTGACAAACTAAATCTTTAAATTTAAAAAAAAAAATCGTAAGGAAAACCCTTTAAGTGTTATTGGCTTGCGGGCTTCATTTGGAAGATGGTGAGAGTGGGGTAGGATGGGATGGGGTGGGTTTAGTATTCTAATTATTGATTCGATGCAAAAAAATAATGGAATGGGGTGGGTGATTAGGGGGGTTTGGAACTCATCTTTAACTCACTCCACACCTTAATTTTCAAACTACGAAGGATTTGAGTGAGATAGGTTAAGTTTTCTTTTCTAATTGTTTTTTTCCTTTTTTTAATCCTCTACGAGTACCTAATTTTTTTTAAAAAAAGAAGAGTTAACATGATAAGGGTACTATATTAAAAATTTTATTCTTCAAATTTATCCCAACTCATTAATAATATTATAACATCCAAACAGCGAGAAGTGACTTACCAACCGTTTCTTCATTGAACTTCTAATAAATTGAATGAGTTGTCTTTTCCAAATATAGTTCACAATACTCTGTTCCACTTTATTAATCACCATCTCAGCCAACTCTCCTCAAAACTACAATATTTTTTATGGAAAATTTTCACTTTGGCTATCTGTGACCAATGAAAACTTATAGCTAACTTGGAGTTTAAAAGGTTATTTGGTCCCAAATTTTTGATATAACCTTAAATTATTTTGATGATAATAAAAATTTTTAAATTAAATTTATAAAGATATTAAATTAAATATAATTAAATATTATTTATTGTCTTATTGCATTAAAAATCATTTAAGTTATTTTTAATAGGGACTAATTATTATTGAAAGAGAAATAAAATAAATCAAAATAGATTGTTGTATTAATATATAATATTAATGGATCATTGTGTTAATATATAATATTTTGATTAGGTTATTCTATTTAAATCAATTGATTAAACTTCATATTATTTACTTTGTTTTATTAAGCTTTTTAATTTGATTATACTTATAATTTGTTTAAGCCATAATATTTGAAATCATTATTGAACTTCATTTTATCTTATTAGGCTTTACTTATCTATAAAATTTAATACAAAAGAAAAATTATAAAATATATTTGAATAAAAATATGAAATGCTAAAGAGAAGTAACAAAATGATTATAATATTTTTTGTTACAAAAGTTTAATTGTGCAGATACATTAATTGTATTGCATGATCCTTGAAAGTTAAATCTCGAATGTGTAAAAAGGAGTAAAGCATTGTAATTGTTTGACATTTTTATATCATATATTATATGTATTGGGAGATTACCTTTTGTTCACTTGTTGCACACCAAATAGAACTAAAATATGATTGTTCAAAAGTTGATCTCACATGGTTCAATGAGTGTGGTATAGCTGTCATGCAGTACAAGGTTTTTAAATATAATATCTTATTCTAATATATTGTTTTTTTTTCAACAATTAATATGGTAACACAAACTTTGTACTTGTGCAGAGATATAAAAGAAGCTTTTGTCTAAACCATTAAATGAGTGTTGAAAATTCCTTTTCTTTGCAAAACATATCACAAAATGGCTCATAATTAATTTATACAAGTTGCACAATAAATCACACACATCTATCTCTGCAACTTGCATTTCCAATAAATAAAAAAAATTGTAAGAACTGGAGATAGAACTCAAAGTCAACCAAAATGGGTTTGGATATGTACACATACTTGATGATATGGAGAAAGTTGTTAACCCCAAGAAAATGACATTAATGAAAAGATTGAGAAGTAGATCTGAAAAAGGAAGCTCAATAGAAGAAAAGGAGCTATGAGAGATAGAAGCAGAGAAAGCCTTGAACAAGGTCAGAAAAAAGAAAAAGAATTATTGTTTTATTTCACTTTATCTTATCTTCACCCACTTTATCTTAAGCATTTAATGAAGATAAGGAATGTTCAAGAAAAAGAAGTCTTCCCTTTACACTTACGTTTCAGAAATGTGAAAAAGAAGAAGAGCTAAGTCTAAACAACTATGAAGCAATGCCTCTATATAATCCATAGCTATGCAAGTTTCTTGATAAAAATATTCCCTTAATAGCTATTTAGAAACGACTATTTTAGAAACGAATATTTTTTGAAGTTACTCTCTAGTGGAAATAGTTTAGAACTTCTATATAAATGGAAGAAGATAAACAAAAGAACATGGGATTGAAGTAGAGAAAAAAAAAAGCCAAAAATCACATTATATTCTCCTTTGTTCTCTTCATGTTATCTGAAATTAATGTCTAGTTTTATTAAATTTGAGAAAACTTTAAAGAAATAGTATACTTATTATAATCCCTTTCTTAATAAGGATTTTAAATTTATTCTCATATCATTCTGTAAATTGAATTTAGGGTGAGCCTAATGAAAAGACCTTAAGGAGAACAAGTTTTGGATGAACTTGTGTGAAATCTAAGTATTGTATTAGTTTAAGTTAAGAAACTTTGTGTTAATAGTGAGTGCACTAAAACCATCTCTATTGTGATCTAAAAATTGATTGAAGAAAATCCCTTAGAATTTAAAATGATTGGACATAAGTCAAGGGTTAAACTAGGATAAATTTGGTACTACTTTTCTCTCTTTAACTCCTTCTATTTTATTAATTTATTTCTAAGGCTACGCCAAATTTGGAAGCTACTCCACTTTCTTATCTGGAGAATATGCCAAATTTGTATTGGCTCGATCCAATGCTCATGTGTCATTTTTAGTTGTGTATTTAGTTTACTCCACTTTTTGAAGATCCTCCACTTGCTTGTTGTAGCTCGTTGCATTTTCTATCTCCTCACTCCACTTGACTATTTGCTTACTCCAATTTCTATGTACTTGCTCCACTTACCTGTTGTAGCTCTCTTCACTTTCTATCTACTCACTCCATTTTATTATTTGCTCACTCCACTTTCTATTTGCTTAAAACTTGGAGGTCATTTTCTTCTCCACTTTTCTATCCTCCACTTTTATGTATGCCAAAATCTTATATTATTTAATTTTTTACGTACCATACCTATTCACCCTCTCTAAATGTGATTATCAATTAGTATCAAAGCTGATCTTACTTGTTTTTTTTTTGTAATTAACAATCAAGAGAAAGGGTTCTTTGTTATTTTTGTAGAAAAATAATGTATCAACCACTTGATGCATGCTGTATATTTATTAAAGGTTTTGATATTACTAAACACCATTTTCTTACTATAATTAGCTTTAGATTTTGGAAAGTTATAGTGAAAGCCTTTCTTGAATCTCTTTATATAGATGTATGGGATGTAATAGAAAATGATTTTATGCCTAAACTAAGAAAAGATTAGGATGAAAATGATAAGAAGTCATTTGCCTTCAATATTAGAGCTATGCATATATTGTACAATTCTTTAAATTGTTATGATTATGTTAAAACCAAAAAAAAAATTACTCTAATGCTAGAGATATATGGAATATGTTTCAATCCTTATATGTTATTGGAAATGAGAATGTTAATAGTTTGTAAGAAATTGTGCAAGAAAAAAGAAATATGTTATTTAGCTCTTGAAGATCATCAACATCAAATCAAGAAAGAAGTTATTAGAAGCCTAATTGAGAAGAAACACTTCCATGAACTAAAAAATTAGAATATTCACAGTCTATAGTTCACAAGGAATTAGAAGTATATGATTCTAGATTTTCCACTAGTCATTTTCATAAAAAATTGCCATATGCATTTAATGAGTTGTATGATACAATGTCTTCCAATTCTAAATGCTCAAGTTGTTGTAAGGAAAATAATATGTATGTTGAAACCTGAACTAATTCAAGGCATGTTAAAGAAAATAAAAGTGTATCTTTTGGAAACTTAAGAAAGAACTTTGAAAAAATAATTTTCCAAACAAAAGGCAAAAATGTTCTAGTAGCTTTCAAAATGCTTACACATTTATTTTTCATAATTATTGCAATCATCAAGGACATATTTCTCACCTATGCCCGATTAAAAGAAATCCTTGTGTGAAGAAGAAATATGTTTAGGTTACTAAAGGGTTTAAAAGTCAAAATACTAACATTTTGGGTACCAGAATGTTTCTTCAGTACTTCAATTATACAGAATATTTCTTAAAAGAATGGACAAATTAATCTAAAGAAGGAAAAACCACCAAAGAAAGCTTCTCGAGTACAAAAAATGAGATTTGTAAAGTCTAAACCTTACAAGGAGAAGCAAAGGGTAAGAAAAAGGCATTCTCTACAAACAAAGGTCAAGATATCAAATTATGAAACCTCTTATATTACCATTTTTTATGTTCACTATGGTATATTATTTGTAACCTTAGGTATAAGCATTACATTGTTCATGAATATATTGGCATTAATACAAATTTGATTATGATTCATGCTCTTAGATTATTAATTTAAATAAATTACTTGTAATGCTTTGTATCAGTATCTCTTATACTTCATGCAATTATGCTTTAAAGAAAAATCAATATGCTTGTCTAAAAGATGTATAGGTACTTAAAGGTACTTATGTATTTAAAGAAAAAAAAGCTAATCTTGTAAGACCCAAGAAAGCTTAGGTACCAAAATTTAAATGATTTTTATATACAGGTATATGCTTAAGATTTGAATTCAAGAAAAGATCAACTCAAGGAACTCTCAAGGCATATGAGGAAAGTGTCACATTGAATGACAAAAGCCAAATGTGAAAGCAAGCTAGTGAAGTAATAAAAAGCAATAAAAATTAAACTAGCTTACAAATCAAGATTTCAAACTTCAAGCAAGCTAGTGGAGCAATGGGAAGTGTCATAATGGACAATGTCCCATAATTGCCCCAAGGTTTCAAACTTCAAGAAGATGACAAGTACTCTAAAGATAAAATCAATATATTATATCATATATGATTGATTCTTGTGGCATGTTAAATTTTTGAATTGCTTTAAAAAGTGATGATAAAGATTAAAATGTATGTGTTGATCTATCATGAGTTTTAGTTGACTAAGTCTTAGTTAACTAATTGATAAATATTTTGTAATTATGTATTTATTAAATTGTTTTTATTGATTTAATTACCTGAAATTATTTCATAAAATTTATTTGATATTTATATGCATGAAATTTGTTTACTTAATATTAAAATTGCATGATTTGCTTACTCTATTCTTTGTATATGAATATAGAGTTAACTACAAATTTTTATATACATTGGAGTTAACTCTAAAGTGAGAATTAGTTCATTACTCCCTAAATATTTGAATCATTTTGCTATTTTTGGTTGTTAATGTTAGGAAATTTTGGGAAAGTTAGTTGTTGAAAAATCTTTGCATGTGGCATTCAATGAAACTAACGTTTCTTTGAGAAAATTATGAATTTAAATGAGAATGAAATTAGTATAGGATCAAATGCTTCAAAAACAAAAAAAAAAAAAGGGGAAAAAAAAGTGCTAAAAAACTCAAAAGAAAGAAAAGAGGAAACTATAGAGAGTAGTTGGAGTGAACTAAAAGTTAAGGTGACCTCCCAACTTTAGAACCAGAAGCCAACTCTAACTTAAGCAAAAGGGAGAAAAGAATTTGAGGACACTCAAAAAAGCAGCTTAAGGATGGAGCCTCCTCCACTTCATAAAATAGAGTCTCTTCCACTTCTCAAAATGGAATTCCCTCCACTTCCTAGAATGGGCCCTCCTCCACTAAGCGCTTATCTATCACTAAAGTTAGAGCATCCTCTACTCAAGAAAAGGACAAAAATGTACCTACTCTACCTCCCTTTCATCTTAAGATCCTTCATCTTCTTCCTCCACCTCAAAAGTGCTACAGTTATGTTTTTTTGCTTTATCTTTTCTTTTGTGCTACTTGATACACTAACTTATCTTTATAATGTTAAAGAAAAGAAGAGACTAAAAACTCTTTGAAATTCTTTAAGCTTAGCTCTAAACTTTAATTATTGCTACATATATGTACACTTGGTATTTCTTGAAAATTTTTAAGTGTACATGCAGAAGAAGCTTTGATAAAGTATATGCAAGGACAAAATGGAACATTACATTAGACAAGGAAAGTATAAAATTCTTTTCTATCTTATCTTATTAAAGCTTTCATAAAAAATTTGTTTTGAATGAATTTTGAGTTGACACCCTGTTCAATAATCTAATATCTTGTGCTTCATTGATATATCTTTATGTCTAAAGATTGAAACATGCATTGATGAGAATATACTTTGATTTGATAATCCCTTTGAATGACACAAACATTCCTTTAATCAAAATCATACTTTATTTAAATGATTGTTTGCATAGTTTAAACATATTATAACTTGTGTGGACTTATGGTTTCAATCTAATGTGAATATTTTTTTTCTTCTACTACTGGTTGATATTTTTTGATTTGAATGCTTTATACCTATAATTATGTTAATTACTTTTGTGTTTTTATTTCCTTTTGTTGTTGACAAAAAAGGTTCACCTAAGTAAAATTTTAATGTGATTATACTTGGAGTTAACTCCACTTATGCTTAGTTTATGGTAATGTTATTGCTAAATATTTCTTATGTTATTCATATTTTTGCTTTTTTGCTTTACACTCTTAGGCCATCATCTACTTTATGGGAAGCTAATATTTAGAGAGAGCGATTGCAAATTTTATTGATGTTATCTTTATTTTTTCTTGTTGAAACTAATATAATTATAACTTACATAAAATGTTTGGATAGCTCTTGTTCTTTAAATATTTATTTTTTAAGAGGTTATCCACTCTTTGATGATAATAGATGAAAGAAATTTTTTATACACATTATCTAATGATTTTGCATGAGCTTCTTGAAGATGCAAAGACCATTAAAGAAGATTCTCTAAACAGCAGCTACTGCACCTTTTTGATGATGTCAAAAAGGGGAAGAGATACTTGTAGTACAAAATTATGTTGCTATCATGCTTATAACAAGTTCAAAAGAGCACTCTTAAGGTCTCATCAAGCACATATTCAAGAGGAGTTTTAAAGGGAGTACTTCAAACTTAAATATTGATGATTTTATATTGCTACTTTTTATACTCAATGCTTTTACAAAGTTTTGTACTTAATAATTTTGTCATTATCAAAGAAAAAGGAGATTGTTGACCCCACGATATAACCTTGAATTATTTTGATGATAATAAAACTCTTAAGTTAAAATTATAAAAGTATTAAGTTGAATATAGATAAATATTATTTATTGTCTTATTGCATTAAAAGTCATTTAACATATTTTTAGTAGGCAATAATAATTATTAAAAGAGAAATAAAATAAATCAAAATAGAACATTGTATTAATATATAATATTTTGATTGAGCTATTATATCTAAATTAATCGATTAAACATCATATTATTTACTTCATCTTATTGGGCTTTTTAATTTGATTGTGTTTATAATTTGTTTAAGCCATAATATTTGTAATTATTATTAAATTTCATTTTATCTTAGTAGACCTTGTTGATCTACACACTTTAATACAAAAGAAAAAAAATTATAAAATGCATTTGAATAAAAATATTAAATTCTAAAGGGAAGTAATAAAGTAATTATAATATTTTTTGTTACAAAAGTCAAATTGTGCAAATACATTAATTGCATTGAATGAGCCTTGAAAGTTAAATTTGGAATGTGCAAAGATGAGAAAGGCATTGTAATTGTTTGATATCTTTATATCATATATTATATGTATTAGGAGATTGCCTTTTATTCACTTGTAGCATATGAAATGGAACTAAAATATGTTTGTTCAAAAGTCAATCTCACATGGTTCAATGAGTGTGATATAGCTGTCATGCAATAAAAGGTTTTAAATATAATATCTTATTCTAATATATTGTCTTTCTTAAAAGTCAATATGATAACACTAACTTTGTACTTGTTGAGAGAAATAAAAGAAGCTTTTTGTCTAAAGCATTAAATGGGTGTTGAAAAGTCCTTCTTTTTACAAAACATATCAAAATATGGCTCATAATTAATTTTAATTTACACAAGTTGCACAATAAATCACACACATCTATCTTTGCATCTTGCATATCCAACAAAGAAGAAAAATTAAAAGAACCAAATATCAAACTCAAAGTCAACCAAAATGAGTTTGGATATATACAAATACTCGATGATATGGAGAAAATTGTTAACTCCAAGAAAATGGCATTAAAGAAAAGGTTAAGAAGAAGTAGATATGAAAATGAAAGCTCAATAGAAGAAAAGGAGCTATACGAGATAAAAGCAGAGAAAGTCTTAAATAAGGTTAGAAGGAAAAAGAAAAAGAATTATTATTGTATTTTACTTTATCTTATCTTCACCTACTTTATCTGTAGCATTTAATGAAGATAAGAAAAGTTCAAGAAAAAGAAATCTTCTCTCTGCACTTACATCTCAAAAACATGAAAGAGAAGAAGAGCTAAGTCTGAATAGCCATAAAGCAATGTCTTTATAAACTCTATAGCTATGCAAGTTCCTTGATGAAAAATTTCCTCGATGGCTACTTTAGAAATGGCTATTTCAAAAATGACTATTTTTTTAGGCCACTCTCTAACAAAAATATTTTAAAGCTTCTAATTAAAGTACAGAAAGAAAAGCCAAAAATCATATTATAATTTTTCTTTTTTCTCTTTATCTTATCTGAACTTAATGTCTGCTTTTATCTAACTTGAAAAACCTTTAAAGAAAGAGTGTGATTATTGTAATTCTTTTCCTCATAAGGGTTCCAAATTTATTCTAATATTATTCTATAAATTAAATTTAGGGTGAGTTTAATAAAAAAAAAAATTGAGGAAAATGAGTTTTGAGTGAGCTTGTATAAAGCCTAAGTGTTATATTAGTTTAAAGTGAGCTAAGAAATCTTGTATTGATAGTAAGCATCCCAAAACCATCTATATTATAATCTAAAATTTTATCAAAGAAAATCTCTTAAAATTTAAGGATACTAAATGTAAACTAAAGGTTAAACCAAAATAAATTTGGTGATACTTTTCTCTTTTTAGTTCTCTCTCTTTTTGCTTTGTTTATAAAGCTATTTTAAATTTGGAGGTTATTCCACTTTTTTATTTGGAGAATGCTCCAAATTCGTATTAACTCATTCCATTATTTGTGTGTCCTTTTCAGTTGCATATCTAATTTCTTCCATTTTTGGAAGATCCTTCACTTGCTTGTTGTAGCTCGTTGCATTTTTTGTGCACTTACTCCACTTGCTTCTTCCATTTTCTGTGTACTTACTCCACTTGCCTTTTGTAGCTCGTTCAACTTTCTGCCTACTCACTCCTCTTTCTATATACTTGAAATTTTGAGATTGCTTCTTCCTCCACTTTTCTATCCTCCACTTTTGTGTAAATATGTCATAGCTTTTTTAAAAAGCTTTTTATCTTCATTCTTCAAGAATAACTAATAATATACTCTTTATTCTCTAATTCTAACCTTTTTACAAAATTCATTTCTTTTTCTTTTTCTTTTAAAGTATACTCTCTACTTTCTATAAGAGTACAATATCATAAAAAAATAGAAGATGATTTTCTTGTAGATAATTTGGCTCTTGCAAAGAGTTTCACTATAAAAGAAATTATAGATAAATTATATTTAATTAAAAATTAAAAATTTTAATTTTAATGACTAATACATATTGTATCACTTCTAATATATATTTTCTTTGTATTAATGCAGATATATTTATTTTAGTACTATATATTTTTCTATTTTTTAATTATTATGTGTCTCTATTTTTCATTTTTAGTAAATTTTATTATTATATTAATTTAAGAAGTATTTAAAATCATATTTTTAGTAATTTAGTGCAATTATATATTAAGTATATTCCCCCTTATCAATTTTTCCGAGTTTCGTCCCTGGTCAAACCGGCTACACATATATAGTAGGGTGCCATGCATATAATCATAAAAGTTGATAAATATATTGATATAATTAGATAGAATTAGTAGGTAAGGGATGGTGATTGGTTTTCTGGGTTTCACAAGGGGTAAATCCTATTAATTTTCGAGATTCTCGGAAGAGATGATTTTCATTGGTTATTGAAATATTAGTTTTTGTCGATAGAATATGAAAGAATTTGACAAGTGCCTGTTGATAGTTTTTATTAGATATAATTAATAGGCATATGGTTGATTGGTTTTTGGAGTTTACGAGAGGGATCATTCTCATTTGTTTACTAAATTGTAAGTTTGGTTAATGATATAATTTGAAGGAATTTGATAAAAGCATGTTCATAGTCTTTGATAAAATTTTTTTAGGATTTAATAGAAATTAACAAATGCATGTTCATAAATTAGTAGGTAATGAGGCATGGCGCATCAGTTTTGGAGTTCTCCAAGGCCTTGTTTGGTTCAAAGGAGGGGAGGGATTTTAATGGAGAGGAGGGGAGGGGAGATATATTGTTTGGTTCAAGAGAGGAGGGAAAGGAAAATAATAATATATAGACCATTTTACCCCTTATATATTTTAAAAGTAATGATAATATAATTAATTATTCTTTTATTTTTAAAAATTTAATATTTTTACCACCAAATTAAGCAAATGTCAAAAATTATTTATAATTATAATTATTTAAAAAAATTTGTAAATAAATAAAAATAATTAAATAATTATTTCAACAAATATATAATTTAATATATTTTATTTCATGAAATTAGAATGTATCTGAGTTAGAAATATTGACATGTTTATTTTTTTCTCAATATAACAATATACCTGTATTAATTGGTAAATTAAAATTTTTCTTTAATCATACTTATAAAAATTTTATAAAATATAAAATTAATAATCAAGTAAGGACATTTTGGTCTTTATCCCAACTTTTCCTCCCAATCCCCCCAAATTGGAGAGAGAGGAGAGGAGGGGAGGGGAGAGAAAGTTTAATGAAACTTTCCCTCCCCTCCCCTCTAAAAACACTTGCCAAACAAGGGGAGGGGAGGAGAATCTCTTCCCCTCCCCTCCCCTCAAACCAAACAAGGGGCAAAGGAATCATTTCCATTAGGGATAACTTTTAGAAAAAAATTATATATAATTATTTATATATTTATTCTTAGATTTCTTAATTAAAATAATATATATAATTTTTTTTAATAATAATATAATAAATATATACTTTTTTGCGTATAATTGTATAGTTTTTATAACTCAATATGATATGATTGAGTTTTTTTAAAGAATTTTTTTATTTGTTATAATTTTATAAAAAAAAAATCAATAACTAAGATATAAAAATTGTATCTAAGTTTATTTCTAATTTTTATTGATAATTGAGATTCTCGAAAGAAGCTAATTTACATTGATTAGGAGGGTCTAATTTATGCATTAGACGCCTTGAAGCCTTCGAAATTTTTTAATGCGATTAGAGAACACACTATAGTCACAATGTTACGAACCCGTCTACGATCATGAATTAATACAAAAATTTAATTTTTAGTAATTTATGAATCCGAAAATAAAAGTTTCCACAATTAATAAAATCGGTTTCACTCACAAGACTCATGACAAAAATGATTACATCGAAAATGAAATGGAACCTTCTTTAAGCTTGAGCAAGACGATCGGCTGAATAGTAATGTCAAGGTGAAACCAATTATAGTTCAACACCATTATTCACTTAGGTTCAGTTGTTCATCTTGTCCTTCACAGCATCAGCAGCTTCTTGTGCCTTAGCCTTAATCTGTTGACCAGTCTACACACAATAATATCAAGCATTAGTCCACATGTGCATTCACTTCTAGGCACAAAATCTGGTTAATTAATTACTCTTAACAGTTCTTAACCATGATCCATATTCACACAAAATGATATATAGCAACCCATATATATATATATATATATATTCCAAGTCACGCTCTCTATATATATGATCTATTTGAAAGCCATAATGTTTATAAGTTCAAATATAGAACCTCTTGCATGGATTCTTTGGCAGATTGTGCAGCATCGCTAGCCTTATCCATCACGTTGCTAGCCTTCTCCTGCAAAATATACAGAAAACCATATATAATTACATATTTATATTGCACCATATATAGGCAAGACTAATTTTTAAATTACAATTTGCAATTGTAACATTAGTCTTGCTGTAAATCTCATATATATATATATATATATATACATATATATTATTTGATTATTGAGCCTCCCATTATGAACTAATCCAAATTCTAACAAAATTCAAAAAAAATTAATTTAATTATATTAATTTTTTAAAATTTTGAAATTCAAAAAGAAGTCCGGTTATTATTTTTGTGGGAAAATTAAATAATAGAAAAATTGACCCTTTCAATCATACAAACGATTATATAAATTGTGTAATCTGTACTCTGAGCAAAGTGAGCAAACTAACTTCAAGGGAAATAGAAAACTTCTCATCAAAGAAGAACACAATGCATTTTATTATTCTCTTATCTTCCAAAATTTTGCATATCTATTATGAAAACAAAAATTGAAGTCCAAATTGTGACGTAAATCAACCGTGTGAGATAATTATTCGAAATATCAATCTACAGCAAGTAAGTATTTAGATTCATCTCAAATTTTCTTTCATATATATGTGTTTGTGTGTAATTACTGCAATTACAATTTAAAACTTTGAAGAATAACACACAAAGGTAAGCAAATTAACCTGAGCTTGGCCCTTGGCCTGTCCAGCATTGTAGCTCGTCTTGTTGGAGTCCATTTTTTGACAAAAATCTGTAATAATAGAAGGAATGAGGAAGATTAAGATTTGTTTATGAGCTTGAGAATATGAAGATTGAGTTTATATAGTTTTTTCAAAACATTGCAGTGCTCAACAAGTACGTTTGTCTCCATTTTGCTTCACATGATTTGAAGGCCACTTGTCATGCCACTCTGATAAATGCATCTTGTTGACCATTGGATCCTGTGGAGGAGAGTTATTCGTAGATCCTACGTTTTAGCCAAGACAAGTCTCTTATCAGTTATTTTAGATCTGATCGATGAATTGAGTCTCAGATTTTATCTTAAATAAAATTATTAAATTTAAATTTAAATTTGTTAAAAATCAATAAAACTCAGACATATGACTCATTCTATACAGTCAACTTTAGTTGTCATGCTATTTTTGAAATTGAACTTATCCACACCATAAGTTTATTATATAATCTGGATTTTTTTTTTTTTACTTTATATGCTATTTTGTTAAAAAAAAGATAGAGAGAATGATATATAAGAAGTGTCTAAATTTATTTTTTTTCTCTTTTAGGACACTCTTTTTTTTCTTTCTATTTCTCTCGAATAATATGATGTCTTACTCACAATAGGTCGAAAGAATTTGGACTCTGTATTATCGGATTGGTTTTTATAATAATTAATAAATGATAGATAATCCTATGGGAAATCAGTTATTGATGTAAACAATAAAAAAATCAAAAAAACATAAAAAGTATTGCCAATAAATCCTTATTAAGTTCAACGGCTATTACAAAGTAGTATTTAAAAAAAACAAAAACAAATTTGTTGCACGAGGCAAATCTGGCCCATTCTATCTAAACCCAAGGACCCGAAGAATCCTTCTATGATCACAAGGCAAATTTGGTATGCTGGTTCAACTCAATCCATGTAAAAATTGAGAGGTGAATCGGGCTAACTTGGTATGTCAAATTTATGTTAACAATGTTTTAACATTTTATTATTTTTCTCACATGTGTATATATATATATATATATATATAATATTTTATAATTAAATTAATATAAACTATAATGTAAATTTTAATAATACGAAAATTAGTTAAGATTTTTGCATTTGATAATTTTTAAGAGCCATAGTATCTTATAATTAATATCTTATAACAGTTGATAAAGCTAAAAAAATAAAGATGTAAATTTCATAGTTTTTCAGATGTATAAATTTCCTGTTTTTTATTTCTAGACAGTTAAAATTCTTGTATACTGAACAGTGAAGGTGCTTTGAATGTTAAAATATCCTAAATACGGGAGCAACGATGCAATATACCATGCGCATTACTCCAGCCAAATGTAAATCATTCCCGTCAAAATTTAAAAAAGAAAAAAATCACTAAGAATTACATAACCAAGGCCTGGCAGCTCAATAATTTGGATCCTTAAAGTGCGAGGCTTATAAACTATTTTGAAAAAAAAAAGAGTATGATAGAAAAAGTAAAAATATGTACATCACTCATTCTCTATTTTTACCTAATCTCTCTTTTTTTTTTAATCTCTCTTAGTTCAAACATACTTTACAAGCTTCACATTTCAAAAGATTAAAACTTACAGCTCAATCTTATTAGACAGATATCTCGTTGAATTAATATCTAACTTAACCATTAATATCTAGTGTTGAACCATTAAAGCGTCTCCTCAAAACATTTCACCCCTTAAACTATACCTTACATAGTCAATCATTCACTTGGAAGAGACTTATCTTTTCTGGTGAATGAAATTAGATTTATTTGCCCTTTTTTGTATAAAAGATAAACTCGATTATCCTTGAGATTGTGATTTTGTTTTTCTCGTCCATAAATTGAAGAAAACAGTCCAAACTGAAAAAATCATTTCCTGGAGAAAAAGAATGTAGTCCGAGTACAATTGCCAGGTTCACTTTGATGTGGGGAAATTGACTAAGTAATAGAAAAGCCGTTCATCTTTAGAGCACATGCAAAACAATTAAAAGTCGGACAACATTTTAGTGTTTGCAAATTCTCCAAATGCTTTTCACATATATCATATGATTGGATTTTTCCCCCAAAAAAAATTCACGTATAATATTTTTATTAAAAAACTTAATAATAATCACTTAAAAACTTCTCCTAGGCCTAATCCAGGAATTTCTCTTCTGAAGCGAAACAGAAAAACCAGCACTCTTATCAGCAACGCAATCATCACATTTAAGTGAAATTAGATCACCTGACATATTTTAGGTAAAGTGAGGAAAGAGAAGGAGAAAAAAAAGTGGAACCTACAAGGGATGTATACTTCAGATTATCAAAGTTCTGTTTAAGTCGGCTTTAGAAGGATTTTTCTTTTCCCTCTCCTTACTCCAGGTAAAGTATACTTCAAATGATCATAATTCCGTTTAAGTTGGCTTTAGAAGAAGGAGACTTATATCCTATTATGCATCTGTATAAATAACCAAAACAATAGAGGTAGAATAAACAGCTTATTTGTATAATACTAACAGCATGGTCCAACCCCATCTAGGGGGCAGAAGCCCAGCATCTGTTACACTCTTGAAACAAAAACAAACTTAAGTAATTATTAAAGGCTAAAGCAACATATACAGCATGTTGCCCTACTTTCAACCATAACCCCAAATTTATTCAGTATCAGTAAACATAAACACAGAAAAGGATTAAATGCAGAACTATGTCTCTTCCACTTCCTCCTCCTTCTCGTCCTCACTCCAGCAGCATTTCAGAATAGACCTTGAAGATGCGCAGCCATCAGCTTGAACAAAGCCACAGAACAAAACAGCACCACCCGCTCCGAGCACTTCGTTGCTCCTCTCTCCACAGTTGTATCCTTTAAAGGCAAGGGGAAATTTACCATGTGCATGTGCAATGACACACAGAGTATTTTTAATATTTCCTCAATATTAAATTTTTAAATCTTATTATTTAAAGAATTTTTAGAAGTTTATATGCTCAAATTCAAATAGCATATTCACTTTCTTAATTAGTTTTACAAAATTTTAATTTTTATATTAAAAATCATTGTATAAATTATTCTCTCTTCCCCTAAAAGATAATTTAATTGCAGGGCTCTTCACTCTATTATAAAAATATACATAGAAATTTCTAAAATTAATAAAAGACCAAAATATCCTCAAGGGATAAGATTGATTTCTCGTATAAAAATTTTAACTTATTAGAAAATGTATTTCTTAAACTTTTATTCCAATGTCATTTATTTTTTGTTAAAAATTATAAACCTAATTCATTTTAAAACCTTATTAGATTTATAACATTTCTTATGTTTATTAATATATATTTAATGCACAAATTTTTTAAAATTAGATATTATTAATTATTATCTTCTAATTTGTTAAATTTCTTAAAAATCATTTTGTGAATACACTTCTTTTTCAATGATTATTTAATTTTTTATCAAATTATTTTAAAGTTTTTAAATTTTAAAAAATTAATTATTTTATATTGATCAAATATATATTTAACACATATTATATTATATAAATAGTAGAAATAAAGATATTTTAGTTAAAGGTGTTAGTCAATCAAATAACTATAGTTGATGAAACCGTCATTAGGATAATGTCCTAATCACGGTTAGTTTAATCGTTGTTAAAATGTGTCTTAAGAGCAATTTTGTAAATTATCATCAACACACTATAACGAAACCCCCATGTTTTTGTAGTGTTAAAATAAGTCATTGTATTTTTAATTGTAATAGAGGAAAGGATTGTATAACTTAATCATATTTCAAAAGAGTGATATTGCAAAATTTTCATAGTGATATTGCAAAATTTATGAATAATGTAATAAAAAATAGAATAAATTAACAATTTAGTTCTTAGAAGATCACTCTCTGCTTAATTTAGTTCTCTAAAAGCAAAACCTTTCAATTTATTCTATGAAAAATCTTTTCTCTTTTTAATTTGATCCTCTAAAGATTAAATCTCCCAATTTAGTCTCCTAACATTTATCTCCTATAGAAAATGAGCCTTTCAAGAAGCATTTGTAACTCTCTTTCAAAGAGTATTCTAGTTGTGGAAAATGCTTGAGAGATTAAATTGAAAGACTTTATTTATAAATGACCAAATTGAGAGAAGTGGTCATTCAATGATTAAATTGAATAGCTTTAATTTTAGCCATAGTTTGTTGTAACTATGGTTGGATCGCGAGGTTTAATTATAGCTCTACCAAAGGTTAAAATAAATCATGACTAAACTTTTCATGACAAACAATTCACCAATAAATTTTAGAATTGTCGCTAATATTTTTTTTAATTTTTTGGGGATAGTGAATGACTTGTTATGATGAGTTTTTAGAGTTTAATATGTGTGACATGTTGTCTTAGGATGAATTGTAGAGCAATAAGTATATACCTAGAAAACATATTAGAAAATTTTTGTCAATAAGTGAAAAGGCATTTCCTTCCATTACTAAAAGAATTATTATAATGGAATGGAATGAAACTAGTAGGTCTTATCAATTTCAAGTATAGAACTGTATGTCATAAAACAATTTTGTGCTTGATATACTCTAATGACTTTTAAGTTTGAAGACTACAATCATTTAGAGTTTTAAGGATCAAGTTTCATATTAGATTTCTCACTCTCTCTCTCTCTCTCTCCACACACACACAAACACATATATAGTTAAAATGGATTTTTGTCCTTTTTTTTTTTGGGTAATACATCAAATGCAGTAAAAGAGCTTACATAGGGGAAACAATATCTAGAAATAGTAGATAAGGGAAGGTTTCAACATTCAAACGGTGTTACCTTATTGGTAATGTACTTCCATTTCTTATGCCACCATTCCTTGAGACCAATTGCCATTAGTTCTTGTGAAAAGGCTCTGAAACTAGTAATAATCTACAAAATATCTTTCAAAACTATCTGTTGATCTTGATTTGTTGCTCCTTAGGGATTCATGAGAAAAAGTTTTTTTTTTCATTCAAGAAGATGAATTTAAGGCTGTACTTATGGGCTTCGTTCCCCTCTTCAAAGTTGGTAACCCAAAGTAAGGCTTTTCAAATGACCCAATAAGAGGCCATTTTCCTGTCCCTTCATGCAAAGTCTTCCCATGTGAAAGTTTTGATGAGATTGTCCTACAAGTATATTCGAGCTATGGTCTTTTTGATCTTTTGTTCTTGTTTACTCCCTTTAGTGAATTTCCAACTGATGGTGAAGCCTTCATCAATTAATTCTTCCAATCCTCGTTGCTGAACTTCAATGGAAATATCTTTATTGGTTTCTTCCTTTTTTCTCTTTTTTGGCTCACTTCATGCCATGGTAGCACCATGAGAATCACTTAAGTTTTAAGGATGATCCTGATTGGATTTGGTTTGATGTTTTCATGGATTGCCTTGTTTTTGGCTTCCCAAATAGAATGAAGGGTAATTATTAAGCTCTTAGTGAGAAAACACCAATGCTCTAATAGACTAAGTTATAATCAGCAAAAAATTAGTTACAATTAGTTAGTATAATTAGTTTAGCCTTTTATTTATATACATGTATAGAACTCATTCACAATAAATTAGAGAATCTTCACTCTCTCTACTTTTTCATTCCCATGTCATCGTATCAAAGCATAAGTTGCTTTACTTGTGATTCATGGCATCATCTGAGAATGAAAGTCAAACCACTATGTCTGCAACTTCTCAAAGCACCAATCCTTCCCTAGACCAATCGAGTTTGTTCTACATACATCCCAATGAGAACCTAGCACTAATGCTAGTCTCGCCAGTATTGGAGGGCTTGAATTACCATTCTTGGGCTCATGCAATGCATATGGCACTTATTTCCAAGAATAAATTAAAATTTGTCTACGCTATGATCAAGATGCCCTCTCCGATGAATCCTTTTATCCCAACATGGGAACGATGTAACACCCTTGTCCAAGTGTGGATAATGAAAATGCTTTCTACCACTATAGCGCATAGCATTATGTGGATAGATAATGTACAAGATATTTAAGATAACCTTCATGATCGTTTTTCTCAAGGTGATATGTTTAGAGTAGTCGAGCTACAAGAGGAAATTCATTCCGTTAAAGAAGGAGAGCTCTCATTCAATGAGTATTTCACAAGACTTAAAATTCTATAAGATGAATATGTGAATCTTTGGCCCATCAAGAATTACATTTGTGATCCAGCACATTCATTGATGCTAGGAAAGATGGTAAGACATAGCAGAATCAAGACTACATGATTCATTTCTTGTGTGGTCTTATTGAGCAATATGGCATGGTCAAATCATAGATTATGCTCTTAGAACATCTACCATCTATTAACAAGGTCTTTTCTCTAGTGATTCAGCAAGAATGGGGAATGACTTCGCCAGCTGAATCAAAGGTCCTCATCAACAAGACTTTGACAAAACCAGTCTCAGGAAATACAAGAATATAGAATAATGGGACTGCATTGAAGATCTATACCTTTTATGGAAAGACACGACACATTATAAAAACATGTAATAAAAAACATAGATATCTTTCAGGGTTTAAGAGTGGAAACACACCTGCCTCCTCAGCTAACAGTGTAACTACTCAAGAAGTTACATTGGAGACTCCAAGTAGCTTAACACAACCTACTTTACCTAATCCTTTGTCATTTCTCACCTCACAACAATATCAAAAATTGTTGTCTTTAGTACAAACTCCTAAAACAAAGCTAATCCTTCTATAAGTCAGTTTTCCACTTTCACATGTAATACTACCTAAGGTATGATTAGTGCACTCTTACTGTTAATCCAAGTTCTTTTTGGATTCTAGACACTGGCACTACTGATCATGTGTGCTTCTCTTTGTCTTGGTTTTCATCTTACAAACCCATTAGCTATCTTTGTAAAACTTCCAAAAAGTAATCACATAATAGCTAAATACTCAAGCACAATACACTTATTTGATTATTGGTTTTACAAAATGTTTTGTACATACCAAACTTTAGCTTCAATTTGATCTCTATAACCAAGCTTACTTCTTCTACCATCTATTGCTTAATCTTTCACCCCCTCTTTTTATCTCATACAAAGGATATCTCCTTGGAAGATGATTGGTATAGTTAAAGTTCAAAATAGCTTATATGTTCTCAAACCTGCAAAATCAACCACAGCATTAACCACGTCAACTCAATCACTCTAATAATTTTCATCCAAGAAATCTGGCACCTCAAACTTGGACATCCCTCCCATTTCTATTTATAAACATTGCATCAATATTTTTTTTTCATTCCTTGTAAAAATACACATTTACCTTGTGATACATGTCACTATGCAAAGCAAGGATGACTATCTTTTCCTGTAAGCACCACTATAAGCAATAAAACCTTCTTTTTGACACATGCTAATATCTAAGGTCCATATGCCATTGTCTTTGTCTCTAGACATAAATATTTTTAACTTTGGTTGATGATTTTTCAAGATATGCCTAGACTTTTCCTATGAAAACCAAATCTGAAACACGCCACATTATATAAACTTGTGTTTCTTTAGTAATTACTTAATATAACACTAAAATTCATATCTTTCAAACTGATAATGGTAGTGAATTTTCTATGTCCCATTTCTTTGCTTCCCATGGCATTGTTCACCAAACCTCATGTGTGGAAACCTTACAGCATAATGACATAGTTGAAAGAAAACACCAGCATTTGCTCACCATAGCTCAAGCTTTCCTTTTTTAATCCAATACACCATATGCTTACTAGGCTTGCTTGATCTTATATGCTACTTACTTGATTAATCAATTCCCTTCTTTAATAATCAAGCACAAAACTCCTTTTGGACTTCTTTATCACAAACATCCTACTTTTACTCACTTGAAAGTATTTTGTTCTCTTTTCTATGTTTCTACTTCCTTTCATAACCAATCAAAATTAGCTCCTTGGGCCTTAAAATGTGTCTTTCATGAATACAAGTAGGGAACAAAAGGTTATGTTGTCCTAGACCTCAAAACAAAGAAAATTTCAATATTTCACAATGTCATTTTCTATGAAACAATCATCTCATTCAAAAATTCTTCCATTGATTCTTCTTTGACAACATCAGTACAACCCTTCTCTTTGCCTTAAGATACAAACATCCTATATTTTCTAGATTCTTCAACTTTTTTACTCACACCTTCTTTCCTTGTACCATCATTGTCTTCACCATTGCCTTCTCAAACTGATTCTAATTCTTTACTAGCTACTTCCGTTTCTAATTATGCCTATGCCTCTCCCGCTACACCCCTTCCTCCTCTTTGAAGATAAACTATACCATATAAGCAACCTAGTTATTTGCAAGACTATCACTTAGCTCTCTAATCTTTAGCTCAATCATCTCCCAAAGGTAATCCTTATCCACTTTCTTCTGTTCTTTCTTATTATAATCTTTCTCCTGCACATCAAAATTTTACGCTGTCTACTCACCCTGAACCTAGAACATATTAACAAGCTATAAAACATACTGAGTGGCAGCAAGCCATGGCTGTAGACATCCACACCCTTGAGCAGAACAACACATGAATCCTTACACAATTACCACCCAAAAAATAGCCAATAAGTTGCAAGTGGGTGTATAAGGACAAGTACAAGGTTGATGGTTCCATAGAACGCTACAATGCCAAACTTGTCACCAAAGGATACACACAAACCAAGGGTTTAGACTACTTTGATACCTTTTCTCAATTGCCAAGATGACTATCGTGAGAATTCTTCTCTCTATTACTACTGCTAAAGGCTAGTTTCTCAAGCAACTAGATGTCAACAATGTTTTTTTACATGGTGACCTTCATGAAGACGTTTATATGACCCTTCCTCAAAGTTTCCAATCTTTAAATCCTCACCTTATTTGCAAATTGTAGAGATCCTTATATGGGTTAAAGCAGGTTAGCAAACATGGTTTACTGAACTCTCATCTGCACCTATCTCCCATGGTCATTCTCAGTCTTAAGTTGATTATTCTCTTTTTATTCACCATACTGCTCACTCTATGACTGCTCTATTAGTTTATGTAGCTAATGTGATCCTTACAGATGATGATTTGAATGAAATTAATTGTATTAAGCTTCTCCTATATAAGGCATTCCAAACCAAAGGCCTTGGGGACTTATAATTCTTCCCCAGTCTTGAAGTTGCCCAATCTTCCAAGTGTATTATGCTTAATCAAAGAAAATTTGCTCTAAAGTAACTCAAAGACACTAGTTTCCTAGTTTCTAAGCCTACCAAATCTCCCATGGATCAACATATGAAGGTTATCGAAGGCTCCTTTAGCTTATTGAAGGCTCACAGATAGGTTACTCTATCTTACCACCACAAGACCTAATATAAGCTTTATTGTCCATCATTTAAGTCAATTTATGGCTTCTCCACGTGATGCACATCTTTGAGCTGCTAACCAGATCCTCAGATACATCAAGTGTGCTCCAACCAATGGACTCTTTTTTTCCCCTCTCAGTCTGACTTGTAGCTTAAGGCATTCAGTGATTCAAATTGAGCCAACTATGTTGATTCTTGAAGATCAATTATTGGTTTTGTGTCTTCCTTGATCAGGCTTTGATTTCTAAGAAATCAAACAAATAAACAACCATTTCTAGATCTTCCTCTGAGGCTGAGTATTGAGCCTTGGCAACCACCACATGCGAGGTTCAATTGTTGCTATACTTATTAGCAGATCTCTATGTCTCTCATCCCCAACCTGCATTGCTTTATTGTGACAATCAATTAGGCTTACAGATTGCAGCCAATCCTACCTTCCATGAACGAACAAAACATATTGAGATAGACTGCCATATCATGCGAGAAAAGCTCTAGGCTCATGTTATTCATCTCTTCCCTATTCGATACTTCGCCCAACTCTCAGATGTCTTCACTAAACCATTACCTTTAAATTTTTTTCATGATGTCATTTCCAAGGTAGGATTGCATGATATCTATGCTCCTACTTGCGAAAGGGTAAAAGACTAAGTTATAATTAGCAAAAGTTAGCTACAGTTAGTTAGTATAATTAGTTTAGCCTCCTATATAGATACATGTACAAAACTCGTTCATAATAGATTAGAGAATCTTCACTCTCTCTATTTTTTTCATTCCCATGTCATGCTCCTCCTTTGGGATTTTTATCTCATATTTTAAGTGATCTTCACTATAGTTTTTTAAATGGGGACAAATTCCAACCCTTGCCACGACCACTGTCAACAATCTTAAGAGGACAAACAATTTAAGAAAACAAGAAATTTAAAGGATTTACTATATTTCCTTTGTCAATAATTGACATAAATTAGTGAAGTTTATATTTATTTTGAACTACTTTAAATTGAATATTATGTATTTTCAAATGAGCATTTAGTAATGATATTGTTTATATTATTAGAGGTTTTGATGATTTGGTTATAATAATTTGTTACATGATTTGGTGTGCTCATGATTAAGGTAATAAAATAATGGATAAATTATTTTTTCCTCTTTTAAAAGATACTTAAATTATATAGTCCTTTCTTTTATTTTGAAAATGTACACTTATCATCCTAAAATACTATGACTAAAATATCCTCAAGAATAGTATTAATTTCTTTTATTAAAGATATAACTTGCAAAAAAAATTTTTTAAAAATTTATATTACTGTTATTTATTTTGAATTGAGAACAAAAAATTTAGCTTATTTTAAAACTTTATTAATTTTTATTAAATTAAATTATTGTCTATTTAATCAGTTAAATTTAAAAATTATTTTGTGAATATATGCTTTATTTTTAATAATTATTTTTTTTATCAAATGACTTTACAATTTGCTGATTATAAAATTAGCTATTTTATATTAGTCAAATATATATATTCAATATTTATTATATATATAACATAAGTGCTATATATAAAAATATATTGGTATCCCAGATGCATATTGAATTTAGGTTATCTGTAAGAATTTCAAATAGATGTGAGGCATTTTTTTTTCTTCCTTAAAAAAATTAGTGATTTTACTAGTAACAGAATTACGGTCCCAATTGTAATTGTTAATTATGTCTCGGAATATGAAAGTTTAATTTTTCGTAATTGGTGGATGAGGAAAAAAAATTATTCTCATTAATTAATTAAATTGGTCTCACTCACAAGACTTATGACAAAAATGATTACATTTGAAAAGAAATGGAACCATGTTTTTAACTATCCACAATAATCAAGATGAATGCTGGCTGGATAGTAATGTCAAAGTGAAACCAAGTCCAACATCATTATTCATTCAATAATTCAGTTATTCATCTTCTCCTTCACAGAATCAGCAGCTCCTTGTGCCTTAGCCTTAATCTGCTGACCAGTCTGCACACAATAAAATCAAACATTAATTTCCATGTGCATCCATTTTTAGGCACAAAATATAGTTAATTAATTACATTCCTTAACCATGTTATTCAAACAAAATTATAGCAATGCATATGTTGCAAATCAAACCCTATTAATCTATTTGAAAGCCATAGCATTTGTAAGTTCAAATTTAATTTAGAACCTCTTGGATGGATTCTTTGGCGGATTGTGCAGTATCGCTGGCCTTATCCATCATGTTGCTAGCCTTTTCCTACAAAATTCACACAAAACCATATATAATTATTATATATGTATTACACCACACTATATGCATGGGTTATCAATTGAACGCAATAACTTGTACAGGCAAAACTGATTTTTAAAGTACAATTTGCAATTGTAATATTACTGTTATGGTAAATTTCTTATTAACTTTCAAGAAGATAGTATACAAAGGTAAGCAAATTAACCTGAGCTTGGCCCTTGGCCTCTCCAGCATTGTAGCTCGCCTTGTTGGAGTCCATTTTTTGACAAAAAACTTCAATAAGAGAAAGAATGGGGAAGATTAAGATTTGTTTATGAGCTTGAGAATATGAAGATTGAGTTTATATAGTTTTTCAAAACAGTGCATTGCTCAACAAGTGTTTCTCTCCATTTTGCTTCACATGATTTGAAGGCCACTTGTCAGGCGAGTCTGATAAATGCATCTTGTTGACCATTGGATCCTGTGGAGGAGAGTTATTCCTAGATCCTACGTTTTAGCCAAGACAAGTCTCTTATCAGTTATTTTAGATCTGATCGGTGAATTGAGTTTCAGATTTTATCTTAAATAAAATTTATTAAATTTATTTTATGACTCATTTTATATGACTCAGACATATAAAATTAATAAAAATTAATAAAACTCAGACATATGACTCATTTTATATAGTCAACTTTAGTTGTCATGCTATTTTTGAAATTGAACTTATCCACACCATAAGTTTATTATATAATTTGGATTCTTTATTACTTTATATGCTATTTTGTTGAGAAGAGACAGAGCGAATGATATAAAAGAACAAAATTGTGTATAAATTTACTTTTTCTCTTTTCACATGTTCTTTTTTTTCTTTTTATTTCTCTCTAATAATATGGTTTTGGACTCTCTATTACAGGATTGATTTTTATAATAATTAATAAATGATTAGATAATCCTATTGGAAATCAGTTATTGATATAAACAATAAAAAAACCAAAAAACATAAAAAGTATTGCCAATAAATCCTTATCAAGTTCAACGGCTATTACAAAGTAGTATTTAAAACAAAAAACAAAAAACGAAAACGAAAACAAATTTGTTGCACAAGGCAAATCTGGCCCATTCTATCTAAACCCATGGATTGAGATTGAAGGACCCGAAGAATCCTTCTATGATCACAAGGCAAATTTGGTACGCTAGTTCAACTCAATCCATATAAAAATTGATAGGCGAATCGGGCTAACTCGGAATGTCAAATTTATTTTAACAATGTTTTAACATTTTATTAGTTATCTCACATGTATATATATATTATTTTATAATTAAATTAACATATACTATAATGTAAAATTTAATAATATGAAAATTAGTTAAAATTTTTGCATATGATACTTTTTAAAAGCCAAAGTATCTTATAATTAATATCTTATAGATAAAGCTAAAAAAATAAAAATGTAAATCTCATAGTTTTTCAGATGTATAAATTTCTTGTTTATTATTTCTAGACAGTTAAAATTCTTGTATACTGAACAGTGAAGGTACTTTGAATGTTAAAATATCCTAAATACGTGAGCAACGATACAATATACCATGCGCGTTACTCCGGCCAAATGTAAATCGTTCCCGTCAAAATTTAAAATAGAAAAAAATACTAAGAATTACATAACCAAGGCCTGGCAGCTCAATAATTTGGATCCTTAAAGTGCGAGGCTTATAAACTATTTTGAAAAAAAAAAAGAGTATGATAGAAAAAGTAAAAATATGTACATCACTCATTCTCTATTTGTAAAAATATGTACATCACTCATTCTCTATTTTTACCTAATCTCTCTTTTTTTATTTAATCTCTCTTAGTTCAAACATACTATACAAGCTTCACATTTCAAAAGATTAAAACTTACAACTCAATCTTATTAGACAGATATCTCGTTGAATTAATATCTAACTTAACCATTAATATCTAGTGTTGAACCATTAAAGCGTCTCCTCAAAACATTTCACCCCTTAAACTATACCTTACATAGTCAATCATTCACTTGGAAGAGACTTATCTTTTCTGGGAAATGAAATTAGATTTATTTACCCTTTTTGTATAAAAGATTATCCTTGAGATTGTGATTTCGTTTTTCTCATCCATAAATTGAAGAAAACAGTCCAAACTGAAAAAATCATTTCCTGGAGAAAAAGAATGTAGTCCAAATACAATTGCCAGGTTCACTTTGATGTGGTGATATTGGCTAAGTAATAGAAAAGCCGTTCACCTTCAGAGCACATGCAAAACGATTAAAAGTCGGACAACATTTTAGTGTTTGCAAATTCTCCAAATGTTTTTCACATATCAATATCATATGATTGGATTTTTCCCCCAAAAAAAATTCACATATAATATTTTTATTAAAATACTTAATAATAATCACTTTAAAACTTCTCCTAGGCCTAATCCAGGAATTTCTCTTCTGAAGCGAAACAGAAAAACCAGCACTCTTATCGGCAACGCAATCATCACATTTAAGTAAAATTAGATCACCTGACATATTTTAGGTAAAGTGAGGAAAGAGAAGGAGAAAAAAAAGTGGAACCTACAAGGATGTATACTTCAGATTATCAAAGTTCTATTTAAGTCGGCTTTAAAAGGATTTTTCTTTTCCCTCTCCTTACTCCAGGTAAAGTATACTTCAAATGATCTTAATTCCGTTTAAGTTGGCTTTAGAAGAAGGAGACTTATATCCTATTATGCATCTGTATAAGTAACCAAAACAATAGAGGTGGAATAAACAGCTTATTTATATAATACTAACAGCATGGTCCAACCCCATCTAGGGGGCAGAAGCCCAGCATCTGTTACACTCTTGAAACAAAAACAAACTTAAGTAATTATTAAAGGCTAAAGCAACATATACAGCATGTTGCCCTACTTTCAACCATAACCCCAAATTTATTCAGTATCAGTAAACATAAACACAGAAAAGGATTAAATGCAGAACTACGTCTCTTCCACTTCCTCCTCCTTCTCGTCCTCACTCCAGCAGCATTTCAGAATAGACCTTGGAGATGCGCAGCCATCAGCTTTAACAAAGCCACAGAACAAAACAGCACCACCCGCTCCGAGCACTTCGTTGCTCCTCTCTCCACAGTTGTATCCTTTAACGGCAAGGGGAAATTTGTTAACAAGTGCCTCATCATGCACATCAGCGTGCAAAGCAACAGAAAACTCAGCTGGCTGGAAGCATGCCAGGACTCTTTCAACTAGCCCGGTCAGAGTTTTGTCTTCAAAATCATAACCCACTGCTTCAAAACTTGCATAACTGAACCCATCTTCTGGAGTGACATGGATGGTGGAAATTGCATTATCTTCTATTGCATTCATCGAATACCCACATGGATCAAATTCATAATCACATATGTCAGACTGAGGAAGAATCTTGCGGATTCCAGATTCTTCAGTCATTGAAGCAGCTGAACTTGTATTTGCTTTGAAAAACACAGAAGCCCGTTTCTTATCTAGACCAGTCATGCACATCTCCAGGGTGTAGGCCGCTTCTGATCCACCATGCAGCTGCGCACTAGCAGAGTAAACATGCCATAACTGTGACTTGTCAGGGTCACCCATCACATATGCTTTGCTGCCAGAACCAAGGTTGCCAAAATAGCTATCAAGAACGGCAACTTCCTCAGAAAAACTTCGATGAGGGAATGGCTGTGCCCCAGGAAAGGTAAAGCTTCCACGAGTGTACCTCACAGATTTCACAGGAAGTGAAAGAGCATCAGCCAGCTTAAGAATGGTTGGGATGGACAGAAGCAATTTAGTAGTACCGCAAGTTTTGATAATAACCTTATAAGGATAGACAAATAGGCTAGATTCTGAAAGAACGTAAGAATCAACAAAATCATTGGACAGTGAATCAACAACGGTGCACTCTGCTGGTTTCAGAATATCATCCAATTGATCTTTCGACAATGATCGGAGGCCCAAACCTCCTGGATCAGCAAACACACCAGGCTCAAAGAATGATATCTCAAGCCTCTTTTCATAGCCTTCAAAACCAATAGCAGAGCTCGTCAAGGCCATCTTGACTTTAAGGAACAAAATGTCGTTGCACAGACAGAGCACAAGAGGACAAGAAAAGCAAGGAGGAGAATGACAAGGAGACAGAGAACGTGGAGAGTATACTACTATCACAGTATGCAAAAGCTAGGGGTTATGTCACAAACAAACAAGGAAATCTCAGGATGGCTTCCGATTGCACTGCACAAGAAATAACATGAAGTTAAATCAAAGGAAATCATTCTCGTAATAATTCTCTCCAATTATCAAAAGAGATGAATTGAGGACTTACGTTGGAGTAAGCAGCAGATCTGAACTTCTTGATTCCACCGTGTGGTCGAAGGTCTTCAATGGTGTAACCGAGAGGAGCTTCGTAGAATACGGATTTACTACTGCTAGACTTCTTTTTCCCACCTTTAGACTCCATCAGTTCATTCACAACTTCCTTCAAAAACAATAAACCACAAAGTTAATGACAGGTATAGTTCACGGAGTTCTTTCAACTCAGCTTCCACAATTTGAATTCAAGACCACCATTTTCAGGGAGAAAAGAATGACAAATTCAAATTCACTTTGTTAGCAAATAGCAGAACAATATTGTCACCATACAAAAGCTTAAACAAGACAATAATGAGCTACGATGATCACATCCAACGAGAAAATAATGCAAAACTAACATTTCATGACCATGAAAATTTGTTAACCAGTTTCTTTACAATCCAATCAAGAAAGAAGGCAGGCACAAAGTTATCAGAAGAGAGATGCTACTCTAATCTCTACTTATCAAACGTAAGTAAATAAATAGTATGAAAAGCAGAATTTATGTAGCATGCTTGAGAACAGAAGAACTTCTATTTTTACAATATTGAAAAATCAATCATTTTGAGGCCTCTAAACTTCAATTTTTGCAAAACTCCCCCATTTTGTCGTGAAAACCCATCTTTTTACAATGACCTAGTTGACCTCCCCTGTTGGGTTTGCTTCAAACATTAAATTGATTGCAAGACAAATAGTTTTAAAAAATTGAATTAGAAATCAATTATATGAGGAAGATAAAAATTGAACCATAGATGATAAATAGATAGAAAAAAAAATTTATTAATTGCTGAGAACATAACTCTTGTAAATCATAAAATTCGTTTCGTTTCTAGATAAACGATTCAATAGCAATGGCCAGATAATTATAGACACAAATAATCAAAGTTCACTCCCATACATGTTGAGAATTAAACCCCAAACCCGCATCCCCACAACATAAAAGTAGGAGAAGAACATAAGACTAATGTCAATCAGATAAAAGTTCAAACATTAAAAAGAAACTAAAATACCAGCAATATGATAAATCATATATCATATATGTGAGGCATCAAAATTCCCTCAAATCATCATATTAAACGAAAACCCATTTCCTCAAAAACGAATTATACGGTAATATGTGAAGAAGACATGCGGGGTATGACGATATGCAATTGATCAGTTTATAATTGCACCATAACATACAAAATTGCATACTTACTGCTATAAATAATCCTAGTATTAATTAAACTTCTCTGGTATCTCTTTCCGTAATCAGACTCTTAGAATCCAAATGAGTCTTAACCTAAAACAAAAAAGAGAACAATCAACAACAAAATCGTTGCAAAAATTGAAAAAAAAAAAAAAACAAGAAGGCGAATAGCAATGCACTTACGGTGACTCAAAATTCGAGAGGCCGAGAACAAAGATTCAACCACGTCCACAACCCTAATCTCAAAGCCTTAAAGTAGACGAATTCAAGAGAGACAGACAACAACTTGTAAAGAAAACCAAAGATAACCGTTATTGCAATTGCAGTGTCAGGGTGAGGAGAGAGGCCTAGAGGAACGGTTAATATAGCGCTGCGAGTTACTGAAAGTACCAAAATGCCCTTCACAGCTTTTCTGATTCCCTCCTCGTTTTTCTGAACCACGCATTGTGATTCCCAAAGGCGAAAATTCCGGAATTAGGTCCGAAAAAGCAGTGGAATAAATTGAAAGATAACAACGTAAAGCCACGTGGCCCAATGAGAAATAAAACACTTTAAATCTCATGGAAATCCATTTTATTTTAAGATAGTAAGTACGTCGATAATTAAATAAATCTAGTTATAAGGATTAATTATTTTAGTTTAAATACACTTCTATTCAATTCCCAAGTTTATTTTGATGTTTCTACTTTTATCTAGGATTGAACAAATCATAGATTGAGTTAGGTATTAGCTTAATTTAGTATTTGATTTAATTTTGCATTACGTTTCAAATTTTAAATAGATGCTTAGGTTAGGTTGATCTCTCAGGTTAATTGAATCTTTTTTTAAAAAAAATGGTAAAATTATAAAATAATTCTTAAAAGATAATAGTTTTATAAAAATTTCTGTAAAATTTTATTTTTAAAAAATAAAATTTTTATATAAATTTTTATTAAATATTTTCAAAAAAATTAAGGACATCAAACTAAGTTAAGCAACACTCACTAACATAGTCGTCCTCATGTTGTAATTTTTTTTTTTACCCAACCTGATATGTGAGGTTGAGTTGGGCCTTGAACCCTTTTACTTTTACTTGTATTAGTTTTATTTTTTATTATATTAATGAGTGATTGTTAGATTTTTCTTGATTCTAAAATTGTTGAGTAAAATAACCAAAATTTGCCAAAAAATTATTGTTAGGGGCTACTATTTTTAGTGAATGTGAGAACTGGAAAAGGTCAAAAAGTTCCAGATTGAATTCGTGTAAATTAAGTTTGGTAATCGAAATTAATTTATGAATTTTGTTTTTTAAAAATAAAATTAAACTAATTAAAAAAAAAGAATTAAAGTGATTGTAATCAAAATCAAAATAACTAAATTCAATGGCGGTTTGAACTCCCAAAAAAAAATTTAAATTTGAATATCTCATCTCAAATAAACAGTATATCTTAGTGTTAAATACTTGGTACACAAAAAAATTGAAATGAAAATAAAAATAGAAAAAAATATAATTTTATAGAAGGAAAATAACTCCGATTTTTTTATTTTAAAAAATAATTAAACAATAAATATTATTAAATAATAATTACCAAAACATAATAAGTATTACACAAAATATTTTTATTCTATTTCATTTTTATTTGAATACAAAACATGTATGAGAAAAAACTATTTTCCACAAACGGACACATTTAAATGAATCAAAATAATAATGGATTTGGATGCAAATGCGATTACGTAATTGGATTCATAGAATGGGAATGAATATAGTGGTGAGCGGCGAGTGGGGTGTTGGATTTTTATCTTTTTCATGAGTGGTTTGTTGAATAAGAAAAACTTCGCTACACGGAGTTTGCTTTTTTAAAATGTCGAATATTTTTATCGTTGAGTCATTTTACAATTTGAGTGTTTAATTAATAATAAATTATTTTATACATGTCTTTAAAAATTTAATGATAAATTACTTGATTTCCAAGAAATCAACTTTCTATAAAAGATTCTAATTATGAATGAGACTGCCAATAATAAAACAAGAAAAGTGTGAGCTGGTTCCCTGTAGTCTTATCTTGTTGATCAATCACCACCCTTTCCACGTCTATCTTGCTTGCGTAGTGGAATCCCTTTCAATGTCTCTTTTTTGTTTATTTTGTTTAAAAAAAATATTTAAATACCCTTTATAAGAAAAAAAATTCAGATGTAGTTTGTATATTTTTTGTTTTTAGATTGCTTAGTAAAAATATGATAAATGAATAATTTTTTAATCTCAACACCACATGATTTCAATTAAGGCTACATACCGGCTAAGTTTTTGCAAGGCTCAATATAAGTTGAGTTTCAAAAATGAGATTCGCAGTTCGAGTCTACCGTGGTTTCAACTACTCATTTTGATACGTCTTTGTAAAATATATACAGTAAAAATGAAAAAGAAAAAAAATATAGGTCCAAAAGAAAAAATAAAAAAAAAAAATTATAACCTAAACCCTACTGGTTTGAAAGCAATTTGCTCTGTTTATTTTTTCTAAAAATACATATTTACAATTTCAATTTCGAGTTGTTTACTTTCAACTCCAAAAATATATATTTTTTATCTCGTCTTCTTTCATCTAGATGTGATAATCATACATAATAAGAGTATTGACCTCCTAATTATTTATAATATATAAATTGTGTTCAAAGTATTTTTGGCTAAAATTTCAAAATGATCCTCAAAAAATTTCTTTTTATTCTAGCCCACTTTTTTTATATATTATATACACACTAGGTGGGCCCAAGCCAAACTAATTGACGCAATTAGCCTAAAGGCCCAATCTTTTTTTTTGTTTGGCTTTTACATTTGCCCAATTTGGCTAGACAGCACAAACTAGTGTTTATCTCTAACTTCAAGGATATGATAGGTAGTTTTATGGGAGCCATGGCCCCCCTACCATTTAGGTAAAAGTATGTATACATATAAAAATTTTAATAAAAATTAAGTATGGCCTCTTAAAAGAAATAAAGTTTGCAAATTAGTCCCCAAAAATTACATATCCCCCAATGAATTTTTCTCCCTCCTCCTTTACATGATTTTGTTCTTTAAAAATTTTCGCTATATATTGCATATTTATTGATTTTTTTTTTTTTGCTACTATCTTTCTTGATTAACTTAATAACAAACCTTGATTAAGAACTTTAACTAAATTTGTTAGCACCAAAAATCATAAGCTACTTGGAATGGCTAAAAGCTATGACAACTAAGAAATTAGTTGAGACATACTAGCTATGAGAAAATAATCAATAAACACACTAGCCAAATGTCTCAGCCGAAGACTCACATTTCACATAACAAGATAACGAAATAAAATAAGAAGAATGTGGATCCATTAGGAACACAACTTCAAAGGATAATTAAATGCCATGATCTCCAACATTTGGCTACCACATATAGACTAACATATAGAAACAAAGACATGGCACTTGAAGAACATGAATAGCTGTTAGAGAAGCTATAAGTGGGAGCAAGGAGCACCAAGCAATACATACAGAAACATCCCAATAAACTTACATTACAACTCGCTTACTTGTTTTATTTACAACTTTTTTTATTATTTTGTTTATCGCTTTCAACCTAATTTTTAATTAAGTTATAATTGATTTCTTTCACAGCCCTTTCTATTATCAATTTAGAGTCTATATATATTGTTATAATTGAATTCAATAATCATTTTCAACTACAAAACTCTTTTGCTCTATCATTTATGCATATACTAGACTCCAATTATAGGCTTAGCTACATTTAAGATTTAGAGGGACTTTTCTTCTAAAAGAGTTGCGTCTCATTTCATCTATTGGCTTATAAGATGAGAACCAAAAGTTAGTTTTTCAATTCAATTTTATAGCTAAGTCATCTTGATTATTCAACCAATCCTTATTTGAAAAAAAAAAATACACTAGCAAAATCTAATTTTTTTAGTATATTAAGTCATAGGTTACTTAGAAAAAAGGTTTTTTTTTTTCCTTTTATATATTTTGATTTAAGAAAAAATATTTTATACTTTAAAGGAAAAAATTATGCATAATTTTTATAACTTTAAAATCACATTTTTTTAATAAAAATATAACAAATGAATATTTTATACAACTCAAAGCTTGATTAAGAATTTTGAAGAGAATAAGGTAGGATGGTTATTAATGGAATGGGATGGAGTGGTGTAGAGTGGGATAGGAGAAACAAGTCACTCCATTGATTAAAATTTTAATTAAAAAAAATTAGATAGTCCCACATTCTCCATTTATTAGATGTCATTAATGACATCGGGTATGTTTGAAAAGTAAAATTTTTAATATTATCCTTATGATATTAACCCTTCTTAAAAAAAAAAAAAACTAGTGGAGAGAGTACCAAAAAATGAATAATTATAAAGAACCCAAACTATCTCAAATTTTCATTTTGGAGGAATTCAAAAATTGATGGTGTGAAATTAATAGTTTAAGATGGTTTAAAAAAGCATCTTAACCCATCCCACCCAATTAAACTTTTAAACATCTAAACCAATAGTTAAATTGATCAAACTATCTCACCCTACTTCTAAAGTATCCTCTCAATTAAACCTTAACATTATGTAATTGAATCTTTTAAAATATTTATATACATATATTTTTAAAAAAATCTAATAACAAATATTTAAAAAAATCATCATCTAAATCTCATCTTAATTGGTATACAAGTCATCACACCAGACTAACTAGTTCAAGTGGTTGGCCACGTCTAAGAGAACTTGAGTAAAAAATTACAAGTGAACGTTTTGTCCTTTTTCAATAAGAATTTTGTATTAATTAGTAAAGTGAGTCAATGAAAAATAATTAATGATATATACATGTCAATTATCTTTATAATAACATCATTTTTAACATTTATACATGATATTCATTGACTTATTTTGCTAGAAATTAATACACTAATGTACTTTCAAAAAGTTAATAGACTAAAAATGTATAAAGTGTTTTACAATTATTATTATTACTAGTCATGCTTGTGAATAATGTGACTATTTAATACAATTTGTTAAAAAATTAGTGTAAAAACATTAAAAATATTTTTAATAAAAGCACTTTTGATTAATAACAAAGATAAAAAAAAAAAAGACAAATAAAATCTTTCGAAGGCAAGATACATATACTACATCTATTTACTATAAAATTTGAAAATTATAAAAGCCTGACTATTTTTTTTTTCCTATTTTTATTTTAATTAATGTTAAAAAAGACTAAAAAAAACATATTTAACAAAGTTTTGATGAAACTAAGCTAAATTAAAAACATAAACAACTGAAACTCATTTTCAATGTTTTCAACTGATGATATTTTTATAATTTTGTTATTTTAAAAAACTTGCATTCCTCTTCAAAGGAAAAGTCTATACCATATATAGTTAGATTTGGTGCTCTACAAGCAAGATAGTCTAAATCAAATCACATGGTGCTATCCAAAATGACTCTACTAAATGGTCAATGAGACAAAGAAAATTGGTTATATTAGATCGAATGCTTATCACTAGTTTAAAAGCAATAGCTTTTAACCTAGTAGTAATTAAGTGCTCAATCCAACAATTGATATCAAAACAAGCACATTTAGGCACACAAGGCATGACTAATCTTCATACAATCAAGATAGAATTGAGTAAGCTAAGGAACTAAAAACATGAATCAAAATGTCAGCCATACAACATCAAAATTCCAACATAAAACAAAAATTATGCAAGTGTTTGTTCAGAAAGTGAAATTTACGTAATCATCCAAACAATACATAAAAATTTAAAACATTGCAACCAATTGATGTAGGATCCTTTAAAGTAGTGGAGTTAGAAGGAAAGTTTTTAAGAGGAGGAATGACATTAACATTGATAAGAGGATGAAAGTGAGGACGAGTAGTAAGGAGGGAATGAATACTTCCAATCTCATGAGTAAACTTAGTATCAATATGTTCCTTCAATCCATCAACAATTTTGGTCTCCATATACCCTTTTAATTTATCAATAATTTCATTCTTGAATGAGCTAATGAAAGTGCATACTTCCTCATTCAAACTAGACTCAATTTACTTTATCTCTTTTTCTTCATCCTAATCACTAGAAGATATTTTGACGGATAAAGTAAGGCTAGTAGGCTTTTTGTAACTGAGTCAAGTTTTAAGATTGATTCCTCCTCCTATTTGGATTATTCAATATTTCTAGTTTCTTTCTTTGATCCTAAAGAGGAATTAAATTTATCTTCTTTATATAGCTTCACATAATTAGACTCAATTTTGTCCTTTTCTTTGTCCTTTATCATATGCAACCTAAAGGACTTCTTAATAAAAGATTAGCCATATGTGGATCCACTCCTTTTTCCTTTTAGAACTTTCCTTCTATCAGTCACTACAATTTTCTTTCTTCCTCTTCCAAATGCCTTTTTATTTGTCTCTTCAACAGTTTTGTATTATGACAATCATTTAATATTTAAAAAATTTACTTGGACCAAAATATTTTACTATGAGGTGTAATAGTGGGCCAAATTGTTCATATCTCTCTTATATTTGGTTGGACATATATTTTTTAAAGGAATAATATATGCAAAGTATCTTCTATATCATTAAATGGTTTTAAGCCCAAGTTTTCAAACAAGAAGCATTTTACAATGTGACTAATGCTTTCTTAAAAAGAAAAGCCTCTCTTATGTTATTTTTATTCTTCCAATATGCAAATATTCTTGTGAAAAGTACTACATCATATCACAAGTTGCAAAAGTGTAAAAAATCCCATCAGCAAAATAGGAGCCCTTTGTCACACCCTACAAGGCACCATTTCACTCTTTTTACACATGCTTCATTTTAATAAAATTGCAAGAAAGAGAGAGAGAGAGAGAGAGTTGTTGCAAAAAGGACAAAAAAAATTCTCATGCAAAAAAAAAAATTCTCATGTCTCTCATTTGTAGAATTTTATTATTCATTATGCAAAACCCATTATGTCAAAGTAAGCAAGAGGCAAACAAAAGATCCCGTCATAAAGCCTCTTTACCATACATCTCAAAGCATTACATTATATTAGAAAATTTACAAGAAAGAATGAGAGAGAAAGAGAGAGAAGATATAACATCCTGTAATTTAATTAATTGAAACGTAAAGGAAATGAAATTAATTATGAAATTATAGATAAAATAATTTAAATTAATGGTTAAACTAATTAATTTAGAAAATTTGGTAAATTGGCCTAAAAAAATTTATTAAAGATTATTTATCACTACTACTGAATTAATTGAGTTAAAAGTAATTTTTAACTTGAAGCTCTCTTTCTTGTTTAATTTATGGACCTAAATTTAGAACCTATAACTCATATTTGATAAAAACCACTCAACCTTGTTAAGAACTAGCCTAAAATGTAGCCTTTAGCCTAAGCCAACTCTCAAACTTCATTTCATTTTTCCTCCAGCCTTTGCATACATAAAACAAAATGCAGGGGAAGAAGAGCTCCACCATTATTGCACCTTTGTAAGCTTCTAATAGCAGAAAGAGAAAGATTAGACTTAGATGAGTGGAAGAAAAACTTCTTCACTCTTATTCCTCTTCATTTTAATCCAAACAACTTATGATTTTATTGCCATTTATGAAACCATAAGGTTTGGAGTTTACTGATTTTGGAGTGATTTGGAGCAAATAAAAGATGAAGGAGTTAAACCAAGGTATGGGCATAGTTTTTCTCTTTAATTGTGAGTGTTCTCCCTCATAAATCATTTCTTTTCATTAACTCTTATGGGGTGGTGTTGGTATGTGCAAAAATCAAAGGAGCCATTGGTGAAGCTTGGACATTTACTGCTTAAAGTTGAGGAAATATGGTTTAAAAGGTTTAATAAGGCAAGTTTTCAATTTTACATACTATAACTTGCTAAAAACATAGGGTTTATTACATGGTTTAAGTTTAATGTCGGTTCTTGATATGTTCTTAAGCTTGATGCATGCTTTGTTCTCTATGATTCTTTTATGTTAAGTATTATGATAGAATATTCTATATCATATGTTTGAAATTATACTTTGGTTACTAGAATTTTATATCTCACTCTAGTTGTAGGCCAACATTTTCCAAGTGAACGTTCAAACTCAAAGTAGGACAAGTAAGTGGAAAAGTGACCAATTAGACTAGGCATATTTTGCCTAAACTTTATTTTGATTTGTATTTTAATAGGTTGAATCAATTGTTGAGATTGTGATATGAAATGCCAAGTATATGGTTGCTTTGTACTTTGATCAAGTTTAGGATTTGCCATGCTCATGTAGATTAGGTGATATTTCACATAATGTTTCTTTAATTTATAAAATGAATGGTAAAAGGTTACTTTGATTATGTATCCTTATTTTTCTCTAATTTTAGAGGTGGTATTATAATATCATGAATTGTTATGTTATGAATCTCTAGTAAGTGAGTATTAATGAATTATATACACATCATTTCTAGAATTTAAGGTGGTGGTATTGTTTTAATGTTTTAGGCTAGTGTGTTTTATAGTTCTTGACTTATTAAGAGGATGGTTATGGCTTAGAAGTGTTAGTATAAAATGGTTAGTGGTTGATAAAAGTGGATTATAGACATTCATCAGGTCATACTTTGTTCTATAAGGTTTTGGTCTCAATGGTAATGTTCAAAGAGTGCTTGGATGTATTATGGAAAGTTGGTTAGGTTTGGGAAGGGTTGAAATGCCAAATGGTGCACTTAAGGTGCCATTTTTGGCATTCAAAGCCAAATCCAGGCAATTTTCAAAATGTATGCATTAAAGGGTTCAAATGGTTAAGTTTTGATGTAAGTATTGACATGATGGTAGAATTTATATAGATTTTCTAGCATGTTAAATTTAGTGATCCTTTGAGTACCACAAGATCGCTAAACAACTAGGCAGAGTTAGGACAAATCCTTAGGATTGCCTTTACTATTTTTGTTGTCCACACGGCCTGCCTATGCTAATGGACATGACCATGTGGAATTGTCTAATGGTGCAAGGGAAGTCTGGAAGAGAACATGGGCTACACATGTGGGGCTGTGCACGCCCATATGCTACTATTTCTACAAAAATCTAAGGATGGACATGGCCATACCATACAGATGCACATGGCCGTGTACAGCCTCTTAGTTATGTGTGTGTGTTTTTTTTCTTACACTTTCTTTAGGTCTCTTTCCCCTTCACCCTAGAATAGGTTATAGTTAGGATGTATAGGAGTTATTAGGTATCTTCTAAGTGTTCTTTGAGTCAAGTTAAAATGATTTATTTATTATTTAGATGATAGATCCTTAGAGGTGGTGAAGTATTTATTTGTCCATTATGAGCAACATTCCAATTTTGTCAAGGTTTTATTAAGTTCATATATTTTTTTCCCTTTAATTACTTATACTCTTGCTTAATAAATGACTTATTTCAATAATAGATCTTGTTATTATTTTCTTAGTGTAGTATAAGACATAATAGAAGATCTGTGGTCACTAATCACAAGAAAACCAATTCTATATGATTACCTTATGTTTCTCTCTCCAAAACCCTACTTTTGAACATAGACACACAAACACACACACAACATCAAAAAACTTTTCAAAGGTATTCTTTAAAGTCTTTCTTTCATTATAAACACCAAATGTGAGAAAACAAATAGAGAAGTTGAAAGAGAAATACTCCAAGTATTTATAATGGAAAAAATTGAATGTTGGGAGAAGAGGAAGTTGAAATAGAAGTCCAAGGCATTTAATAAAGAAGATTTCTACTTCTTAAAAGAGATTGGGTCATTTAATGAAGGTAGAGCTAAAGCAACAATTAATTAATGCCAATTATTGATATTTAAGAGCTTCTATGAAGCTTGAAAATGTAAAAAAGACTATAAACATTTATTGAGTCATTTATCACTTTTATTTATTCCTTTTTTAATATACATGGCTAGGCTTGTTTGCATTTATTCACTTAGTAAGTTTTGGCAAGCTATTATATTGCTCGAGTGAGCTTGAGCTTTACTTGTTAAATCTTTTTGATAAATACTAGTTGATTGAGTTGTTAGAAACTTGGTGAAAATCCTAGGTTAGTTATAAGGCTAAAATAGTTATGTAGTTGAGCCCATAAGATTGTCTATTTTGTAAAGGTATTAAAAGTTATGAAACCAAGTCTAAGTGAAGGGTTGCCTAATTTTGATTGATTTTGATTATCTTAGTGTTACATAATTCCCTTGCTTTATGCTTAATGAGAGAACATAAGACCATATTGGTCTAAATATCTATATATTTTGTTGTCCTAATTTTGCTATTCCTTGAACTTTTTACTTTTAACATAACTTGTCTTTGTAAAATAAGAACTTAATAAATTCTTGATTGCTTTATTGAGGTTTTCAGTTTACTTGATATATAAGTGAAGAATTGTTTTGGAAAACTTGTCTTTACCTGTAAAGGTTTTCTACAGAAAACTAGGAACTTGTGGTTGGTTACTTGAAAAGAAGAACAAATTTTTAAAATATCCAATTCAATCTCCCTATTACCCATCTTTTAAACTAATAGGTATGAAATTGTTCTTATGCATTCTAGAAAAATAGACAAGTGTGTTTGGGTTGTTCAAGTTGTTCTCATATAAGTCTAGAAACTTTAAACTAAGCCTTGCAACCAAAATCATTGGAATGTAAATAGGCCATAAAATTTATATATATATATATATATATAAGCAAAAGCAAAAGATTAGGAAAAGGTACTCCTTTTTTCCTTTCTCTCGCTATATTGAGTGTTTGCTACTATGAGGTTGACAGTTGGTTGTATTTCTTTATTAGAGGAAAGGAAATAAAGAGAAAGAACAACTATTTATTGAAATAAGACCCACTAAAAGCCACATCACTCAAATCAATTAATAATCAGTTTCAACTTTTTTCATAAAAGTAAGACAAAACATTGAGAATAAACTCTAGGTTAATTATATTTATTCTTAATAGGTCCTTCGTTTAATTTTCTTATTACTCTTTTAATTTTATTTTCACATTCAAGTTACTTTACCATTATTTTGGCATAATTAAATTTTGTTTAGTTAGAGGCTGACAAGGCAAGTGACCTGCCTTAATTCCCTAATAGAAACGTATGGCATAATTTTTATTGATGAGATAGCAAAAATTGCCATGTCAAACCTGACTTGCTTTGCCCGCTCACTTATACTAACACACTTTATTAGCTTCATACACTTCTTCATTTTTAAAATTTCCCTTTTTTAACAAAACAAAAATACACCTAGCCTAAAATCAAAAGTAACTAAAGAGACAGAGATAGTCTAAGTCTAATAACTAGCCTACGTTCTAAGAATACAAAACAAGACGATAAGTAAGTTGATGAATTAAATAGGGCCTTTGATTTTTATGCAAATGAGACAAGTTGAAAGTGTAAAAGCATCTAAGGCAAGTTAATTCAATCTAAGTGGAGTATAAATAAGCTCAAAAGCTTGGAGTTGATAGAGATGTGGTTGCCACTAAAAGTTAAAATGTAGGGTTTTAAACTTATGCAAAAATGAACAAGCATATGTCATAGAAAGAGACGAAACATAAAAGAGAACAATAATTTTATAGAGGGAAAGTTTGGGGAGAGAGAGTTTACACAAAATTGAAGGATTTATATGAATTGAAATAGGATAATACAAATCAACGCATTGAAGAAGGCCTTTGGTTTCCATGCTAATAAGACAAGATGAAAGCATTTTAGGTGAGTCAATTTAGTCCAAGTGGAGCAGAAAGAAGCTAAGAGAATTTGAGTTAATGAGTTGCCATTGAAAGTTAAAAATTTAAGGTTTTAAATGTTTGCATAAATGAATAAGCATATGTAATAGAAAAAGAGGAAAAGCAAAAGAGAAGAACGATTTTCTAAAAGAGGGGAGGTCAGAGGAAAGTTATAAAGGGAAGAGAAGAAAAGGAAAAAGGATAAGAGAGAAAAAGAAGAAAAAAGTAAAGTTGACTTTTTTTGTGTGTGCATAAAATTCTATTTAACATAGGGTTTGTACAATTTATCCCTAAGGATGGCAATAGGGTGGGACAAGGTGGGTTTTTCACCACCTATCCCTACCTCTGTTTGTCTTGTCCTACCCCATATCTTCCTTGTAACCTCGCGAGGCTTTTTTTTTCTTTGTCTCATATCTAAATCTATAAGTATTTCATTGCCCCATACCTATCTTATAAAATTTAATTCCACAAATCTTTAGTTGTTAAAATTCAAACTCAGGCTCCACTGAAAATGTAACACCCAGTTTTTTTTAAAAAGGTTAGAAACTAGGGATTTTCAAAGAAAATCTCAAAAATCATATGAATTGAAACTAAGTAAAATTAGAAAGATAAACTAGACCTTTAAAAATGAGGATATGAAGCTTAAGACACCCAGAAACTCGAGTTAGAAGAACTATGAAAAATTATGAAAATATACAGTGGCACTTTCGTAGTTTCAGATAAATTTTGGAAAACTCACATGAGGGATTTTTAAATGAAAAAATTGAGTTTTTTAGGATTCTCAGAGGTTCTAAAAACTATAAAAATCCCTAAAATAGTTTAAACCCCTCCAATGTATGATTTTATTAAAATGGTTGATAAAAAATTTGACCAAATGGTTTAGAATGGTTTCAAATCTAATTTGGGTGAAATTAAAAGTATTTTATAAGTTAGAGGACCTAAATTTTATAATAGAAAATGCGGTTCTTGAAAAAGAGTTAAAATGAGACCAAAAGAAGAAACCATAGTTTAAGGACTAAAATAAAAAATCTAAAAAGTTGTAAAAGTGGACTTTTAAGCTTCTTAAGCACTCCCCCTTTTCTGTCCAGCCTCATAACCAACTTCCACCTAGTTCAAATAGAACCTAAGGTAGCTCAAGAAGGTGTACAAGAAGGGGAAGTAAAGGGAAGAGAAAATCAAGCAAAAAGGCACACACAAAAAAATCCATGGTTTTTCATGCTCCTCCCTTCACCAATCTTGTTCTCCTCCTTTTCCTTTCTTTTTTTATGATTTTATTGACTAAATTGGGACTAGTTTAAGGCTGGTTCAGTTGGACGAAATCAAAATTTGAAGGAAAAGCTAAAAGCAAGTAAAAGAGCTCTTGAAAATATATTAAACCAAGGTAAGAACCATAGCCTTTCTTACTTCCTCTTGCTTGTTGTTCTTAGGATAAGTTTTGGTAAACCTTAGGCCTATTAAGAAAGGGAGTGATGTATGGTCTTAGCAAGGTAGAGATAAAGGTTTTAGAGTGTGGAAAGTAAGAATATACAACTAGAATTGAAAGAGAAGCCTTAGAATGTAAGTTGTGACTTAGGGATTTTGTTGCGCCTAGCTATTCTTAAACTTTCCAAGGACAATTTAGCTTATGTATAAGTTTGTAAGGGTTCATAAGACATCAAGGAAGCTCCACATGTAAGAACCGGGAAAAAGAAAAGAAAAGGGAAAAGAAAGAAAGTAGGAAGCTGAAAATTTTCGAAATCCAGAATTTCTGCCAAGTCCTCTCGCAATAGCAAGAAATGGTCTCGCTACAGCGAGAGTGCTTGTTTGCAATAGCGAAGGCGATTCTAGCTATAGCGAGTGTTGGCAACAGTCCATACAAAAATTAGGGAGCAGCTCGCTGTAGCATGCACCATAGCGAGAGTGAGGTCTGGAACTGATGCGAGTTCGCCATAGCGAAGGGAACTGACACGAGCTCGCCGTAGCGAAGGTTACACCTCGCCATAACGAAGCCAAATTACACGAGCTCGCTATAGCGAAGGTTAGTTTTTGCCATAGCGAGAGTCAGTCTGGAAGAGAGTAAATAGCGAGATTTAGACTTCATTAAACGCCTAAACTCATTTCTTCTCTCATATCTGCCCTAGACTTCGACCCAAGGAGAGAAAAAAGGCGTGGAGAGTGAGAGAGATCAAGAGAAGGAGGAAGAGCAAGGGAAAGGTAAGGAAACTTCCCCCATTTCTCTCTAGATTTCTGATCCCCTCCCTTTGCCCTCTTTTCCTACGGTTCTGTTTGTAAAAATGGATGGTTTTTGGGCATGGGTCAGAAGAGGGAAAGTGGAAAATACCTTTGAATCTTTGTGTTTTCTTTGAAAATGTTGTTTTCCACTACCATGGGAGCTTGAGAGAAAGAAAGGGTTGATGGCATTCTAGAGAGAGAGAGAGGACTCTAAAGGAGAGTTTGATCTGATGATTACATTCTAAGAGAGTAATTGCATGTTTTTGTGTGTCTAGGCTCAAGAGAAACACCTCCATCAAGGTGTGATTGTGAACCTAAGGAGGGAGAGGAGAAATTGAAAGGAAAAGCTAGTGTTGGCTTTGGCTCATAAGGTAGCTCTCTTTTCCCACTCTTTCTTGTTGCATTCTTGGATATGATAATCATTGTATGATTATGTATATGCTTATTGTGTGGAATATGCCATATGCTATTGCTTTGATGTATTGATGCCAATATGCTTGTGTGATGAATTGTGAGAATTGCTTGGGTGCGGTAGTAGAAAATGAGATGGGTGAGGTGAAGCCGAAAGTCCCTTGAGATAGGTGAGACAAGGCCAAAAGTCTCAAACGAGTGAGGCCAAGTCAAAAGTCCTTAAACTCGGGTGAGGCCATCCAAAAGTCCCTAAACTCGGGTGAGGCTAGACCAAAAGTCCCTGGAGCCCATTTTTGGCATTGTTGTGATTTCCATAGCATGTACAAAAATGATTGAGAATGGCTAAATGCCTCTTTACATGCTTTGACTTATTATATGCCTTGATTCTTTACTTGAATGAGTGCATGAGCTACTGAGATTCCCTGAATCTCACCCCTTCCTCTCCCAACTTAATATGCTAGGTGGAGCTCAAGGAGAACCGAGCACACACCAAGGAGCCTAGAAGCATGCTTAGTTAGATATTACTTTCTTTCAGAATTTTGATGTAAAGTGGTGCCAAATGAATATCCGCCCACTATTTTTGAGTTGTAAAGGTTGTAACAAGTGTAAATGTATGAAAGGATATTGTATGAACTATGTTTATAGCCAAATTAATGGAAATGAGGGTTTTGCCCCTTTTGTGGAATGAATGCAATAGTGTATATTTGGCCGTAGCATAGCGAGATTTGAATGTATATTGATTTGGACCACATGGACTTGTTAGATAGACTATTTTTATGCTTTTAAATTTGTCCATGAGTGGCTAGAGTGTGTGAGAGGCTATTTGGACCCGTTTTGGACCTTTGGGGTGCCAAAACCGGTATTTTTTAGAGCTCCGTCAAAGTATGACCAGATGAGCTCCTCTTGCCATGAAATTTGGCGTGCCTCTAGAGTGTGTAGAAAGCTTCTTGAGAAGCTAAAGTTGGTAATATTCAAAGGTCTAGAGAATATTTGGTGAATTGTCGAATTTGGAAAAATTTAATGGATTGGTCATGTACTGTTCATATAAACTAGAAAATTAAATCTGTGGCATTCTTAGACCAAATGGATTCCAAATGTGGTGAAATTTTATACACATAAACTAAACAACCACAGTGACTTATAGGAACTAGAATCACCTAAATCGGAGGTCTGTAGAGAGAGATTGGACCATCTGAAGTTCTGTATCAGCATCAAGGAGCTCATCTGACCCCCATCACTATTCCATCAGTTTTTTGGGTGTAGGAGCTACTAAACTGATCTAGACTTATTTTTCTCCTCTAGTAGACATCCGTAGCTTTTCGAATTGGTATAATGTGCCCAGATTGGATTTTTGTGGATTTAGTTATGGATTTTTGAAAGTCATGATAGAAAGCTACACCAGAAACAGTGACAGCTGGACCTTCCTCCCATTTTCAATGTCAAACATGGTCCAAACGCTGTGTTTGTGGTTGGGGATGATTTTTAGTGTAAAGGTAACACTTAGAGCTTTCTAGGAAGCCAAAGTTTACTAGATTCTCATTTTTCTAGAATTAATTATGATTTTCCAAAGTAAGAGCCAACATATGACTTTTGGGCCCAAGTGAGAAAATGCAATTTTTTTGGTTTTTGGCTCTATACCCGTGGCTTATGGTTTGTTTTATGCTATGTATGAGTCGTCTATATGGAGTTTGAGTTGAGGATGCTTGAGATGGGTTCACAGGACCCACGGGGCAAAAGATGAGTATATGAAACCCCGGTTCATAGCATAAAAATGCCACGGACTAGTGTTGTTTCTTTGGGAATCATATGGAACTGAGCCCAGTGAGAGGCTAGGTAGTGGTAGTAGATTAAGGTGTCACACCACAAGTGGCAAATTCTCTAGGAAATGCAAGAAGAATCCATGGATCCTTCACTTTGTCTATGTCTCAACCAAGCATGAAAAGTAACACCTAGGGAGATGTTTCTTCACTTTTAAGGATAGAAAGGACCTAGATATGATTAATAAATATCAAAGGAAGTATTAGTATGAATTTAGAAGTTATGGTTTATGAGATGGAGGGTTAGATTCCTTTTAAAGATATAAAGAAGTAATTTAAGTCTAGACTCCTTGAATTGAATTGGTGATGATTCTAATGAGTTCTAATGGAGTCATATGTCTTAGATTGGATGAGAAATTGGAGCCAAGAATAAAGATTATAAGGGTTGCTTCATTATACCTTATAAGGATCCATAATTGAATCATAAGCTAGCAAATGAGTGTGTGGAGCTTAGAAGATGTTAGAGTTAGCTCCAATGATGTTTTTGTGCCTTGTTGGATATATGTAGGTCAAGCCAATCGAGCTCTCCATCATTGGATGTGTGAGGCTGAGAAGGGGAAGGTGTAACCAAGGGAAAAAGTGTTGTGTTCTTGCTTTAAGGTAATTATTTAATCTTTTTTGCATGTATTTCTTAGATATTTACTTGTTATTGAGTGCTTGTATATATTTTTTTGAACCATGAGATGTTTTTAACTATTGATTACTTGTTATGGTACCATTATACTTCTTAAAATGTGTTTTTAAATGCAATGTGGCTTGAATATGTATAGTTATGTCAAAAGTCCCTTAGTATGGGGAACGATGAGTCAAAAGTCCATAAGAATGGATGAGACAAAACTAAAAGTTTTAAAAAAGAGTGAAACTAAATCAAATGTCTCTTAAAGTAGGTGAGGCAAGGCCTAAAAAAATTGGGTGAGGTTAGACTAACACCCTTTAGAGCCTATAGTTAACATATATAAGTTCATATAACAAGGAAATTGATTTATGTATATTCATGATAAGCTTTTAGATCATGTATGCATTCTTTAACATATAAATGTATCCTTTATATATGTTTGAAAAGGTAAAAAGTTATTGGGATTCTTAAAATATCACTTTTCCCCTTATATTTAACCATGTTTAAGTGAAGGTCAAAGAAGCAAAAATGGAAGCTAAGGAGCATGATTAGTAATACTTTGACAATAAAATAGCTTTTAATATAACATGATGTCAAAGTTTGTAATTCTATAATGTATATGAGATGTAAATCTATAAGCATGTGTAAATGTATGTAATGATCATGTATGAATGGGATTTGAAGTTAAATGTATGCTTATATAAGAATTTGACATTCTAGGCCTATGATGTACATGTGTATGTTAGCAACTAGGATAGTGACTTTGAGATACATGATGATTTGAATCATTTGTAATGTTCTCCTAGGTTGTGCTTATGTTTTTGGATGTGTCCAAGTAGTTGTGAAATAATAAGAAAGCCATTTGGTGCCTTTTATCCTCTTATGGACTTTAAATTGACCACTTTTTTGAGCTAAATCAAAGTCTAACCAAATGAATAAGTTTTTATATAAAATTTGGCCAACAAATAGGTCTCATCTAGAATTATTCAGAGTTAAAGAGTATTCAATTTGGAGCTCTAAAGAGTTTATTAAGATTTTTCAAAGTTGGCTAAATTATGCAAAATTGTTAAGGTTACTGTATCACTTGTGAGTCAAATAAAGTCCAATATTTATGAAATTTTACAAACACAAAGTAGACATTATAAACTTTCCACAGTCACTGAGAGCATCTCATTTGGAGCTCTGTAAAGAGAGAAACAAAATTTTGAAATTCCAAGGTCTGCTACTGTTTGAGAGCATGGCCTAGGGTACTATTCCATTATTTTTCATAAGCTAAATGCTATTGTCTTGGTCTGAAATTATTTTAGTCATTAGTTAACATCCAAAACTTTCCAAAAAGCTATCATATGCATAATTTCAATTTTTCTAGAATTAGTTATAAATTTTTAAAATTTATATCAACAAATTGATACAACAACCCGAGAGCAAATTTTTAGTTTTTGTAAAGAATGGTCCAAAATTTGAGATTTGTGAGATGAATTGTGATGTTTTTGATATGAATGAATATGTTATAGATGGATAATGAAATTGGTGAGCTCACATGGTCCCTAAAGCCATGAATGAATTAATTAAGCTTTTAATAATGCAAATGAATTCTACCAAAAGTGCTATTTTCAAGCAATTGCGTAAGATTAAGCCTTTGTGATATGATTTAAAGGTTAGGGAACTAAAGTATTATAGAAAACACTTTACCTTTGAGATCATAATAGTATGTATGCACCTTTAATAGAGTATAACAAACTCAATAAATAGGTATGAAATAAAATAATATTTTTATGTAATATATCATACTATTTATAAATATATATCAATTTAATTTTTGTAAAAAAACTTCACTAGTATATTTAAAATATAATATATATAAATTAAAAATTTTTAATTTTTAAGTATAAATATTAAAATAACTTATGCTATCTTTTTTAATAATATTCTTTTTTTATTAACACATATCTTTTTTTTAAATGATTTATACAATTGGCTGGGAAATTATTAAATTTTTTATTTTTAGTTATTTTAAAAAAAATATAATAATGAGTGTTAAGACTATAACTAATTACTAATTAATTAGATCTTTTTGGTTAAGTAAATTTTTATTACATTTTTATTGATGATATTCTAACTAGTTGTTTAGTCTTAAATTATTTTTATTAAAAAAGACTATTACTGCACTCATAATTTTACTACTTTATTAATGTATATTTCTATTTTAGTCAATGAAACTAGTAGTTAAATAGAATAATGAAATGGATAGTTATCATTTAAGTATATTAGTTGTTTCAATACTCTTTAATAACTAGTCCCTTAACTAATAATAATATTAATTTTATGAAATATAGGAAATATTTAATGAGTTATTTTAAAAGTTTGGATACATTAAAAATACAATGAAGATGCTTAGAGACTTAAGATGCATGTGTTTTATAAACATCACTTTCTACTTTGCAAATACAGAGATCTTACATATGGATTATCAATTTGTTAAGTTTTAAAAATATTTGATTGTATACTTTTTTTGTAACTATCAATTATTATGTTAAATTTCATAATCTTAAATACATAATTACTAGAATGTAAAATATTAATGTATCAATAGATAATATAAAATTCTCAATTATGTACAATTCTATTATAGAATAGTTTAGTAGTTTAAGTTAACTTACAACTGCAATAATAAAATTAGGAAAACTTTAATATTTTTTGACTTATAACTTAATAGTATATATTCTCCTGTCACTTTCTAACAAAGTTCAATAAATATTGACATGCGATTTAATCGCACATGTGAAATACATTTTGGAATTTGATTATTATTAGAGTTTAATTATCTCATTTTAATAAATTAATATAATCTTTCAACATTTTATAGTTAACCTTCATACATCTATTTATTTAGATTACATGAATTTTTTAAGTGATAAAAAAATAAATAAGATGATTATTCATTTTACCATAATTGAATTAAGTTAGGTGTAGTTAGAAATTTATTTAAATATATTAAATATAATTCTTAATAAAAATAAAGTAATAAATGTTTAGAATATATTTATAAATGATTAAATAGTGTGTGTATGTATTATTTATATGTTTTTATATATAATATTTTGTATTTATATAACAAAGGTATAATATTGGAGAAATGGTCAAGTAGGTGTATTCCATCCTATTTTGAATATTTACATTCTATGGGATTACAAAGCAGAGTTAAGGTAGGGAAGAGTTCAAATTTTTCTAAATCTGCCCCAATACCCAATCAAATGTTGACTTGTTAAACCCAAACGAGTCTAAGTGACGTGTTTGCTAGTTGAGTCCAAATTGTTATTCCAATTTATCTCATCAATTTTAAAACTTATCTATTGACCCCTCTAGATTCGCAGATCAATTGAAGTTTAGGGGAAGGAGATTGAGCATCAATTTGTGTGTTTTTCCGTTAGGCAATGCCCAAATGCCATATTGACTATTTAGAGATGACATAGCATGATAAAAACTGACGGGGAGGGACTCAATTAAGTTTTTAGACAAATCTACTATTGCATTGCATGGGTCAAATTGCACAATTTTGCAAGTCTAAGATGCCGATGATCATGTTTTAAAGGGTAAATTGCAAAAGCCTTTAAATTGAATAAGGTGCTTTGCATCTTAGTTTTTTTCTTTTTCTTTTCCTAAGGTAGATTTAAGGTTGGTACACTTGTACTAGCTTTTGTCACATGAATTCCAAGTATGTACGATTTAAGGCTTTATTTGGTTCAATAGAGAGAAGGGGAGAGGGTTTAATAAATTTTGTTTGGTTGAAAGGAAGAGAAGATTATTATTTAGTTCAGGAGGAGAGAAGAGGGGAGGTAATTATATTTGGACAAATTTACCTTTATATTATTTTAATTTTTTTATAAAAAAGTTATTTATATCAATATTTTAAAAAAAAATTATGAATTCTAATCTTTTTTATTTTTAATTTCTAATAAAAAAATTATCTTAATTTTTATTAAATATTAATATATTAAAAAATTAAAAAATTAAGAAACAATAAAATAAATTACAACTTAAAAAATTCATCTCTCCTCTAAAACCCTCCAATTTGGAAGGCCCTCCCCTCCCCTCCAATTTTTTCAATCAAACGTCTTATCCCTCTTCCCCTCCCCTCTAAAAATCCCCATCTAAACACACCCATTTAAAAAATAAATACATGGAGTTCCTAAAAAGAAAAGATTTGGAACAAGAACATACTTCTAGGACATGATTGGGAAAAAAAATAAAAAAAGAAAAGAAAGACTTTTTAAGGACGTGGATTGAAATTACTGCAATTGATCATTCTAAACTGACCTGCTTCCTCTAGGTGCCAAACTTTTGGGATCAAGGCTATATCAGTTTCATTTACCTCTTGGGAAATTGCCCTCAGTAAAGAAAATGTTGGATTCTCTGGACCAATTCATCTTTTAGAATGCCCTAAAGGAGAAAACACTCCTTATGTATTTGTGAATCTGGTGAGTGCACACTAGATTCACAAATAGATAAGAAACCTTTTGTTTTTCCCTCATATGGCAGAAGGGTGTTGAAGCCCAGAAACCCTTTAAAAAAAAAAAAGACTAAGGGATTCTAACAAAACACATAATAGATTATAAATCTCCTTCATATTATTAGAAAATCATAAATGGTAGGGAGAGTTTGATATCTTTGAACCTCGAACACCCCAATTGTTGGGTTATTTTCGAGATTCATGCCTAATAATAATATATAACTTCGACACAAATTTTTAAATAATTTAACGATTGAACACTGAAGTTTTTGTTGAATTGAAGATCATTTTTAAATAATCAATTTCAAAAGGGTTGTCTCTCTTTAAAATGTGTTTACTAAATGGGCCAACCAGCCTGGCCCAAAAGGAAAACCAATGGAGTTTATTTAATGGACAGGCTGTGGGTGTGTTAACTCATAAAGACTGCACAGGCCCAACATAATCTAATACCTTTCATTAAAAAAAAATTATAATTAAATATTTTATATTAAAAATTTTAAATTTTAAACTTATTTTGAAAGATTCAAAAATTAAAACCTTAAATTTTTTAAAAAAATTTTATTTAAGACATCAAGTTAATATTTTTTATTTTTAAATTCTTCACAATAATTTTAAAATTTAAACTGTAATATTATAAATAATTTTAATTTCAAAATAAAAAAGGTCGACGTTGCTTCGGAGATGTCCATGGGTCAACAAGTAGATATTATATGCCTCACAAATCGTGACCCTAGGAAAGTCCTCTGAAATTTTTAAAAAGAGAGAAAAGGCTCACCTTGTTTCTCATCCTCCGCGACGTCCACGTTTAGCAGACGTTACACCATAATTCCATTTTTCGTTTCAGGGTCAGCAATCCCCTTTCTGCAAGTTGAAATATCAGGTAATACCCTTCTTGTCTTCATGGGAGACGATGGCTCCGACAAAATCCTTAGCTCCTTCATCTTCCGTATATTTCCATACTTAAAATGTTGGATAAGATAAAATGCAGCTTAGTGGCCACTCGCTAGCAGGTTTTCTTGATATATATAATATATAGCTGTAGTTGTCTTAGAGGCATGGCTTGTTTTTCTGTTACTTGCAGTCCTGGTTTATCTATTACCCAAGATAATTTGGCTGTTAGTATGGCACAAACAAGATATTTTGGGTCATACGGTGGTTTGTGCGCTAGCCTATTTCATTTTCCTTCTGTGGGGTTTAATCAATGCTACAAATCTCAACATGGGTTGTTTTGGAACGAGAAACTTGGATGTTCTGGCAAAAAATGTGGAACTTCCTTGTTGAGGTTTCCATATTGTTCTGTGTCTCATTCTCAACATGGTCTTGTCCGTAACAATGGAATTGAACCACTGATGAATGCAAGCAGAGGAGATAGAAAGACCCACTGTGGTAGAGGGGAAAGCAATAACGTTAGGAAGAGATTTTCATTGAGATTACGGCCAAGACTACGGTTATTAGCTACCAGAATGAAACGGCTTCCAATTAAATCCATTTTGAATGAGGTGGGAATCTTTTTGCGGAAGAACATCAGAACAGTGGCCTTTTCTACCTCAGTTTCCATTGTATTGGGCCTTTGTTACTTGTTTCTAAAATTGACAGCATTGCCCTCTCCAAAAATAGTTCCATATTCAGATTTGATTACAAACCTTCAAAGTGGATCTGTTACTAGAGTTTTACTTGAAGAGGGATCTCGACGTATATATTATAATATGAACTCTCAGATTGTCAAAGACAATCAAATTTCTGATAAAGAATTCCAAGAGATAGATGTTTCAATTGATCAGGATATGAATAAGCTTGCAAGTGATGCCACTTCAAGATTTGGCCAAACAAAGCTAGCGAATGTACTAGGGAAGTTTTCTAGGACCCGAGCTTCTGTTCCTGAGTGGCAGTATTCCACTAGAAAAATTGATCACGATGAAAAATTTCTTGTTAATTTAATGAGAGAAAAGGGAATTACATATAGCTCAGCCCCTCAATCAGTGTTAATGTCAGTGAGGAGTACTTTGGTAACTGTGTTAACACTCTGGATACCTCTGATTCCATTGATGTGGATTCTATATCGTCAACTTTCTGCTGCTAATAGTCCTGCAAGGAAGCAAAAACCTCATAGCCAGACTGTTGGATTTGATGATGTGGAGGGTGTTGATGCTGCAAAAGTAGAGCTCATGGAGGTAATGATCTCTTTTTGTAATGTTGGGGTGTTTATGTAATATACAAGTGATTTTTGCTGTCTTGCTAGTTTGATTATTAGGTGAAGTTTCTATCATGATCATTTTTTCCTCATTTGGAGAAACCTCCTCCTATATTAAACATGAGTTGGGTTTGCAATTGAGCACTGATACATGACTTATGCTAAAGCTAATTGGATTTAAGATGAAAAAAATGTAATGGATCATTATTGTTTCTTTGGAATCTCTTACGTAGTGATTCCTAAAATGTGATACAGATATATGATTAGCATATAGCATGGCAAAAAAAAAAAATGGTAATAGCAGAAGATAAACAAGGCTACACTAACTTACTAATTTAAGCCTTATTAGTGTTGATAGTTAGGAGGAGAAATATAGTAGAAGCAAACATCATTTAGTTCCTTCTTAAATCTTTAGTAATTTATCACTTGGAAAAAGACAGTAGTAGCTAAATGGAATGGTAATGAAGCATGAGAACTATTAGTATCAGGAGCTAAGGCAGTACCATTAATTTGATAGTCTATAATGTCAGTTGTGATAGTAATTATGGATGATATTTTAGCTGCTTTTAAACCACATTTGAAATTATCTCGGAAATATAAATATCTGAAAATCCTTTTGACTATTGATTTTCTTAAAATTTTTAACTTTTATTTTAGAACCTTATGTATTCATGTTTTGGCTCCTTCAACAATTTGTTCTTTAGGTTCAATTGAGTCAGCCCTTTCTGATCATAAAATATCTGGAGTAGGGGAGTTCTCCATATAGATATGCTTCCTTTAGTGCTTAATTTTCTAGCATTAGCTCACACCACTTGGTGTTGTGGCATAAGTGTTCTATGGGAAGTTTAACCCAATAAAGCAATAGGTTAAGGTTGACTTGCTGTTTAGATGCCCAGAAAGGCTGTCTTATAAAATTACTATAGGTTATAGGCTAAGAGGATTGAAAAAATTACAAGGATTTTTTTGTTGGGTGGGAGTGGATGATAATAGGAGAGATCATTTAGTTGGGTGGTTTGCTTAAGCCTATGAAGGATAGTGATGTAGGCTTAGAGAATCTAGTCCATAAAAAAATGGCATGGGGTGTGGGGTTTTCCTCTGAAACCTCATTCTCTTTGGGATTGGGTAATCTGGAGTAATACAGTCTTCATTAGAATGGTTGTGATGCTAAGAATTGGGCCGATTGTACTCCTGTGAGTCTCTGGAAGTTCATTTCTCACTCTCTGGCTTATTACTCTTTTGTTAAAGCAAATGGTGAATGGAAATTCATATCCCTTTCCTCCCTTTATCATCTTTCTACCCTGCTCCTATTTTTTGTTTTTCTTCCCCCTCTTGAACGCTCTTATTTTCTGGGAATATCCATTTCTTTTGGAACCTGAATGGCTGAGATTTCTGATTTGCTCCTTGTTCTGCATTCTTGTTGCCTATCATTATTCAAATGTTCCTGTTGCCTGTGCTTGGACTGGAGACCCATATGGATCTTTTACTTGCAAATTCTTTTTTACTTTCTAATTTGCAATCCTTTCCTCAAAATTCAGCTTTGAGCCTTTGGCAACTTTTCTTTTTTGCATCACAATGTCGCTGCTTGTAAGGCTATATCTGCATCAAATATTGCATAATTTAGTCTTAATGTGGATAATTTTGAGAGATTTTACCATTGCTATAATTTCTGCAGATAATTCATAATTAATTATATATGTCTTTTTTGAAAAGGATTACAACTGTATTTGTTACAGATGGATTGAGTCCCACTTATAGAGTTTAACACTGACCATGCTTGGTGTATCTGTAGGTTCAACCGTTCAAGGGACCTAAATGGTTTTTTTTTTTTTTGGGGGTACATTCGAATGATACTGACATATTACAATCCAAGTCCTTTGTGTAAATTTTTTCCCCCCTTTGGTTGTGTTAATTCGTAGGCCAGGGGTGAGATCAATTGAGTCTGTTCCTGCCCCTTAGTGAGGGCAATTGATTAAAGAGGAGATTGCACTTTGTCTTAATCTGTTATAGTGTCCCATGAGTTTTTGAAATAGGAAGATCTTGAATACCTTCATACGTCCAAATATATGAACTTTGCAAGTATTTTTCTGTAAAGGCCATGTAGATAGCACCTTGCATTTCCTAATAAATAGGGGTGTACATGGGCAGGCCCAAACAGGGCATTTAGTATGCCCGATGCCCGGCCCGATTAAGACATCGGGCTTGTTTTTATGCCCGTAGCCCGGCCCGGCCCGAACAAGCTCGATTTTAGGGCAGATTAGGGCGGCCCTAAACCGCCCGAAATTTTTTTTTTAATGAATTGATACTTAATATAAAAATATTTTTTTGCAGACTCATAGGCATACACTTCAAAACAATAAGCTTTTGGAACCTTCATGTTTTTATCAATAATAAAAAGATAGCTTAAAATTATCAAGCAAAATATAACTTATACTAACATAATTAGCTTTAGGTAAATACGTGTATTTTCATTATTCAATAAAAGAAATGTCAGTAAGCATACACATCAATAATGAAAATAATTAAAAAATAAGAAAAGTTTAAATAGATAATAAAAATTACAACATGCAAAGAGAATCAGATAAAATAAACATAAATATATATATGTATATATATATATATATATATAAGATGACAAGATATTAATAATTAAAAAAAATAACTATTAGGGCAGCAAGTTAGGCAGATGTCTGTGCCCATGGCCCGGCCCGGCCCGATATAGTTTGGTTTAAAGTTTGCCCATTTATATTTTTAGCCTGGCCCGATTAGGTCGGGCTAGGGCGGGCCCCTAGGGCAGCCCGACCCGATGTACACCCCTACTAATAAATTTACAATCATCACAAGGTAAAGATCATATAAGTTATGGAAGAAAGTACAAAAGGAAAAATATGAGAATTATGACTAAATTATGACTATTGGGACCCATTTTATATCGAATATAGAACTAAAGTATTTATGTTTTATTGTATTTAAGGGCGGTGACTCCATGGCTTTATTGAGACCATCAATGCGTTGTTGTGAGTTGTGACATCAATTCGTCAGGATTGATTTCATTATACTATTTCATAGTTTATGAAGTTGCTATATGAGTTTTTGTGGTTTCTACTTTCAACCTGTGAAGCACGAAGCCATGGACACTTTAGAAATGAAGCTATGTCTATGTCCAACACATGTAAAAGACTGGCATCAAACATGACCTAACTTCAGGAGCTCAAGTCCTCCCTCCCCCTTCTTTTTTTTTTTTTCACCCTCTCTCTCTCTCTCTCTCTCTCTCTCTATAAAAGGTAAGAGTAGGGATTGAACCCTTAACGTGAAACAGTCAATATTTAGCTTGTGCCATACAAGTTACTTGCTTATTGGCTTCAAGAGTTTAAGTTAGACATGGAGACTTCAAATTTTGTCTTGTAGCATTGTCCATGTTAATGTCCATGCTTTTTAGTTTTCAAGTTCCAATGCCATGAAGAACACTGCCTTCCTTTCATTCAATCGTATCATCATAATATCTTCTTAATTTCTTACCCCAAAATGCTTGTATTTGAATGAAAAATCAACGTTCTCTCCTATGAGTGAAGCCTTATCCACTCATTCATGGAGATGAATGCGTGTAACCTTAGTTATGTGAAGTCAATGTTCACCATCTGTTGTTAAGATGATAGAATCAAAAAATATGACAACTTAGTAGAAATTTACTAATTTAATTTTGCTTTAGCCGCTTCCTCTGTTGGCTATGTAGATAATGAATTAACAGCCAGGATGCATTTTTCTTTTCATCAGATCAGCATCTTGCAAATATGCTACAATCCTAATAATCCTTATCTGTTTTTAAATTTGTGTCTCTTTCAGATAGCATGCTTTTGCAAATTTCCATAGAATCCTCAACTTCTTTGTAAACTGTGATTATCTTCACCTTTTGTTGTATTGAGTTTATGTCTTACTTTATGGTTTCTCTAAAACTGGAATCAAGCCTCTCTTTGCAACATTTTAAGCCTATAACTTATCAATAAATACACCTTGATGCATTGTAAAGCTTCTTTATTTGCATAGTAGAAGACAAAAATGAAAAACATCTGATACTGGGGTGCAGTGGTGGTTAGAGGTCATATATGATCGTTTCATTGGATATTAGCAGATGCCTTCATTACAATAAACCATCAGTGCCTCCTTCCCCTCCCCCGAGGTGGGGAAGATTCATTCTTATCCCTCTAATTTTAATTAATATGAACTTAAAATCTAATTGGTCAAGTTTTTTTGATGAATCCATTTTTAATCCTTCTACTTTTGGTCATTATAATTTAGTTCTCCCAGTTAGGTTGACATTCATCCCTATGTAATTGTTCTTGATATGTTTGGTTTGAGTATTTTTTGACATGTTTGATGGAAAGAAAGTGCAGCGTCCTTATGAACTCTTGCATTGTTTTCATCAATATGTCACAGAAAACTAAAGAACTGTGCAAAGAGGGATAGAAATAGAATTGATTTCACTTATGAAACCTAGAGGACTGGATTGTAATGAGTATAAGTACAGGGATGAAAATTAATTTTTCACTGAGAGGAGAAAGATTAAAAATATTTTTTAACCTGGTGCCTTTTCATCAATAATAGTTGCTTGAAGAAATTTTCTTGTAAATAGGCAAGCAACTTTGATTGTTTTCCTTTTATTGACTTAGTCCCTTATTTTTAGATAGTTTCATGTCTCCAAGGGGATATTCAGTACCAAAAGCTAGGAGCCAAGTTACCAAGAGGTGTATTACTGGTAGGTCCTCCCGGAACTGGGAAAACGTTGCTTGCACGTGCAGTTGCAGGAGAAGCTGGTGTACCCTTTTTCACTGTATCTGCCAGTGAATTTGTCGAATTATTTGTTGGAAGAGGAGCGGCAAGAATCAGAGACCTTTTCAATGCGGCAAGGAAATTTGCACCATCAATTATATTCATTGATGAATTAGATGCCGTTGGAGGCAGGCGCGGGAGAAGTTTCAATGACGAACGTGACCAAACATTAAATCAGGCAAGCTTTCTTACGTATCTTGCATTTCTCTCAATACTGTTGCTTCAACTTACATGTTATTGCATACTTCTGACCATATTTTAGATTAATAAAATTCCTTGGAAATCTATCTTTAAATATTTTATTGGTCAAAATTAATGAATTGTTTTCCCCCAATTCTTTCCCTTTTCATTATTCTTTAGAAAATAAGAAACAAATCCACCTATCACAATGTTTTTGTAAAATTTTCAAAATGCAAGCTCATTGTACATTGATATTCCCCCGCATCTGGTGAGAGCTGGGCTAGAAAAAGAGTTGAGTTGTTAAGGGGAATGGGCAGCCATGGCGGTATGAGTTGGCCGGTAAAGGCTTGGAGAAGAATCTAAAGGGGTGTGGGAAAAGGTGTTGGTTAGGCTGGACATAATCCAAAGGGGGCTGAGAGGAAGTTGAGAGTTGGCAGAAAATTGCAGAATGAGTAAACTAAGAAATTGGTCCTAGAATTATTGGGTCAAATTAGCTTTAGTTCCCAAAATTAATGAATCCACCAGTTATTCCTTGAAACTAACTTGTTGCAAGTTAGTCCTTTTGGCATCTTGAATCACTTGACAAAAGAATTGATATGCAACAAGTTTGTTATTTTCAAAATCTAACTTGTGCATTTGCTAATTTTCAAGGATTAAAACTAAATGGATCCTAATAATTTAGGAACCAATTTGTTAGTTTACTCATTGAGAAATAGTTGTGGGAGGAATCTAGCCTCTCGAAGAGCTAGAATTTATCTCTACTTTTTTTCTTTGTTTTTTTTTGTTGGGTTGGGGGGGGGAGCGCGGTTCTCACTGTAATTTCAGATGGAGACCTCTGGTTCCATCATTCATGTAATATTTTTTGTCCTTTGTATACTTTCTCCATATATCACAAGGACTTGAAAATATTGAAATTAAAGAAGGAAAAAAAAAATCTCTTGGGCACTTGATAACTGTTCTTGGCCATAAGTTCACCTTCGCTATATTTTCTGTCTATGTAGTTGCTGACAGAAATGGATGGGTTTGAGTCAGAGATGAAAGTTGTAGTCATTGCAGCTACTAATCGGCCAGAAGCACTGGATTCAGCACTATGTCGCCCTGGTCGTTTCTCAAGGAAAGTATTTGTAGGAGAACCCGATGAAGAAGGAAGGAGAAGGATCTTGGCTGTACATCTAAGAGGAGTTCCTTTGGAGGAGGAAACCAGCATTATATGTCATTTAGTTGCTTCTCTCACCCCTGGTTTTGTAGGTGCTGATCTGGCAAACATCGTCAATGAAGCTGCTTTGCTTGCTGCTCGTAGAGGTAAGACTCAGTTATGAGTTACCATTTATATTCAAGTCACTGTTTTACAATCGCATATACACATTATTCATCCAATTACACCTTATGTTAAAGTAGATGATCATTTAGGATATGTTTGGATTGAGGAAAATGGAGAAAAAAGGATGAGAAGAGTATTGAAGATACATTTCTAAATTCCTTTAATTTGGAGAATTTTAGAGTAGAAACCAAGCATTAAATATCATGCTATTCATTATTTTTTTAAATTGCATATCAATAAATTAATTTATTATACTTAATCATTTAAATGAAAGATACATTTCTAAAATTATATTATAATTAAATTTTCATTAAAATTTTGTATTACCTTGCTAATTTAAAAATCCAAATAACAGGGAGTGAAACTATCATTTAACCATCATTTCCCTTAGATTCTCTCTCCTTTCTTCTTCTTTTTTCTTCTTTTTTTTTAAGTTCATTTTCTTTTCTTTTCTCAACTCCCAAGCATACCGTTGGGTAATGAGCTGAACTATAGCTCACATGGCATCAGTGTTAGTCTTTAGGATTGAGGTGGCTTGATATCTGGAATTTCACATCTACCTCTTGCCCTTTCCCAATGTAACCATTTTTTCAAAAAAAGTTAAGTTAGTATTTTGGTCCCTTTATTAAAATTTCAAATTGGCCTCTTAAGTTTGGAATATACCAAAATGGTCCCTTATTTTTTATTTCATCCTATAGATGTTTTAAATCATCAAGTCCGTCAACCCATTTGTTGTCGAGATGGCTCTACTATGCTAAGATTACGTCCCACATAATTGTTGGCTTTCTTAGTTGCCCAATAATTCCTGAAAACTTCAGATTGAAATCTAAACCAGTTTGGGGGAAAAGTTATGGAGAAGAGACTATAGGCCAACTAACAAAGCCAACAGTCAAGGGAGATATCATCTCAATACAAAACCATCTCTAAAGTGACTAAGTTGACGAATTTGATGATTTAGGGCACTTAGGTAAGGAAATAAAAGATAAGAACTATTTTGACATATTTCAAATTTAAGGGATCAATTTGAAACTTTAAATAAAGATATGGAACCAAAATACTAATTTAAGAAAAATAAAATAGATGATCTTTTAAAGCTTTTCCCTGTGAACATTTTTTAGCTCACATTGGATGATGTTTTGTTTTGATATTTTCGAATCTCTGTTGAAGATATTGGTGATGATCAGTAATACCAGACATATGCATTTGAACCCTGCAGGTGGTGAAACTGTGGCAAGAGAAGATATAATGGAAGCTATTGAAAGAGCAAAGTTTGGAATCAATGAAAAGAAGTTGAGGTCAAATACAATAACGAGGGAGCTAGGGAAGATATTCCCTTGGATGCCATCGTTGATGGGCAGAAATGATAGAACACCGGATGACTTGCAAGGACCATTAGGCTATCAAGCATTGAGCTGATGAATGCGTTTGCATGTTCCATTTACTTCTTGAGGATTTCTTGGTTTGCTTGTAAGTAATAAAAAATTTTGATTACTATTTTGATACGTTAATCTCATCAGCAATTAAGAAGCCCTTGTATTCTTTACCTTACAAATGAGGAATATGAAAACGTAGAACAAAACACTAACATTTGTTTTATAAAATGGGTTTCTCATTTCATAAGGTTCGGTCTTTATTTGAGATTAAAATGGGTTTAATATATTTAGTGGACTTTTTCTTTTAACCTTCTGATGAAGATATAGGAAGATGGTAACCCTATTGGTTTAGCCAGTGCTACTAGGTTTTATACTACATTTGGACCATATCCTTATAATTTGATAATTGTTAGTGATGTCATTATATCATTCACAAAACCGTTGGGATTTGAATGCATTGTGATCATTTATTCAGTGTGGATTGTTAGGGAAATCATTCAATGGCCTCTAGCTAAAGAAGGAATGCCTGATGAGCTAGGATGGTCAGGATCTTAATCAGGTATACAAACTACTAAAGATGGTTACGATTTAATAAGGACTCAAGCTGATTCTAACTGTTCAAATCTAGATGTTGACTGGGTTTCTATTTGGAATATGAGAATTCAAATTTGCATTATTCTTGTGGATAGTTTGTCATAATATTTAACCTCCATGTCAGTCTCCGAGTTAGGAATTTCAGATGAAAGGAGGTTGTCCATTTGGATGTGAATATCAAGAAACGTTGGATCGCTTATTTATATTATGTAATGTTGCAAGAATTGTCCAGCGAAACACATGAATATCGGAATATATTAAGCAAAAAGTTTGAGAGAAAATACTGAAATTCTTATTACTTAAAATGTGTCTCACCTATGCATCAAGAGGGTGTTTATACAAAGTTTATAGGAAACTTTAATTAATTTCCACAAATAAAATAAAAGTAAAATAGGAAAATGCTTAAAGTAAAAAAAAAATCTTTAAAAACACAAAAATATATAATAATAGAAAAATATTTTAAAATAGAAAATTGCCTAAAATAGAAAACTTTTGAAAGTTAACAAAAACTTTAGAAGTCAGGTTGTTCATTTAGGCTTCTGCATGGCCTTTTATTTGAGTATCTAATGGTCAATTCAATTTATATACTTGTTTGCTACGTCTTTCGCGTCAGTTTCCTCCATCTGTTAAAAACTCAACATTGAGTTAATTTGCACATCTAGATATAGCAGCTCTTTTGATGAATAAAATGAATAAATATCTACCACATTAAATATCTTAACATATCCATTATTTTCGGTATATCAACCACGTAAACATTATGGTTGATCTTCTTCATAGTCTTGTGTGGCTCGTACTTCTTGGGTTGCAACTCATTGTAAATACCCATAGTGAAGGTTTGTTTCATGCAATGCTAATCTGCAACTTGTTTATACTTGGCATTAGCTTGTTCCAAATGCTATTTCACCTCTCCTTGAATTGTCTGCCACTAATTCATCATACTCTTTACTACAACACTAACTCCAAGTGTCTTAGGCAACTTGAACAAATCCATTGAAGCACCAAGAATCAAATCAGTGTGTGGTGCTAGAAGTTTCTCAAGGGAGGTAGACCATCTGAAAGTTCTTTAGGCATCACTTTACTAAATTTCTCCAATAATAGTTTAATCGAATTTGGATATTTAGATGTTGCTTATTTCTCTTCAGCCGTATAGTCATGCACTAATTTTAGCCCCTGGTGGCATCTTTGATACTCTTGAAACAGAACTTACTTGTAATTTGGGGGTAGGAAATCCTATTGTAGCAATTGCCTCATTTTGTACAAGGTTTTGATTGTAGCCTTCCCTTTTCAAATCCACCTAGACTGTAATATTTCCCAACATGCAGATGTTAGAAAATAGCCAAAATTACTATACAGACTAGATCGCTTTCTGTAGAGAGATACACACCTCCACATTTAGTTGTGAAAGAGTTGATGACGAACTCTCTCAAGATATAATGAAACTTTTGTGAATTTTTTTATTAGCAATGTCTAGAAATTTCTTAACATTCTTATAACTTGAAAATAAGATTTTTAAACTTGTAAAACATTTTTCACATCTATATTTCACAAAGTCATATGGTGGTCTATTTCTACTTAGTAGGAGAGCCTCTTTATATTCTTATAATTCTCATGCCTCATATATTTGTGAAATACATAAACATATGCATTTAACTTTTTGAGAGTTATAACCTTTCATATTAAAGGTCTATATCATAAAAATATGCCTTTAACCCTTAGAATTACAGCCTTTCAAAAAAGTTCATATTATAAAAATATGTTTTTAACCCTTAGAGTCATTATCGTTCATATAAAAGATCTATATCATAAAGAGGTGCATTTAATGATTTGTTAATCAAATGAACCAATGGACATGCACTCCTACTCTTTATTCATATGTACATAGACCATCACAACTTTTAAAATTGCCAAGTATATAACATTCTTCTATTAATTTACAAGCTTTTATAAGTAGTATAATTTATGCATAAAAGAAGGTGTCACTAGGATTAAACGTTCTATTAGCATAAGTATTCAAAATTGTAATGAAGTAATAGGTATTTAATCAATTAAACCTATACTTCTATTGTTAGATCTAGAAAATCACATACATATTAGTATCCTAATTATGTCTAAGAGATTCATTTGCTTTAGTACTTTTATGGCTATGTGCTCATACTAGTTTTCATGAATATTTATAAGAGTAAAACTTTAAAAACTCTTGATTGGTTCATATAAGTGAAATCTTTAGATAATATAATTATTGATCCATTAAGAGCTTTTTAGCTCATCCTCCTAAATTATATAACACAAAATCATACTTTTTAGTGCTCCAATCATTAAATGACTTGTCCCCCCCCCCCCCCCCAAATTAAACCTTGGAAGAGGGTTAGGTTCCCCTCATTTAATGAATATAAGTTTTAGTTCCATCTTAGTAATGATGTCTTTAATTTTTTTTCTTGACAAACCTTTTATCAATGGATTTACTAAATTACTTTTGAACTTTATGTATGTGATGATAATTATACCATCTCCAACTAATGGCTTCACAAACTCATGTCTCAACCTTATATACCTAGATTTTCCATTATAAAATTTATTATACACCCAAGATATGGTTGTCTCACTATCAAAGAAAATCGAAATGGCTGTCATCAACTATGGCCGTAGCTCTATGTCTAATAACAAATTCCTAATCCTTTCCATTTCTTTATCTGCATATGATAAAGTTATAAACTTACCTTCCATCATGGATCGTGAGATATATATTTGTTTCTTTAAGACCCAACTTATGGCTCCACCACCTATGGTGAAAATCTATCATGAAGTGGATTTATGATCACTAAGATTTATAATTTAACTTTCATAAAGATATGCCTTGAACCTTTGGATTTACAACCTTTTACATAAAAAGTCTATATCACAAAGAAATGCATTCAACCCTTTGTTTATTGGATGAATTAGGAGGCATGCATTCACACTCTTTATTCATAAATACATGTACATGAAAAATTTTTAAAATTGTAAATTATACAACAACATATGCACCTCCCTTCAATCGACACGCCATTATTGTCACCTACACTTTTTCTAGAATCTCCATATATTCAAAAAAATTAATCCACTTTCATAAGCTAATCTAGAAAATCCTTAATACCTAGATTCCCACTAAAGCAAGAAATGTTTACCTTTAACTAGAATTTCCTAATGTCCCTTTCACCTTGATCTTGCCTCCTATAACCATAACCACCATGTCTGGGCTACTATGTGAATTCTTCTTCCTCCTCTAAGTCCTCTGAGTCCTCCTTTAGTTGCCTACATCTATTTGCAGGAATAGTTTTGTTGTATGGCTGCCTATGAGGTTAATATTCTCCAACACACACTCAAACGTCATCTCTATCATTATTAGCCCCCAAACTCAAAGCATTCAAATGATTTATGATCTCCTCAAAATGCATCTTCAAGTGCTAAATCCTTAGATCGATCCACTACTCCAAATTTTGCAACTCCATCTCATGATCAAGCATTGTTGACCATGAAGCCACAGTTGCTATAGCTGAATCTCCAACCATCAAAATGGATGGAAGTTAAGCTCTGATATCACTTATTTTAGCGAAACATGTGAAAATAGGAAAATAACAAACTAAAAGTTTGAGAAAAAGTACCAAAATTCTTATTACTCAAAGCCTATCTTACAAATGCATCAACAAAGTTTATACAAAACCAATAGAAAGTCCTAATTAATCTCCATAAATAAAATAAGAAAATTTCTAAAATAGGAAAGTCTCTCAATTTGAAAGTTAAGAAAACTCTGAAAGTCAGGCCATTCATCTGGGCTTTTGCTTGGGCATTTTATGGTCAACTTGATTCATATGCTTGTTAGTTACACATCCTACATCAAGAACAATTTGGCATGGTTTGGATTTTTCAATTAGAACTGACTAGATTGCACCTTAATTTATTCGAGAATGGCCTACAATTTTACTCAATCATTGGAAGAACGGCATGAAAAAACGAGCAGAATGGTTTCTCTATGAAGTTATGATATTATGGTGGAGCATTTGTTCTTATAGAATTGAGGTGATTTTTCGCCATGTGAATGTTAATCCTTTACAAATGCTTGAAAAAGGCAAAATTGCCCTGATTTTTCAAAATCAGCTATTGTAAAAGATTCTAATATGACATTTATATTCAATTCAAACAAGGTTCTATCCTACAGTTGCAAGGCTATAATGAAAGGGTACGTATTTCTTGCTCCTAGCGCAAGGATAAGGGTAAGATAAGGAAGGTCTTGATGGGTTCTTGGGTTGGAATACAAGGAATTGCAAGAATTTTGCCCATTGCGTACAGAAGTTTAAATCCACAATGTTTGGTCTTAGAATGTGTTCGAAGGCTTAAATTTCTTGACGAAATTATCATATTTCATCCTGCCTCAGTCAATTCCTCACTGTCATTATGTGAAGCTTCTACTAACTGGTGCGTCAACCCGGCTTGAAGGTAAGACAATTTGGGATGATATTAAATTTATCAAAAAAATGTTTCAAAATATTTGTATTGCGTATAATACGACTGATTTTGACTTAAGACTGAATATAGATGTTGTTGATTATTAAAAAAGAAAAAACAAACTTTGGGTACACCACATATAATCCCTGTCTCGCGTGCGTTGGGGGAGGTATTAGTGTAATTTTTTGGCACATTATTTCTCTGTATTTATGTGTATACATATAACTTCATAAAATTCTTTAATATATTTGTCTTAGAACATTTTTTACACTTTAATATTGAAGGTTATAATAATAGTTTTTTCATTACTAACATTTGCGGAAAGATATGTAAATTCATTTTGCAAATTGACTCATAATTCTCTTGACTTGAAACAAATGTATTAGAATCGATAATAAAATTTCAGTAAAGTCTCTTAATTTATAATGCAAGCTTCGTTCATATTCAAATAATAATAAAAGCATGCCTCTTTAACTTGTCAGTTCTATCATTAAAATTTACATAATTAAAATGTAGGATGAAAATTTATACATCATTTTCCCACAATGAAGGAAACATGGTCAAATTTTACAAAATTGGTTTGCAATGTAAAACTTCATCTCTCAATAAGTCAAATTTCTACACCATTTCGATTAAGAGTTTAGCTGTATTAACAAAGGAGATAGAGTGAACCTCAAAGTAATTCTGCCTATAGATAATAACTCTCGGCAAGAAGACCTTCCACAGAATGCAGCGACCCTAATCGCCATATCATCTCAGAAAATCCTGTACAAACATTTAATGGGATTTGACCTTTCAAAATGTGAAGCCTATAGAACACTTCAATGTGACACAAAATAAATGTCTCATTTCTTTCCTTTCACCCACCCTCTCCACTCTCTCTCTCTCTCTCTCTCTCTCTCTCTCTCCCTCTGTGTGTAAAAGCCATTTATAAGTTTTACATTTTAAAAGATCCAAACTCACAATCAATCCTAATGTAGTTTTCGGTTAGAATGAGAGACACATTTATAAAACATGTTACTAATTTCAAAGATTTCATTTGGCCATATGTCAATATGCGATTCCTAGGTAAACCTTGAGCAAATATCTAAGAGTAACATAGACTCGCCCAGCATAAAATATCATTTTGCACTGCACATCCCATATAAGAACATTCATGTAAGACCTTCATATAAGAACATTCTTAGTGGAGGACAAATTGTGATTCAGAAATTCTCCATCCAACTACAGTACTAAATGTCAAAAAGCAAAAATACAAAGTCTGAAATCCCTCCAAAAGTCATGAGACGTGCGGATATAGCCCTTCAGCGGTACTGCCATTCAAAAAAATAAAAAAAAATAAAAAGAATTGATGAGCACTCATCGTAAAACAACTTATGGGAAGTAATATAAGACCATTCTGACAAGGGAATCCATATATTTACCTTAATGAAGCCAATTTCCTTGGCATTGCTTCGGAAGCATTGTCGGCAGCACATAAGCCCGTACTTCCTAATCAATCCATGAGGATTACCACACACCCGGCTGAAAAACACAAGGAAAATAACAATCATAATCAACAAAGCTATTCAACATTGGTTCAAGAAAAGAGCCAAATGCACCCAAGAACGTAAAACCATGAGCAGATTTTTTAGAAGTACCGGGATGATACTAACAGTAGTAATAAATTCCAGGTGATCACTAAGATAAGACAGTTTTAAAAGCAAATAATGCACAACTTGAGTTCTAAACAAAATTGAGTTCTAAACAAAATGATTGGCCCCAATGCAACATCTTCCATGTTTGCTGACGTAAACAACAATAAACACAACAAATCAGAGAAGAATCCCACGACAGCAAAACAAAGACTGAATTAAGCTTATTTATTATGTAATAGAAAAAAAGTAAACTAACATTTTGATCCCTGAACTATTAGGTCAAATTAACTATAGTCTCTAAAATTATTGAATGCAGAAGTTAGTCCTTGAAACTAACAAGCTCATTACAAGTTAGCATTTTTAGCGTCCATTATTCATTTGACAAAAACCAACATGCAACAGTTTGTTATTTTCACGGTCTAAATATAAATGGATCTAATAATTTAGAGATCAAGTTGTCAGTTTAATCTTAAAAAAGAAATACATAATCATGTATCATGATTACCAAGCAAATTATACAATTTAATTATAGGATTGATTATGAAGATTATTGCTTCACTACTTCAAACGACAATTTCCAAAAATACGATTCAGCATCGTTACACTATCATTAGCAGTTTATGAAGTTGTATATTAAATAATCTACTGACATCTCCAGTTTTAAAAAACTATCCCAGTCTGATGAATATATGATATAACCTCAAATGTCTCCTTAACATCTGAAGCCCCCCAATTGCAGTGGTGTTGAAAGAGCCTCAATGTCGATTTAACAAAGCAAATGGTTAAACATTACTATACCCAAAAATAAAATCCAATTTCTACGATACTCGTTATCACAAACAGGAACAAACGATTCAGCCATCTTAGTGCGGATCAAAGATAACTTGGCACTCAAAGTAAAAGGTTTTAAGTATCATCCGAGAATGAAATTAAAGAGGCTAAACCAATAAAACGATTCAAATCCATTATGCCTGATGAACCAAACCAGTTTCCAAAGAAACCTAATCCGCTGAAGAATTAAAAGCAAAGCAGTTTACTTACCAGGCGCGAGAACCAGGACCGTAATTCTTAGGGTGAGAGTTCCATACATTGGAGTGCCCCATCTTCAGCTGCAGCACGAATTTTTCCTTAAGCTACGACAGCTCGCGACGGCAGTTGAATGACAAGCAGGATGTAATCATGATATATATGCAAATTCGAAACCCTAATCGCTCGTCTTTCTCGCACCTACGCATCTCACTTGAACGGTGTCGTATGATCAACCCGACACGGAATGAAATTAGGCGAGGGTTGTACTTTAAATAAATGCAAAAATGTATTTTAGTATCTTAATTTTATTGGAAATTTTATTTTTATTTTTTTAATTATATTTAATGTTAATTTAATTTTTTTAATTTTACCTTAAATTTTACTTTTATTCTTTAACTTTATTTTATTTTAGTTTAATCTCTTAACTTTATTTTAAATTTTATTTTCATACTTTAATTTTATTTAATTCTAATTTGATTATTTAACCTTATCTATATATCACTTTTATTTTTAAATTTTATTTTATTTTAATTTGATCATAAATTTTTAAAAAAATACTCAATTTTTTTATTTTAACGCTATTAAATTAAAATACTTAACAAAAAAAGTTTATGTGACTCATTGATGAGATAGAATAAAATCATTAGTTAGATTATAAAAAATTTGATAAAATTAAAATTAAAAAACAAAAGTAAATTTTAAATTAAAGGATCAAACTAAGAAACAAAAATGAAACCCATAGTAAAATTAATGAATTAAATTGAACTCAAATAAAATTAAAGATCAAAAGTGAAACTTATAGAAATATTATCGAACCAAATTAGAACTAAATAAAATTAAAAGAAAAAAATGAAACTTAAAATAAAGTTAAGAGATCAAATGTGTATTTTAGGTTAAGAGAAATTGAAAATTTTTAATTGTACAATTAAATATGTAAAATATTAAAACACAAATATCATTTGATTTTCTTTTTTTTCTTTTTTTCTTTTTTTGTTCTGACTCTTATTTTAATTGATTTTCTTTTTTTGGTCAAATTCTTGCTTTCTTTGTTCCACCAATAAATATATAAATAAATGATATATTCTACTTGATAAATAATTAAGAAACTGATGGTCTCTAAACTAAAAAATGGTTTAAATCAAAACTAAAATTTTATTTTTAATATATATCTATGTATAGTTTAAATATAACGCTAGGTACAATTTGCTATGCAGATTTTACCAAAATTTTATTAACTTCCACAAAATTAAAAAATAAAACAATTATTAAAAGTATGATATATAGAAACAAATTTAGTATCAATAATAGTCCAAAAGAGTTTTATAATGGAATTCTTTTGTAAAAGAAACTACATTAAAATTCTAAACACATTTTTATGAGTACCTTGTATGAAACATATTTCGTAACATAAAAAATTGGATGAACTATAATTTACTTTCTTAGAATTTGTTTCAAAATCAGTTTGTCTCAATTCTTATGGGATTGTAATTTTCATTATCATTTAAATATATTGTATGAACTACATAATAAACCTTTTTTTCAATTGTCCAAAGGCACTAGCATTCATTTAAAAAAAATAAAAACAGGAGTAATGTTGTCTAATACGTAATTCCGTTGGGGTACAAGATACGAGTATAGGTATGAAATACATTAATTTATATAATTCACGATACGATGAGGTATTTTTAGTTTATATACTAATTTGATAGGTAGTATAATACAAAAATATGAATACCCAATTTATATAATATGTAATTAAAATATAACTAAAATTATTAAATAATAAATAATTATATATTTTTTAATTAAACTATATATGTATTATAATATTATTATAAAATTATATATTTATTTATAATTTAATTAGATACTACAACAAAATTTTAATTTTTTTAAACCTAATTAACATCTCCTCAATCTTTCCACTCCCGATATTACTTGTCTCTACCTCACCCTTTTCATTTCATATGAGTTTTGTAAATCAATACTTTGGACTTAATCTCTCAGGGTGGCACCACTTTTTGGTTCTCTAAATCTATTGGCTCTCACCCATGGTTGAAGAAATCAACTTTACAAGTGGTAAACCTAGTTCAAATTTCATTATTCTATAGATGACTTGAGTGGTGAACCTGACCTCATTATTTGAATATTAACTAGGTATCATGCATAATTGCTTTGTGTTTATTTCTCTTGGCTCTTAAGTCTAGATGTTAACAAGATAAAAATGGGTATTGGACATATCATGTTCTGGTATGCAAATGACTCACGATTTAGGTCGTCTATACCAGAATAGAGTTTAGTGAGCTCATAGACGAATTAGGCAACACTAAACAAGAGCTATGCTCCAATACAACTCAAAAAGGGCAAAGACTAGCTCAAACACATAAGGTTAAAAAATAGGTATAAATTACATAAGCAACGGCTATCCAATATAGAATCAGACTTCTCTCCAATCTAGTCTTTCTCTAATCTATCCAATTTTAAAGATTAATGTCTCTTTTCACCTTTTCTTTAAAGCAAAAACAAAATTAAAATGAAAAAGCTAATTGCATTAACTATACATCTGGACGAAGAAAGAGAAAGGATGAAAGAGAAATCACAAAATTTTATATTAAATTTATATAAATTTCTTTTAAATTTTGTTAAAACTACACAATTTTTTTTAAATATACATAAACTTTTCTAAAAAGTTACTTTGTACTTTAATCCAATTTTAAATTTTTTTATTAAAATATTATCTAGTAGCCTAAATACACATTTTTTTAAACTTTAAAATTTTTTAATAAAAGATATTTTGCTTAAAAAATTTACAATTAGACTAAAGCATAAGATAACTTATTGTTCCATAGGAGGTTTATTGTAGATTTTAAAAATAGAATAAAATTTATATAATTTCAATAAAACTAAAAAAGAAATCTATATGATTTACTCAAAACTTTAATAAGTCTCATTTATATTTGTATTTGTTTATTAATTTATGAAGAATTATCAAAGAGTTTAAAGTAATATTTCTCATTTTATCATTAATTTTTAGTAATTCGTCATGTAGGTTAATGATTAAAAATTATTTAATTTTTATTGTGAAAATTTTTAATTTTTGATTCTTCATTTTGTAGATGGGCAAGAAAGTGTAAATGGCCCAAATTTTTCTCAGAGTGGTGCGACATAACAAGAGAAACATTAGCTTAGACGTCCAAATTGAAGCCTAACCCACATAAAGAGGGGTCATATTGAGGGCTCCATTGTGCTAAGGAAGGTGGGAACTAATTGGGCCCATTTCACTTGGAAATGGACACTTAATCCAACGTAATCATGACAAACCCAAGCTCCCAATTTAGCTTAGATATTTCTCTTTAGTCCTATCCTCATCCTTGTCCATATTCTTAATAAGAATGGCAATTTCATTCTTATTCCTACTCCTAATTAGGAATTAGATATCCCTAGTCTTGAAAAACTCCCAAACATGAAGCCCATCTATTTATATAAACTCTTGGCCATTGTTTGGGTTTATGAAGTGCTAGAGGGAGGAAAGAAGCAAGGAGGCCAAGAAGGAGACAAGCTCTTGCACTCTTGATCTTTTAGCTTGGCTCTTTTCTTGATCAATCTCTAAGAGATGTCCTTCATCAATTGTTTTTTTTTTCTACTTTCACATTCTCTATTTATTTTTTATTTGATTTTGATTTTGTAATTTCGTGTTGACTTGGATTGTCTGATTATAGATATGTATTTAAAATGTTTAACTCAATGTCAATTGGGAACTTATGTTGTCCATTGGATATTATGACACTTGATTATCTTGTATTTAATTTCTTAGCTCATTGATGGTTCAATTAATCCAATTATTAGGTGAGTTTAGGTTATTTTCCTAATGCTTGTGATGAATTTGTTTAATGCTTGTTGAATTGATATTAAGGTTACGAGAATTGGCAAGTACTCAATAAACTTATATTTAATTGAATGGTCTTAAGTAATTAATTATTGAATCTTTATCAAAAATGAAAACCATGAGAGATATTTACATAAAAATAACTAAAGATTTAACATTATACCACAACCCAAGGCCTTTAGGAAGGACTTGGATTTATGTAGCATAACCTAGTTTAGAGTAATTTATAATTAGGAAGAGACTTTACGATTAATTGGATTAAAATTCAAAGAGCCTAATGCAATGTATGATTATCCCACCTAGAAAAAGACCTAGGAGGGATGCTCTAGGAAAACTATGAGTAGTTTTGCTCAAGGTGACTGAGAGGGACTAAAAAATTTAGACATGTTGTTACCCATAATAAGTAAATTTATTGATCTTGGGTGCTATTAGTCTTGGATCTATATGAGTCTTTTTATTTTATGTCTTGAGTCTTTGCCTTGTAGGTGTTTAATATCATTCCTTGTTGAATTGACACTCTTCTTTACCACCCTATTACTTTAAACGATTAATGATGTTAGTATATATTATTTGATGTTTAGCTATTCTCAAAGAAATCTTTTGACATTTAGGAGTTAGTTGTGTAGTCTCTTTTAAAAATTAAAAACTTTTAAAAATAATCCTTTAAACTAGGCCTCTGTTTATCCCTTCAAAATTTTAGATATGTTACTGGTACCCTAACCTATGTTTTTAGGGTAATATATTCTTACTATCATAATTTATTTTTTTAAAAAAAGGTTTAAGATAAATTAATTGAGCTCAACATTAAAAGAGGGATGCTTCAAGTACTAGGGGACACGACGAGAGGATATGAGTTTTGTCTAAAATCCCTTGAAATAACCCAGCCCGGGAAATCCAAATTGCCGTGGCAATTTAGTATATTCTCACTTTTAAGGGGTCCCATGTCATGGAGAGCTTTAACAAGGAAAAAAAAAATTATAATTAAATACTTTAAATTAAAAATATTTATATTAGAATATTCTAAATTTTAGAATTATTTTAAATGATTTAAAGATAAAAAATTTTAACTTAGAATTTTGAATTGTAACTTTGTTTACATAATTTAAAATTTTCATTTTTAAAATAATTTTAAAAGTTATGATCTTTTAATATAAATATTTTTAATTTAAAATCCTTAACTATAATTTTCTCCTTTAACAATCTCTTCTTTCAAATGATATTTATACTTTATTATCATAAAATTCTTGAATATTTAAATAATGAAGGAATAAAATTAAAAAAAAAAATACTTCCAGAAAAATCTGTTATTATGTTGGAATTTCATCTGCAAAGGCATCCTCATGATTCTCATCCACTAAAAAAAAATCATAAAAAAATGTCTTCAAATTCAAATGTCCAAATTAAATGTTTGGACCTTGGTTAACTGCGTGCGTCACTGGCATACTCCGGTCTCTCGAAGCTAAATCAAACATTATCTTATAATTAATAAACCAATGAAGGGTTTAGTCTTCTGAACATATTTTCCTTCTCTTTTTATAATTTATCTCTCTTAATTCGTCAGGATTCTTTGAACATTTTCATTTTCTATTAATTTCTCAGTGGAATCTCTCCATATTTGACTGGAAATTTACGAAATCCTTGGATCTTGGATTCCCTAAGCACCACATGTTCTGTCGGTTCAGCGTCTAAAGTGTCTGCGTCAGACGAAGGAATCTGTGGAATGAATCTATTCCATCAATGGTAGGCGGCGAAATCAGAATCTTGGACTTTAATTTTTGTCTTGGAATCACGATAACATGTGAAAGTTGCTTGCGAATATGGTTGTTCTTTCTGGGGAAGTCACTTTCCAAATTGTAAGTTAATTCCACTTTTTCTTCTGTTTTTTTAACATTATAATGGGTTTATCTTGTTTAAAAATGGATTAGGCTGAGCTCAGATTCAAAGCTAGGCCTGTATTTTTTTAAAATTTTTAAGTCTAGGCTTAACTTGAAAAAATTTAAATGAGTTCAACTTGGTTTGATTCTTCATTTTATTTTTTTTTTTAACTAAATCTTTTAATAGTTATCCATTCCTTTTTCAAACAAGAGAAAAATTAAAGTTGAGGGCATCATCTAAAATTTAAAAAAAAAAAAACTAAGTCACTTTGCTAAACAATATTTAATATTGATCCTATTTTCATATTTACCAAACTCATTTATCAATAAATGATAATATATACATATATTAGTTATATTATTTAAAATCATATTTTTTTAGAAGAATATAATAACTATTGACAATTGATAGATGCAGTTGACCCTTATTTGATTTTTTTTTTACTTCAATTATAGGACTATATTATTTTCACATTTAATATACATAACTTAGTATTTAAATTTTAATTATAAGGATACTACTATTGAAAATTGTGCTCTTCCTTTAAATTATATTAATAATTGATTTTTAAATTCTATTCATGAAAAAAAGATAAAGTAGAAGGAAGAAAAATTATGAAAGATTTGGATAAAATTTAAAAGTAATACAATAATATAATAAAAAATTGCTTTAATTGGGCTTGAAAAAAGCTAGAGTCAAGATATTTTATATTTTAACTTTTTTTTCAAATGAGCTCCTTTTTTTTAGATTTTTTTTAGTCTCATATCCCTTTTCTTTTGAGTTTAATATATTGGATCAAACAGATTTGTTGACTCATAATCAAGTCTGCTTCCTGAGTACCTAAAGATGAAACCCACTTGCTTTGATTTTTCCAAGAAAAAATGTAAATGTAATTTTTTAAGTATTGGATATCAAGTTTTTAATAAAAATATAACACGTAAATATTTTTAAAAATATTTTTTTGAAAAGAATTATTTCATGTACCATAATTTAACGGATAGATAACATTATAGTTAATATATTATATGCAAATAAATTTGGTCTGTTTCACAACTTCTAAAAGAATCTCTTGAATCAGGATCTATCGGTACCACATGTTGTGGGATATCTCTGACATATAGTGCTCAGGCTTGTGGAAAAGAATTGCAATTCCTGTCTCAGTGCCTCACATGTCCTGTTCATTTTAAGCAAAGCATTTTGAATTTATGACTCAAGATTGATTGGGACTCAAAGGATTCCATCTGCCTGACGATTGATTGGCTTTTGTTTGATTATGACATTATTTTATTTTATATATTTTGGGATGTAAATTGGAAAAATAACCCACTAGATACAATAATAATTTACAGAAAGTCTCTTGGGTTTAATCTTCAGTGTCATAATAGTGAGACTGCATTCTTGATCATGCATAATACACAAAACTAAACTTCATGGATTCCAAAAATTTTAGAACCCCGAGATCTTTTTAAATTATAGTTAATATTTTTTATTTTAAAAATATCATTTGACTTTTCTAACATATATTATGCTATGTAAAACTCTCTTATCTTATTTATCTTTCAATTTGGATATTCTATAATAATTGTACAAGTATAACAGGAATAAGAAGGAAATAAGGAGTGTATACCTCATATATGTGGGTCCATTATTTGTTCTTTTCTTTCTCTTATTATATTTGTATAGTACTTCAGAAGATCCTCAAACATTTATACTTTTGCATTTATGCACAAAATGCATCCTTTGCCAGTAGAAACAATTTTTTGCACAAAATTTATCCTTTCCATTAGAGGAATAAAGTTGCTAGTTAAAGTGGTACATAACTGTGATGTCATTTTATGATATTGCGGAAAAAGTAGCTAAGTATTTAATTTTAAAAAAAATACATTTAGAGTAAAAGAATTTATATTATTTGCAAAAAATAAATAATAATAATTTTTTTTTGGCATACATCAAATGTACCAGAGAGTCAGATGATTATGTATATATTAATATAAAAAATATAGAATGATAAAAATCAATATTCTTAGAATTGAACCAAACCAATTGGTTCAACTAGTCAAATTAGAAACTAGTCATTGGTCCAGTTATTGGCTAGTCAAAAAAACATGTCAATCAAAACATTGGTCAAAAATTAACTTAATCTATCAAAATCAAACTAGTTAAAAATTAATTTGAACAAATCTAAAATGTTTAAAAAGATTTTTTTATATATAATAGAATAGTTCATCTTAAATAAATTTTAAAAAAAATATTGGAAGAAAGAGGGAATTTAAATGTAAAGAAATTAAAGAGAGAGAGAATCTAAAAAAATGAATTGCACATAATTGGCTATTTTTTGTGCTTACTCTTCATTATATCTAATCTTATAGTATTATTTCTTTCAAATGTCAAATTGTTTAGTCAAAATTGCCATTTGTTTTTTGGTTTTTTTAATTTTTTTAATAATAAGTGAAATTTAAATATAATTTGAGAACTCTACAAGTTTAATATTAAATACTTTTAATTTTTAATTATAAATATTTTTTGTTTTATAATTAAAAAATAATTTTCAATTATTTTAAAAATATTATATTAGTAATCAAATAATTAAAATTCATTAATATTTATTTGCTACATTATATTCTTAATATATAAAATTTTAAAAAAATATATTTAATTATTACTAATTTAATCATAGTTTAAATAATAAATCATAAAACAGTATTTGTTCAATAACTTGTTCAATTATAAAAACATTGATAAAAACCAATACTTATAAAATGTATAATATTGGTGACATAAATGTCACAAACCAATCAAGTCCAAATTGCCAATCCAAGATGAATTAAAAGATTTTAAGTAGGTGTCTATATTAAGTAGATACTCAGTTTTTTTTTTTTAAGAAAGAAATAATTAATTAAGATTTGAATATATAACCTACTTTGGCTAGCATGTGTTCATCAATTTTGGCTTGTGTTTTAGTAAGTTGCTTCAAATTCAAACATCATATATAATGTGATCCATGTTTTCTCTCTCTATAGGATGGTAGGTGAAATGAATTGAATTGAATGCACGTTTGGTTAAGTTTTGGAGGTAAACAAAATCACGTTTGCAAGCCACAAAATAAAGAAACTCTAATTTGTTGCTTTTGCCAAAACCAAAGTTTGAGGAAAGGAAAAGTTGAATTAAACATGCACTGAGTGCGTGTTTGGCAGCGCGTCAGGGCAGGAGAAAACGTGGTTTAGATGGAAGCAATAAGTTATAGCTTTTGAAGAAAAGGGGTTATAAACGTGATTTTGCCTCTCTCAAATGCGTAGCCAAACGTAGGATGAATCTCTGTGCTTTTGTTTTTTTTTTTGTTTAAATTGGGATATGTTGGCATACACTAAAGAACAACTAGACAAGTTGGTACCATATGCTGTCTTCATCTTAAAGCACGGTGATACATTAAACTATGATACCTGTTAGGTCTAACGTCAAGAGGCAACAAAACAAAAAATATCTCTAGTTTGGTAAACTGCAGTTTATTTCATGTGGTTTATATATCCTAACATTACTTCGTGCTTTTGAAATTTAACGTGCGTCATTTGGCTTTCTTGTTAACTGTTTTATTACAATTTAATTATCTTGTGATATTTTGTTTAATGTTAGTTAGAATAATTAAGTGAATGTAACGTTATGAACAATTTGTTTGCCAAAAAAAAATGTTTCATTTATGCCCTGGTACACAAAATTGTTTTCTAATAGAATTAGAAAAAGAATTAATGAGAATGTAAATAGAATAAAATAATTATGTTTGATACAATATAAAAAGATAAAAATATTATTTCATTTGTATATTTGATTGAATAAAAATAGTATTGAAATAAAAAAAATGATAGCGGAATGACAAAAATAACCTTACATAAAAAATAAACATTGTTATTGAATAATGATAATATGAATATAATAAATTGTACATAAAATTTTCCCTAATTTTCTCCCATTCCAACAGTATCAAGAGGAAAGCATCCACTCTAGTCTATTCATGAAATGCAACGGATACTGGCTACCAAACATATATATGCAATGGATTCTATTTCCTCTCTCTCTCTCTCTCTCTAGCATCATAGCAAACAGGGCATTATATGTCCTTAATAGATAAATTTGACATTTAAAAACTCAATTTATTTGCTTAATTCTAACAATAAACTCAAAATAAAATTTAAAATAAAAAAATTTTAAATTATTTTAAGTTTCTCATAATATCACATAATAAGTAAGTGGCAATAAAAAAATTTGCATGACCACTAAATAGACACCTTCTCAAGCAACAAACACATATTGAATCAAATTACGATGTTAAATTGTACTTTCCCTTAAAAATTATATATTATAACTATTTCTAATTGTACAGGTGCACATATATATATATAAAAGCAATTCTTTAATATTCATAATATATTAAAATCCCACTTAATTAATTACAATTGTTATTAACTATTAGATGAATTTGAATATCATTCTTTAATAGTCAATGTTTCTAAAATTCAAGAGTGTATCAACAAATTATATGTGCCATGAATTTTTTCCTAATATAATATAACTTTTCTTATCAAGTGGAGGAATGAGCAATCATATCCCTAAGAAGGGTCACAATCCACAATCAGAAATTCAAAAGAAAGAATGAAGGATAAGAAGGAAGTGAAAGGACCTTCTTGAGGATATGGACTGAAATTTGCATCAACTTCCCACAATTACTCTAAAAAAAAAAAAAAAGAGAACCGTATAAAAATCAACCTGTATTTTCAATTAACTTATTCCTGCCCAAATTTTTGTTTTCTTATTCAAACTTTCCTTATGAAATAAAATAGCTGCATTCACCACCAAGCAAGCATGCTATGTTTCTCTTTTCTGACCATTCTATGAAATCTGTAAGCATCTAAGATTCAGATTCCAGCTTGATTCTTCCATACACCGTCCAAAACATTAATTGACATCTTCTAAATATCAATAAACATTTTACGATTTTTTTTTAAATTATATTTAAGGATCTAAATTTTATAAAATTTACAATAAATGACTTAAAAAAGTAACCAACTTTGTAGCACATGAAATGAAAATTTACCAAAAATTTTTGAAAGTATAATTGTTTGATTGTTTTAACATAATAATAATATATTCAACAATATTATCACCAATAGGTGCAAACTGAGTCAATAAATATAATAAAATCATGTTGAATATAATTATATTCAAATATTTAATTAAAAATTTATATGCTATTTCAACGTAATTATATTCAAATATCTAATTAAGAATATCCTCTTTCACCAACGAAATAAATAAGTTATTTATTCATACCAAGTCTTTTTTGAATTTGAGAATACAAAAATGCTCCATAATTTTTTTTAATCCATCTAAAAAGAGAATAACATTAGAAGAAGATGGGAAAAGCATAGGGAAGATACATTCCTAACATAAAATAATTACAAAGAATATAGAAAAATACAATTTTACTATGATTTCAATAAAACTAAGCGTGTTTAGGAAATATCACTGATACATGCAAGAGGATGAAAACGAAGACGAAGGTGAGGATCCTATATCTCAATTGCATCATATTTTTTGTCCCGAGCTTTCATTGATCTGCCATGCCACAAGAAAAGCTATTGAACAAAGGCTCAAGAAAACTACACATATTTCACACCAAATTCATTGCAAATTTCAATTTGCTTGGCCATGGATCTTTCCCTCATCCAGCATTCCATGCAAGACTCACATGATAAAAAGTTTTATCACTTTTTTCTGCAAATAGTTTTACATTAAGTCATACCATAGGTAAAAAACGAAATACCTTCGTGTGAAGCTTTAGTGGATCAATATTTTCTCTTATTTTTTGTCTTTTTTGTAAATATTTAAATAGAAATTTATATACTAATACATCAATTTTTTTTTGTACTTTTCTTTGAAAATATAAATATATATACATATAATAATATAGAAATACATAATTTATGAGTTTTTATATATAATATCTATTTTTTAATAAATTAATATATACTTATAGATATATAATTATATATAATTATATACTCATATACTTAAGATGTTAAGGTTAAATCTAACATAAATATACATATATACACATGAAAGTAAATTTTTCTAATTATATATGCAATTATATATTGCAATTACAATATAAATATCCATTGACAACATATAATCTTTGATTACTTAAAAATTATCAATTGTGAACAAAATTATACATAAATGTATATAAAATGATGTGAGTAAATTATAATGTCATTATATAAAATATAATACATGTATAAATATATATTTATCTACTTAACTAACTTTAATTATATTAATTGATTGTGATTAATTATATTACATAAATTACAAAAAGAAAAGTACAAATAATTAGATAATTAGTAAATGTGTATAATTATATATATATATATATATAAGTATATAATTAGATAATTACAATGAGAGAAATAAGATTTAGACTTCAATTAAAGAACGCAAGAACAATACAATACAATTCATCCAATTTGTGCATCACAACAAAGAAAAAAACTTACAATACATTAATTAGTTCCACATAAATTCTTAACATAATAAGGATTAAAATAATATACGCTTATTTATTTGCTAACTGGTTGGCATTTTTAAGTGCTTCTTTAATGCATTTTTAAATAGCAAGTTTTTAATCTCTTAAATAAAGTGCATTAGTTGCAACCATAGATGCATCTATAAGACTTTCTGTAGCATTTACATAATTTGCAGATAATATTACAAAATGGTTCTCCAATTTCATGCAATCTTACTCAGAAGAGATTAATTTTACTTCGGTATCCTCCTTCAAAGCTATTAGATAAGAATGGGCATGTTGGAGTTTTTTCCCATGATCCTTATAGGCTTTAGGCATATCCTTGGTGTGTGTGAAATGATATTGAAGTTTCAAAAAGGACTAACTTTTTCTCTTAACATTCATTTGTGTAATCTCATTTGCGACTTTAAGATACTCTATGTTATTAGGCCACATTGAAATAAACCCAAGTAATTCAATATAGAATACTATTAATATCATATACATACATTATAAAATTATGTGAAAGGCACAAATTTTATTATAACATACATATAGTATTTTGATTTATTGACAATAGCAAATATTATAAATATCCTTGACATTTTAACTTAATATTTTAAGACTAAATCTTGGTTAATAATCATAATAAATATCATATTATTGAGACGAATATATTATAGAAAAATTACAATGAAATAAATAATATATATTATTTATGATGAAGAAAAAATTTAAACTATTCTAAAACAAAAATTCCTACTTAAAGCTCTTTTACAAATTTCACTGAAATTGAAAAGTCAATTGTTAAAAATAAAAAAATAAAAACCTAAGTGGTAAAAAATAAGAAAAGATAGAAGCTATCTCAATGCAAAGCAAGCAACTTACAACAACGTACCAATCTTAATTTTGTGAAATAGGATCGCAGAAAGCCGAACCCTTTGGTGGAAAAACACTGGATGGATAGGCTCTAAAAGAGATAAACAGAAACGGTAGTTGAAACGGATGACAAGATAATAGACACACACACATACACACATAGCTACGAATGTTGTACTGTTTGATATGACTTATGTGGAGTGGATCCAATTTGTCACATGAGGGTATTTTAGACTTTTTAATTTTATTATTTTTCATTCCATGCTTTTTTTTTAATCCAACCAAACAATTAAATATAAATATAAATATAATCTCTTTCATTGTTCACTTACACCAAACTTAAATTTTTTTATTACATTTCATTCATCTTTCTTTTTCCTTTACCATCTCTCAATTTTCTTTGTACCAAATAATGCTTTAGTATATTTTCCTTGATTGCATGGCCACTATGTAGAGCCTTCCGCAAAAGACTACTCACGCTTGATCTTTCCACACATCCCAATTCTGCTGATTTAAAATTGCTTCAAGGGGTCCCATGTCATGGAGAGCTTTAACGATCTCTTCTTTCATAACAGTAGCTTCCATGTTCTTCATTCTTTCGAGATCTATCATCAGCCATTCTGTGTTATAATAAAGAAATCATATTTTTAACAATTAGATATAATTACTTATTTCTTTGTTATTAAATTATTCAATTAAAATATAATAAGTATATAATTTTTTAATTAAAATATAATAAGTGTATAATTTAATTAAAAAGCTATAATCTTCTTTATAAAAATTATATACTTTTATTATTATTATTATTATTAAAACTATATATTTATTTTATTTTAATTAAAAAATGATAGTAAAAATATATAGAAAGACTGCACATAATTTTTTTTTTTAATCGTATTTTATGTAGAGACTTTGAAGACTTGTTTGGTTGGTGGCCCTTGGGGCTAAAATATGTGTCCTCAAACATTAGTTTGTTTGGGCTGCGCATGGGTATATGGACGGTGATGCGTAGGTTAAAAAGCCCAAACTTAAAATAAAATCCAAATAGTGTTTATACTTTATTACCATAAAATTCTTGAATATTTAAATAGCAAAGAAAAAAATTTACAAAAAATACATGAAAAAAAAATCTGTTATTATATTTAAGTTTCATCTGCAAAGGCATCCTCATAATTCTTATCCACTAAAAAGAAAATTAAAAAAAATTCTTCAACTTCAATTGTCCAAATTAAATATTTGGATCTTGATTAACTGCATGTGTCACTGGCATATTCTGGTCTCTCAAAGTTAAATCAAACCTTATCTTATAATTAATAAACCAACAAAGGGTTTAGTCTTCTGAACATCTTTTCCTTCTCTTTTTATAATTTATCTCTCTTAATTCGTCAGGATTCTTTGAACATTTTCATTTCCCATTAATTTCTCAGTGGAATCTCTCCATCTCTGACTGGAAATTTACGATTTCCTAAGACCCTGGATTCCTTAAGCACCAAACGTTCTGATCCCTCCGTGTTTGAATTGTCTGCGTCAAACGTAGGAATCTGTGGAATCTATTCCAACAATGGCTGGCGATGAAATCAAAATCTTGGACTTTAATTTTTGTCCTTGGAATCACAATAACGTGTGAAAGTTACTTGTGAATATGGTTATGTTTACTTTTCTGGGGAAGTCACTTTCCAAATTGCAAGTCAATTCCACTTTTGCTTGTGCTTTTCACACCTGTGATAGGTCGGTATAGTTAAGAAACAGGTTATACTTGTATAAAAAAAAAAAATAGTATTAAGATTGAGATCACGCTCGCTTTTTTTTGTTGTGTTGTTATTTTTTTGGTGCTTAGGTTTGAGTTGAAAAAATTCAAGCGAGTTCAATTCAGTGTGATTCTTCCTTTGATTTTTTTTTTGTCCGAACTTTTTTATAGTTAACTACTCCTTTAAAAAAAGAGGTAAAATAAAATCTATCTTCTAGGAGCTTAAAAATAAAAAAATTCAATCAATTTGTAAAGTATGATTTGATATTGATCTTATTTTTATATTTATCAAACTCATTTATCAATGAATGATATACTATGTAATAACTATATTATTCAACAATACCTTTTTTTTAGAAAAATATAATAATTATCTATTATCAATAGATATAGTTATTTCTATGTGATTTTTTTTACTTCAATTAGGAGATTCTATTATTTTTACATTTAATGTGCATAATTTAATATTTAAATTTTAATTATAACAATACTAATATTAAAAATTGTATTCTTTCTTTAAATTGTATTAATAATTGATTTTTAAATTTTATTTATGAAAAAAAGATAAAGGGAAAAGAAGTAAAACTATAAAGGATTAGGATAAAATTTAAAAATAATACAATAATATAATAAAAAAATATTTTAGTCAGGTTTAAAAAAAACTTGGGTCTAACCAATTTTATATTCAAACATTGTTTTTAAATATGTCCATTTTTTGGAATCCTTTTTTTTAAGGCTTATATCTTTTTTTTTTATTTGCCAAGCTTATCAAGTCAGATAGACTTTCCAACTCATTATCAAATCTATTTCTCAGGAGATGAAACCATTTGCTTTGAATTTTCTTTTAAAAAAATGTAAATGTAATTTTTTAAGTATTTGATATCAATTTTTTAATAAAAATATAAGAGATAAATATTTTTTAAAAGAATTATTTCACATATCATAATTTAACTGCTAGATGACATTATATTTAATATATTATAAGCAAGTAAATTCTTTTTTTTTTTTCACAACCACTAAAAAGACAAAAAAGCCTTGAATCAGGGTCTATCAGTACCACATGTTGTGGGTTATCGCTAAGCATGTGGAAAAGAAATGTAATTCCTGTCTCAGTGCCTCACATGTCTTGTTCATTTTTACCAAAGCATTATGAATTTATGAGTCAAGATTGACTGGGACTCGAAGGATTCCATCTGCCTAACCATTGGCTTTGTTTGATACTTTATTTTATATTTTTTGGGACATAAATTGGCAAAATAACCCACTAATAATATACAAAAAGTCTCTTAGGTTTAATCTTCAGTTTCATAATAGTAAGACTGCATTCTTGATCATGCATAATACACAAAACTAAACTTCATGATTTCCCAAAATTTTAAAGCGCCAGGGTCTTTTTAAATTATAGTTAATATCTCTTTGAATTCTAAAAATATCACTTGACTCCTCTTGACATATATCATGTAAAAATCTCTCATCTTATTTATCTTTCAATTTGGATCTTCTATAATAATTACATAAGTGTAGTAAGAATGAGAAAGAAATAAAGGGTGTATGCCTCCTAAATTAAAAAATAGATGGTATTAAAAAAAAGAGGAGCTGAAATATAAAGGAATTAATATATATATATATATATATATATATAACAAAAAATGTGTACTTAGTTATTTTTTATACTTGCTATCTATTATGTCCCATTTCATAATATCATTTCTTTCAAATATCAAAGTATTTAGCCAAAATTATCATTTGCTTTTTGCTTTTTTTTATTGTTTAATGATAAGTGAAATATTAATATAATTTGAAAAAATCTAAAAGTTCAATATTCAATATTCTTAAATTTTAATCATAAATATTTTTTGTTTTACAATTAAAAAATAATTTCTCAAACAATTTTAAAAATACTAAATTAATAATCAAATATTTAAAATTTATCAATATTTATTTATTACATTAAAATTTTAATATATAAAAATTAAAAAATATATATTTATTTATCACCAATTCAACCATGATATAATTATAATTTGATTAATGAATCATAAATTAATAATTCTACTAATTTAATAACTGATCTAATTTTAAAAATTTTGCTAAAAACCAATACTTATAAAATGTATATTATTGGTGACATAAATGCCACAAACCAATCAAATCTAAATTGCCAACCCAAGATAAATTAAAAGACTCTCTAGTGTCTATGTTAAATAGATACTCAGGTTTTTTTTTTAAGAAAAAATAATTAATTAAGATTTGATTGTATAACCTACTTTGGCTAGCCCCTACTCATCAATTTTGGCTTGTGTTTTAGTAAGTTGCTTCAAATTCAAAGATCATTTATAATGTGACCCATGTTTTCTCTCTCCATAGGATGGTGGGTGAAATGAACGAATCTCTTTGTGCTTTCTTCATTGGGCTATGTTGACATACAATAAGGCCTTGTTTGATAAGAAAGATTAGGTTTTGATGGAATAAGAATGAGAAATAAAATGAAAATGAAAATGGATCTTGTACCCCATAGTTATATTTGGTATGATGAAAAAAGAAATAGAAATATTTTTATTTTTTTATATTTAGTTAGCTAAAAATGATATAAAAATAAAATGAGAAGAGAATTAAAAAATTAAAATATTTTAATAATTATAAAATATAATAAAATATTTTATTTTTAATTATCAATAATAAAAATAAATAATAAAATAATATTTTATTTTAAAATTTTATTTTTAATTTACCTTTAATAAAAAAATTATTTGAAAAAAATAAAATAATTTTTATTTTTATTCTCCTACTCAATAAAACTTTTTCTTATTCAATAAAGTTTTCTCCCACTACAAAGTAATAGAATTAACTCTCTCATATTAATAAGAGATAACTCTCCCATAAAAAGAAGTCTCATGTTTATCAAACATGTTTTTTTTTTAATTTCACTCCTTTTTTCTCTCCACCACTTAACTCTCTCACGAACCAAACTGAGGCCTAAAGAACAACTAGACAAGTTGGTACCATATGCGCAGCTCATTCTATGCTGTCTTCATCTTAAAGTACAGTGATACATTAAACTATGAGATCTGTTAGGTCTAAGGTCATGAGGGAACGAAACAAAAAATATCTGTAGTTTGGTAAACTGCGTGTTATCTCATGTGATTTATGTATCCTGACATTACTTCGTGCTTTTGAAATTTAACGTGAGTCATTTGGCTTTCGTGTTAAGTGGTTTATCACATTTTAATTATCTTGTGATATTTTGTTTAATTTTAATTAAAATAATCAATTGAATGTAACATTATGAACAATTCGTTTGCCAAAAAAAAAAGTTTCATTTATGCCCCTGATACACAAAATTTTTTTTTAATGGAATTAGAAAAGGAATTAACGGAGATGTAAATAGAACAGAATAATTATGGTTAATATGATATAAAAAAATAAAAATATAATTTTATTTGTATATTTAGTTGAATAAAAATAATATTAAAATAAAAAAATGATAGAGGAATGGCAAAATTATCCTTATTTAAAAAATGAAATAAAAAATAGACCTGATATTAAGTAATGATAACATAAATATAATAAATTTTGTATAAATTTTCATCTTTTTTTTTTCACATTTTAACAATATGAGAAGGAAGGCACCGACAATATTCCATTCAAGAAATGCAAAGGATGATGGCCACCAAACATATACATGTAATGAATTCTATTTCCTTTTTTTTTTCCCTCTCTCACTCTCTCTAAAAGCATGGCAAACAGGGCATTATATGTCTTTAGTAGATGAATTTGACATTTAAAAACTAAATTTATTTGCTTAATTCTAACAAAAGACTCAAAATAAAATATAAATAAATAAAATTTTAAATTATTTAAGTTTCACATAATAATTAAGTGGTAATAAAAAAATTACATGACCATTAATGAAACACTTTCTCAATCAACAAACACATATTGAATCAAATTACGATGTTAAATTGTAATTTCCCTTAAAAAGGATATATTATAACTATTTATAATTGTACAGGTGCACGTATATATAAAAAGCAATTCTTCAATATTCATAGTATATTAAAATCTCATTTAATTAACTAAAATTGTTATTAACTATTGGATGAATTTGAATACCATTATTTAATAGTCAATGTTTCTATAATTCAAGAGCGTATCAACAACCTGTGTGCGCCATAAATTTTTCCTAACATAATGTAACTTTTCTTATCACAAGTGGAGGAATGAGCAATCATATCCCTAAGAAGGGTTCACACTTCACAATCAGAAATTCAAAAGAAAGAATCAAGGATAAGAAAGAAGTGAAAGGACCTTTTTGAGGATATGGACAGAAATTTGCATCAAATTTTAACTATTATCCAATAAAAGAAAAAGAAAAAGAAAAAAACGAGAACCGTAGAAAAATCAACCTGTATTTTCAATTAACTTATTCCTGCCTAATTTTTTGTTTTCTTAGTCAAACATGCCTTTTGAAATAAAGTGGCTTGCTTTCACCACTAAGCAAGCATCCTATCTTTTTCTTTTCTGACCATTCCATGGAATCTGTAAGCATTGAGGATTCAGATTCCAGCTTGACTCTTCTATATACCGTCCTGAACATTAATTGACATCTTCTACATATCCATAAACATTTCACGAAAATTTTTGAAAAAAATTACAAGACTCAAATTTTATAAAATTTATAGTAAATAATTTTAAAACTTAAAATTATTTTTTAAAATCAAAATTACTATTAAATTTTAGAAGGCTTACTATTAAGTTTAAAAAAGTTATTATTAAATTTTAAAAAATTATAATTGAAATAATTTTGATGATAATTTTTTAAAATTTAATAATAACTTTTTCAAAATCTTAATAGGCGATCTCTATCTAGGCAAGTGTGACTAAGGCACTTGTAAAGGACAAATTCTTTCATTTTGGCCTCATAAAAAGAACTTGTAGGTTGATGGATCATTACCCTGATAATACAATAATAACAATAACAAGTAATTTTTCCTCGTTAAGTAGGGTCGATTACATGAATTAAACGATACCATAAAGTTTTATCCTAAATTATATATTTAGTTAAACCATTTAAATCTAAATCTTTTTTAATAATTTTGTTTATAGTTTTTCATAGTCTCCCTTTACCTTTAATTATTGGGTTACTCTCCATCCAATCTACTATTCTTATTAAAACTTTTATAGGTCTTTTCTACACATGTCTAAACTATCTAAGACACAATTCTATCATCTTTTCCACAATAGGTGCGGTCTCAACTTTCTCTCTAATATATTCATTTCTTATTTTATCTTGTTTGGTATATTTACTTATCTAACACAATATTCTTATCTTTGCAACATTGACTTTATTCACCTATTGACTTTTTAATGCCCAACATTCATTCCCATAAAACATTGTTAGTTTTATAATTGTGCATTAAAATTTATCCTTAAATTTGAGCGATATTCTTCTATATGTAATAACATCCAAAGCATTCTTCCATTTCATCTACCCCACTTGAATCCTATGATTTACATCTTCTTTCATTTCCCCATCCAGTTGTATGATAGACCTAAGATACCTAATCTGAGCAACTTATGATGTGTTCTCCGATTTCCACTTCTACGTTAGAATTAGTGCGACTCTTATTAAATTTACATTCTGTATATTCCGTTTTACTTCTATTTAAACGAAATTCATGTGTTTTCAAAGTTAATATCTACATCTTTAATTTTTTATTTATTTTCTCTCTCGACTCTAAAACTAGGAATATATTATCTGCAAAGAGCATGCACTATGATATTGATTTTTGAATATGTTCAGTAAACACATCTAAAATTAAAGTAAAAAGATAAGACTTAAAGTTAACCCTTGATGTAGGCCAATAGTTATCGAAAAATTTTCGGTGGGTTCACTTTATATTTTCACACTAATTGTAACTCCATCATACATACCTTAAATTGCTCAAATATAAGCAATATAGACTCTTTTTTTTTTTTTTCCAAAACCTTTTACAAAACATTTCTTAGTACCCTATTACTATTGGCTTGACAATATAACATAAGATATGGTTCTAAGTAATAATTTTAATTCTTGAAAATAATTTCAATTTTTAAGACCAATTATTCTAAATTTTATAAAACTTGGGTCTTTAAATATAATTTTCTCAAAAAATTTTAAGTGTACATATGTCCAATGATCAATATCTACTTCATATATCTATAGGGCAATAAATACACATATATGAAATAGACGTTGATTGTTAAATGTATATATAACTCGCGAGAATTTCTCACATATCACATATATTTTCTTAATACATTCATGAAGAAGAAGAAAGTTTAGGGATCACTCAGTTTATGGTAATAGATTACTCAAATCAGAATAGCTTCAAGCCAGTTAGAAGGAGGCATTAATTTACAATTCGGAAGTGGTCCCTTTCAAACTTCTAATTGGTACCATGTCACCTTCATTTAAGCTTCCTTATAGAGGAGGCAAATGCAAATATCAGTGGAATTAGGTCTGATAAAATAGTTGATTCTGTTTTAAACGTTTTCACCCACTTGCTGCACATCACATCAATCTGTCCAATTCCCCCACTATCAACATATGGGCCAAGACTTTAATGCTTTTTATTTGAAATTAAGTCCCTATTTTGTAAAATTTTAAGAGTATACTTTTTCTCGAGATTGGCCAAAATTTTACTTCTAAAATACCATGTATGAAAATAGAATCCATGAACGAATAGTATCCGTTCACACCTACTGCTAACTCCCTTGATGACATCCCCGTTGTATATAAAATATTCAAACTTATATAAAGTGACGTAGAATATCTCACAAAAACAAGTCGTAGAGTGGGTTGAACATAAAAAACCTATAAGTATTCACAAAACATTTTTTAAAATCCGTAGTTGTCTTAACGGAGGTTGATTTGATTAAGGTCTTTCTTAAATCCAAAATCTTGTTTTTAGAGATTTCAAAATTGTTTTAGCTTTATTTTCTATTTCTTTATGTTCCATTATTTATATTTATTTCTCAATAATTAATTATAAATATAAATACCATTTTCTTCAATTTTGACGGTGTAATAAGTACAAACCAAAGAGAAAGCCTATTCCAAAAAATTAACTTATTAGAAGAGAAAACTCTTTAAATTTATAAATCCCACTTCATTTGTAAGACTTCCCGACGTGGAATTTATAACAATACCATCCCTTGAGAGCCGACATTTTACAGCTTCACTCTGTGACGCTTCACTTAGCGGTGCTTCACTCTGCCTTCTTCCGGTCACTCCCTTTGTAGGTAGCTCTTTTCATGACCATTGACCTCTCAATGAAAGATCAATGTAATGAGTATAAGTCGAGAAGGAGAGTCCATTCCAAAATACTAACTTATTAAAAGGAAAAGCTCTTTAAACTTATAAACTCTACTTTACTTGTGAGGCTTCCCGATATAATACTCATAACAGACAGGCGGCAAATTTTACTAATAAAATGTTCCAATATTTTTTTTAATTTCCGCATTTTTTCGCTGGTCATATAGAGCAACTCCATTATAATACAAGAGTAGGCAATTTTATTCCAATTTCACTTAACGAGTGAAACATACCGTAAGACACATATATACCATTATAATCATAGACCAATTAGTACAAGGCAGGCGCGAGCGAATTGTGTGGGTTACACAAAACCTTAATTATTAATTTGCCCTGATGGGAATTTAGAAGACAGAAGCTTTAAGTCTTCTTCCCAGTTCCTTGCTCATAAGTTTCCTGTCAAATCCAGAGGCAGCCAACATTCCTCTGTTCTCTTCAGCTCTTCTGATGAGGTAAGGCATCACCACCTCCACAGGTCCAAATGGCATATACTTGCTCACCTGAAACCCTGCGTTGCTCAATCCATACGACAGTCCATCTGACATTCCATATAACTGTGCAAACTCAAGCTTCTCGTTCACCTTCCCCATCCCCAGCTCCCATGCTTTTGCTGCTGCTAATTTCCCTGATTCTACGTTATGGGTCGCAAGAACAACAGCACCAGAGCCGCCATTGGCGATCCTCTCCAGCATCAGAGAAGAGCAGTCATTGAAGCACTTGTGTGTGTCCTCAATGGTATTGTGAATTGGAGAGGGTTGCCCCAGAGATTCGGCCACTCTTCTCTCTGTAGACATATAAGCACCCCTCACCAGTTTGAATCCCATTGGGACTCCCATTTTGTCTGCAGCTTCTGTCGTCTTCAACAACCTCTCCTTTGCATCTTTCAGGTACGTCTGAATCGTTCCGAAGATGATGGGGTTGTCGCCCTTGTTGTGGGTTATGGCGGAAGAGTACGTGAAATAATCGATGGCAGGCTGAACATCGGTGTGTTCTGCGTCAACTAACAAGGGAATATTGGCCTGTACACATCTTTGAGAAAGCTCTTGGAGTCTCTGGTGGGCGAGTTCAAGATCAGACTCTTCTTCTGGGGATAGAGATTCAGGTCTGGTTTGGGTGTGGTATAAAGGGCTGGATTCAGAGAAAATTGGTAGGGTATCTTGCTTCCACGGCAAATTGAAAGATGGGTCTTTCTGTTGCCATCTTAGCAAGTCACTTATTCTTTCTAGGAGCCTCATGGGGCATATTGCAGTGATTTTCACTATAACAAAGCTTACCTGTTACAACCAAAAAAATTGAAAATTTCAGTACTAAAGACACACACAGACCACTCTTCGCACAAAAAGCATATCAAACTCACAATCAACCACAGGAATTCTGTGGTCTACCAGTGCCCTTTTCGGCAAGAAATAACAATGCATGACATTTTGTATTTTCTAGTCAATGCTCAAATTGGAATCAAACTTCATTTGCCCCATTCTGGGTTTAATCGGCGTTTAAAGGTGACATTATAAAATTACAATCTAACATCTATCTCCTAGTGTATTATCAATCTTTATTCACGCCGTCAAGTGGCACCAAGCTTGTTCTTGCACATTTGCAGGTGGGGCCCCTCCACTAGACGACAGGCACACCAAATGGACGGTCCAAATAGCGACCCATTCAATCACGGGACTATCAAGTACGATGTTGGACGTATTCAAGAAGTGAAACAGACGACACCGAGTTTGTCCAACATCTTGATCTTACGGAGACAAGAAAAACAAAAAGGCACAAGGAGAGTTTGAATTTTTTTATAAATTGAAGCAATATTTAAAAAAAAAGGAGACGATGGAAACTTTAATTTCATCAGCACAACACTAATGAATAGTCTCCAAGCACAATTTCCATTTTCCAGCTGTATCCCACCATAGGAGGGACCCACCAACTAAATTTGAAGCGTCAGAGGTAGCCAGCTACTATTTTATCATGCAGAATTAACAAGCGTTAAAGCACGCGTTATACATGTGCCACTGAGAGTGATGGTCCAAGCCGAACCTCGTGGAACGCTCGGAAAGTGCCTATTTTCAGTCTGTTAGTTATAAGGAATATATATATATATATATATATATATATATATATAAATTGTGCTGAAATTTATATATTTTTGGAATTAAAAAAAGGGAAAAAAGCTTACGGAAGACGGCGGAAGCGATCTGCTAACGTCAACGGTGTGAAGGAAGCCGTTATGATTACGATCACAGGCTTCGTTGTCGTGGGCGTCTTCAACGCCGTAAACGAGCATACCTCGCAATCCGGCATCGTTTAGGCTCTGGATGCTGCGGCTGGCGGTGACGGCGTCCTCGCCGGCGCAGAAGTGCTCGTAGAAAGTTCGTCTCACAGCGGCCAATACGATATTCCTGAACATGTCGATCTCCATGAGCTTGGACTTCATGACCCACATTCCAAAATCCACCATGGACTCTGAAGCCGTGGCATGAAGCACGGCGGAGGATCGCAGAAGCTTCGGGGTGGGCACGAACGAGAAGAACTTTTGGACGTCGTCGAAATTCAGATAGGGCTCACCAGTGACAGGGGGTTTCCGAAGGTTTTCTTTTTCAAGAAAAGTGGGTGGTACGACGCCGGCGGCGGCTTCTGCAGCGGCGGCGGGGGAGAGAGCGGGGTGGGGGGAGTAGAGAGGTTTGGTGGAGGCGGTGTTGTAACGGACCTTTTTGAGGATTCTTGGAGGGATTACACGGGTGGCCATCAACAATCGCAGCGACGCTTGATGAATCTCTGATCGATGATTCTTCTCTCTCTCTCTGATTGTCTTGAAGCTCTGTTTTTTGTTTGTGGCGCTAGTCACCAAATGCAATATGCGAGGAAAGCGGTGAGGTATGGGGTGGATTTATAGGCAAAAAACATAAATAAATAAGTAAAAGAATAAGGTCAAGTTGGCTTAATCTATAAACGGTAAACTTGGATTAGTCTTGTATGGTCATTGTCTTCCTAGCATCGGTATTATTCCTTTAGGAGACAACATTTTGTCACGTAAGCAATAACATCATAAAACCTTTTTTTTTAAAAAAAATCAAATTAACTACCTACCGTCTATCAAATTCCTTGGTCTAATTAATCACCTACGTTAGTCATGGTCCTTCTTTTTAATCTTTTGAGAGATATAGCTAGTTAGAGTTAAAAAAATTATATTTTTACATATAAGTATATAAATTTTACAATTTAGTATCAAAAGATTGAATTCTTGAAAAAAAAATTCATGTGCTATATTTTTATTAAAAAGTTAATCATAAAAATATAATAAATTATACTTAAGTGGATACAGATAATGTTATAAGGGATGGAGCTAAACCGAAAAAGAGAAGAGTAGGTGGGGCTAATGAAACCCCACGAGTAGCTCCACCGTCTCTTCTTTATTTCTCTCTTAAATATTTTTACAATTATTGTAAGGATTTAGGTCCTATTTAAATCTAATCTTAAAAAAATTAGGACAACCTTTTTTATTGGAAATTTCTCATAAATGCGGAGAAAAGTGAAACCAAAATAATAATGTAAATTTGTTAGTAAAATAATAGTGATTTTTTAGTTTTAATCTCTATTGAAAACAATTTGATAAATAAATAATTAAAAAAAAGAAAGGGGCAAAAAGTGAGAAGAGGCCAGGCTGGAAGTATAAGATACGAGAGAGTAATTGAAGAAATCGATTGCCACGCCGATGTGAGCTGGCCATTAAATCAGAAAGTGAAAATTAATTGTAGAGAGAGATTCTAGAGAGAGAAAGAGAGGGAGATTAGGCCAAACCTACGTGGATCCACGAAATCTTAATCACTAACGTTGAACTGGACGGTCGTGACCGGTCACCGGTGACGTGTATCCTATGCCATAAGTTTATTTTTTTAAATCTTTTTAACTGACGGTTTTTTAAAAATAATAAATTATTCTCGAGAAGAGAATCTCGATTATTCAAATGGTCAAAAAAAAAAAAAAAGAGAGAATCGCGAGTCTTCATGGAATCCAAAAACAATGAAGATTCTGGAACAACAGATACACTTAGATTCGTACACGCGCGGCTGCTTAGTTTGACTGGCCATGTGACAACTAAATAATAGAATCTCCAATGTTACTGGATTTGAACTATAATTAATTACTCCAATTTTAAAACGCATTAATATTATTAATTATTTCAGTTCAAATGTATAGAAACTTTAAATTTTAAATTATGTATAAATAATACTTTAATTTTTAAAATTTGATAATGTTTTTTTATAAATTTTTAAATTGTAGAGATAACTTTTACTATTAGTAATATTGTTGATTTATTAATGGAATAATAACACATTAGATTAAATGAATCTTTTTAAATTTTATTTTTATATGAATAATTATTTTGAACTTAGAATTATGTGTAAATATCTCTCCTAAACCTTGTATTATGTGCATATAATCCCTTATATGTCACGCTTTTATTAATAAAATAATAAACTAATTAACAATAGGAAATATTTGCACATGATTTTAAATTTAAGAGTTTATTATCAAATTTTAAAGATAAGAAATTATCTATACATGATTCAAACTTTATAAAGGTCCCATGTATTTTAGCATCTCATTTAATAACTATTATTACTATCTTATTTTAGTTCTCCTGTTATATATAAACTTTTATTGATCTGTCCAAAAATATGTTTAACACGTCTCAAAATTAAAATCAGCATTTATGTAAATTAAACCACTTTTATTTCAATGCCCTTTTTAAACCACCTAAATGGACATGGTTTTTTCTTTTAATTTTTAACGAACATATGACAGTTACTCAATGTCTTAAAATAAGTTCTAATTCATTATATTTTTCAATTAGAAAAGAAGGTTAATTAATTTTAATATTACTAACTCACAAAAAGTGGCTCAAATGATAAGCAAATTTAAATTCAATGGTTGAAAAGGCTTTGCAATGTCAATAGTTTGAGTCAATATATATTAATCCATGCACTTATTATTAGCCCCAAGATTTTAATAAATTATTTTGATGATAACAAAATTTTTAAGTTAAATTTATAAAAGTATTAAATTAAATATAGTTATATATTATGTATTGCTTTATTACATTAAAAGTCATTATATTTATTTTTAACAGGAAATTATAATTATTTAAGAGAATCAAATTAAATTGTATTAAAATTAGCTTTATTCTGGTTGGGCTTTTTAATCTCATTATACTTATAATTTGTTTGGACCATAATATTTGAAATAATTGTAAAGTTTTATTTTATTTTGTTAGCCTTTGTTGATCTACATGCTTTAATGCAAAAGAAAATTTTACAAAATGCTTTTAAAAAAATGTAAAATGCTAAAGAGAAATAACAAAATAATTACAATATTTTTTTTGTAAAAGTAAAAAATGTGTGGATACACTAATTGCTTTGAATAACCCTTAAAAGCAAAATTTATGTAATACATTTTTTCAAAAATATGGCATGCTGAATTGAAATAGCTAAGTGCTTTTGATATAATATTTTATTATATTAGTTATTAAATTATTAAAATTGTGTGTTGCAACTATCTTGAGGCAAATTTTTTTTTTAAATATAATATCCTATTCTAATACTTCTCATTAAGTGTGCAGAACTTTTTAAGATTGACGTTTACATCTTTCTATCTTATCTACACTAATACACTTAATAGAAAAGAGAAAAGAAAGCTAAAGTAAGAAAAATATTTTGTCTAAATGTATGTAGCATTAAAAGAATATTAAAATAAAATAAGCTTGAAAACATGTCTAAATGGTGTTTCAAGGACGCATCATCTGTGGTACAATCATTACCTAATGCTTTCAGGAAAAACAACAAGTGAAGAATTTAAAAATGATAACCATGGATTGTGATATGGTTGGTGTGGATGAAAGAAACAAAAGAGGTGAAAGGAACTTACAAAACCATATCCAAAAATAATTATATGCCTCAAAGCTCTCTTCTTAGAAGCTAAATGAAGATTGTTAACCCTAAGAAAATGGCATTAAGGAAAAGATTGAGATGCAAATCTAAAAAAGAAAGCTTAGAAGAAGAAATTAAAAATAAAAGCTTAGGAAGCTGAGAAAGATGAGAACATAAAAAGTTTTCAATAATGTTAGAAACAAGTTGAAAAGTAATATCATTTTATATTGTCTTCACCAACTTTATCTAAAACATTTAATGAAGGTAAATATGTTTCAAGAATAAGAAGTTTTCCCTTTGCACTTATGTCTCAGAAACATGAAAGAGAAAAAGAGTTAAGTCTAAGCAGCAAAAAAAAACTATCTTTGTATACTCTATATTTGTGCAAACTCCTTGATAAAAATTCCCTCAACAACTATTTCAGAAATAGCTATATTTGAAAGCTACCTCTCCAAATGATAGATTTTAAAACTTCTATATAAATGGAAGAAGATAAATAAAAGAACATGACATATTGAAGTAGAGAAAAAAAAGTCAAAATTATATTATAGTTCTCCTTTGTTCTCTCTAACTTATCTAGGCTTAATTTCTTGTTTTTTTCTAACTTGAAAATGCTTTAAAGAAAAAGTAAATTTATCATAATCTTTTTCATGATTAAGGTTCTAAATTTATCCTCATATCATTGTATAAAATTAGTTTAAGGTGAGCTTAGTAAAAAACTCTTAAAGAAAATAGATATGAATAAACTTGTATAAAACTCAAATGTTGTATTAATTTGAGGTAAATAAAGAAATTTATATTAGTGGTAAACATGTGTAAAATTATTTCGATTATAATATGAATATTGATTTTAAAAATTCTTTAAAATTTAAAAGGATTGGATATAAACCAAAAGCTAAACCAAGATAAATTTTGTAGTATTTCTCTTTTCTTTTAACTCTAACTCTATTTTAGCTTGCTCCATTTTTGTGCATGCAAGATTTTTAATTATTTACTTGTATTGCATATCATACCTATTCACTCATAAACCTAATTATGGGCTAAAAGTTCACTCGCTCAATAGGCTCAACCTTAAAAAATGGATGAGCCAAAAAAAAAAAAGCTCGATAAAAAATGAATTTATTTTTAAAAAAAGATGAAATATAAAATTGACTGAGCTTAAGCCTTTTTTAAGCCTCGTCCAAATCTACTCGTATTATAATAACTTTTTTTTAATATTATTAACAATTAGTATTAATATTTTATCAAATTTTCATTTACCTTATCCTTTTCTTTAACATGGCAAAAAACGGTGACTGGCCTACAATCTTCCATGGCAATCATAAATAAGGAAACTAAAAGGAGTTAAAGAGCATTCCTATTTCAATGAATAATTTACAAGAGGGGTATTTTAGTCATTTAAAGATTCTTGGTATGTTTGTAATATCCATGGTCTGGAAGGCCAATTTATAGAGTAATTTACCCCTTACCCATTGCCTCTATCTTGTTAATCTCACATCTCTTTTAGGCTCAATTTTCTCTCCTTATTCTTTCTCTCTTTCTTTCATTATCTCTTTTCATATTATTAGAGAATTGAAGTGGCCACTGCAAAACCCAGATTTCAGCCATGATTCATCTTTGGTTATTGTGTAGTTTTCTCCTTTAAGAAGATTCTTAAATCTAATCAGGCATGTAGATAGATCGCCATGAATTCTACAATGATGCGTTGGTCCCCTACTCGTGTATTATCACTTGCTAGTAGTAAGTGCAAAGAGAGAGAATCTTGTAATTTCACTATATGTTTTCATCTTCATGTTGGTTTAATTTGCTAGATTTCTTCTTTAATGCAATAGCTTTTGATACATCAATTATTAATGATCTTTTGTGCTTCTTGATATTCAAACAAATCATCAACCTAAAAATGACGAGTTTATAAACCAGTGTTTGATGTAGTAAAAAATAAACTAAGTTGAGCTAGTCCATTTTAAACTAGATCAAGCTTGACTCGTAAATAGGTGAACATTATCGAGCTCAGGCTTGGGCCTACTTTTCATAGTATTTTTTTATTACAGATTTGGTCCATTTTTAAACAAGTCTGACCCATTATTAAATTTATTCACTCTCTTTAGATGTGATTATCACTTATTAATTAAGGCTGGTTCATTATCCATAAGATCATTTATCATTGTTTTCTTATATATATAATATCAAATAATCGTTTAAAAATAAGTTATTTTACATTCTAATAATACTTTGTGAATAGATTTAATTATACTAAGTTAATGTGACAATAGGTACTTTTAAAATTAGCTAATATCACATTTGGTGTTAGATAACTATAACAACAAAAATAAAAGAATTCAAAAATATTATTTTGACATCTAATATATCATATAAGATAATTTAATATTATATAACTTGTACATTATGGACCTCTTATATTTTTGATGTTTTATAACATAACTTGGTGGACTAGTCCCATGTCTACCAGTAAGTCCCTAAGCTATTAGTAAGGTTCATGGAGTAATTTTCACAAGGTGAATATGGCATTTGGACAGTTAGGATCTTTTATAGTTATAAGTTGACTATATATATTATAATCAAAGAGATATAGAGAGAAAAGAAAATGGATATAAAAAGAGAGAATAAGTTTAATACACCTTTTTATCCTTTTGTGTAGATCTTTCTCCAATTGTATGATGGTAAAGAATCCAAATTTGCATTTGAAGCAATGGCTCTTGCAAGTACTACAATGTCCAAGTCAAACAAAAGTTTTGAAAAATACTTAGAGCCCATTTAGTATGGGAAATATAAAAAAAAATATAATCATAAAGAAAATTAAAAATTTTTTTTTTTAAAGATACATATAACGTTTGTCCCTCTATTTTTAACAAAATAATAAGAAAAGTAATAAGATATTAATGATTATAAAAATATAATAGATATTACATAGACGTTATATAAAAATTATTCTTTTAAATAAAAATTATCAAACAAGTCCTAAAAATTTAGTAAGTATAAAACATACTGGAGAGATTCTTGAACCATTTATAGATAAAACTGATAGCAATATGGTAATTACCCCCTTTCAAATATAGTGACAAATAGTGATTCACACAATGGTTCAAAAAAAAAATACAACGCAGACATGATGTGTGTACAACTAAATGATGCATGCAATGTTCAATTTCTCTCTTAAGATTGTTATCTAATACAATCGAGTCTATCTATCATAAAATGCTATCTATCAAGTGTTTATTGGGTAATCGTGGGAGGAGATAGGACAAATATATCAATATCAAATTCATACTATCTTGCATGATGGTATAGTCACAAGAGATAACAAAAGTGTAGTGGTAACAGTAATGATAATGATAATAATGATTGTGATATACATATAGTGGTAGCAGTGAAGATGAAATTAGTGGTGGATAGACGGATAACAACAATGACATTAGGCAGGCATATATGTGGTGGTAGTGGCGACAATTATTTTGTAACACTAAAGACAATGGCAATATGGAGACATTCTTGTGCTATCTATAATTTGTATAAATTTGCCAATTAATATATAAATGACATGTATAATTCATGGGAATCTATTAAATAAAAGTAATAATTTTTTATTGTTCATTTTTATTTGTTAATGAATAGAACTTAAAAATAACGAGATATTTTGAGTCAACAAAAAAAAAAATATTAACAAATAAGAGCATTTTTTTTAAAAAATTGAACCAAACTATATATATATATATATATATATATCATAATTTATATTCTATCCTTGAACATATATAGCGTTGTGCAATGATTTAATAGTACATAAAGTACTAATCATATAAATTTTTTACAATTCATTATGCATATTATATTATCATATATATTATATCTCTTTATTTATATGCCACGACCAAGTAAGGCCCAAGTATTAAACTTACCTTTAGTTTAGTAAAATAGAAAGATTTTTAAGAGATTATAAAAAATAATAAAAATGAAAAAAATAAAACCCTATCACTTAAAATTATATTTGATATGATATGAAATGAATGTAAATATCTTTTTATTTTGATGTTTAGTAAAGTGAAAATATTATAAAAATAGAAATAAAATTTAAACAAATGACTAAAAAAACCCATTTAACCAAAACATATTAAAAAAATAATTTTTATTAATTGACGTAAAACAAAAAAAAATACAATTGAGAGTACTAAGTTAAAAATATTTATGATTTTAAATTATATAATCTTAAATTTTAAAATTATTTTAAAGAATTTAAGGACAAAAAATTTTAACTATATAAGAAAATTACATTTTTTTGAAGCTCAAGTTAAAATTTTTTTTTTGTATTAGATCTTTTAAAATAATTTCAAAATTTAATGTCTTTTAATATAAATAGTTTTAACTTGGGCCAATTAACTATAACTTTACTAAATAAAAATAAAACATCATTATCATTTAAGGTAAAATAATACTTTTATTATTTTTCTATTTTAACTAGTAATTTTCATAATATTTAAATAAAATAAATAATATATCAAAAAATATAAAACGGAATTCAGGAGTTTTTCCTCTTTTATCGCACTAAAAAAATTTTCAATTATTTTTATCTTTCTCATTCTTTTGTCACTTCCTCTTCTCACGTACACAGAAGTGCTGTGGTAGTTTAAAAGTGTGGGATGTGGGCTTCTTTACGGTAACAATACAATTTGCAAATTATCTTAAAAATAATGAAGGAAAAAATATTCACAAAGAGATAATCAAAAAGACTAAATTCGGATTATAACAATCCAAATATGGCATGATTGCATGGGATTCCAATTGAACCAATCCAATTTTTATACAACTATTTTTTTTTTATTTTTAATGAAATTCTGATTAGTTCAATCCAAATTCCAAACTATTTTTATTTTAATTTTTAATAAAATTTGAATTGGTTCAATCTTTTTTCTTTAAAGTATTTTTTACAATTATAATAATTACCTTTTATGTCTCTGAAAAAATTATATCTTCCATCCTAACTTTTTTATGTTTTACTATTAATATAAAATATTTTTCAATTATAGATATTTTTATTTTTTTATTTCAAAATTTTGAACATTATTTCTTTTTTATTTAATTTGAACTAACTTTTATTTACACATTTCCTATACATTTTTTTCTTCTTTAAATCATTTGTTAAAATCATACTATTCACTTTTTATTTTCTTAAATAAATTATTTCTCTTATACTAATTTTTTCTGCATATATTTTTACTTACAATTATTAATACCTTGAAATTTTAGATTTTTTTAACATAATTATTTCAAAATCTTTGACATTATTTACTTAGCAAAATTGATTTCAAATAATTTTTATTTATACATATTCTGTACATTTTTTTTCTCTTTAAATAATTTTTTTAAATCTTCAAATTTACTATATTTTTTTAACTAAATTAATTCTCATACCATAAAATTTTCAGTTATTTTTTATTGTTAATATCTATATTTTACTATTTTAGACTTTTTTTATTTACTTAACTATTTCAAATTTTTGTTCATTATTATGCCAATTTTAGATATTTTTAATTTACACATATCCTATACATATTCTTTCTTCTTTAGATAATTTTTTGCAATTGTAATAATTATCTCTTTATTTTTTAAAAAAATTATCTCTCCTACTCTAATTTTTTTAATATCTTTTATACTAATTATTTCACAATTCTAGATAATTTTTTGTTTGCTTTTTATTTTAAACTTTTTAACATTATTGCTTTCTCATTTAAATAATTTTAACTAATTTTTTTTACATTTAATATATATTTTTTCTTCTTTAAATAAATTTTTTCAAATTTAAGAATTACTTTCTATTTTTTATAAATATCATTTCCTTCTCCTACCCTAATTTGTTAATGTATTTTTTATTATAAATATACATATTTCTAAATTTTAGCCATTTTTTATTCACTTAATTATTTCACGTTTTTGAAATTATTTTTCATTTAAAAAACTTCAAATAATTTTCATTTATGTCCTATAACTATTTTTCCTTCTTTAAATATTTTTTTGAAATCCAAAAATTTACTTTTTATTTTACTAAAATATCATTTACATATTTTTAAAAGAAAATAATTCTCTTTATATTCTAAAAGGCTATTTTTCAAAATTTTCCATTCAGATAACAATTTTCTCTTTTATTTTTTTCCCTCTTCATTTATTTATTACTTCAAAATGTTACATTGATTTTTTATTTTTACTTTCTTTTTGTATGTTACACATATCTAAAATAACAACTAAGAACAAAATTTATCATACAACAAACAAATATATTCTGAAATTAAACATCCACTCATAATAACAACCAAAATTATTATTATTATTACACAAATATTTCAAAATATACATATTTTGGTCATAATAAAAATAAAATGCCAAATACAAAAATCTATTATAAATATATTTTATTGTGAATAATGTCACACTCACCTCCAATCATTAGAAAATGTCCTTAAAATTTTAGATATTATATCCCATTTACTTAAGATTTTGCTAAAAAATACGATTTTAATTGATAAATTTTATAACCCTTTCTTTCTCACTAATACTTCAAATCAGTAGCAAGAAGAGTTGAAGGAAGCGAGAGAAACTGAAGGAAGTTCTATCTTTTTTATTGTGGGACTGAGACAATATATAGATAGAAGCTTTAAGAGCATTTTTGTAATTTCATCATTTCATTATGTGCTAAATTTTTTTTGTCAAATCAAAATTCTTAGAAATCTGCATCCTCTGATCACAACTAAATACATGTTATAATAACATAGTAATTTTTTTTAACCGTTCAACGATGTGACTAATCAACTAATTAGTCACCTTGTGGACTTTTGTAGGTTACCCTTAGGTTAGCTTGGACTCCTTTGAATTCAAGCCATATCTAAATTCAAAACCTTAGTGTTTTAAATTCAACAACATTAAATTCAGAATCAACGGTTTGGAATTTAATGCTACTTTGATTTATGTGAATTTAGAGGTTCAGTTTCTCTGCCGACTAAGTTCTCTCCTGTCCCTCCCATCTCACACACCAAAACCTCTCTACACTTTCTTTTTTATTTAAAAAATAAAACAGAAAAAAAAACTTTAAATGCACAGATTGAACAGATTAAAAGAATAGAGGGGACTGAAGAGAAACCATCTGCGAATTTGGACATAGTAAGTTTGAATTCAGAATTTTTTTTTTATTTTGTTTGATTTTTTTTTCCTTTTAATACTTCTGAATCAAAAAACGTGGGATGTGGGTTCCACGGCAGATTGCATTGCCAGCTGTGTTGCGCATGGCCTCCACAGCCTTCAACGTTTCTATATGAGCACCATTTTCTGCTACCATACTTTCCTGTCCTCACATATTTTATTAAAGAATGCTCAGAGATGGAAACTTGTCCTATGGAATCCAGAGCTGGTCTAAGAAGTTTTTTTTTAATACTAACATAATGAAAAAAAAAAAAAATCTTCAGGCTGAAGATGCATGTCATAGATTAGACTTTATTTGAATTAAATTTTTTAACTATTATTAATATGTTTTTCAATAAAAATAAAATAAATTTTTAACACATTATTAACTTTTTTACAAAATACTTTCATATAACATGACTTTATTGAGGAATTTGATAATTCCGTCGAAGTGTTTTCCTCCTTCAAATGCTAACGAATCCGTACGTGTGTGTTAAAAAACAAAAAAAAAAACAAAAATTGTTCGTTGGGCTTCCTTTAGTTTTCCCGTATTCAGATCTCAGACATTTTCTCCCGAGTAGGTGCATGGTAGGTATCTTGCAAATGTTCACATCCGTTACACCAACCAGTGGTTATCTAATGTCCAGTACCATTGCAATTAAGAAAAATTATAGTTGAAAATTCTAAATTAAAAATATTCATATTAAAAATCTTAAATTTCAAAATTATTGAAAAAGATTTGAGAAAAAAAAAATTTAACTTAAAATCTTTTAACTATAATTTTTTCTCGCAATTACAAAGAATCATCATTAGCTCATTTCTATTTAAATTAAGTTTTTCATGAAGCAATCGCCCAAGCCCAAGTGAAATAAGAATGCATGATGATGTTTAGAAAAAGGTACCCCAAAAAAAAAAAGGTAAGCAGGTCAAAATTTAATTAAAATGTCATCTAAGGGAAATCAAAGAAAGAGTAATCAAGAAAATTTTTATTCATGAGTGACTTAATTAATTAATTTATTTATTATGGATTTGAATCTTCATAATTTTTTAAAAAATTGACAATATCAATTTTAAAAAATTGAAAATGCCAATTAAAAAAAAAAACGCAATGTGTATAAATAGCCATGCAAGTAAAACTTATTGCTCAAGTCAAATGAATTTCATATACACTGTATCTTTTTTCTTTCTTTCTTTTCTGAAATTGATACTATTAATTTTTTAAAAACTGGGAATTCAAATAAAAATGTTAGTCAAGCAACGTGTTGTATGATATTAGCCTAGAAGTCAATAAATCAAAATGACTTGTAAGCATCTAGAAAAATTACAACCGTGTGGTGTTTTCACATTGAGCAATGTCATTCTCGCACCATCAAATTCATACCACTTTTATACCTCGTCTCACATACAATATTTTATTATAAAAAGTTATATATATCATTTATTATTTTCAAATTAAAAAAATTGTGATGTAGTAGACGTGGTCCATCGGTCCTCTTAGGCTTTAACATCCCCTCTGTATATAAAAGTATTAAGTGTAAAAATAAAAAGAGAATAAGAATGTAAATAAAACATAATACTTATGTTTAGTTAGCAATTTTTTATTAAAAAAATAAAATTTCTTAGAAAAATAAGATATCCTCTACATCTAAGAATAGTTTTTTTATTAAAAAAAATTCTTATAAACTACCATATCTAAGCAATATATGAAAATTTTATTTAATATTTCTATTTCAGGATCCAGACCAATTATGCAATTTAGAGTTTCTGTTATATATTATATGGCATGTAATAAAATTAAAATAAAATGAATTTGATCATTGGAGACCTCCCCCCCAACCAATAAAAAAAAGCCCAGCTTCCAAAAGACACATGTTCGCGCGTAGAAGACCATACATTTGGCAATCTGGCTGCTCGAAACATTTCGTTCAGCATGTCGAATGCAAGAACTAAATCACCAGCAGCATCATAAGCCCCCCACTAGAAGAGATCAGGGAGAAGAAGATGGCAAGAGGGTGGCTTCATTTTATTTGCATGAATGCCCCCATAACTTTTTCATTTGGATGGCTGAACATTCAGTATATATATATATATATATATATAAAGTAGATAGATATAATAAAAAATAATACTCATACCTCTATTTTTTTAAAAAATAATAATTATAAACATTAAAAAAAATTACATCACGAATTAAATAGCAGCCTACCAAAGTTTCGGCCATTGCAACCGTCGTTTTGGATCCTTTTTACCTCTTACCATGTGTCAATTAATCCCCCCTAACGCATTATACACATGCGTTACAAAGAATGAGAAATAATCCGTGTGCAGTATAAGACCTACAATCATCCATTTCTGATGAGGCTTATTTCCCGACTACGCAGCAATAAAGACACGGGCAAAAAAGAAAGATCACATGTATCATCACGTGGAGTATAAAACCTACACCATGCATATCTAATGGAACTTATTTGCCAATTGTCCCGGAGACAAGATAAGGAAAAACAAAAATACCACATTACAATTTCTCAACATCAATAACAAAAATAGAGGGAAGAGGGAATTAAATGAAAATATATTGTAATAGAGTTGAGAAATGAGAACTAAAAATAAATAAATAAATAAATAAAAGAATCATTACAAAAACCAAGAACAAGATGAAACGCTTCCGTTAAGAATTGATTCCATGTACCATGTAAAAGATTGCAATCTAAAAAAGCCAATTGACAGTAATGTTGCCAAGCCAGGTGAACAATGGGAACTGAGCCAAGGCAATGAAGAGCAAGAGATAGTGGTGTTGGGTGGATTCATAACTCCTTACCTCGGCAAAAAGGACTCTCTTCAGTGTTTTTACCAAGAAAACTCCCATGCATAAACAGGTAAATGGCATCAAAAAGTAGTAAGAGTACCCTGATATAATTTTTCCAAGAACAGCCAAACACATGCCGGTGAAAGTATACCCAGCATATGCTATTATGTCTAGCAGGGGTGCCTCCCCATTACCCAGTGAAAGCAATGTCACCTTAAGCAACATTCCTTGCATAAACCAACCAAGTAATCCCTTGATGAACAACCAGTTCAACGCTTCTGGACTAAACCTGGCCATAAAGACGGCTTCTTTAAGAAAACTATGACAAACCAAAAGAAAGTGGAGATGGAAGAGATAGAGGTACTATGAGATAAAAATAAATCCTCGTTGTTACATGCCAAAATCCTACCACAGGATTCCCCCCCCCCCCCCCCCCCAAAAAAAAAAAAAGAATAATTATGAAACGCAATCAATAACATGTAAGAAGCTCATTACATCTAGTTTTAGGTGGAATTCAACACAAAGTAATTATGCAGAAGGGCAAAATTATAACAGCAAAAGATCATCTCTGGCCTACAAAATGGAAACTGTAAAACCAGTTATAGCCTGCAGTTTACAATGGCAGGTTCCTCATAAAAGACTTCCATTGTTTAACCCTTTGTATTCCTAAAATACAAAAGAGTAAATTACACTATTTTTCCCTGAAATTTGGTTAAAATACACCTGAGTGCCCTTTTATTTCAAAAATATCATAAGCTCCCCTTACATTTAATATATATTAAAAAAACCACGTCTCCAATTCAATTTTTCCTAATGAAGTTAACTTTTTGCACAACATATAGGAAGTTCATTACTTCATGGTTTCCATCAATTTCAAAAATCTAGTTTTAAGTGGAATTCAACATATACGTAATTATGCAAAAGGGAAAAATTATAACAACAGCAAAAGATCATCTATAGCCTAAAAAAATGGAAACTGTAAGGCTAGTTACAGCCTGCAGTTTACAGTAGCAGGTTCCTCATAACAGACTTACATTGTTCAATCCTTTGTAGTTTTAAAATACAAAAGAGTAAATTACATTACCTTTTCCTAAAATTTGGTTAAATTACACTTGATACCCACTTGACTTCAAAAATATCATCCAACTCCTTTTACATTTAATATATATTACAAAAATCTTCTCTCCATATTGTGAAAGGAATGCACAACATGATGCTATAATTTTATTCTTAATATGATAGTGAGGATAGTTTAATTTCATTTTTGGAAGGAATGCATATTGTGAAGAAAGTTAGCTTCATTGACTAAAAATAACTTGGAAGGAGGGTTTTTGCAATGTATATATCAAATGTCAAAGGAGTTGAATGATACTTTTAAAACAAAAAGGGTATCGATGTCATTTAGCCAAATCTCAGAGTGTAATTTACTCGAAATAAAATAACACGTTTTCAACTACACCAAGTAGTTGATCATTAATATCCCATGCCTTTTCCCCTCCTCTCCCCCACACACAAATTTTTGTTCCCATATTTACCAACTCTTCCTCAAAGCAATAAGATTCACAGTACAGTGACCAGGCATTAGAGAGAAGAAACAAGCATTATCTATCTATTTGTAAATCTTCCCTTAAAAGACAGTATCACTAATCAAATAGTTTACAAATTATAATGTGATTACTGGTTGCCGACATCATTAACAATTCTAAAGGCTCTAAGTAATCACTAGTACCATTAGTATTCTGGACAGGCATTTTGAAAATACCAATCTCAAAGCAGGTGCCTAAGCAAAAGAAGGACAACGGAGAATAAACCTTGTACTAGAAAAAGGTAAATTGTTACAAACAATAAAAACAGTACACATATATTCTGCTGCACAAACAGGTTGAGGGACAGATAACATTGCTCAAGGTTAAAACTTGTCAATATTATATAATTTCTGGGCAAAAGTACACTTTTTTCTCTCAACTTTACTTCGAGTTTCAGATTTATCTCTTAAATTTGTTTATTTCCACTGTGGCCTTTTTTGCGAATATGCACAGATGTTATTTTTGAATATAGATGGCCACAATTACTTTTGAAAACTAGTAAAAAATTTCCTCACTTCTAACACTGTTAGTTTACTTAACAAAAAATGCTGAAATATAAATGTTTATGCCAAATGATTGCAATTATCACCTATCCATTAATTCTACATGTAAAATCTTCCTAAAGCCTCCAAATTAAACAGAGTGTTCCAAGTCTTAACTCTTGATAATTGAGCATGGCTTGCAAACTGGAATATTTTAAGCAAGCAAACTAATGTTGATAAATGTTGCTCCAACACTGCCAAAAATCCAGGCAAATAATTAATGTTGATTGTGTTTTTCTTTCTTTTATCTTCCTCACATATTGTTGGGGATTCAGAGAACTTCCAAGTGAATTGCCTTAGTGCCTTAGCTTTTAGATAATTATGAAGATGTCCTTGTTTCATTAAATCTGTCTTTCATGGATTGTCTTCAATTGCCACTGAAGGATTGGTTGAGGCTGTTGATTAGACTTATTCTTGAGAATAGTGGTTGAGAAGGTAGCTAAAATACTGCAATGAATCTGCATCTGAATCCCCTGGGAGGAGGAATCCACATTAGCAACATCAACTAGAGAATCCAAATCTCTGTTTGCCAAATATGAATCTGCAGTCTCAGCTGACAAAGAGAATACACACAGTCCATACTAGTACCCTTTTTCTAATACATAAAACCATCTCCTAAGGCTCCTCCTCTTTGTTCACCATTATTTTGCCTAATTCAACTATGTGGGTTCACTGTAAATCTGTAATGGCTCATAGATAAACACACAGACACACAAGAAGCATGTTGGGACAAAAATCAAAGAACGATCTTGCACGAATCGTTAAGGAAACAAAAACCCTAAGTTATCTAATTTGGTGGTGAAGGAGATGATTGAACGATAAGAGATGTGCAAAACTTTGTGTAGCAAATTCACAAAACACTTCCTTTTTTTCTTTTCAAACATGTTTGATTAATGGTGAATTGAAATAGCAGTGACACGGCAAGAGTTTAATTATGCGTTAGTTGCACCAAATCTTACTCAGCATTTTCCATTAAGTAAATTAATTAACAGTGTTAGGAATGTGGAAACTTTTTATTGATTTTTAAAAGTTAAGGGATCAAAATGAAATTAAACAAACTTAAGGGACAAAACTTAAATCTAATGCAAAGTTAAGGGATTAAAAGTGTATTTTTGCCTAATTTCTTAGTGTCATGGGATTAAGATAAAGAAGTCATAGCATTAGAGGCCATACTTACTTTCCACGAAGACCCAACGAGAGGCCAGCAAGAACAACATAGGTACCAAATGCCATTAATGGGATGTACAGGTCTGGTGCATTTATGTCATGAAATGGTGGTTTATAAGAGAGCCGACCTCCCACAGGCTCACTTATTCTTGTCCAATGACCCTGAACCAGAAAAGAAAAATACAAGGCCAAGCAGGTGGTAAAATAAGATAATCAAACTAAAGACAGAGGAGGCGACTGCAAAAATAATAAATAGTGGATTAGTGCTTACCCGGTGCAGGAATGGAAACAAAACAACCTTCAATTTGTTCTTAACATAATGATCATTCACTTGAAAATAGTATTGGGGATCAGAGAAATACCGACTTATCTGTCATTCAACAGAAAAGTTAGTTTTAAAATAAGAAGCCTAAATTCATACCTCAAAAGAATACCAATAAGTAAGGTAAGCAAAGAGTTAAGAGAGCAATTCGGGGTCCAATTAGCTATTTAATGTCATTTCTCAATTGAATAGGTTTATCACTCCAATAGAGTCAGGCCTGACTTGATTGATAATTTGATATATACAATCCTTATTGAATGTAGAGGAATATGAAATAGACTTAAAAGGAAACTACAGGACAATTACATATTTCTTCGTAAATTTCAATGGAATTGCCAAGTTGTGATGCTAGAATAGTTGAAGCATTGATAGATAAGTGCTGTTCAGATTATATGAAAACTGTTTAAAAGGGGAGGTTATTAAAAAAATTACATCCATTTTCCCAGAATGAGCAATTTTCGAGACACAAATAAGAATTAAGGAAGACAGGGAACATCTCATGGAATATAAGCGGGCTTGAAACCCATAAAAAAATAACAATTGGACCAAATAGTAGATAATATAAATCTCATCATGTGTGAATTAGCATGGTGAATTCAATTATTAATACTAGCAAAAGAAAATAAAAGCTAGAATGCTACATACATTGCTTTGGACATACTCAGAGCTTGATCCCAATATTTTTTCACCATATGCACCCAATCCACCTCGAATGAGTCCTGAACCAGCTACATGAAATGCATCCCCAAAAGGATTAGGCTGTGAGCTTGTTGGAGGTTGAGGTACCCCAGTTTGCGGTCCGACGTTATTGTACATTCTGGCTGCTATCACGAAAGGCAAAAATGTAACCAGAAACAACACTAATGGGCAAAATTTTACTTAATACAGACAAAGAAGCTCCATTCACATGAAGCCATCTCACTAAAATATATCATCTCAAGTGAAAATGAAATCCATGCCAAGGATTTTAGAGAGACCCCACCCCTGATTGCTTGTAAATAATGATGTTTACCCCATTTGCAAACAGTGTGACATTCACAAAGGCATAGAAATAAAGATTTCAATCAATCAATAACGATAAGATGATCATAAGGATAGGAGTGCTTCATAGGTCGGAGAAAGAACAATTTCCGATTCTAATTAATTTAGTAGAAGAAAATAATAAACATGAATGACGCAGAAACGCCAGCTCCACCAAGAAGGAACCGTAGAACCCAGGAAGAACGCAAAAGCTCTTTCACCGAGTTCCACTACTTGTTAATGATTTGGATCAAATGCTATATTATCAGGTACTCAATCAAATACTAAAATAAGTACTAGATCCATAAAAAACATTCCTGTAAATCAGCAAACAACCCATAATAAACCCCCATAACAAAGTGAAAAATTGTAAGGTTTAACCATAAAGCAAGCGAGAGAGAGAGAGAGAGAGAGAGAGAGAAAGAGAGAGAGAGAGAGAGAGAGCAATCTATTTATACGCAGAAGAAAGAGACGGATTTAAAGCACTATTGAGAAGAAATCAGGAAAGAGAGAGAGGGGGGAAAAGTTAAATCTGTTAAAAGATTTAAGAAGGAAGAAACGAACCTGAAGAAGCTCAAATGGCGAAAGTGGAGATTGTGCAAAGAGATAACGGTCGGTCGAACAGAAATGCTCGTCGGAAGAAAGAAGAAGGCGATTTGTTGATCTCCGCGTCTGTTCCTTGCCTTGTAACTCACACCGCAGAACTGGGAAGGTTCCTCCTTTCGTCAATCCGCACAGTTGTGAAGTAGAATCTTCCCTGTTAAGCATTTAACTTTGAAAACAATTACAGTTGAAAAGAGTTTAAATTAAAAATATTTATATTGAGAATCTTTAATTTTTAAATTATTTTAAAGAAATTAATTATTAAAATTTATTAAAATTTTTCAATTATAATTTTCATGATTAATTTTTTAATTCTTTAAAATAATTTTAAAATTTAAAATCTTTTAATATAAATATTTTTATTTTAAAATCTTTAACTGTACTTTTTTAATTTTTTAAGTAAAGCAGAGATTTTTTTAAAATATGTTAAAATTTTTTTAACTTGATCACATTTTTTAATTAGAGATTTAGTCATTATAATTTTATTTTATTTTAAATTTGTTTTTTACAATATTTTTTTAAAATAATTATACTTTTACACAATTTCAACATGAATAATATTACAGTACACGCTTTGAAGTGCTGACATGGCAAATGGACATTCTATTTAGTACCACGCTAATGTGACAGGTATTTTTTCTTTCTTCCACATTTTGTCCTAATAATTTCAGTGAGTTTTTTACATACTCCTTACATTTTATTTATTTATAATTGAAGTGTTAAAGTTTCTCGTCAACCAAAAAGTAACACAGAAATAAAAATGAGCAAAAAAAATAATATAACAAAAAATATTACCTCAATACATGATACTTGGCTAAATTCGGTATGAATGAATCTAAATTTGGCAATATCTTTACCATATTCAAATTCATTTAGTTCCAAATTAGCATGATTAATTAATTAATTTTTTATTTTATTGAGTTTTTTTTGCCAAAAAATTTTATTAAATGAATTTAATGGTTTAGATGATTTGACACACTAACTTATAAAATTTTTAACTATTAATAACAACAACAACAATAAGTATTTTTTTATTAAATGAAGTTGGTTACATAAACCAAACGACGCTATGAAATTCTATTATAAATTATGTCTTTAGATAAATTATTTTAGTTTAAATATTTTTTAATAGTTTAACCTTTAATTTTTTTATGATCTTCCTCTATCTCTAATTATTGGACTACTCTCCATCTGATCTATCATTTTTACTGGGTCTTTTATAGGTCTTCTTCACACATGTCTAAATCATCTAAGACGTGATTCTAAATTTTTTTTCACAATAGATACGACTCTAACTTTCTCTTTAATATATTCATTTCTAATTCTATCTTCTTTAATATATTCACTCATCTAACACAATATTCTCATCTCTGCAATATTGAACGTATTCTTCTGTTGGCTTTTTATTGTCCAACACTCAATCTCATATAATATTTTCGGTTTTATAGCTATACGATAAAATTTACCCTTAAATTTGAGTGACATTATTCTATTTGTAATAACACCTGAAGCACTCTTCTATTTCATTTACCTCGCTTAAATTTTATGGTTTACATCTTTCTCTATCTCCTTATCTTGTTGTATGATGGATCCAAGATATTTAAACTTAATGACTTGTGGTATGATGTGTTATCCAATTTTTACTTTTACGCTAAAATTAGTGCATCTTTTGCTAAACTTACATTTCATATACTCCATTTTATTTCTACTTAAACGAAATCCTTGTACTTCTAAAGTTATTCCTTACATTTCTAACTTCTTATTTATTTCTTCTCTTGATTCTCCAACTAAGATTATATCATTTGCAAAGAACATGCACTGTGACATCGACTCTTAGATATGTTCAGTAAACATATCTAAAAGTAAAGTAAAAAGATTGGGACTTAAAATTGACCTCTGATATAAACCAATAGTTATAAAAAAAATTTCAATGGACCCACTTTATATTTTTATACTAGTTATAATTCCATCTATATATGTTGAATTATTCGAATATAAGCAATACGGATTCTTTTTTTCTTTTGAACTTTTGACAAAACATCTCTTGACATCCTAATCGTATACTTTCTTTAAATCGATGAATACTATATTTATTTATTTATTCCTTCGATATTTTTTCATTAGTTTTTGAAATAAGTATACCACTTCCATGGTTGACCTATATGGCATAAAACCAAATTGATTCTCTATAATTTAAGTTTCTTGTCTTAATTTTTGTTCAATAACTCTCTCCCATAACTTCATAGTGTGACTCATAAGTTTAATTCCTCTATAATTTGTACAGTTTGTTACGTCTCCCTTATTCTTATAAATAAGAATTAAAATACTTTTCCTTTACTCATTCGGCATTCTCTTGAATTTCATAATTTTATTAAATAACTTTATAAGTCAACTTATACCTTTCACTCCTAAACCCTTCTACACCTCAATAGGTATATTATCCAGTTTTACTGCTCTGTCATTCTCTATCTTCTTTAAAGCTTCTTTTTGCCTCTGACTCTTGAATTTTACGATAAAAGGTATAATTTTGATTATTCTTTGTGCTGTCAGACTTATCTAAGTGCCATGAGATCCCGTATCTTTCATTGAATAACCTATGAAAATAGCACTTTCGTCTTTTGTTAATATCTTATTCTGTGATTAAGACTCTCCCTTCTTTATCCTTAATGCATCTCACTTGGTCTATATTTCTTGTCTTTCTTTCTCTACTTTTAGCAAGCTTATAAATACTTTTTTTTTTTCAATTTTAGTGCCTAAGAATTGATATAACGGATTAAATGTCCTAACTCTTGTTTCACTCACTACCTTCTTAGTGTATTTTTTAGTTACTTTATATTTTTTTTCCAATTTTTCTTACTTTTACACAAAGACTACACTTTATAATATTCTTTTTTAACTTTAACCTTATCTTGTATACTTGCATCTTACTACCAAGATTTTTTATCCTTAAATCTAAAACCTTTTGATTCTCTGAATATCTCTTTTGCAATCTTCCTAATCTCTTTAGTAATCTCATCCTATATATTGTTAGCACTTCTTTGTACCTTCTGCGATCCTTCTTCCAAAATCATTTTTTACAATCTCTTTTCTTTATCACTTTTCAATTGTCACTACTTTATTCTTGACATCCTCTCATGACCTTTGCTATTTGCTCACATTTTAATTCAAATATCTATCACTAAGACCCTGTATTGTATAGTTAAGGTATAACTTTACAATCCATAAAGAGCTTTCTATCTACTTTTCTTATTAGAAAGAAATCAATTTGAGAGCATGTTCTCCTACTTTTGTACATGATAAGATACTCTTCACATTTATTAAAACAAGTGTTAGCTATAATAAAATCGAATGCTAATGAAAAATATAAAACCGTTTTACCCTATGTATTTACTTTTCTTAAACCATATCCTCTCACACGAACTTTCGTAACCTCTAGATGCATTGCCCATCTGATCATTAAAATCCCCATATTTTTTCCTAAAGGTATTCCCTAAACTAGACCTTCTAAATCTTTTTAAAATTTTATCTTATAATACTCTTCTAACCCTATCTGTGGTGCGTAAGTACTAATAATATTAAAAATTTCTTTTTTCACTACAAATTTTAACGGTATAATTCTATTTCCTTACCTTTTTATATTTACTATAATATTTTTTCAAAACTTATCTATAATTATACTTATCTCATTTTTAAATTTAGTCTTACCAGTGTATCAAAACTTAAAACTTGAGATGTCTAATTTATTTGCCTTTTCTTCTACCCATTTAGTTTCTTGCAAGCATATAGAATTAATTTTCCTTCTAATCATGGTATTCACTATTTCCATTAATTTATTTGTAAATGTATATATATTTTAAGTTCTAAAACAAATTTTACTCTGATGAACTAATTTTTTTACCCAATTCATTCACAAAAATGTAAAAACCTTACTTATTTTTCACTACATTCAAACGTCGATACAGCAGCTCTTGCTCATTTAATACTATACTCAAATTATACAATACATTGCTTTCTGGCAATGATTTAACATTAACTCTAATATATCATTGATCAATGTCATACAAAAATTGATAGAATTTTACATTAATTGTCGACTACCTAATACAATCCTCTTCTTCTTCTTTTTTTTTAACTTAGGACTGGCTATATAATGATTTACATTAAAGCACAATATAGGCAAAGTTAATGCTAGAAATAAATTTAATTTAATATAAAGAAAAGAAAAGAAATAAAATATAATAATAAATGAAAATTTTATATAATATGTGATATTAAATTACATCAATATAAAAAAAAATACATAAATAACTATAATAAATGACTCTTTGTGTTATAATGAGGTCTTTTCCTTTCACATTATACTTTCTGTTGCTTTAATTGTTCTAATTTTTGTTGTTTTTAGATTGTGAGTTGAGAATTTGAATCTAAGGACATAAACTGAACTGGAGTAATCAACTTATGTGACATACAGTGATTCTCTAGGCTTAAAGGAGCAATTGGCATACATAGCGCTAAATACAAATATATCAAACAAAAATTCTATGAATGATCTGAGAATGCCAAACATCTGTTGGGGTTTCAAAATGAGATATAGGCAAGGGTAGCATGTAAGAAGAGAAACTTGCTCTACCATAGTCACTAAATTAGCAAGTTAATATAGAATAAGATAGACTAATCATGCAATATCTTACTACACTAGAGTCAAAATGTAAAGATGCATTATGTATGTCAATGTCAATGTCAACATCCTGTTACATTAGCTTATATTATTGCAATCCATCTCTTCCAACAATGGGTTGTTAGATTGATAGGTAGCCTTGACGTCTCTTTTTTGGATGATCTATCAGAATCTGAGGCCTAGGTAAATCTCGTGCCTATTCAGCAAGTTGAGAAAAATAGCGAAAACCATTTTTTATCGAGAGCAAGTAATATCTTCTTAGAGTTTTGGCCCATGGTATCATGAAAATATGTATGCAAAGGATTCTATAAGTACATCATATAAAGTCTCTTTGCCAAATTCACCTAATCAAAAAAAGATAAAAAGTTAAATGTCAAGATACAATATACTTAGAAAACAAGGACAATAAAAGGTGATAAATTATTAAAAAATGTACCATATAGCCAATATCAAAACTAAACTTTATATCTATTAATGAGTACGTCATTAGTACCATTGCACATGCTCAGTTATATGATCAAAGGACTTATCATTAATATGGGACTGAGACATAGTGTCTGGCCATCCATACTATTATTGGATAAAAATACTATACTCAAATGCCCAATTGGTCTAGATTTTTCATTGAAGTTATAGATCATAGAGGGCATCCAATTTGATTGGCTCTTAAAGGATTGGTTAGTAACAATCAAATTGTCGTAAGACATGATTTGGATGGTGCCACTTTACAATTTAAAAGCATATGAGCAGTACCAATGAAATCTAAACATTTGAAAAAATCAAGTTGTACTTGGGAATCAACTCACGCACATTCTGTGGCTTGTTTGGGAGCCAAACAATCTATAAACAATATGGAATGGAATAATAGATCATTACCAAATAGCTTAAAAAATGATGCACTTTATAAATCAAAATTGGGTACACATCTCGTCATTCCTTATTACACCCAATAAAGTTCTATATTGATGGAAGGCTTTGACACTCAGATAAAGAAGTCGTCCAACGTTCTTCTATTTGTTATAATGAGCAAGCATATTCAACAAATAATAAAAATCGTATGAAGTCAACATGATTAAATTAAAAATGTATAAATTTTAACTGTATTTCATATCTGAAGCTCAAAGGTGGAAATATAGGATGCTCCTTAATGCGATGATTAGAGGTGGGTGATCCCTCAAGTGTGAGTATAAGGAATTAATCCAATACCCACAGATGTAATAATATCAAGCATCTCGCTATATTGCAACCATTCTTATAAGTTTAGTTATAAAACTCTCGGTAAAGAAAAGCCTACACTATTGATTCCTAACTAAAATGGCTAGCTTATGCAAAGTCTAACAAGGAAAAGTACATCAAGTAAACTCTATAACTAGATATATCTAGCATCAACTAACCTCCAATCATACAAAAAATATATGCATAGGTGAACTAATGTACACCTTTATCCACCACATCATTTGGTAGATGTACAATGTTCTTAGCTAACCAAGTAATAATGAGTCCTTGCTTATCGATTTGATCAACTTGTGGCCTAATCCTAAAGAGCCACTCACACAAATCTAGCTAGATGAAACTTTTCTAGCCTATAATAGGATTCTACTCGATCAGTAAGCCCAACTGCATTTGGTAAATGTACAATGTTTTGGGCCAACCAAACAATGGTGAGTTGTTACATATCGATTTTATCAACCAGTGGCTTAATCCTTAAGGGCCACTCACATAAGTCCGGCTAAATGAAACATGTCTCACTCACAATAAGATTCCTCTTGATCAATAAGCTCAACTGTATCACCATGTCCTTAAAGGTGATCCTACACTCTCCTTTAGTGACGTGAAATGTGTGCGTTTTCAAGTGCCATCACTCAACTTGAATGCTAATAAGTGATGTATCACACTCAAACTACTTAAGTCATACAATGCCATAAAAATCACATTACCTAAGATAATCAATAATAGTTGGTAATGGATTACCTCAACAATCCTTGTGTAGGACTCATTATGAATGGAGTTATCGGTCATCCTACAAATAGGGTTAAATTAAACAACTGATATAACTGAATAAAACAATTAATAGCGTTAAACAAATGATCTTACCACACCATCTTATATGACCTATTATATATGTTGCTCCTATAGATATAGAAATAACTTGTCCTACAGACTTACATGAGTAGGTTGTTTAGCTTTAGCCATAAGATCCATGCAAAGATAATAGAATATACTATTATACATTTAAAATTGACATACACAAATAATATAACATATTGTTGTTTATGTAAAAGTCACATGTACAAATAATATAATGAATCACTATTCATTTAAAATTAATGTATTATACATTTATAATTAGAGATGATAAATTTATGTTAATATACTACTAAGTATTAGAATTGTGATACAAGTAAAAGACACAGTTATGCCTAATTTGTTTATAAAGGCTGCACCTACTTGGTTGTTCCAAGGTCTTAAAATTCATTTTATTTTAATAACATGTCGAATGGGGTCGATCTTACTTGCGGAGTATTAATGGATATGGGACCAACTTTAAACCACTTAATTGTGACTAATATTATTGTCCTCTAATAAGGTAGAATATATTGTTGTATGCATCACGCATAGTGTTCAAGAGAAAAATGGAATCCATAAGATGAAATAGCTTAAGAGCTGTTAATAAGTAGGCTATAAGAGCATACTAGTACGAGTATTTCTTCACTTAAAATTTATTGCAATCATATATGCACTCAATCAAGCTATCTTACAACACCGATCATATTGGTGATTCATTTGGTCACAAAGCTCCTCCACCTTAAGCAATACAACTTACATGTTGAACACTTGCATAACACATAAATGGGAGTGTTACACATTTACCACTATCCTTTCTATAAAAGTTTGAGAATAAACTTGGCCTACTGCTATTTGAATATTGTCTTACTCTGTTCGTTACACAAAGCTCATTTTTCAAATCAGATATAACTTGGTTATGGGGAAACTGTAACTTTTGACTAATAGCATCTTTTAACTCCTTTAAAATGATATTATTGTTAACTATTATGTAGTTCAATATCGCACGTTGAAATATTACATCTTAAATACTTTCATAAATTTTTCTATTTACACACATGCAAACAAGCTCATTTTTTTAGCCATTTTTTTTCTCACATATCCTAAATTTAAACATGCTCTAGATAATTGTTGTTGTAATAGAGTTATTTTTAAAATATCCTCATTTTAAAGCTATGCTTTTATTAATACATTTATTATTTTTCACTTAACTATTTTTTATTAACACATTTATTATTTACATATTTTTTCATTCAACTATCACATTTATTAATTGAATATTTATTATTTACAAAAATTATTTTTTATTCTTTATAATATTTATTTCTCATATCCTATGCTTTTATTTACATTTTTTTCTTATTTAAATTATTATTTCAAAATTTTACAATTTTTTATTATTAATATAAATGTTTCAAAATTTTAGACTTTTTTACTTAATTATTTCAAATTTTTGGACATTATTTTTTGTTTAAATAATTTTTATTCACACATATCCTATATATATATATATATATTCTTCTTTAATTAATTTTTTCCAATTTTAAGAATTATTTTTTAATTTCTTAAAAAATTATTCCTTTTACCTTAATTTTTTAGTATATTTTTTATGATTAATATAAATATTTCAAAATTTTACACTTTTTTTATTCACTTAATTATTACAAATTTTTGGACATTATTTTTTTCTTTCAATAATTTTTACTTACACATATCCTATACATATTTGTTCTTCTTTAAATAATTTTTTGCAATTTTAAGAATTACTTTTTTATCTTTTAAACAAATCATTTCACCTACCCTAATTTTTTGGTATATTTTTTTATTAATAATATAAATATTCAGAAATTTTAGACATTTTTTATTTAGTCAATTATTTCAAATTTTTAGACATAAGTTTTCTAAATAATTTTTTAAAAATTTATTTATACATATCCTATACATATTTTTCTTATTTAAATAATTTGTTTTCAATTTTAAGAATTAATTTTCATTTTTTAAAAATTATTTCTCCTACCCTATTTTTTAATAATTTTTATTAATATAAATATTTCAAAATTTTAGAATTTTTATTTATTTAATTATTTCAAATTTTTTGGACATTGTTTTTTTAAATAATTTTGAATAATTTTTATTTAGACATATCCTATAAAATTTTTTCTTTAAATATTTTTTTTGCAATTTTAAGAACTATTTTTTAAAAAAACTATTTCTCCTATTCTAATTTTTTTAGTGTATTATTTTTTATTTTTTATTATTAAGATAAATATTCCAAAATTTTAGACATTTTTTATTTACTTATTTATTTCAAATTTTTTGAAATTATTTTTTATTTAAATATTTTTTTTCATATACCCTATACATTTTTTCTTTAAATAATTTTTGGAAATCTTAAGAATTACTTTTTATTTTTGAAAAGAAAAGTATTTCTTCTACCCTATTTACATATATTTTTTAAAATAATTAATTCTTTTTATATTTTTAACATTGACTTTTGAAATTTTTTCAAATATAATATATAATTTATTTTTTATCTCTACATTTATTTTTTCCTTCAAAATATAATATTAATTTTATTTTCAATTTTTTTAATGTAATGTATATCTAAAATAACAACTAAAAAAAAGATTTATTGTACAATAAATATGTAACAAAACTAAATAAATTAATATGCAACAAAATTAACTTACATGATAATAATAAATTTTTTCTTTTAGCTAAACTTTTAAGATGGTAAATTTAGTATTGTTATTATTACATAAATGTTCCAAATTCTATATATTTCATGCATAAAAATGATGCTAAATATAAAAATATATTACAAATATATTTTATTGCAAAAAATATCATATTTACCTTCAATAATCAGAAAATGTCAATAAATTTTTGAATCACTTATCTAGGATATTGCTGACAAATGCTATTTCAAGTGATAGATTTTGCAATATTGCCTTTCTCATCAACCGTCAAAGTTAATAGAAGCATAAGAAATAGAAGAAATTTTCACACAACTCTCAAATGAAGAAGTTAGTTACTTTCAGGTAGGGCTGAGGCATTATATAGGTAGCATATTCATAGGTAAAATCATAAAATATATGTCCAATTATCTTCCATGTTTTTTCCAGTCACAATTTTCAAAAATCTAAACCTTCCAATCAGCAATAAACACATGTCAAGGTAAATTTAATCAAACTTTTTTACCAGTTTGACGATGTGACTGATGAACTAACTAATAAGTCCCGTTATCAATCACATAAGACTAGTTTGAATTTGGAACCCATGGTTTTAAATTCAAAAGCATTAAATTTGGAACGGTTTAATGCAATTAATTTAGGTCCAACAATTTCAAATTTTACTCAATGAATTTGGACATCAAAGGATGACTTTTTCTTTAATGATTCATTTAAATTTTGGACACAATCAATTTGAATTCATTGATTTTATTACTTTCAAGCAAATTTTTTTCCTCCATTTTTTATGAATTTTTTTATTACTTCTGAATCAAAAAATCATTAAAATTTCAAGTCATTTTCTTTTTCATTCCTTTTATTCCCATTATGTAAAATACTCACTAGGGTAATAATATTCTCATTTAGCAAAACCAACATTTATGTATATATCTTTTTCTACATTATCACCATGTTAGAGCCATGCAATATTGTTTTTTTCACTTCCAAATATTAGTGATGCTGTTTAGACTCTGGCTGTGCCTCTTTGTATGGATCATTAGTAGTTTTAGGAGAAGAGTAGATTTGAATCGTTCATATAGATTTGGATAGTATAAATTTTATTTTATTTTTATCATTTGTTAATTTTAACTATCTATTTGTTATTTTTAATATTCTTTTTATTTTGAGAGAAACAAAATATAGGATAAAAATAGTTTTTCATTTTTTATCTTTTTCATCTTGTGTTTTATTTTCTTTAAAATAAAAAAATATATCAAAATAAATAATAAATAATTGATACTAAAAATAAAATTAATTAATTAAAATTTTAATTGTTCAAATCTATATAAACAATGTAGAGCTATTCCTCTATGCTACTCCGCTAGAGTAACGGAAGATCTATATTTTCCATCTCTCCAAACATCCACAAATAGAAATTGACCGCTTTCATTTTCTCCTTCAACGATACAAAGAACTAGCTTTGTGATTCAAATTAGCAAAATCCATGAAGAATTCATGTTTTGTCACCTAACAATGCTTAGAATTCAGAACTGCATACAAACATATCAAAGTTTTCAAGGGAAAAAAGTTAGATTTGAAAATGAAATAGAGACGGCATAGAAACAAAGTTTTCAAGGGGGAAAAAAAGATTTGAAAAGGAAATAGAGAAGGCATAGAAACACAGTGAACCAAAAGAAAAATTAGCATTAAGGAGGAAGCAAATTCCAAATGCAATTGCATAACAACGAAGTAGGCATTTTAAAAGAGACACATTATGGCATATCTAACTTGGTGATGAAGTGAAAAAAAAATAAATAAACAATAGTTTTTTGTAGTGTTAAATGAAGGTTTTGTAATTCCTTATCTTTAATTCTTGCTATCAAAACATGCAGAAATAAAATAAAATAAAAATTTTGTTAGTCATATGGACATATTTCTCACAATGTTATAGTAAAAGAGTATTGAGGTGTCTATGCTCTTCTAATAGCCATTTCAGTTCATTTCAACACTGCTTATGGGAATGTTCACGTTGAAAGGATTCTGATAATTTTTGTAGTGTCAAATGAGTTTGTAGCTTCTCTCCAATCTTCTCTTTCCTTTTAGTCTGTTCAGTCAGTGTATTTGCTTCTTCTTTCTGTTTTGTTTTTAATTTTTTTAAAAAGCAAAAAACAAAGAAAAAACACTTAACCTTCGAAACTGGATGACGGGAGAGAGAGGGTGGACTGTAGAGAATTTGAATCCGTCAAATGAAGGTTTTGTAAAGATCTTTCTTGGCTAATCCACACTTAAATCAATTCCATTCATTCTCCATCAAACCTACAAACAAGTCATTCGAGCAAACAGTCTCTTCTGAGCCCTTTTTCATGTGCAGGAGATTCTATTCCTTTTTGTCTACTCTTAGATGTCATGTCAGTTCCTCTAGCACGAGACATAAATACTGGCAATAGGGACTATAGTGAAAACCATTTGAAATTTTGGAAGCTCAGTTGCATCCAAAAAAAGTCAAATTCTTGAAGACTTGCATCAAATACAAGATGAGACTACTATAAACTTGAAGCTTCTGGATCCTAAACTGAGCATACAATGCACAACAATTTTTTTTAATTTTTTTAAATTAATTATTCCTCAATATTAGTAAGATTTGTCATGTTTCATGTGTATATTGTTTGATTCAATAAGATTGAAAAAATAAAACTGTTATTAAAAGCTACTATGCATTGTGTATTTTTTGAGTCAACCATATAGTATATACACAAAATATTGTAGATCTTATTAATATCGAGATCTAATTATATTTAAAGAAAAGAAATAAAAAATTAAAAAATTGGCTCTATGCCATACACAGCAAAGGATCCAAATGCAAGCTTCAATGACAAGTGACAACCAATCTGGTATTGCTATAGCCAAGAGTTCAATATTCCATAAGAGACCCAAGCATATAAAAATCAAACATCACATCATTATAGAAGCAGCGTAAGAAAGTAAAGTTTTTTCTTGTAGTTTAGAAGATCAGATTGTAGACATCCTAACCAGAAAATCAGATTTGAGTGACTGAGAAAGAAAATGAGTTTGAGAGGCTAGTAGGTAGATTTGAAAAAACGTATGTAAGCTAAGAGATAAAATGTTAGAAGGCTAGAGTTCGAAAGGTTATAGATATCCCTTTATAAGATGAGATGATTGAATGTGAGACTGGAATAGTTTCTTCCATTTCATAATGAAATTTTTCTCAAGCCTTCCTCCATTTTTGTTTAAGTTGATTTACAGTTAGCAGAAAAGATCCTTCAGTTTACAAATAAGTGGAAAATTAGAATGTTCACTTATCAAATGCCTCCTTAAAGGTTTTAATTTTCAAAGAGAACCACTTGGCGTTAAGCATTTCTTTATAAACTTGCAAGAGATACTGATATTCCTGAGACTTGGTCATATATATATATATATATATATAAAGAGAGAGAGAGAGTTGAAGTTGAAACAAAGAATGAAAGAGCAATTTTCTAGGAGCTATGAGCTTCTCAACTGAAATCATAGTTGAGAAAAACCAAATTGAATCAATTAGTGAATCGATAATGGCTTCGGTCTTATTGATCTTGAAAATTGATGGAATAAAAAATTAGTTAAAATTTGTAAAAGTTAAAAATTTGATACTAAATTAGTCAAAAATCAATTTTTATAATTTTGTCTAACTTAAAATGTTGACATTTTGCAATAGTGATTTATGATATTTATTATATTCTATCCAACTTATTTTATATAAAATTGTTGTTATATGCAAATACATTATGTAATTTTTATATTTTTAAATATTTATATTTATTTCAAATATTATTTTACAATATATATATATCTATTTAACTGTAAAATATTGTGTGTGTGTATATATATATATTAAATAACATTTAACAATTAAACTATTAAATTATAAATTACTTATCTCAATTCAATAATCATCTGATTTTTAAAATATTAACTGAAATGATTAAACATAGAAGTTGGGCTATTTGAGTCTGACGGACACGAATAGCTTCATACCCCCAATTTTCCCAAAGCATGTGTCTCATATCTCGAATGGTGACAAGATAAAAACCTGTTAATTTACTTTGAGCTTCATATATTTTGATAAACACCTTCTGAGCACAAGATAAATTTGCTTAGTCATCAAGATAATTGTTAACTCAACCACTTTCCATCATCATATTCAATAATGTTAAAGCTATTGAGACCTTTGCACAAAGTTGATAAGAACCTTTAGTGGCCGCCGTCGCAGCCCACCAATTCCTGAAGCTTCATACAATAAAGTAGATACTGTATTCTGGGCAAACCTGTAGAAAAGTAGATATCATAAACAAAAGAAGGAAAAAGAAAAAAAAAGCAGTGAATAAATTAAAGTAAAAGAAGTATTCTTTCCCCGCTTTATTTCTCTTTGGCAATTGAAACGTGGACCTATAATAATAATAATAATAAAGATACAAATACCTCTTTAACGCCAGATTATTTGTAAATATTCTCTCAACCTTAAAAAAAAAAATTTCCTTTTATAACTATTACAGTCTGAGATTTAAATTATTCTACCTATTTATCAACTTTCGAAAAATAGACAGAATAGTCTGTAAAAATTCTGTCACTTTTTCAATTCCGTTGGTATAAATATTACCTAAAATTCCATCATTTGAAATTTTTAACCGACAGAAATGTCTCCTGGAGTAGATGACACAATCCGAAATGCTATCTCATTTTTTATATTCATGCGTTGTGTTGCATTAGTTTATCCTAGTACTCTGGCGTTGGGTTGGTTAAGTTAATTTTTGGTAAAAATTATAAAATAATTCTTTAAAAAATAAAATTTTTATATAAATCTTTGTAAAATAATTTTCAAAAAAATTAATAGAATCAAGCTAAATTAACTAATACAACAAAGTTAGCCATGTGAGTCAACTTGATATATTTATTTTTTTGATGTGACCTAGTTTAACCCAATATAATCATGTGAGACTGTTCAGCCCCATTAACTAGGCTAAGAAAAAAATTTAAACCCTGATGGTTAAGAAATTATTTACGAAGTTGTGGGGACATTTTGTATGGCAGCACAGTTTGCTCAGCAAATAAGAAATCCATGCCATGCCATGCCATCCATGAGAAAGGTGATTCATTGTCTTGGTCCAGAAGGAAACTCTTCAGACTGATCATAAATCCTCTTCTGGGTTGTGCTTTTGAGTGTGGCTAATTGAAGATGTATGTAACTAGGCCTTTGTCTATGTACAGGAGAAGTCCTAGCACCATGGAAGTGCCGACACCTGATGCTCCATATTCAGGGTACCTGGTGATAACAGACGAGGAAGCAGAGGCAGAAGACACCTACTGTTGGGGTCTTTGTAAACGCAACAAGGTTAAGAAACTACCTTTCCCACAAGACAAGATCCTCACCATTACTCATTCATCTGAATATCATCAGACCTCTGCCACCAAGGTTTTGTTCATCCCTGTCCCTGATCACCCTCTCTCATCTAATCGCTACTATATCATCAGAGCAGCTGGCAAATACAAAGGGTATGTTTGGATTATGCATTATGCTTCTCTTTGTATTTTGATTGACTGTTTGGATTCAAGAATTTAGATCTTAATAGAGAGTTTATTTCTTTTTTCTTCTCATTCATTCTCTTTATATGTATTTTAAGAGAAAAAATATTAAATTTACATAATTTCTCTAGTGAGCTAGATGAACTTTACTATTTATTATCTAATTCACCTCCTTTGGGTATTATGCATAAGCTGAAGTCTGAGTTGTACTAATAAGTTCAGCATCTTATTGAAGCGTTTTGAAGAACTAGGGTACTCTTAAACCTTGTCGTGCCTTGAGAGTGAAAGAGAATGGAAGATATCTAATGGGAGGAAGTGAAGAAAAAGAAAGAGATAAACTTCTAGGTCTTCTTCCACGAGTGAGATTCAAAACTCACAGTTGGAAAAAGAAAAAAATAATAATAAGTGAGCGATTGCATCTATGTGTCAAGTGAAAAAACACTTACAAATGAGTTTGTCATACAAGATTTAAGAGTTCCATCATGTTAAAATTATATATTTTATTGTTTATTCTTATTCATTGCTAAGTATAGTCTATATGTGAAGTAATGGGCACACTCTACTTTAGAAAAATCTATAAAAGGAAAATTAAATGCTCAAATGAAATACGTGAGAGTTGAGAAAGTTTAGTTAGTTTTTAGAAGGTGTGATCAATAAGAGATAAAAAACGGAATAAAAGTCTTCCTTAGTGTGCTAAAAAGTGGCTAGAGAGAGTGAAAATGACAAAAAATTGTCATTTGAGGCCTTGTTGTAGTTTTTTTTTTTTTAATGGTGAACTTGTACCCAAAATAATACATTTTGCTGTATTTTATACAAATATTGTAAAAATGATGTTTGTTTTAAATATTTCTCTTTTTAATAAGGAAATACAACCTTCCAAACTTAAAGAACAAAAATAGTATATGCTTATCTATGAAAAACACGACGGAAAATGCAAAAATTTAGTGTAGGAACACTAATAAATCAATTGCTGCTTGAAATTGTTTTGATCATTCTTCTGGTCTAAAATCTGATTCCATAGTCACTATATTTGTCTTGAAATTGTATAGGAAAGCCTGCAAATGCTCAAGAGAGGGGGACATTGTTAGTTGCTGCTACACTGATCTTTTGAATGACAAAAGGCCAAAGCCTTTCAATCCGAAGGACTTGTACCAAATTTTCAGGATCCATCGTCACCAGAGTGGTGGCTTCTTTGCAAGGTCCATTGCTCCTGATGGCATCGCTCCCATTTTCCTCAGGAAAAAAGGATGGAGGCTTCACATCTCAAGATCCTACTCCTACAGATCTTGCAGGTGTTGCTTTTTTCTTTTTTTAAATAAATTCATGAATATGGACTAACATAAATTGGATTATTTTATAAAGTTTAGATTAATGGAAATGTTAACTTAATTGTGCTGTGGTCATCTTATTTGCAACTCTTTGGCCCTTAGACCATTGAGGGATTATGGGTTCGCATGTGCACTTTGTGAATATGCTTGTCCATATAGGCAGGTGCTCATTGATTAACACAAGACTAAATCCTTACTCTCATCCTGCGTATAAATTATGATGGCCTTATTGAAACTTAATACAGGAGAAGAGAGTAGAAATCCTTTTCAGCACACAAAACAATTCTTGCGTACTTGAAGTGTTTGTATAATTAATACACCAGACTGAATCCGTGCAAGTGAGACATACGTCTTGATTCAATTTGGTTTGTTTATTAATGTATAGGCGAGAAATTTTCTCTGGCACATACATTTTATTATTTGATTAAGATCTATATTCCGGGTATTTATAATTATTTTTATTTCCTTTAGGAGGCTCACCGAAGCTCTTGGTGTGGACGCTCCTCTCAGATCACAGCTCCCACGTTTCAACTTCCCCATCTCCAGGCAACGTTCTCCTCCTGTCATTGTAGGAAAATGGTACTGCCCCTTTATATTTGTAAGGGAAGGAGTAAGTAGACGACTAAAGAGCCAAATGAAGAAGTCCTTGTTTTACAGCATGACACTCGAGCAAAGGTGGGAGGAGATTTTCTCTTGTGGAAGTGATGAGATTAGTGAAGGAAACGATGTCGTTTTGGTGAATGCTGACTTGGAGAGGGAGGTGGTTATGGTGAGTGGTATGCAAGCGAGGAAGAGTGATGGAGTTGATCCTTATGGTTTCTATTGGTATAGAGCTTATGACCCATACCAGAGGAAAAGGGCTAGTGTGGGATTGAGCACAGCAATAGTTGAGAATATGAGGTGGGTAGAAGAGGAGGGAGGAAGACCTTGTGGGAGAGAAAGGGTAGCGAGAATAAGAGAAGAAGTGAGAAGGTTAGAGGGTGGTCAATGGGAGAGGTTTAGCTGCTATGTGCTGGTGGAGAGCTTCTGTTTGAGGAGAATGGATGGGAGATTATTGCTGAGATATGACTTTAGACATACACACAAGATCAAATTTAAATGGGAATAAAACTTTTGACGATTATCTTGTGTTGTACAAATTAAGAAAAAGTTATGTGCTTTCTCTCTTAAGCTTTGTCAATTTTGTTGTAACTCAGAACAAGCTGTCATGAAAAGTTCTGTCATGAAATTCTGATGGCGAGTTATAGTTATATTTCACTCATGCGGCAAAATAAATAAATAAGTAGATACTTAGCACAGCAACTTTACATCAGAATTAGTGAATATATTAGGTTTCATAATAGACTTGGTAAATCAAATATCATACAGGGGAAACTCAGACAGGTTCTAAGCCAACTATTTTATATCTTGTATCTTCACATGACCATAATATATCCTCTGCCTTCAAAACTCAACTCTGAATTAGCTAGTCTACATCCAAAGAATACAGTTAAACTGCACAGATATGACCCGCAAAGCCATATTGGAAGAAACCTAGTACAATAGTTTGATAACACGAGATACCCTTTCAAAAAAGATGGGGCACATGGTCGTGCTGAACATGATATCCTCCCTCATCCATTCTGGTGCTACTCTTTCAAATGTCCCCAGAGATAAAACATGGTACAGCAGCTCTGCTTCCTCTCCAGGAGCTTTGCTTACCCAAGTTAAACTAAAAGAGTAACCTACCATAATCACAAGCAATTGTTAGCCAGACTCTTTACTGATCCTCAAATGTCAAATGACAATAAACTCTTTTTTCACCCTTATACTGAGCCATTTGCAAACATTCTCTCAACTTTCAAAATTATAGAATACCTGCTCAACTATCACCTTTCAGGATTTAAGCCCTTTTGTCTTTTTTTCCACTAAACCCATTAACAGAAATGCCACCTTTGTTTCTAACCTCATGGGAGCGTACCACATGATAAATGACAAAGTCTATGGGGCATTCCATTATCGAGGTTAACTGAAAAATAGATAGAAAGATTCAAATCTTGAAAGGTGATAGTTGAATGAAGTATTTTTTTATTTTCAAAGTTGAGAGGGGGTATTCGCAAATGGCTCAAAGTTGAAGAAGTGTATTTGCATTTAACCCAAAAATTATCTATGAACTACTACTAACATTGAACTGCTTTGTCCAAAAGTGATCTAGAAATCAAAAAGAAAACAATAATAGTCTAGTTACTGAACGTCTTACTCAATCAAGAATAAAATAAGCAACTTTCAATCATTGAGTTAAAAAAAAAAAAAAATCTACAAGAAGAGGAATGGATATTGAATTCCAATGCTGTTCCACTAGCTAATCGACTGTACACAACCAAAGCATCTAAAAGGATATCCAATTAACAGTTGATTACTAACTAACTGATCAAGACAGAAAATTTTGTTGCTCTGCCATAGAGGTCAATCCTATGAATCAGCTTCATTAACCCAAAAGACACTGTCGCACCTGACTCCCATCTGGGGGTCAGGTGTGACAGTTGTATCCAGTAAGTAGTGATCCATCCCACATCACTTCTTTTCTAGACCTATCTGTTTCTCTAGCTTAAAGTCAATGTAGTCCTTGAATCCCTCATGACTTGCAAACAGGAGACTTTCGTACACTAGGGGAAAAGGCCATTTGGGAGACAGCACCTCCATGAAATACCCAACTGTCTATTACACATAGCACAACACATTTGAAACAGTGCAAACTATACATTGCACAATACTTTGATGGGGCAGTAACAAATGTGATAGAGCTAGATAACAACAATCACTGTTATGCTGGTAAATGAAAAGTAAACTAAACATCTTCTGAACACAATTCAATACTCATGTCTCCCATTTCTTCCATTTTCAAACTACCCAAATTAAAGCAATCTTCACATAGCCTCTTCTTCTGATGGTTAATATCATATAGACAGCGTCTGGTATACTGTCATTTTGATTCAAGCATCTAGGATACTCAGGTACCTAAGCTGAATGCCTGTGTTACGATAGTAGCATCCAAGATAAATGCCTCCATTTTGCAGGCATCTTATATCTCCCAAAATACATTGGAATCTCACATCCTTGAGATACATAAGAATGCAAGAAGCCAATGCACCAAACGCCTCTACACATTTACATGGTATATGGCCAAGCCCTTAACAGACCAGGATGTGTTTGACCGCAACCCAGTGTACAAGAACTTGCTATTTAAAAAAAAAAAAAGGCATTAACAAAGCGATAATTAATTAAATTAAACGAACTGCAAATCTTTCAGATTCCTCCAACATAAACTCAGATTAAAACCATGTACCTAAGCATATTAACCAACATAGTGTTAACTCAGAATCAAGATTTAAGACATTAAAATACACTAAAAGTTAATCCATTCATATAAAAAATAATAGAATTACCACTTGATTGATGGAGGGCTGAAATGCATACTCGTCCAGTTTGATAGTCAGTGGATAATTTCATGCCCAGTACATGCTCAAAAAGAGCTTGAATTAGCCAGTTTCTTTCCTGCAAATTAACACCTGGAGAAAGCAACAAAGGATGAATAAAATATGCCAATGAAATAATTCACATGGGAAGCAGCATAAATGTTAACTACCAACACCAACCTGATTGGTCCTTATCCCCGTTACAGCACACCAGCTGCTTTTTTACAACATAATGTCAGCGCATTGAGGCATTCATATTTTCCACTCAAATGTGTTAAATTGAGATGTGCATATATGATATGATTATAAGTATATAAATGCATAGATGCACAAACATATTTATGCATCTATTTTACATTTCTCATATGTAAAAGGCTCACCGCACCAATAGCAGTTTCATTGCATAAGTTTTGTACTGCTGACTCTCTCACCACAGAATTGTCTTCAGCATTTCCACATGGTGTAGACCTAACTATTTTTTCTGATGCATCACACCTACTACGTTTTCTTGTCTTTCTTATGGATGAGGAATTAGAGATAATAAACTGATCATCTTCGAGCACTTTATTATTATTTTGCTTCAAATCACCAGAATTTCCCTCCTGATGCAGCTTTTGGAATTTCCCAATTTCTTCAGTAAGAGCTTCATCTGCCAAAAGTTCAAACTCCTGAGTCCTGAATATCAAAGGAATTGATAAAAATGAAACATAAACAAAATGGGCAGAGAACAAAAGGAGGGAAGATGACGCTACTATGTAAAGCTTACATGTAATCATGCAGTGCCAAGAAAACATAATCACAATCCAACCTTGAGTCAACATTCACATTGAAATTCTGAGGACAGAGATGGACTTTGGTAGCTATCAGAATAGTAACCCTTACTTTATCCATTTAATAAGGATTTAACCAGAAAGTATGAAAAGTCACATATGATTTTAGACTCAAAATCATATGCTAAAACACTCAAGTTAGTCACATGCAATTTATTATGCACGTTTTGAAAATCGATCACTAACTAGTTTTAAACAGTTATGAATCTCTCTAAAAGAAAGAATCAGGTCCATTCTGCTGAACAAGGAAGAAGTGTCTGATATAAGAAAATTTGATGACCTAACTAATAACAATGATTCTGTCAGTTTCTGAATAGAAGATATTCTGTTATTCCCATCCTTTCAGGTAACTATATGGTGGCTAAGGGCCAAGGGAATGCAAACCATGTACATGTGGAAGTCCACAATAATACTAATACCCTATCAGCGAAGACTAAAAGAAAAAAAAAACTACAAAAAATAAAGAACAGAGCTAGAGAAAGAAGAAACTATGCATATTAAATCCTGCAGTTCTTTTACTTGGGAAAGAATTTTTTAATAAAATATGAAATTTTGTAGAAAAAATACATTAAATTTTTCTTATTCCACCTTGTGTAGCCGTCATCCACGATATATTGTAAAATACATACATAGAATTATAGAAACTCATAATTCATAAAGAAACTCATGTTCAGCTGTTATCACTCAATGGAGCAAAGCAAAGTAGGTTTAAGAGTTTCAAGCAACATCATTAAGATGATTCAAGTGTCTCACTTTTCTTGCTCTCCTCCATTACAAGCCTTTTATAATCAGCCACTTCTTTGTCTTTGGCATGCCTGACATAGTTAACATACTTTGAGTCCTCCATACAGGATATATCAATATGAATAAAAGAAAGAAATCTGACAATGAAACAAAGCAGTAATAAATCCAGAAAGAAGCGCAAAGAAAATAAAAAGAAAGAAAGAAGATGGAAAGTGGAAATGCATGCCTTATTGAAGCCACTTCATTTCTCAAGTCATTGACCTGTTCATGCAGCTGGTTATTTTCACTCTTCAAGTGCTCTATCAACTCCTCTGCAGCTGCAATAGTGGAGAAGGGCAATGATAGATGGCTAATAATTAGTACAATAGCACTTTAGTTTTTGGAACCAAGAGAACCAGCAAAAAAAAAGTTCCAAACAAAAAGAACCAAGTATAGAATGAATTCTGCAGAACTCAACAGCTATGCCAAGCTACTAGACACAGCTCAACACACTTAAGTATTTTGTTTCACACTTTTAAAGAATTATAAGCCAAAACTAAAGAGGCAAAAAGGAGGAACAAGAACAAGAAAGATCATAGTCAGAAACTAGGAAATTTAAAAAAAAAATGTTTGTGAAAACCTCCTGAACAAGGATTTTAAGAGGCATTAGTATAGGACTGAAATTCAAATGCATTGCAAATTCCTCAGTAAACTCACATTATTGTAAATTCATAATTGTGGTCTTCAGAAACTTCAAGAAAGCAAAATAAGTGATAAGCATAAAGAAGATACATACCAGACAAAAACTTCATAAATTTAACTTCTTGATCTTTGTTTAGCTGATCAAACTCAGACAGTTTCTTAGCCTGGAACAAGAAAGAAAATTATGAATCAATAACAAAACCAAAATCATATTCGGTTGCTGCATCATTCATCAGATGAAATATCAATTTTATTCACTGCATTCATTCTCAAAGCTTTAAAATGTTCACACACAAATACAATGTTCAAATAGTTTTCTGAACCAATGAAAAGAAAAAAAGTGAATATCAAATACCTCAAAACACCTTCTATTGATGCTTTGAGGTTATTTAGGTATAACCGACATAAAAATGAGTGTGAAGCTACAAAACTATGCACTTAGAGGATCAACAAATAGAGAGTCAGACACCTTTAGTTTGGTATACTTGTCATAAAGCTTTAAGTACAGAGCCTCCATGTATCAAATGGTAACTAAGGCTGCTGCTGTTATGGAAGAAACCAAAAGTAGTTGGGATCAGGGTATCAGTCAGGCGCCAATGAGATTTCAATGAGTAAGCATCAGTGAGTAGTTGTGTTTGCAGCTTCCTTTGGTCCTACACAAAATTAGCAAAGCAATTAAGTGCATGGCATCTTAAATTTGAAATGAAATTTAAGAAATGGGATAAAAAAGAAAACCATCAATAATCCAAATGAAGCATTGGTTACTCATGAACTAGAATAATATAGTCAACTGCAGAACAATCTCCCAAGTCCCAAAAACTCAAAGAGATTGAAGAATGGACTTCTATCCTTTGGGTTAGGCCTGAATTATTCCAAACACCCAACTAGTAGGTTCCATTTTGTTAAGTAAGTGTGATAATCACCCAACTCACCAGTATAACATCCTCCAAATAGGCCTTGTTATTAAAACAAAAGGGTATACATCCAAATTGAGTCTGTTGTCATTTTATGCTTATACCATTTATAAGTATACAAAACCAAACTAAAATCGTTATTTTTGACAGGTAATGACCAAAGAGCTGATATTTCAACGGTCACTTAAAAAAAAATCAATTTTTTTAAAACAAGAAAATGAGAACTTCATAATATAATGTATCTAACTTGAATTTGGCAAACAAATTAGTACCCATATTTTCCTACCCACATCACTTGATTCACTTTTATCAATTTATTTGACATAAAGCAAATCCACCCATAACTAAAATTAAATAAGAAACAACAGCACATTACATCCAACAGACAGCACAAATGAAAGGAAAACCCTAAGAAAAATGGCCAGTAAGTAATATCAGAATAAGAAAACAGAATTCATAAAGGGAGTGAATAGCTCAAGAAATCGGAAGAATTGATTCTAGAAGTAACTTTTTCGTTCAATTGATAAAGGGAGCTCAATACTACCTTCAATTGATAAACTGACCCAGGTTAAATTAAATTTTCGTTCCCAGACATTTAGTAATATTTTTAAATTGATAAATCAACATAGGCTAAATTACATTTTCGTTTCTAGACAAACGTAATACTCCAATCAGGTCCATACAGAATTTAACTTCTAATTGGGTTCATCGATACCAACTCACAAACAACTACACAACCAAAACAGAACAGAGCAAGGGGAAGAGTAGGAGATCAAATTCAACATTTTTCAACCTTCAGACAAATCATATAAACTTAGAATATTTCCACGATAGGGCCAAAACCAAAGATTGATTCCAATTCATGGTCCAGAGTTCGCAAACTAAACCATATCCTCAACAACATCAGTTCAGTACCAATTTTCCAAGTAAATGTTACAACAATTGAGCCGTGGAATGAAAATGTGGTAGGAGATTTCAGATTGCTTTACCTTGGTTCGAAAAGTGTGCTCTATTGGTCGACTGAGAATGGACTTCAAGTTCTCCTCCTTATGCGCAACCGTGTGGTGCTTTTGAAGGAATGAGTGATGCTGTTTGCGTTTGCCGGTGATGGGTTCTGTTACTGTGTGAGTCCCTGAGGTGCAGAGTGAGAGTGCAGGAGGCGGGTGCTTGTGATTATAGGGTTTGAGATGGAGGTGATAGCAGAGTAAGAGCGGAGGAAGTGTCTTTTTGGAGGTTGCTTTTGAAATTTGAACTGAACATTTTTTTTTTTTTCCTTAGGATTTGATCTGAAGTTGGCTTTTTCTTTTTCTTTTTCTTTTCTTTTTTTAATCCAGGTCTTATTTGTTGTTTTTGTCAAAAGTTTGTCTCATAAATTGCTTAGGTGTAAAAAGTGTTGGCATATGAAAATTTTAATTTTTTAAGTGTTTACAAATTATTTATATAGTATTTAAATTTAATAAATTTAAAATTTACATATTGTATACAAGGGAAGAGTTGGGAGACCAAAAAGACTTTAAGCCCATATTCAGCAGTTTTGCATCTCCCAAATAAGAGGGTTGTCTTCTTTTTCAATGGTTCTCATGTTGCGCAATGCGCATCAAAGAATTTCATTTTGAGGGGCTTTGGGTCGATCATGTCTAATATGCTTCACTCATTGGAAGGGATTCGCACTGGTAGAGTGAAGAGGAAGCCTGCACACAGAGTTGAACAGCACAAGAGGAATTTATATATGAACAAAATTTATATGTGATTTTTTATATTTTTTATTATTAATTTTTTTAATTAAAATATAACAAATATATAATTTTTAATAAGACCTTAAAAAGTATATAATTTTTTTACAAACGACTATATAATTTTTAATTAAATTATATACTTATTATATTATTATATAATTATATATTTATTATATTTGAATTTAAATTTTTGATTGTATATGTCCTAAATATAAGAAATTATGTCTAAATCTAATCCTTCATATATCCTGTTATCCCACAAATATATTTCTTCCTCTACCATTGATTGTATATGTCCTAAATAAGGAACCAGATCCCTTACTTATCGCGTCCCTACGCAACGCCTGCTTCTCCACAAAACGACGTCGTTTCGATTCATCAATCGAGACCGTTCACAAAATCGATGCTCCAAGATGCGACATGCGGCCTCACTAATCCAAACGTCCTGGCCGTTGGTTCTTTACCCAATCAAAATGCCTTCGATAGACCTGCGCAATCCGTAGCTATTGGTTTGTTCCCAGATGCATGGCATCTTCTTTCTTCCATCTTCGATCTCTCCCATCTTCATCTACAGCTCATGAATCTGACCTCCACTGTGTCTTTGGGGCGTGTTCCCAGATTAGGTATTTCATAAATGGGAGATTCTTTCTTTTTTGAGGTTCTTGATGTGGAAAGTCTCCTTTATTTTGGAGATCAGCAGAAGTAGGGGAATGGCATTAGCAGAAGCTACGGAAGCAGGGGAATGGCATGTTCTTCTTCCTCCCTTTCTCCCTCCCCCCTTCATTTTCTCCCTGTTTCTCCCCCTTTCTTTTTCCTCTCCCTTCTTTCCATCACTATTCTGCATCACATGGCATTGCTTGTATTGTTGTTCCTGTTAGCAAGTTATGCCATATGTGACATTGACTGTGTGAGCTTTTAAATTTAGATGCTCATTTGCATTGCTATCCGGGGGCATTTAACATGACAACTGGACCATTGCATTGGGAGTTATTGCAAAGGATAAGGTAGCATGATATGGAACTTAAAGTACGATTGACAACCTGAAATATGTAATGTAGGACTGCTTTAGAAAAAATTATAAACTTATATGCTTGACCTAAGTTTGCTATATGCAATTAACACCTGACTAAATTGCAAGCCAATTATTGTCCAGAACAGTGAATAGGTTAAAATTGAGTTATACCCTCCCTACATGTGCCAATTAAATAATAAATTTTTATGGCTGATGGTTTCTGAAGCATGTCTATTGTCTACTAGTAATATGCTCCATTAATCTTCAAGAGATAAAAGCACACCATTAGGTTTAGGACCTGATACCTATTAGTGTGTGTGTGTGTGTGTGTGTGTGTGTGTGTGTAACAGTCTTGATATTAACAACTCCACTTTGTTTTGTAACGTTTAAGACACATGTTGGTGCTGATGTAGTCTTGCTTGCTCAAAATAGTGAATAGGTTTTCATACAAAATTAAAATACTTGAATTTACACAAAGGTCAAACCCACAAAAAAAAAGATTTAAACAAAGGGAAATGTTTATCATGCATAATAGTTTACATCATATGCAAACACATAAATTGCACAGAGACCTTGTGAGGTCGAGGCTCCATCATCTTATCAGTCCGCATGCTTTGTTGCCTGTTTGTTTATGTCTCTTATAGTTCCTTTATTTGGAACTCAGGGTTGAAAACCTTAAGAAGTTTAAGAGTGATGAAGATTGCCTTACATTGGTCTGCACAGACTTGGCTGCTAGGGGTCTGGACTTGGATGTCGATCTATCATGTTTGATTTTCCCTTAAATTCTGCAAGTATCATATCAATAGTTATACTACCTTTTGGGGTTGCCAAGATTTTTTTTTGGGCCCCTTCGTTTTTTTTAATCCTTATCTATTTTGTATCAGTTACTCAACATTACTCTTCCATTCAATTTTAGATTGATTACCTTCACCGCACTAGTAGAACAGTCCAGATGGGTGCAAAAGGTAACAAATTTTTATCATGATTTATATATCTATTTTAAGAATCCACCATAAATTCCGTTCTATCTACAGTCTGAAATAAATTAAAAAGTGAATAAAGGCAGTAAACAGTGGTTTTACATGTTCACTTTGCTCTCAATGAACAAGCTGTTGTTTTACTACAAAATTATGTTTAAACTTGGTATTGGGTATACATGAGCAGAATACACCATGAATTATTGTGTTCTCTGCAAGTCAATTCTATAAATGCTTTTAAAGATACCTATTTACCTTACTTCTATTCGCATGGAAGACAACAAAAACTAATAGATTTCATCACAGATATTCTAGATTCTGTAAGCAAAGGCCATGTTTTTGCGCATGACTAAGTTTTATGGCTGATGGTTTCTGAAGCATGTCTATCATCTTTCATTGAGATTTATCCAGATAAATTTGGTCACAGTAATAGCTACAAACTTTGGTCATAAATATGAAATGAAGCTACCTTGCTTTTTTTTTTCTTGGTTCTTCACTGGAATATCTTGTCTTGTTTAACTTATAGTTGCAGCACTTCATTATTTATAATCTAAGCTAATTATTGATATGGAGGTAAACTAGAATTATAATTTAAGCTAATTGTTGTTAATGGTCACTATTTGTCAGATGTTAGCAAAGAAGGTAGATACATTGACCAAGGCTTTGGAACTTTGAGGCAAAGAAGATAAGAAGAGAAGTAGCTGCCATGTCTCATACTAAATACTGAATGTTGTGCTAGATATTATGTTAAAAAAAAAGATGTGTAGAATACTTAATATTACTACTACATAATGTGCAGAATATGGAATTCTGATTATTTTGGGTTTTATCATAGAAGTACATTCATCTTAACTTCTTTAGTTTTCATTGGACTGTCAATTACTTATGAAGCCTAGACCTGCATGAATCATGAAGCAAGTTATAAGAAAAGCATTTTGCAGAAACCAAGAATAAGCAAAAAAACAAGAAACAAGTATCAAGCATCAACAAAGCCATGACCTACTATTGCCTCATTCTTCAACAAAACATCAACTCTTCTATAAAGACTTGTCATGTCTGTGCTTGTATCCTAAATAAATAGGCAAAAAATACAACTTAGTGTTAGTGAAAAGAGCATCTTGTACGCTAAACAACTAGAGATTTATTTAATTTAAATTGTACCAAAGAGTACATTGTATACAAATATATTGATTTCAATAAAAAGGTCATATTTCATGGTCATTCTTTCGAATTATTTATGGCAAAATTAGTTGTGCTTACTCTAGGGAATCAAGTGACAGCATGGGAGTTCCTAGTGGTGCCTATATTACAAAACAACATTAATCACATTGTAATCACGTAGTAATCAGAATTAAGCTAAAAGTATTAAAAAAATCCACTTCTCTTACCAATAACATTTCAATAAAAGTAATATCACAATTAGCTGATTGAGCTGCAAATGGTGGTTGAGGTGCAAATAGAGGTGTAAAAGTTAATTGAGATGCAATGCTCAAAATACTACCCTACATTTGATTGTCCTAAAAAGAGACAATATTCATTAAGATTTTGTGAATATTAATAGTAAATTAAAGATGTGTATAATTTCATACCGGAGATTGGTTACTTTGTGAATCTTGATTCGGTGATGTAGTTCGTCTTCTTCTTTTTATTAAACGTTCCACCCAACTTGTGGGTCGTTTCTCCTTCCTTATACCATCCTTCTTTTTGAAGCCTTTTGCCTTTGGTGGTTCTGTACTTGCACCGCTATCAGTGATTGGACTCTTTTGACTTAAACAAATCTTCGTTGCTTGCTTGCTCAGCTCTAAAACCCCTTTATGTACATATGAGAATGCTTCTGGACAATCAGCCACCTCAGCTGCTAATCTTATCATCATTGGACAAAGCTGCCTACAGCGTTGTGTACTTTCTCGTTTAGAATCTGCTTGAATCTCATTTCCTTCAATATCATGTATGACATCACTTCTTGTATTTTTTGTCCACCTCTTGATGATATATTGCTCTGAGAGTTTTTTCACATCTTTCACATCATATACTTTCAAAGTATGGCAGCACAGTATTCCATGAGTTTCAAATTTTTGACAGTTGCACGAAATTGACTTGTCATGTGTATCAAATTGAACTCTCCACTCTCCCTCTTCATCAACCACAGTAATGATATAGTTAGATAATGAATCTCCCTCATTCCTGTGTTTGATACAAGTAGTTGCACATAGATCCCACTGTTCCTGGAACAAATCAAAGATAGGGGTCATGTAAACTTCAGAAAGTTGTCGTAGCATAGTGGAACTCTGCACAATTAATTGGGACTTTTTCTCCCGTGATTTAAATCACGTTTCAACTCGTTATATCTCCTGCCTTCTACAACTCGTTCGAAGTGCTTGAAAAATTGATTAATATCTAAGTCTGGTCTTGTCGTGCTCTTAATATCTGCATTCAAACTTTCATTTACTTGTGTGCTTCGCATACCAATTGTGAAAGTATTCTTCACATAACACCATTCCCATTTCTCTTTTATTTTGTAAATCGAGGTCAACCAAGTGTTTTCATGTACATCATAAGTGGAAAGCAATTGGTTCCATGCTTCTTCAAATTGATTTTCCTGTTTAAATTAAAACATGCACTTCTTAAAATCACTTAGAAAGGTTGATCCCTTCTTTATCAAATTTCCCATATGTTTCATGCCATTTTGCATCAAATGCCACGTGCATAAGCCATGTTTTGTCTCTGGAAGTACTTCAAGCAATGCTTATGCCATTGCTTAATCTTGATCAGTAAAAATCGTAAGAGGCCTTTTTTGCTTATGAGCCTCCAAAAAAGTCTCCAAAAACCACGTGAATGATTCTGTTGTTTCGTCATATAATAGTGCTACCCCAAAAATGACTACTCCTTTATAATGATTAAAACCTGAAAGTATAGCTAGTAGTTTATGATGACGATTTGTACTATATGTAGTATCTATTGACACGACTTCATCAAAATAGGCATAATCAAGTAACATTCTAGCATCAGCCCAGAAAACATTTATAATATGCTCTTCTATATCCATCTGATAAGCATGATAAAATGACGAGTTTTCTGCTAACTGGTCCTGGAAATAACACAACAAACATCCAGCTTCTCCATAGATCATACTTATTTACCTCTTGGTTTTCAAATAATTTTTAGCATCTAATTGGGTGTAGCCAAGATTAGCTCTACCTCCAGAATGCATAGCCATAAGCTCAAAAGATAATTTCTGTTGAAGCCCAGAATCCTTAGCTAAATCGATATCGTGGGCTTGAACTTCGGTTAATTTGCATTGGGAAGCCAACATATGGACTGTTTCTGGAAGATAAAGTAGATGATTATGCTCTTTATCAAATGTATTGATTCTATATTTTCTATCAACCTGTGTGACACACATTCTTGCTCTATAATTAGTTTTAATCTCTGGACGATACATTTTAAACTTTCTTTTGTCTTGTTTTCACACACCTTCTTTAGAACAAACATATCTATATCTAATTTTTTCCCCATCTTTCTTGCTTCTCATAAAAGTATGTTTCCTTGCTTCAAATTTTGTTCACCCCGCATAAGCAACCCAAAACTTCCATGCTTCCTCTAGGTTGTCAAATTCTAAACCTAGTTTAGGGATCAAATTACCCTCCATATCCTCCATATAATGGTCCCTAAAAAAGAAAGATTAACAAAGTTATTTACGAAATATCAATATACTAAGATAAATATTATTTCAATAAAAAGAAAATTTAGTTCAAGATAGTGATGATGAATTATTATATCAAGGATTACAATAAGAATAAGAACTAAGATACAATATGCAAGGTGTGGCATTTATTTTTTTATATGTTTTTGTTCTTTTATTCATTTTTTATACATTTTTATTCTTTTATCAATTTTGAGACTATATTGAAATGATATTTAGTTTGTTACCTTCAACTATTTATTACATAAAAAATGAAGGAAGTATTATTTTTAATCATTGCATATCATAAAAGCCCAAAACATTACAAAATAAAAATTTTGCATTTATTTACTATAATTTTTTTAAATCATTTAGATCTAAATAATATTAAACTTTACAAAATAAAATAGAATACCTTAGACATTGCAAAATATATCTATATATATATATATATATTTAAGTCAAAAAAGGATACAAAATAAATATAGCAATGACTTAAAAATCATGAACAGAGCTTGCTTATCTAGCTCAAATGGTTGCATAAATGGAGGTCCATTAATATTTGCTATACTGGAATGCAATTTATTTGCGTTCTTGGTAAATGATACATTGTGGATGGGTTTGCTTCCTTATATATGGGATTGCTGCTTGCCTTGAAACATAGCATTTAATCACACAGTGAAAGCATATGCTCTTTTTCTTTTTTGGGTACAAGAATCGGATTAAACTGACATAAATATATACAAATAAAATGCAAATGAAATATATGATTTAAACATATATACATGCAGACAAACAAAAACGGTTGGAGGAGTAGAAATTGCTTAAGAGAAGATGAAGCTTCCACTGGCCGGAGAAGATTTTTTTTAAATGAAGAAAATACTCAAAGCACCACTGGAGAAGATGTAGATGATTTCCCACCTCTTTGGAATACTAGATAATATAGAAGAAGGAGATTTCCCGCGTCTGTAGCAGCAACATTCAAAGCTTGCGTATTTTAACTTCAGTCATGATAAATAAACGGCCAGGATTGCGCATTATGGACATCTGAGATTGCTCTAGTAGTAGCTCTTTAAAATGGTCTTATTTGGATTAGTGAGGCCACGTGTCGCATCTTGGAGTGTCAATTTTGCAAACGGTCTGGATTGATGAAGCGAAGAGACGTCATTTTGTGGAGAAGTAGGCGCTGCGTAGGGATGTGATAAGCAGGGGATCCAGTTCCCCTAAATAATAGAGAAATGATATATATATTTTTTCATATGTCAAGCTCAAATGTTTTGTAAATAAGTCTTCAAAATCTTAAAAAATTAGAATACCTATGTACTAAACACCACTAAAGAACTTTACTACAAAAAAGTTCGTTTTTAAAAGGTTACCTGTTAACCATTAAAACATGTATTGATGAGAACTAATGAGTAATAAAGAGCACAATTTTGGAGATTAAGTCGTATATTTTTAAGATTTAGAAACCAAATAGTAAAGGCATTTGTCTTTTAAGTGTTATATGCAGTATTTATAAAATTTAAAGACCAAATAATTGATATATGTATCTTTTAAATACTAAAAAAATATATCTTTTAAAATTACTTTATAAAAATCTTAAAGAATAAAATGAGCTTAACAATCTCTATTACGTTTGCCTAAACACAAATTTTCTTTTCCCATTCCTTTCACCTCTTCCTCCCACGAAAAAATTTAAGAAAAATTACATTAAAAGGCTTAGAATTTTCAAAATTTATAACAAAAAACCTTAATAATTAAAATTTTTTTTAGGCCCAAAAGACCTTATTTTGACATAAAATGGACAAAAATGCCCTTAGTGTAATTTCATATCTAAAACCTTAATTGAAGATTCACTACTTTACTTATCTTTCCCTATATCAGTAATGTTAAGCCAAGAAGTCTACCACCCACAAGCTCCCTAACTTGGTCTAGAATGTGGACAACCCTAGTTCTTCACCTCTATACCTAATGAGACAAGATTGCCCATTTGTTATTCTTTGCCAATCACCTATTCTTTTTATAAATGTAATACATCCATATACTCAATAGAACTAGAACAAATGCTGAAGTAAATGACAACACCACAACTATAGATTTATGTTTGTGGTGAAATGTTGGAGTTCTTATAGAATGAGGTGGAGATGGATCAATGAAAGCTAATTTGCCAAGTTTATTATAGTTGTTAAAGTAAACGAATGAAGTTGCTGTGAGAAATGTTAAGAGTAGAAACTTTCCAAAGGAGGGAAATTACCAGAGTAACTTTCTTAAAAGTCTCTTATAACTTAGGTGAACTTACCTTATAACCTAAACTTACTTAAGTTACAAAAGGCTTTTAAAAAATTTATTATTAAGTTTTAGGGAGTTATCGCTAAAATTTCATATCTTAAATATTACTTATTATTACTTGGCCTCTTTTTAAGTTAGAAAGAAATTTGCTACCTTACAATTTTTGTGACTTGGCATTGGTGTGAACAACAACTAGAACCCAATGTAGTAAGTTTCTTAAGATTTAGTAGTAATTTTTTAAAAAACCCTTCTAATTTGGGTAAGCTTAGGCTATAACTTGGTGAAGCCTTGTAATTTGAATTTACAATCTAGGCTTCCTGAAGTTATAAGAGACATTTAAAAAACTTAATACTAGATTTTAAGAAATTTACTACCTTACGATTAATTATCACTAAATTTCATATCTTAAATATTACTTTTAATTATTTAGTCTATTTTTAAATCAGAAGAAAACTTACAACCTTACAAAATTTGTGAGTAGGCATTAGCGTGAACAAAAGTTGAGACCCAAGGTTATAAGATCCCTAAAACTTAGTAGTAATTTTATTGAAAATTTCTTATAAGTTAGGTTAGCTTAGGTTGTAACTTGCTATTAGATTTTAAGAAAGTTAATACTAAAATTTCATATTTTAAATATTACTTATTCTTACTTGGTTCATTTTTAAATCAGAAGAAAATTTGCTACCTAACAAATTTTGTAACTTAGCATTAATGTGAACAATAATTAGGACCCAATGTTATAAGTTCGATAAAATCTAATGCTAACTTTTCTAAAAGTCTTTTGTAACTTAGGTAAGCTCATGTTGTAACTTAGCAAAGTCTTGTAATTTGAGAATTACAAGCTAGGCTTCCCAAAGTTACATGGGATCTTTAAGAAAATTACTACAAGGTTTTATTAAACTTACAACCTTACAATTAGTTACCACTAAATTTTCATATCTTAAATATTACTTATTATTACTTAGTCCATTTTTAAATCAAAAGAAAACTTGCAATCTTACAAGTTTTGTGAACAAAATTTAAGACCAAGGTTGTAACTTTTCTAAAACCTAATGGTAACTTTCCTAAAAGTCTTTTATAACTTGGGTAAGTTATGTTGTAATGTAAGCCAAGTTAAAAGTGACTTTTAAGAAAGTTATTATAGTAATTTCACTTTTGATTTCCTTCCTTTAGAAAGCCTTAATTCCTTCAACATTTCTCACAACAATTTCATAACACTAGTTCACTTAGACAAGTACAAGAAATTTGGTAAATCAGTTTTCATTAATCCATCTCCACCTTATCCTATAAGAATCCCTAATGTTTCATTATAAACACAAATCTATGGTTATGGCATTGTCCTCTACTTCAACATTTGTTCTAGTTCTATTAGGTATATGGGCATTTTGCATTTATAGAAAGAAGAGGCAATTGACAATGAAGAACAAATGAGCAACTTTAAAACTAGTCCCGTTAGGCATAAAGGTGAAGAAATTGAGGCTGTTCATGTTTAAGACAGAGTTAAGCAACTCATGGTTGGCAGACTTCCTAACTTGATGTCGCTAATATAGAGAGAGATGGGGTAAAGTAGTATGCCTTTGATTAAGGCTTCAGGTCTAAAATTATACTAAGGACATTTTTGTTCATTCTATGGCAAAATAAGTTCTTTTGAGCCTTGAAATAATTTTAATTTCTAAGGTATTTTATTATAAATTTTGAAAAGTCTAGGTCCTTTAATATGCTTTTCCCAAATTTTTGTCTCCTTTGCTCTATATATTGTAACATCCAGTTTTCTGAAAACGAGAGAAAATGTAAAAAACGTAATGTACAGTTTCTTCGTAAACAAACGAAACTCACCGGATACAAAAGGCAGTCCCCCGAAATGAGATAGTTAAGTTCCCAAAAAATTTGACAAGTATTCTAGACTCCTGAAAATGAGAATCCCAAGCTCAGATGGAAAGAAAAATGGAGCTATAATGAAGAAACAATTTCTTACGAAAAGCCTACGAAACGTAATGGCATTTTCGTAATTTTGAGTAAATTTTGGAATTCACATAGGAGGGCTTTTTTAAATAAAATTTTTGAGTTCTCCGGGGTTCTCAGAGACCCTAAAAACCATGAAAAGTCTCGGGACAGCTAAAACCCCTTCAGTGGATGTTTTCCAACGTTGGTGTGCCAGAATTTTGACGGATTCGTTCGGGAAGGTTTTTGCTTTAATTTGAGTGATTACAAAGGAATTTTACTAAATTGGGAACCTAAATTTTATAATAGAAAAGACGGTTCTAAAAAAGGAATTAAAACGAAGAAGAAATGAAAATGCCAAAAAAGAAGGGTAAAATTGGAATTTTTGAGAAAGTGGAAGCTTCTTGAATACACTTAAACACACTTTAAGTTTCTTATTTCTTTTCCTTTCCATTTTCATGACCCATTCTACTCAAAAACCAGAAAAAAAAATACTGGCTCTCTTAGGCACACCATGGAGGAGAAGAAAGGAGGAGAAAAAGTAAGGAAAAGGTAAGGAATTTCATGGTTTTTCATGCTTTCTCCTTTCCAAACCTCTCCTTCTCCATTTTCTTTTCTTTGCTATGCTTATAATGAAGTTTATAAATCTGATTTAAGGGAGAAATTGAGGGAAAAATTCGGATTTGAAGAGAGGAGCTTAAAGAACACAATATTCAAGTGAGAAAAAGCATGAAAACAAGGTAATTTCTCTTCCTATGGTTGTCATCTTTGGTTCCCTCCTCCACCATTTCGCCCCACTTGAGAAAATCCTAGAAGGAGATGATTTTTAGGTAGAACCAAGCATGAATCTAAGGAAAAGGGTGTAGAGATTAAGAATATACAAAGGGAATTAACAAAAAATCATTAAATTTCAAGATGCAAGTTCTAGGGTTTCAATTGCACCTTGTAAAATCTAATTTTGTATGATGATTCCTAGGCCCAAGTAAGAGTTTAAATGAGCTCCCAAGATCCCTAAAAGGCTCTCCATATGCTTCTTCCCTTGAGAAAACAAAAAAAGCTCTATGGAACCCAATATGCTTCATAGCCTCGGCCTAGATGGGTTTTCCTAGCTAGGGAGAGTTTTAAATTTTTCTAAGGCCATTCTTGAGTCATATTTGATGAATGAAAATGAGAGGAGGCCTTGGAAAAAATTTAGAACTCATGGAGAGTGATTTGGTGCCTCAGGTTCTTTATTATGACCTAAAGAAGCAACATGATGTTAGGCACTTTGTTTTAATGGTGTGATGACTCCAAGAGGCTTAAAAAGAGTCAATAATCATATTTGAAGGAAAAGAATGAGGCTTAGAAGTCATTTGAGAGGTGTTGCTTCATTAGGTGCCAATATGGACCATAATGGGGGCTATTGAGTAATCTAATACTTAAGTAAGTTATATGGCTTTAGAGAATGTTTCATGAACCTAATTGGCTCCCAAAAATTGTATCTAGGCCAAGAGAAACTATCTCCACCAATTTGTGAGCCTGTGGCCGAAAGAGGAGGCTTGAATCCAAAAGAAAAAGTGTGTAATTGTGTACAAGGTAGCTTTCTCCACCTTCTCTCATATATGGATGTGTGTTTAGCTTATTTTATAATATGTGTATGTGTATTTTCAAGTTATGAAAAGTATGCTAGCATGTCTTTATATGCTATGATTCTTGATGCCATGTTATGTTTTCCAAGTGAGCACATGATATTTGTATGAGTTTGCTTGAATGTGGAGAGCCCAAGAACTTTTCCTTTTGGTGAATATGAGCCAAGAACCCTTGAGCTTAGTTGAGATAAAGTAAAGAGTCTCCTAAAAACAAAGTGGGCTTCCAAGAGTATGGTCGAGTCTAAAGTGCTTAAAGAGTGGGTGAGGCAAGTTTAAAACCCATGAAGAGAAGTGTGAGGCCAATCCAAACACTTGATGAACTCTTGAATGTCTTGTATGATTGATTCACATGCCAAGGTTACTTTTAAAATATCCATGTCTTCCATTTTCTCCATGCATGCATCTATAAAGCTTGCTTTGCACATATTATGTATAATTAAATGAGAGATAAGCTATTGGGATTCTTTGAATCTCATTCCCTCCACTCCAATAATCTAACATGCTTGGTGGACCAAGTAATTATGGTAAAGGGAGTCAAAAACCATGAAAAGGAAATATTGACAAGTTTATGCATGGTTTTGTCCATTTTGGAACCATAGTAATGGTTCATATTGTATATGATATTGTATATGTACAATAAACCTTGAGACATATATAAATATATTATTATGTAATGTTTAGAGCCATGGATATAATGTATGAATTTTATAATACAAGTTGAGTTTTGAATGCCCAATTATGCATTATGGAAGTTTGACGGAAATATGCATAAGTGTAGGTTGAATGGCCAAAATGAGAAGCATGAGGTTTGGAACCATTTGAGTAGCTCACACAAGTCTCAAATAAGCTTCTAAACTTGCCCAAAAGGTGCCAAGGCTAAGGGAAATCCATTTGGCAACTTTGGTACCCAATATGAGCCAAAATTGACCATAATGGAACCTTATGTCACTTTTTAGCTAAACAAGTTAGTTTTACTCTGAAACTTGGCATGCAATTAGATATCATTGAGAGATTTTTGGAAAGCTAAAGAACATGATTTTTGGAGATCTAAAGAATATTTGATGAATTTTCAAAGTTGGAAATTTTTATGGATTCTGGTATGTGCACTATTCATACTAGCAGTTTTGTGTTTTGTGTCACCCGATGGCCAAATGGTGTCTAATTTATGTGAAATTTTATAGAAATAAACTAGAGGTCATAAGCTTTCTGTAGCCACTAAGATCACCTCATTTATAGGTTTGAGGAAAGAGTTATGCATTTTGGAAGTTGGTTGTCAGTCGCAGTGACGTCCCAAGAGTTCAGTTATTGTTCCATAGGATTCCAATAGTTAAACGTATCTGTTTCATTCTAGAATTATTTTTAGAATCAAGCTAACATTTTTATCTTTCTGGAATAACCAAATTTGTGTAATTTCAATTTTTATGGAATTAGTTATGAATTTTAGAAGTTTGTATCAGTAATCTGAACAACAGCCCAGGCAGCCAGCGACCTCAGTAGCTTTTTGGATGCCAAACGTCCTACATGATGAATGTTATGGTCTGAGCATATTTGTAGTGTGTAGTAGACATCCTAAGAGTTCTAAAATAACCAAGATTGCATGTTTTTTATTTTTTTAGATTTAGTTATGATTTTTCAAAATTTGCTAAGAGAAGAGGCCAATTTTGGCCAAAAATGAATCTCCAAATTTCATGCCCCATTTTGGTTTCCATGAGTTGTAGGCATGTTTTTGTGATACATTTAAGTTATAATGATGTAATTAAATATAAGAATGCATAATATGATCTCATATGGTCCACGTGACACCGAATGAAATTTTGAGACCCAACGCAACGTTAATTTGAGCATTATTTTACTTGCCTTTTTCTTGCAAAACTCACATGATTCATGATATTAAGTTATGCAAAGGCATGAGATAAGTTAGAATGAGTTAGAATTCATGGTGTTACGTATATCCTATAGGTAACATCTCAGAATTTTTTAGCTAATTAATTAAAATAAAATAATTATAAAAAAATAATTTAATATGAGTTACTAGTAAAAGTTCAAGTGATTAGAAGAAATTATGATTTTAGGATACCCTAGAATTTTATTTTAAGTTAGTGAAAAGTTTTGGAAATTTTTAATAATTATTAGGAATTTATTTAGCATTAAGCATAATTAATTCTTAAGTACCAAGTAATAGATAAATTTAAAATAAATATTTAGGAAATGAATTTTAAAGAATTCAATGAACCCTTAAAGCCGTAGAAATATAAGAGAACTATTAAAAGATTAAAAAACTCTTGGTCAAAATTTAGAGTTAAAATATAAATACTAAAAGTCTAGAATTCAAAATGCGATTTTAACTAAGAGCCAAATTATGATTTTCTTTAAAAGAAAAATGGCCGAGTTTAGAAGGGATCTTTATATTAAAACAATCATGTCAATGAATAGAACAACTTTCCAAATTGAAACCCTTGACAAATCACAACATAGAGCAAGGAAATGAGGGTCAAATTTTAGGCTAAATGACTTGCTCCTTACTTTGTTGCACCAAAAATGTTGTGAAAAAGAGGAAGCTTTGTGTCTTCCTCCCTAAGTCAAATGTAATGCTTCTTCAATAAGCTAAATCCCTTCCCTCCCTATAAATACCAACCTTTACCCTCGACTCCCACACCACCAGCACAAGAAGAAAAAAAGAGAGAAATAAAAAAAAAGGAAGAATGAGTTGTGATAATTAAATAGAGAGAGTGTGAGCTCGAGAAGAGGAGGTGTGGCACAAGAGGAAGGCTAAAGGAAGAGGAGCTAACCTTCTCCATCATTTCTAAACTAGAGGAAGTTAAGGAGGTGAAGCAAGAGATAAGAACATCACTCATACTCATTTCTCTTTCCTTTTAGCCATTTTTTGGTTTATGATAGGTATATACTCCCTTCTTACTCTATGATGTTCTTAGACTATGTAAAGCTTAAATAATCTTATTATGTCCTAAAGATGGCAAGAAAATGCTCAGAAAGTTTGTAAGGAAACCATAGCCATGAATGTTACAACAAAGTGAAGAATTAGGTCTTAAGGTGTGGCTAAATGTTCGTAGGCCAAATGAGGTCCAAATCAAATGAAATTTGAGTATCTTGGGCTTAACATATAGGGAATTCACCTATCAAAATTTGTGGAATCTAGAATTTGGTTGGTCATTCAACTCAACTCTAAAAATGTACCTTTCACTAACTCAATCCTTTTTGGGGCACTTTCGTAAAAATGAAGAGTTAAAGACTATACAAATCCTTTTTTATCTAAGCTTTTCCTTACAATTAGTTAACATAGAGGATGATCTGTCCCAAAATTGGTGAGGTTTTGATGTCTATAGAAAAAATGGCAATGTTTAGAAGTTGGTTGTCTTTTTAAGATGCCAAGCAAAGCATAAAATGCTTTATGGCACTGTGGAGCCTTAAACTGTGCTATGGCACTCTTGTCTTTGTCTTAGTATTGGAATTACTCAAAAAAATTGACCTAAGCTATGGCACCATGCTTTGAAGCCACGATGCTAACCCTTTTTAGTATTTTTAAGCCATTTTCTTGCATATTTTAATTAATCATGATTATATATTTTGAGAAAAAGTTTAAGGAAGGAAAATGGGTAATTGCATAAGCATAGATCGACAAGTTAAGAACCCTTAATTAAGCTATACCTTAATTAAGCCATATGATTTATGAATTAAAATGTAATGTTTACATTAACACTTGTGATGAAAAATTAGTCAATTAATTGGCTTATCTCTTTCTTTGATAATAAAAGATGATTTCAACATGAATCTTAAAAAACACGGGAATAAGGAGATGGAGCATGTTGATTAGTGAATGTTTAGTTGACCCATGGCCATATAGTCATAACTCAATCAAAAAGACAAACATAGCCTATAAAATATATAAGTGAATAATCAATAATACAATTGAGGGGATCTAGTGCATAAACAAGAACACATAAATGCTTTCATGATTGTGATTATGAGAAATAATTAATTCAGCATGTGTACCTGACTTCTCTATATGTTATTGAGCTATAATAGAATTAGCTAGTTCTTCCTCCCTTAACTTTAGACATTATAGTGGCCATTATCAGAAAGCGCCCACTGAATTAAGGTAAGAAAAGAGGACCTAACGTTGATTGAAATAGTTTCTTATTAAGCCCTCCATTACATGTCTCAATAAGACCTATGGTCTACACTTTTATAATTGCTAACCAAACTTAAATATAATATTTTAATGTGTGCCTAGTCTAATTACTAAATGATCACTTTAATAATTATTTTGGTGTAATATCTTAATGGACCATTCGTCAACCCATATGTTCTAGAAAATAAAATAAATAAGATAATTAATTATTGTAAAGAAATTGGTTTATTTTATAAAAATAATTCTTAGGCTAACAAAATAACTTCATATGTGCATCCTTAAAAATGGTCCTAAAATAGCACAATGAACACAATCTGGTCTAATACATCTATCAACATAGGATAATGGCGATGATGACTTTTATTGACATACTCTTTATCTATGTTCACACAAACTAATATTTGTACTAACATAAATCACTAGTTTGTCCTCCATATAATTTCTTAACAGTCTTGATATTCAACCAGCATGAGAAATCAATAGGCTTCATAAAGCCTATATGTCTTAAATAGCTTTTATCTCAATAATGCTACATAATGTTGATTGAGGCATATCAAAGTTAATACAATGGTTATACTTGAGATAGGCAATATGTCTAATTCTTAAGATATATGTTGTATTTCTTTTTTACTCAGGTAAAATATCATTATAGATAGATGATTATCAATAAAGTATTCAAATTGATTATGCAACAATATAATGCATTATGTATTAAAATCCAAGGCAAAATGAAACTAAACCACACAACCAAAAATTACTATCAAAGGTCCATACAAATAAGAATGCATCAAACTCCAATTAATCCAAAAAATCAAGACTCTAAAACACCCATGTTCTCAACATATTTCTTAAACTATATGGGTCTTAGCCTTTTAGTTAAAAGATCAGCTAACATTAGTTCTGTATTTATAAATTCTATAATAATGTTGCCCTTCTTTAATAAGTTCTTGATTGTAAGATACTTGATCTCTATATGCTTAGACCTATTACTAATTTTATTATTCTTAGAATAAAACACAGCTACATTATTATCACAATAAATAACTAGTGGTCTACAATGGAATCAATCACATGAAGTTTCGATATAAAGTTTTTGAGCTAAGTAGTTTACTGGACTGTTTCATAACAAGCCATAAATTCAACATACATAATTGATGATATAGTCAAACTTTGTTTTACACTTTTCCAAGAAACTACACCTTTAGCAAGCATGAAAATGAAACCAAAAATGGATTTTAAATCATCTGAACAACCAATAAAATCAAAATCTGAATAATGTACCAATTCAATGTTTTCAACCCCTTTGTAAATGAGCATAAAATTTTTCATTTTCTATAAATACCCCATAACTTTCTTAATTGTAACCCAATATCAGGACTATGATTAAGAAGGTATTGTCTTAAGAAGTTTATAGCAAAAGCAATATTTAGTCAAGTGCACACTTATGCATACATCAAGCTTCCAACTACACTAGCATATGGAATATTTCTCATGGCTTCCTCTTTAGTTTCATTATTGGACATTAATCTTTGCTTAATTTATCACCTTTAATAATAGGCACATCTTTAGCCTTACAATTCTGCATGTTAAAATGCTTTAAAACACGATCTATATATGCTTTTTGAGATAGTCCCAACACACTACAAGTTTTATCATAATGTATTTCAATACTTAGGACATAGGAGGCCTTTCCAAAATCCTTCATGTCAAAAAGTACTAGATAGAAAAAATTTTACTTCTTGAAGCTTACTTAAATTACTACTCGCAAGAAGAATATCATCCATATAAAGTACAAGAAAAATAAAGCTACTTTCACTGGTCTTTAAGTATATGCATTGGTCAAATCTATTTTCAACAAAGTCAAATGAGATTACAACCTCGTTAAATTTTAAATACCATCAACGTGAAGCTTGTTTAAAACCATAAGTCGACTTTTTAAGTCTACACACTAAGCATTCTTTTATTTCGCCTTAAAACCTTCTAGTTGCTTCATGTTTACTTCTTTATTGAGATTTCTATTAAGAAAAATTATCTTTACATCCATTTGATGAAGTTTTAAGTTGAAATGGGCCATTAAAGCCATAATAATTTTAAAAGAGTCTTTAGTGGTTATTGATGAAAATGTTTTAGTAAAATCAATCCCTTCTTTTTTTGAAAAGCCTTTAGCCACCAACCTAGCCTTAAATCTTTCAATTTGTCATTTAGAATCTTTTTTGGTTTTAAATACCCATTTGCAATCAATTGGTTTATAGCCATTAAATATTTCAACAAGCTTCTAAACAGAGACATCTCATCCTTCGTCATACTAATCCACTTGTCTGACTGAAGACTACTAATAGCATCATTGAATGTGAGAGGATCCAAAGTTTGACCAATGTCAAAGTCTGCTTCACTAATGTAGACATATTAATCTTTTGAAATTATTGGTTTTCTTTCTCTATGAGACCTCCTTAGACACACTTCTAGAATTAGATCTTGTGTTTATGGGATTGGTTTAATTGCTTTCAAAATTGATTCAAGTGATCGAGGAACTTCACCTATGATAAAAGCTTTGGCTTGGGCAATAAAATCCATTACTTTTTCGCTTACATTCATAGGTGTAAAGATGTCATTAGACTATAATAAAGAAATGAAAATAGAGTCACTTCGTTCACTTAGTTTAGATATTTAAGAACAACACTTATATGCTACATTTAGTTCTAGGAATTTTGCTATTAATGACTCAACAATTCTAGTCCCCCCAAGTTGGAAAATATAATCTATACCCTTTTAAGTGCTCTGGTTACCTAATAAAGAAACATCATGAGGTTTTGGAATATGTCTTCTTTTAGGAAGGATTATAGATCTTAACTTCAATTGAGCAGCCCCAAATGTGGAAATGATTTAGGCTCGGCTTCCTACTAGTCCATAATTCAAAAGGTGTACAAGTCATCGATTTGCTGGGAACACAATTGAGAATGTAAGCTACAGTTTTTATAGTTTCACCTTACAAAAAGATAGGTAGGTTGGACCTACTCATTATGCTTCTAACTATATTCATAAGTGTGCAATTCCATCTTTCTGCTATACCATTTTGTTAGGACTTCTAGGCATGGCATACTGGCTTACAATATCAGAATCTTGCGAGTACTTAGCAAAAAGCCCTTTTTGTTACCCATTCCCATCACACTTTTTGTAATATTCTCCACCATAATCAGATTTTACTATTTTGATAACTTTCCATAATTGTTTGTCAACTTCAGTGCAATAAATCTTGAACATTTTTAAAGCATAAGGCTTTTTTTTTTTAAATTAAGAAGATATAACCATAACATGAGTAATTATCGATGAAGGTGATAAAATATTTCTTGCCACAAATGATGGTCAATTACGACCCATTAATGTCTGTGTGAATCACTTTTAGGATATTTTTATTGTGCATTGCATTCTTTTTATTAGGTTTTGTCAAATTTCCACTTACAAAATTGATAATTCCCAATTATTCATGTTATTGTACATATTTTCTCTTAGTAAAGATGATTTTAATCTCCAATTATAGGGTAAATAATACTTTTATAGATAAAACAAACACATTTAGGATGTATAGCTCCATACTCAATTTTCACTTAGAAAATGATAGTTTTTACTTTAACTTTAAGTATATTAAGAACTAATCATATTTTGCTCTTGCTATAGGATATATGTTTTAGAGAGAATTGAGTATTCTCAGGTAAAAGAGGCTTTAGAGCTGGTTTCTGCATTTTTTCAAAAGCTCGCTGCGGCTGAAAGGGAAGAAATTAAAGAGAAGCGTGCTAAGCAACTTGCGTTGTGGCACATCTTATTATCACCATGGCGAAAATCTACTTAGAAGTTAACTACACTATGGTGAGAATGTGTTGAGCTGCGGCACTAGTTGAGAGAAGCTAAATTCATGACAATGACGTGTTGAGCCACGGCATAAAGTCACACAGAAGCTAAACTCGCCGTGATGGAAATACTGTGGGCCAAGGCAATGAGCGTGCATTCCATCTAAAAGCCAATCTCACTGTAGCGCATCCCAATCAGGCTATGGCATATATTCACTCAGGACTCAGTCTGGTTGCGGCACGAAATGTTGAGCTGTGGGGTAGAGTGTGTTAGCTAAACACAACATTTTCCTTACAAAGTTTTTTTAAGGTTTCTGGCTTCATGTGCGGGGAATCAAAAAGAGCTGTCATTTTGGGTTGTTTTTGCTTTGTTCCAAGTGTGTGGAGGTTAAAGAGAGCTAAGAAAGCATCTTAGAGTAGAAGGAAGCTAGGGATTGAAGAGTGAAGCTAAAATAATCTCCATTTATGAGTTTCTTTTTCCTTTCTTTTGTTCTTATAATTATTTTTGATGTATTTTACTTTCACTTCAATTTTGCCTCTAGTTTTCATGATCATGTTAAACTTTCTAATATTAGATTATTAGGAACTCTTATATGGATTAATAATTGTTTCTCACTCTAACTTTACAATTAATAGTTAATATCTGTTTATTCAATTCCATGTTTCATGCTCTCTAATTGATTGGCTAACACTTAAAGTGATTTGATACCTTGCTTGAACTTGGAAAGGGAAAAAGAGGTTAGATCAAGAGTTGAGTGGTGTGAGTACTTGAAATTTGCTAGGGTAGGTGGATGGTTTAGTTAGTGAGATAGAAATATACTTATTAGCCTTATATGATCTAGTTAGGTATTATGCTAGCAATTCGATCCTTGTTAGTTTTGTAAGAAATTGTGAAATTGATTGGATAACCATATATGAGATTTGGAAGAATACTTATAGAAATAAGTGAATCCTAGACTAACATGTATCATCATTGAAAGCAAAAATACTGAGTGTTAAGCAAATTGTTATAAAATACAAGAAGGACTAATAATCCTAGATACCATTATTCACACAGAACATCCAAATACTAACTTTGAGTTGTGTATAGCTTTTAATACATAACCATTTCTTTCTAACACCAACTATTAAAAATTAATTTGCTTGATTTAAGCTAGGGTAGAAATTTTAGTACTTGACAATATTTTGACAACAAATCCTCAAGGAAACGATATTTTCTTATCACTATATTGCCTTCGCGATATGTATACTTGTGTGTACGTTTCAAGGAAGCAACAAAAATCAACACAAGTCCCTATTTCACTAAGGTCAAGAAAGGGCAATATATCAATTTTTATTAATCTTTTAACTTGCTTGTTTGAAATGTGACCTAAATACTTATGCCATAATACGGAGGATTTTCTTTTATCAAGGTTTTTTTAGCCGTAGATTTTTCAACATTGAAAGATATACATTTGTCTATGGGAGACAAACATAATTTATACAACCAAAATGTAACTACCAATTACTTTGAAATTATAAAAAATATCAACCTTTTTATTTCTAAAATTAAAATAATATCTAAGTTTATCAAGTAAAGAAAAGGAAACTAAATTCCTTTTGAAAAAGGGAATATAAAAGATATTCCCTAAAACTAACTGATATTCAGATTCAAGTAACAAAATTGTACTTTTAATGAGCTTTACTTCAATATTTGCTCCATTTCCAATTTTGAGTTTAAACTCCTTCTCACTTGGTTTTTTGTTGTTTCTTAAACCCTGTACAATAGATGTGATATGAATAAAAGCATTACAATCTAGCCACCAAGAGTCTAAGGAACATCAATAAGATTCAATTCAAAATAAATACATGCTAATAACTTACTTTGTTCCTTATTCTTTTTTTTTTTTTAACTAGGCTTTGTACATGAGATAAGTTGACCTTTTTATAGCCTGTCTTCTTACAAAGGAAGCACTTTAAGTTATTTAACTTGTCCTTGATCCCTCCATTGTTATTGTTTCTAGTATTACCATGCTTTTTGAATTTTTTATCTTTCTTGATAGCATGAGGCTTTAACCTCTTGAACTTTCCCTTGTATTTATGAAAACTTGGTATACAATGAGAAACAAAGTTAGCTGTCTCACTTTTCTCTCTCTTTAGCTACATATTTGGAAATTAGATCATTGATACCCTATGTCTGGTCTTACATGTTATAAGTAGTTTTAATTTGACTAAACTCTTACAGGAGTGAATTGAGTGCATAATAAATGACAAAATCGTCAAGAAGAGGAAAGTCATGAGCTTTGAGTTTAGCTTGAACATGTAACACCTTTAGGATGTATTCCTTTACTCTTTTAATGTTATCATATTTCATGGATGTTAGCTCACTCATCAATTGCTCAACTTTAGCCTTATCTAACAAGGGAAATCTATTCCCCACAGTATTGAAGAATTATTTAGTATTAATGGTATCTGGTAACCTGCTCATGAAATATTCAGGAATATACCTCTTCATAGCTATGGGGCTAAGATGATTAGATTTCTCCCATTTAGCATAATATTTTTTCTCTTCAGTGCTACTCTTTTTAGTGGGTTTTAGAGGTTCACTAATATGCAATGCCATGTCAATATCCACTTTTCCAAGCGAAAACTCTACATCTTGCCTCCATTTCTTATAATTAGAATTAGTTAGGACCTTTATAATGGTGGTGGTGTTCTTCACAGCAAAAGAAACTGCTTTAAAAAATGCAACATAGTCAGTTTGATAGGAAATTATTACATAGCTAAAAAAAACTGATAAGATATTCATAAAGAGCACTATACGTGCCATCATGAACTCCTCTTTGAGTAGAGAACATGATATGCAATTTGACTTCTCTCTTACATGAAGTAAACAATAAAAAGGAATATCTATAACATTGAACAATTTGTCTCCTTTGGGTAGAAGACCATTCAATGTATATATATTCCCCAAACCATCAAGAAAATAAATGAATTTAAAGAAGTCTTTCCTTTTTGGTAAGTGGACCTTTCAATCATGTATTTCCACCTGCATACTTCATGTAGCACAAGAATTAGTATACACAATCACTCTCTTTCAATAGGTAACTATATTTAATAATTCAAAAAATAATTCCATCAATAAGAGAAGTAGACAATTTTGTAAATTTATAAAATAATATTCCCAAACTAAATTAAAATAATTACTTTATCTCCTTTAAATAAGGAATTAGACAATTTTGTAAAACTTTAGTGAATGAATCACTTTAGTAATAAACATTCATCATAGCTTACAAAATTAAATTTCAGATTAGGAGAAAATTTTTAAATTTGATTGATCAAATAGGATATTACACTAAATGTATCCTAAGATATCAAATTATGAGCCATTGATGCATTTAAAAGGTAAAACAACTATCTTAATTAAGAATTAAGAGCCAAATTTCATAATATTTAACTATATAAATTTAAGGTCGAGAGTATGAATTTTATACACTTATCTAGGGAGAGTACAACTTGAAATTAAGTTCTTTATGGGTGAAAATATAATGTCAAAATTTTCTATATTTTTTTAGTGTCATTTAGTTCCTAAAAAAAAACTTGATTTTTTTATGTAGGAAAGGATACATAAATAAAAAAGTAATTTTTCTAAGCATAATAAAAATAAAATAAAATCACTAAAAAATCCTAGATAACAAAAAGAGCACAACATAGCAAAGAACACCTCAAAAAGGTGCAACTAGAGGTTGTCTTCAACCTTTAGTGAGTTAGGTCCAGGTGTGCAACTTAGATCCTGCGAACCTAACATGACTTGTTTGTGCAGCACGTATTTTTTAGCATATTTTTCCTTTCCTAAAGGCAATTTTGGAGCCTAATTAAGCTTCTCTTTCATGTTGAAGTAGGATTTAGATGATTCAAGGCTAGATTGAAGAGGTTTTTTCAAATCTATGAAGCTCTCAAAAACTAAAAATTTCTCCTTCAATTTTGGCACTTGTTTGAAGAATTTTAACACAATTAAAGCATGTAGATAAGTTTCAAATCATGCATAAGAGCTTTTTCACATAAGAATTGCTTTACAAAATTCATATATTACATGAACAAATTTTTTATAATAAGAGCGCCAAAATTTTCAAAAATAAAGGAAATTTTAGCATGTAATTTAAAAATTGGCATAAAGGTTAGGGAAGGTAAATTATGTTTACCTTTAAGGGCTCTACCCTTGATCCCCTATGAGGGGCTCTGCCCCCTCGACCCCTACCCACTCACCTGCTAGTGAGACTACTGTGGGGGGTTTCGCCCTTTTAACCTCCACTAACTAATCGTAGTGCCTATAATTTGTAACAAAAATTGAATTAAAAACCTGGATAGTAATTCAAAATTTGAGATTTTTTTAAAATCAATGTACAATTTCTAAGTTAATAATTAAAAGTCCCAAAACAATTTTATAAAGGAATCATAAAGGAAAAAAATTAGATTTACATAGATCTTTTTTTTTTAAATATCCTAAGTTTATGCACACCCTAAACTTTATACCACATGTAAAACATGTAAGTGAATTATCAATAACACAATTGATAGGATTTAGTGCATAAACAAGAACACATAAACACTTTCATGATTGTAATTATGAGAAATAATTAATTCTGCATGTGTACCTAGCTTCTCCGTATGTTATTGAATTACAATAAGATTAGCTAGTTCTTTAGGGGAATTACAAAGAAGGACCCAGGAGTGAAAAAAATTTATTCTAAAGGATTTGTTACTACTAGATTCAACTATTTGTTGTTAAAATCAATGGTAATCAACCTTAAAACAATAATAATAGGTCTTTCCAAGTAAATATTTTTAATTCTGGGTCATTGAACATAATTCTCCCTAATTCTTTCTTTCTTAACCATAGACGTTATAGCAATCGCTAATGGGAAAACACACAATGAATAAGGGTAAGAGAAGGGATCTAACCTTAGCTTAAATAATTTTTTTATTGGGCCTTCCTATTACAGACTTTAATAAGACCTATGACTCACACTTTTATGACTGTTAACCAGACTTAAATATAATATTTTAATATATACCTAGCTCAATTACTAAATGATCACTTTAATAATTATTTGGATTTAATATCTTAATGGATCATTCATCAACCCATATATTTTAAAAAATAAAATAAATAAGATAATTAATGTGAGCCCATGTAAAATATTCTAACATAGCCTATCTAATAGATATAATTGAATTACTCATTATACAAATTATAATGTAAATTTGTCAATGTTTTATGAATACCTCTTATGAAATGAGTTTGTCTCATTAATATGTGTTTTAGTAAACCAATATGTATTTAATATAAGGAGAACCCCAAGTTAAAGATAGATTAATTATAATTTGACTACGTGTTGAACAAGAATTAACAACCTTTAAAGTCACTTGAATTTATGAGTAAGTCTATAATAATGTGATGTTTTTAAGCCTTTTACAAAACTAGCATATCTTAAAGGCAATCTTAATAAGGCTCTTAAAAGATACAAGAATAAGAATATGGGATATGAATGAACTATGATCCTAGCTTAGCTACAAGACAAGCCTGTTATATTATGTTGCATACATACAATTTAATTATGGAAGGCTTGACCACATTTAGCATGGTGACCATAATTTAAGGCTAGTCATTATCGACTATAGTTAGCCAAGTGATGATCATAATGAAAGATAAAGTGACATACATTTCATGAAATGACTATGTCACCCATGATATATGACCTAGATAACTTAAAGTATAAATAATCAATTTATGAGACTATGATTATGATAAAGAAAAAAAAAATGAAATTTAGAATGAAAGCTATGGATTGAGTAAGAAACACTCATTAGGTCTTTATCAATAGAGAAAATACTCTCAGAGAGGTAGCAACCTCGTAGGAGTCTAAAGGATAGTATGAGTAATTAATCATTAATGGTTGAGATAAGACATTAAATGATAAATAGTAATTAAGATAAGGCACTAAAAAGGATATAGTAGTTAAGACGAGGAAGTGATTGAGATAAGGCATAAAGTGATTGAGACAAGGCACTCAATAGGTAATAGTTGAGATAAGGCATTAAGCAGCCAAGACAGAGGAAAAGGGAGATAACCTTTACAATTATGGATCTCCCTTAAAAGATGCCTTAGTTACATGCAAAACCTCTTGACTATAAAAGTATGAGGTATTTTGACATATATGATGTAATGTCATAATAAGTTAAGAAAGTAGCTTTTCCTTCTTGATGGCATTAGAAACCTAGGTTCCATACCAAGTAATATAGGATGTTTGGAGGGTAACCTATAGCTTAGAAACTCTAGTAATATAGGATACAATGCTTAAAATATAGCTTCCATAGTATTAGTATTGTTAAGACAAGATCAATTACATTTCCTTGGAAAAGCATGTATAGTAGCATGACATGTTTATGTACCTATAAAGATACCAATATATATATATATATATACATATACTCTACAAGATACTATGATTGATAAAATTGGCTTTTACACACCAAGACTTAGTGGTACTTGGAACTTGTGCATGATGCATAATAATGTTACTTTATGATGATACATAAGTCATCAATAAGTATGTATGATAGTTGACTAGTATGAAATCAACCATGCGATGAGACCAATGAGTCAAAGAAAAAGTGAGAAGTGAAATCAAAATAGAATACATATTAAGCATAAATGTAATTGAGATTTAATTAGTCAAAATACATATAACCCACTAAATTTATGACTCTTACATGCCAAATACAAAAAGAGAGATAAAGGATTTTTTTTGGCACAAGTAGCAGCTAGATCATTACCGATTTTCAATTAGTGGATGTTCTTATTGCGAATGTAAATTCTCACTATATTTGGTAATGTGTATAGATAAGGACTCTGGCATGAGTTGTATTGTGTACAATGCAAGATCAAAGTGATAAAGGATAAGCAGGAGCTAAGTCAATGATTTCAAGGTTAACCTTAGCAAGTTAATGAAAGCATTAGTGATAATGAAACCTATACTTAGTTGTCCAGTATATGAACAAATATACTTTTATGTATATTGTGACAATCACATTGTTAATTATGTAATTTTTTAAACATGATTATATAGTTATGTATATTTAGAAATTGTTTGAAGTTGAACTACCAATGCTAGAAAAAAATTTATTATTTAATTTTTCACTATTTTGATAAACTATTAGGTTAAGTAACACTTTAATAGTGAGGGTGTTACACTATCTAACCCTAGGGCTTAATAGGAAAAGGTAGTTAACAACTCTAATTATAATGAAAACCTAAAAAAAGAAATATATATTTTGAATTTATTGTTAGTAAGTCTCCATGCTAGGATATTTTTGTAAAAAGCACTAAATTAGCAATTCAAATAAAAGAACATGTTAATGTTTGGACTTGTAACCAGCTTGGAATCTCATGTTATTAGAAGCCAAATTATTGTCCTTTAAATGTTGAAAAAGAGAACCTACAAGTTATATATATAGGACTTTATCTAACTCTCTTCTTGTCTCCTTGACGCATCATCCTGAGAATCGAAGCATGTCTCTTTTACCGTTCCTTTAAGATTAGAAGGACTAACATATTTGTAAATATGAAAGAAATGACATTTTCTTGGCCTCTAAAATATTTGTTTGGTTGTACAAAGTAAATGAACACCTTTGCCTAAAACCATTTCTTTGGCACCTTTTTAATATACTTTCCCCACTATGACCCATTATGGATTTTAAGGATGTCATACAAGAAATTGCTTCTCCTCTTTGTATTTTGCTCTTGAAAACCTGCCTCCATGTTCTCATGGCTTGTTGTTTTTACAGAGTTATTGGTGTTAATGTTTGTGAGTAGGTCAAGTTAAACTAATTTTTCCAAGTTTTAATCCCTTTCGAGAAAACACTCTTTATGTTCTATAGGCACATATCACATACCAAACATGATATGTTTTTTAAGAACATGTATTATGAATTGTCTTATATGTTTTTGCCCTCCAAATTTTATGTTTTGGTTCATTACAATGTTCACTGATCTATTACTATTGTTCTTTACATTAAATGAAACCCTTCAACCCTTACATTTTTCAAGTTTAATATAAATTAAGAACAAAGGTACATAGATTGATTTAGGGATAGCTACCATAAGAAAATTTATAGGTCCAATTCAATTAGCACTTAAGAAAGTGCTAAAGAGCTAAAATTATATAGATGAAGCAATCCATTTCGTTCCTTATATGATTTTTTTCTAGTTTCATCCTAAAGGTTCAAAAATCTTAGCCTCTTTGGTATTGAAGGAGTAACCATGAGCAAAGATGCAACTCTGTTACCTTAACCAGATTGCAGGGTTTGGATCAAGGTCTTAAGGTTATATCTATTTTACTTAGAGAATGAAAAATAAAAGATGAAATGTAGAATGAAAAAATGTGGTTAAGGTAAGAGTAGTTTGGGTGGAAAATTAGGTTGACTTCCATAACAATTTAATAAAAAAAAATGGGTATACTATATTTTATCCTCATAAACTTAGATTCATTTATAAAATTAGTATATAGCTTTAAAAATATAATAAAATGTTCTCTTAAACTTTTACATTTGCTTAAAATTAAGTGTAAAAATTCATGCCATTTTGATTGTGTTATTAATGTTTGGTTTCCTCTTAGTCCATGTTTCATGTGAGATAATGGAAATGAGAATGAATTGAAGGGAAAGAAATGAAAAAAAAAATAGATAGAATTGATAAGAAATGATTTTCATGTTTCTATTTTAAAAAAGTAATAAAAATAAATATACACTAATAAGTAATAATAACAAAAATATAATAAATGTTATATAAATAAAATTTCTCATTTCTTGTGTACTCCTTTTTCTTTTCCCTTGTAAGCATGATACCAATAAACATGGCCTTAATGTTGAATTTGTAACAAAATTCATTTGTATTTATAAAAGATTTCTTTTCAATTTCAAAAATTAACTGAGATTTAATAATATATATATATATAAATAGATAGATAGATCCCATAATATTCTTGTATAATTATATATATATATATATTTAAAGTTGTAATTTACTGATGGAGAGCAAAAATCCTATTGTAATGTGGTAATTACGTGAAATATATTACAAATTATGTTAATCTAATTTTTGTAGCAGATTTTTCACCATTAAAATTCATGGAATATGCCAAAACAAATTATCCTAAAAATTCTATGACAAGATCAAATTAAAAAAAATCATATTACATTTTAGATTTTCCTTTGGCAAAATTAACTAAAAACTTTTGGTGTGTAAAATCATTTTGTTTTAGATTAAATTCAAGTATAATTCTTTATATTTTTATTATTATTATATTTTTAATTAAAATATAATAAATATATATTTTTTAATAAAAATATGATAAGTGTGTAATTTAATAAAAAAATTATATACTTGTCATATATTAATTAAAAAATTTAATAATAATAATAATATAAGAAATTACATATATATATATATATATATATGGTTTTTCTTTTTGTTTTACATTTTTCTTCTTCTTTTTTTTTTCTCCCAACGGACTATTTTGAATTCATGACTCACCTGTCACGTGACCTAATTTGAAATACCCTGAAATTTGAACCGCAATCAAGAGGCACCTAAACAAAAACCGGAAAACCCCCTCGCTTTCTCTCTCCCTCCACTCCCAATCGAGCCACGGAACCAACCAGCCATGGAAGGGATACTCATAGATTGTGTGCAGAAGAGTCTTCGTCATTTCATGTACAACAATGCCATCTTTATTTGCGAGCGTCTCTGCGCCGAGTTTCCCACTGAGGTACTTTTCTTTATTTTTCTTTTTCATAAATATATAATATATATTCTTCCAGTGAGACTACACTTTGTTATTGCCTGTTTGTTTGGTTGTTTTGTAAGAATCGTTAATTGGAAATTGGGTACTTTGAGTAAGAGCTCGACAATGTCTAATATTTTCCTTCCTTTCCTTTGTGCTTCTAAGCAAGCCGTCGCTATTTGTGCGTCGAGATCGATGGTTCTGATTATTACCCAGCTATTTGATTTAAGTGCTACTTCTAAGTTTCTGCAGTGGTGGATGTTTTTGGAAGATTTGACTTCTTACTTTTTAGCTTCGTGGCCTAACTGGGTATCTCGAGTTTATTGGTCTAGTGATATGATTAGATAGGGTTATATCGGTAGAATCTGGTTTGTTTCAGTTGGTTTTAGCTTTTCATTAGTTTTCTGAAAGTAATGAGTAGTAGATGATAATTTTCCCTCCGAAATTTAAAGTGGCAACTGCAGTATTACTGAAAGGGTTTCTTATCGTATGAGAGCCCTTAACTCACCAATAAACTTCGTAAAAGTCTTGGTATATTCAAATGATTATTTGGCCTGAAATTATGTTGTTTCTCCAAAAGTTTTAACTTTATGATTAGAGTCATTAGACCACTTTCCGAGCTGCTGCTCTTATAGAGAGACTCTTGCCTAAGCATAGCCTAACACTGTGTACCTTAAATTTAATTACAACCAACAAGAAGGAGACATATCATTAAAAAAATTTAAAAAAGTTTTTAAAATAGAATTTGTGCTCTTATAACCTTTCTAGTTGTACTTCTTGTTGATGAAATTTGTTTCAGCTCTCTCTCTTGCTATTTATTCATTCTCTCTCTTGCTGAAGGATGTCATCTTTTGCTCTCTCCATGTTAGTGTTCAATAATGACTTTCCTCTGTTCAGGCAAATTTGCAATTATTAGCTGGATGTTACTTGCAGAGCAATCAAGCTTATTCTGCATACCATATCTTAAAGGGTATGTTTCTTGCAGTATTCAAGTCTCAGCTAGCTTTTAACATATACCCATGTTATATTTATATATGATGACCCTTCCTTTGTGTACTTTAATTTGTTTTATATAGTTATTAGATAACATTTTCTTTCCTTTGTTTGCTATCCCTCCATAGCAGTGTCTCTTATTGTATCTCTCTAATCTTTCTTTCCTTGTTTATTGCTTGAAGGAACACAAATGGCTCAATCCCGGTACTTGTTTGCCATATCATGCTTTCAGATGGATCTTCTTAGAGAAGCTGAAGCAGCATTATGCCCTGCTAATGAACCTAGTGCAGAGGTATCAAGCATATATTAGAATATGTTTTATATTATTTCTCATATATTTTTTAAGTGATATAAAAGTCTCTTGGCTGCAAGAACATATTTTTCATAAAGTGATTGACTGTGTTTTTCATCTGCTTCTTGTTCTGCTTTATTTCTAGTAAAGATGGCTATTCTTGGTTGCATATGCATTATTCTATATCACATAGGTTCTATAATGTACATTGTTTTGCTTCAGGTTTATTTTCTATGAGAAGGTGAATGTTCCTGTCTTTTTTGTTGCTTGTCTTACTGTGCAGGTTCCGAATGGTGCAGCTGGTCATTATCTGTTAGGACTCATTTACAGGTTGATCATGCCTCCTCTGTCTTATCAACCGTCAATTATTTTGTGTGAATCTTCCTTTTACTCTTATGTGAAAGGAAGTAATATGATCTTGGCTAAATCAAATCATATAAGTTCATAACATTTAGTGTCAAAGTACACATAAAAAGGAAACCTTTAACCTCAGTTTTTCCTCTCTGAGATGTACAAGAAGCTAAGTGGAGTGATTGTCATATTGTGACCCCAAAAAACATTATCAAGATGTTGAAGTGTTTTTGTTTTTCGCAACCTATCCAAGGCTTGACAATTACAAAAACTGTTCCTAGAAAGAGCTTTTATAATGCTTTTGGGACTGTATAGATATTCATACTGTTAAACACAAATATTTTTATTATTATGGGCATGTTTATGACTGAGATACTATATATTTTAGTGTGACAGATGATTAACCATTTGCTGGATAAGGCATGCTGTTGATGACACTTTTGAGTATGTTGCATGATTTGATTTGAACACTAGAACTTGAACTTGACTTCTGCACATATTTCTATTACAAAACGGATTACTGATGAAATAAAATTTTCCACAGGTAGTATACTCCTTTTTCAAACCTCTTTCTTCAACCCATCCCTCCCTCACTTGTTTCTTTGATATTTGTTTGTTGATTCCCGTAAAGGATTTTGTATTGTGCTTTGAATCTTTACTTGTTATGGTTCCTTTTTGGGGATTGATTTCCATTGGATTTTCATCTTCAAATATCTTACTTCATTGCTACTTTTAATTTACCTTTTGCCATGTTCACCCATCCTACCTTTCTACATTGATCCATCCATTGAATATAACCTTCTGCAAATTCATCCTCTTTTGTTCCCTCTAATTATTATTACTCTTTTTCAGGTACACTGACAGAAGGAAAAGTGCCATACATCATTTTAAGCAGGCACTATCAATGGATCCTCTAATGTGGGCTGCATATGATGAGTTGTGCATATTAGGTGTGTAAGACATCATGAGACTCATGTTACTTGCCTGATTTCCAAAGCTCGCTAGGCATTACAATTGGAGAACCTTGGTCATTTAATTTTAAGGGCTGCTTGCTGAGTTGCTAAGTTGTGGTTCTTGATTGGATGAGCTTATTTTTGGCTCTTAAGAACTTATAAATTATTAGATAAGAAATTCAAGTTGAACAAAGGCAGGCACCTTAAAACTTACATCTGAACAATGCTTTTGTCATCTAAGAACTTGTTTTGATGAGTCAGTATATGGCCTGGTTTTATTGTGGTTTTGTCTATAATTGGTGTTCAAGTTGAAAATTTTAATGATAAAGTGGTCTTGACCATCATCTTGATGGTCTAGAAATTGATTTCACTCCCTTTACTCTTGTAATTTGCTGATCAGGTGCTTCTACTAATTTATTTATGTTCCTGATGATCTGAACTGATTCTCATTGCTTTCTACCAGACTTCTCTTTTTTATTTTCTTAACTTCCATATTGGTACAATAATGGAGCTGGTGTATTTATGTGATATCTTACTAAAAATATGTGGTTGATTTTCTAGCTAAGTTGTTTGTAATGGTTTCTTGATAAATTTGCTCTGAAGGGGCTGGGTACTATTATTGGTCATTAGTTGCTCTTTTATTTTCCATCTCATTCTCCAAATAAGGAAAGGTTGTTCTAGATAGAACCATTTGGAAATATAGAGCTCCCTTTAAGGTAAAGTAATTTGTCTGGATTGCAGTACTAAATAGGGTTGATTGTTTAATCCTCATGATTTGTTGTAGATTCTTAGGCCTAATAGGCCTAACACAACCATTTCTCCTGATGTTTGTGTTGTGTATGGATAATTCAGAATCAGTTGTAGCTGCTTTTTTGTGGAATAAACTTTTTGGAGTTTTTGAAAAACATCAGGGGTGTCCTTGACCAATAGAGGGTTTTTTTTATGATAATTTATTGTGATTCCTTTTTATTTTTCCTTTCGTAGTTGCCTTTGGAGGATGTCTTATTCTCCTTTTTTGTAACTCTCTTCTTCCGTAGTAAAATTTTCTTTTTCTGTAAAAAAATCCATAAAAAATTTTGTATCCCCTGATGCCTTGACGAGGAATATATTGCCTGTTTCTGTTATGAGGTTGGTGCTAAGCCATTATGCATCTGTACATATGTGAAGAAAAGCATAAAAACGAACGTGAATACAGACATCTATCTGAATTATATTAGAATTCAATAATAAATTTTAGTTTTCATGTTCATTTATTGCAGAAATTTTATCTAGGTGCTGATTTTTGCAGCTTATATTTGGTTTCCTTCTAGTATTCCCGGGTCTGAAAGTGTTTGGAAGTGAAAATTGCTTACAAGATTATCATATTTTGGCTAGATGGATTTTCATTTTCACTTGGAAGTTCAATGGATGCTCTTTGGGTTTATTTTACTTGTGTATCAGCCTTTTAATGTTAAACCTTTCTAATGATAGGTCTGGAGTTTTGTACTGATACTCTGGCCTAGTTTGAAATTGCTGTAACTTTCTAAAAGCTGCTGTTTGTTTCCCATGTAAGTTGATCTAATAAACTGCGTTAAAAGTAATCTAATCTTCTTGAAAGGAAAAGCTTCAGCAATTTCTTCCATTTTTGATACCTTGAGGAAAAAAAAGGTTTTTACTTAAAAGTTTATATGTCTACCAAATATAGAAATTCTTGTCTTACATAGTGTTGAAAAATCTATTTAAGTGGAACTCATAATGGATTTGGAGTTTGCCTATTTCTAGAGTTTAAGTTTATCATTTTCCAGAATCTTAGAATTTATTATTATTTAGGAGTCTTAGTTATCCTTTATCATTATCGTTAGGAGTTTATATTGTAGTTAACCTCTATCCACATATCATTATAAATAAAGGGGAGAGGGGCTGCCACATTGGGTGTGTGAGAGTTCTGCCTGTGTGCAAGCTTATTTATTCACCATATTTTTGTTCTTATCACAAATTTTACATGGTATTAGAGCCTTCTTTGAGAAGAGAGTAGTCTTCAATATCTTGTAGTTTTCAAGGCCAGATTTCCATCTACTTCTCCAAGAGAGCTCTGGCCTTCTTGTTTCTCTTGCATAGCTCTAGTATTTGTTTCCAATCTTTGTTTTTCTTGCTTTTTCAGTTAACAAGGTATTTTTTGATGATTGGAAAATATTTTGGCCAGGTCCTTTTGGACCAAAGACAATCAGAACTTTTGATTAGAGTATCCCCACCAACAGTGGTGGCAGAAAACTCCAGATGCGCCACCATGCTTAGATTCTTTGCTTCAGGTTGCGTTTCACGTGCTGGCTTGAGTCCCGGTTGAGTGTATTGGCATGCCCAAAAATGGATGACTAGCCTTCCTAACATCCCTTCCACCATTGGTTTGGTGTGGATTGTGGTTTTTCATGGAGTTTAAGGTTTTTCCTGGTGTTTGAAGAAAAAAGAAAAAAGAACTTATTTTTTGGTAGTTCTGTTTGTGTTTTCTCTTCATCAAAGAGCTTGTTGCTTAGAGGGAGTAAGTGCTAATTGCACAAGTTAATTGAAGTTGTTTGATTGAGTTATAAGCAATCAAAGTCTTCAATGCTAGTGTGTGTGTGCTATGGTGAGCAACCCACGTAGTGAAGTGTGTAATGCACTTGTAGTGTAAAAAGCTCCAAAATGCTATAGCGCATAGTATATAGTGTTGCACGAGCTACATGAAAATGTAGTGCACATTTTTAAAAAAATTCATGACATAGTTCATCATGACTAACATTTTTGAAACCGAATTTGCATTAAAAAAAAAATCATACCAAAATAATCATTTATAAATCACAAAATGAAGTACTTAAATAACAAAAAATGTTTAGCAAACTTCTTTTTTCTTTCCCTTGTCTAAGCTTTATTTTAAGATATCTAAATGTCTAAACCAATTCTTCTTCTTCATCAAATGCAACATCCTCTTAATGATCATTAGGCAATCCCTTGATTTCCTCTTCATCTTTTGAGGAGTTTCTTTGTTCATCAACCATATCGAAAGCTTCACTATTTAGTTCTTTGTCCACCTTGCTAACCAACCCCTCATTGTTATCATCAATCTCTTTCAATGAGATTGGATATGTGGTATCACTAGAATTATATCTTCTCCCTCAAAGGCCTACTATGCTTAGTGAATACTAGATCATTCAATTTTGATTGTCCAAGGATGGGTTGAGTGAATCTCCAATGGCAGCCTATTGCAAAAGTAGGGCTCCATTGCCTAATATATCTTTAGCACTTGTAGCTTGAGCTACAACTAAACGAAAGCTACATGAAAGTTGGGAGGCTACATATGTGGCGTAGTGCCTGGATCCATATTGCGAAGCTATAAGCTATAGCATGAGCTATAGCTGGCTATTAATAACTATGAGGTCAAGGGGACTACTTAAGAGAAGTAGATTGAAGACTTCTAGAAACTATGTCATTGTTGTTAGACAATGTAGCCAAGGAGAGCATCTCCTAGAAGAATCTTGAGGAGGTTGCTCATGAGAAGTAAGGCAAAGAATTTTGGGAGCTATTGTTTGTCTATTGAGGATGTTGTCAAATGAATCACTAGTTGTTGTGAAGGATTTGAATTGTGGTGCAATATCTAGATGTCCTAGTCTAGATATGTTTTCTATTTGGGTTTTATTTGTAACTAGTTGAAGTTGTATAATCTTCAACTTGAGGGAGAGTGTTGAGAAACCTAATTAAGTGGAACTCCAAATCTTTATCTAGAATTTAAGTTTATCATTATCTAGAGTTTTAAGGGTTTATTATGAGTCTTAGTTATCCTTTATCACTATCTATAGGAGTTTATATTGTAGTTAACCTCTATCTTCATGTCATTATAAACTAAGGGAAGAGGGGCTGCCACATTGGATGTGTGAGTGTTTTGCCTGTGTGCAAGCCTACTCCTTCACCAGATTTCTGTTCTTATCTTAAATCTCACACATAGAAAGTAGAAGGAAGTAACGAATGCAAAATCAGCCTTATTTTCATTAAATGGTTGTTTCATTTTTTTAAAAAATGAATCAAGTACTATTCTTTTCTTTCTTTCATTATTCTGTTGTCATTATCATCATCGTGATTCTGTTTTCTAAATGTTAGGTGCTGCTGAAGAAGCAACTGCATTTTTTGGTGAAGCAGCTGCTCTTTGTATACAAAAGCAATACCTAAATGATTCAGCCTCTCCAAGCCTGCATTCATCAGCCGAGGATCGTAATATGGTTGCTGCCAGACACTATGTCTCAGAAGATGCGAGTCCAAGGCAATTAAAACATGTACAAGGCAATAATTTAAAGGATATTCCTGGAAATCACAATGGAGCATCTATATTAGGAGGAGCTGCTGGTCAACCTATTAATAGTGGTCCTTCCAACTTATCATTTTATAATACCCCTTCCCCAATGGCCACGCAGGTAATTGCATCTAGTTTTATATTGTCTGCTGATTATTATTTTGATTTTCCATTGAATTATATATAAGAAATTTGTGGAAATATTAAACTGCTAATCAAGTCATTGTTTCTATAATTTTGAAAAATGATAAGCTGGCTTTTGAAATGTTAGTGGAAAGTATTGTTGATTTCTGTGACTAATTAGAGGATAACGTGGTTTCCTCAGCTGGTTTAATATTATTGCTTGATATCCTCTTTCTAAAATGATTTTTGCAGTTGTCAGGTGTTGCTCCACCCCCCTTATGTAGGAACATGCAGCCCAATGGCCCAAACCTGAGTACACTTAGTGCTGACAGCTCTCCCAAGTCAACAGTGAACTCTACTATTCAAGCCCCTCGAAGAAAGTTTGTGGATGAGGGAAAGTTACGAAAGGTCGAGGACCTTCTAGCGATAAGTCTTATTGTTATTTTACCTCCCTCTGCAAGTTTGCTTAATAAAATAAACTTATCAACCTCTTGCATTTTCCTTGTGCGTAGAAATTAATTTGAAAAAATAAAAATTAAGTGATTTAATCTAAAGTACCATGCTAATTCTGGAAAAGTTTATCTCTTCAGACAGTGTTGGCACTTGGCACTTGATTCTTATTTATATAAATTGTAACATGTGACCTGGCTATCAATTGTCAAATATTTTGAGGAGGGAGTGTCTTTCATCAGAAGAATGTGATGTTCTGGCGGCAGTATTGGACATCTCATTTGTTTAATCTATTTATGACCTTTATTCAAGCTTCTTAATTTGATTTTTGATTTCATGGTTCTATTGATTCTCCTTTATCTGGTCTTGATATCAACTATCAAGTCCATACTTTTCCGCATTCCTTAGCATACCATGTCACCTGTAACTTTGCTTCTGTCTTTTTGTACTTTTACCTTCCCCATGGAATTGTAGTGCCACACATTGCAAGTTAACTTCTAATTAACTTGGCGTTTTGAAGAAATTATGGCTTGTTTGCTATTATATGTATACTCGGTTCAATGCTTGATTATTTATGAAATACTTGATATGGAGGTGATGTAGGACAGTAGCAAGAATATAAGAAAAGAAGGGCGGAGAGAGAGAGAAGAAAGGAGGGAGATGCAAATATTTTGAAAATACTTTGTTATCAATCAAGGCTAAGTTGTCCTAATACAGTTGTTAAGGGTTTTCTATAGAGCCCACTGGATAATTTCTAATAATAAAAGATAATATAAAATCATGATCCTAATGAAAGATAATTGCCTAATTTTAATAATAGATAATTAATAAAATTTAACAAAAAATAACTAAAGATAAAATCAAATCCTACCAAAGTGATATCTAAGTTGATAACTAATGCTAGTCAAAATAAAATAAAGTAATTTAAATATGAATTACTATATTTATTTTTAATTCCTAATTTACAAATAATAATAATATCTTTCCTATTCTCCATTTGGAGGTCACTTCTTTTCACCTTTTCTCCTGTCTTTTGTTTTTCAGATTTCTGGTAGATTATTTTCTGATTCAGGTCTTCGACGTAGCACGAGAATTGCTAGTGATGCAAGTGTAAATGTAAATGCTAGCGCAACAGTTGTGTCTGGAAATGGAAATAATAACTCTTTTAAGTATCTTGGAGGTTCTAAGCCTAGCTCCATGGCATTTCGTAACACAATAGTTCGTAAGGGACAGTCATGGGCCAGTGAAAACATTGATGAAGGTGGTGAATCTTTATATATAGAACTTTTTACTGTACAATTGTGATATGGAAATGTCTTCCTTCACCAATTCTATTGTTTTGATGCTGTAGTAGTTTAGCCATCTATTTAAATTATAAATTGCATCCTATTTCACGTTGCCAGGTCTCTTTTGTTGCTTTATGTTATTTTTCGATTTTTGGATGTAAGAGAGGTAGAGGGGGCAAGAAATGCATCAGTTTCTTGAGGTACTGACTTACTTCTGTCAGTCCCCTAATGATATGTTTGGATGGGGGGGAAGGGCAGGGAAGGTTTCATTGAAATGTTTCCTTGTTTGGGATTTATTAATAAGCAGGGGAGGATAATGAAGGATTTTTGACTAACCTTTCAAGTCCAAAGTCCTCCCTCCTTTATATTATTAAGTTCTCCCAATGTGGACGACGTTGGCGTAGAAAGTTTCTCCAAACAAGGGAAGGGAAGTTATTATTTAACCATCCCTTCTGCTTCCTTCTCTCCTCTTCCATTTTTGTTGATTTCTTTCCCTTTCCTTCTCCTCCCAACTCTTAAATATACCCTAAGTGTCTATTTATATGCAGGTGTGGCATGTAGTGTATCTAGTACTTCCTGTACAAGTCGAGTTACAAGCCCAACCCATTGCAGTATTACTAAGCCTGTACTACTTTAACAGCTTACAATATATATTATCAGAATCCAAATTCAAATAACAGATGCTCTTGGCAGTGCCTATGGATGTCTGGGTTTAAATGGGTGATGTCTGGTAGCAATATGTGCCTACTACCATTCCTATGTTGAACTCTAATCTCTGCAAAATATAAGATAATATTGGTAGAAATTTTAAAAAGAATTTGTTTGATTAATCTCTTATTGGATCATATTATGAATAAGCTGAAGGGCTTTTCATTTTCACTGATATTATTGCTTTTGTACTTTTTCTTAGGATTTTTCAAATTTACCTTGTTATTTAAGAAGACCTGGCTTATTTTAATTATTGGTGATCAGCTATCAGCTACATTGCTAATACCTGCCTTTTCATTTTTTCTTACTTCTTTAGGGACTCGTAATGATGTTCTAGATGATTCTCGTTTAAATATTTCTTCAACAACTTCTAGTTCATCTCCTGGAATTGAAGCTAAATCTTGTGAACAAGAAGGAGCAACTTTTTTAGTTGGTGGGCTAGTCTTGAGTCTTTCTAAAGTCATCACAGGTGCCTCAGAAATATTGAGCCTATTGAGGGTTCTTGGTGAAGGCTATAGACTTGCCTGCTTGTACAGGTGCCAGGTATTAATCGTTTATTTTGGGAAGAAAGCCATTTAGTATATATATATTTATCTATTTAATGATTTATTGTAACTAGGGGAATGGGAAGAAGAAACCTAAGAGGAAAATAGTTTTTCCTGGATTGTTTCTGTTTATTGGTGGTGCAGGATGCGCTGGAAACCTATATGAAACTTCCACATAAGCATTACAATACAGGCTGGGTTCTTTCTCAGGTACATAAGCATTGATTTAGAGATTTACTATCATTCCTATGTTGTTTTCAATTCTGTTGTTTATTTAGAAATGAAAGGATGCCTTCACTTATGACAGTTACTTTCTGATACATTTGGGGCTGTGTTTTCTTTTACTATTTTCTTTTCTAGTCTACGGCCTGATGTGCTTTATCATATTTCTAGAATTTAGTCTCATATAACTATGTCAAAATTGTGGTTCTCTAGATAATGTGGAGTAACCATTGAATTAGATCACAGAATAGTGGGTTTACAAAGTAATAAAATGGGGGTAATGGTGGCTATTTCAATTTGATTGGAGGCTATAACTTTGATAGAAAAGACAGAAACATGCATGTAAAACTTATTTCGCATTCTTTGTTGTTCTTTTTTTCTCCCTTTAAGAACTTTCTAACTCTGTAAGGCAGAAGTTTAATAGTTACGCCCTGCATCAGCCCTATATTAGCCCTTCTTGAATATAGTAAACTGAAAAGCATAAAACAAACATCTTTAGTAATTGTACAACCTAAATTATGAAGCTAGACCTAAACCTAAATTGAACTTAATTAGTAATATTTACCGTTTCAGTAATTATTCCATTCATAAGTCTGAATTAACAAGGAGCTGCCATTGTGTGACCACAAGAGGGTCTGCAATGGGTGCAAGAATTAGGTTGTACCTATGCCTTGAGACAAAAAAGGACCATAGCATTCATATGGAAGTTGACCAAGGCCAAAACAGCGGCTGAAGTAAGGGCAAAATAGTAGTTGGGGAGTTGGAATGGGAGAGTAACAAACATGTAAAATAAACTGTTTACCTAGGTGGTTCTTCTCTTCCACTTTTGGCCTGCTAAGTTGAGGAAGTTGTATTAGTGCGTCTTTCTTATTTTGCTTCTCTTTTTTATGGCATCTGCTGTTTGGTATCCCTTCTTAATCATGTTCAGTGGTTCCTGTAAATCTGTTTTGTCTCTAGAGACTAATTATCAAATGTTCACTTTTATTCCTGATAAAAATCATGGTCAGATTTTCAGATTTTCATCTCCTTAAGTATCTTATTTTTCTTCTTCAATTAGGTTTCTTTGGTCATATGGGTCATTATTTAAGCAGTTTACATCTTGGTTTAACCAATTTCTTTTGATAGGATGGTTTTGGCTGGGATTCTTTTGATAAAAGAAGAAACTTCTAAAATAGAGAAAGAGGCAAAATTTTAGTAGAAGGCAGAATAACATGGAGGCCTGGACATGTAACAAAGCTTGCTAATCCCTTTGCTAGCACTCCCTTGAGTAAACCATGAGCAGAATACCAGAGAAACGCTACAAACATAGCCTATTTCATAAAATATTTAAAAGTCCAAGAGGCACCCTTTCAAACTACATTGAAACACAATGAAGATGGCACATTGGCACAAAGTTTGCCATCCTTTATTGCTAAAACCTTTGAACTATATCAAGATAAGCTGCTCCAAATTCATAGGACTATGAAGAATGGAAAAGGAATATTAGGGATGATATTATTAATTATTTGTAAATTAGGAATTAAGGATAAACATAGGAATTAGAAATTATTTAATTTTTCTTTTTGAATTTATTAGGCTTTAATTATCCTTTTGTTAATTTTCTCTTTGTTTTGAATTATTTTATCTTATTAGGAGGTATTTCCTGGACTTTATATAAAGCTCCCAGTAATTAAGGTTAGGGTAGCTTTTTTAAGGATTGATCATTAATAAAAAAATTTTGGGCTTGCTAACAGTTTCTTCCCCTTCCTTCTTCCTCCTCCCCTTATATTTGCTTTACGTCTCTCCCTTTCTTCTATATCTCGCTCCTTCTCCATCTCTAACCCCTTTTTCCTTTAGAATTTTCATTTTGTTCTGCATCAAGTGGTATCATAGCAAGGTTACTACTCTCCAACCACACCCTTTGACAGCTTAAACTCACCTAGACCTCATTGGAAAAATTGTTGGAAAGTAAAACCACTGTTATTCACATCAGAACACATATCTTTGTCCTTTGAATCAAGTGAGTGACTACACACATATCTTCGTCCTTTGAATCAAGCGAGTGACTACACCATCTAAAGTGTGTCACCTAAATCACCCCATCCCTCAAGGCATGTTGCTAGACTCCTTCACATGTACCCTCATGTGCTGAGGAAGCTCTCTATGTGTGGATCCACGTACCACACCCGCCAACAATTTTCCAACCCTTTTCTTTGCCTAGTTTCTTACCAAGTTCCACCTTGATTTGTAATCGCCATTGTTAGAGGGTATTTGGGGACATTCTTAGTAGTGTTGGCTTCCTACTCAGGTAAGGACTAGGAACCTCTTGCCTTGAAAAATGCCATGGAATGTCAAATCTGAAGTCTCCAAAATAGTCTTGATTATAGTTATCGAATCGCGATTTAAATCATGAATCATAAATCATATCGAATTGTAAGATTCAGAAATATAATTAAAAATATATTATATAAAAAACATATACCACCGAAACTTGCTCACATAATAATTTTAAACTAGGAATTGATAAAAATTTCACAACAAGTCTTATAAAACAAAATCATAAGGAAGTAATATGATATTTTATGAGTTAAATTTAAAGTTGTAGATTTCTAATTAAAAAAAGATAAGAGGTATTACTTTTTTTTATTTAATAAGTTTAAAACTTTTAACCAAAAAAGATAAGAGATTTCAATTTTTAATTTATTATTTTATCAAATTTAAAGTGGTAACCTTCAGGATATATTAAAACTTTTAAGTTTTAACTAAAAAAGATAAGAGATTTCAATTTTCAATTTATTATTTTATCAGATTTAAAGTTTCAGCCTTCAAGATATGTGATTTTAACTTTTTAATTAGGTTTAAACTGATGCAAAGGAATGTTCTTTATTTAATAAAAATCGCAAATCCCAAAACAAAAGTTAAAGTTGCTTTGCAATAGTCTATTCATCTGTACAATCACGTGAAGGTTGATCTTATGCAGATAAATCATGTTTTTAGCTAAAATAGAAAACCAATAAATCACGTGAAGCAAGTCCAACTGGCAGACATCACGTGCAGGACGTGATACTAGAAACACAATTCAGTGAGGCGTTTACAAAGAAAAAGAATAGTAACCTCTTCTTCCTCTGGCAGTTCATGTCGGGTCACAAAGTACCGACTTCATGACCTAACGCAAGACAAGCTTTTGAATTGCTGGAAGCTTTTGGATCGTCATTTTTGGCTCGATTTATGCGATTTAGATGCATGATTTAGGCTATATACCGATTCAAACATCGATTTGTATTGCTAGCCAATTGAATCGTATCAATCTGTATGTCTTGAATCGCGAATTGAACGATTTCGATAACTATGGACTTGATAACCTAAAGTTTTGACTATTGTTTTGAGGAGTTGATGAATGCTCTTAACCTATTAAGTAGACAAATCATCGGCAAAAATGGGGAAGGTCTAATCAGAGTTCAAGATGGCCAAGGTTTGGGTAAGATAGAAGAAAAATATCCACAAGATCATGATGCAATAGAGGAAGTTGTCATAAAAAAACCTAATGATATCATAATAGTGGAACCCCTCGATTGCCCATTGGACATTGATAATAATGGTAATATCAAAGATTTTGAAGAGTGGTTGGAAGTAAATTTGGAATGTAAAGATCATGAAGCTTTTGAACAACATTTAGAAGTTAAATTACAAGTTGCAAAAGATCACATTCAAGTTTAACCAATTGAGTTGCTATGCAAAGGTGCATTTGTTATTCTTGATGTATTGGAGAGCGTGAAGCTGCTTTTGCTATTAGATCTTAATGTACTTTGGCCTACCTAATATTTCAAGATGAATTTTCCTATTGCTTCCACACTTGAAAACTTGAGGTTAAGTTTTTTCTAACTAGGGAAGAATGATGAAGAATGGAAGATGAATATTAGGGATGATATTAGTAATTGTTTGGATTAAGGATAAATATAGGAATTAAAAATTATTTAATTGGTTTTATTTTGAATTTGATTATCGTTTTGTTAATGTCAAAGAATATTTTGTTTTTATTTTGGTTATTATTCTTGATTCTTTGATGGTTTGTTTCTTGATTCTTAGGATGATTTATTTCATTTTTTTGGCTCGTATCATTGTATATATACCCCTATAATCAGTTCAGAAGAAGAACAACAAAGGTTGTGAAGAATGTTGGGTATAAACAAAGCCAAAGAGATTATACCCTTTTCATTAAACACTTGGTTGCGCCCCCTTGGGGGGGGGGGAGTTACTATTCTTCTACTTTATGTAGACATCATCATTGTGGCAAAGAACGATGAGAAAGAAAAGCTCAAATTAAAGCAAAAACTTATAGAAGAATTTGAAATAAAGGAGTTGTGGAGATTGAAGTACTTCCTTAGTATTAAAGTGGCTTATTCCTCACAAGGAATCTTCATATGGCAATAGAAAAATGTGATTAATTTATTGACAAATACAGGGAAGATTGAGTGCAAACTAGGTTTTACTCTAATGGATCCAAACCACAAGTTAGGAGAAGCAAAAGAGGAACTAGTGAGAAGACTCAATCTTGCATATACTTGATCAAACATAACTTACTCATTAAGTGTAATTAGTCAATCTATACATGATCTAAGAGAATCTCACTTCCAAGCAGCCTACAGAGTACTGCTTGAAAGGCAATCTTAAGAAGGGTATTTTATTCTACAACAACAATAACAAAGTTTTTTTTTTTTTTCACTAAGTGAGGTCGGCTACATAAATCAATCAACACTATAAAGTTCTATCGTAAATTATATTATTGAATAGTCCATTTAAATCTAAATATTTCTTAATGGTTTATCTTATAGTTTTTTTTTATCTCCCTCTATCTCTGACTATTAGACTATTCTCCATCTGATTTACTTTCCTAATTGGAGTTTCTATAAGTCTTTTCCACACATGGACAAATCATTTAAATCCCGATTCTACAATTTTTTTCACAATAGGTGTAACTTCCCCTTTCTCTTTAATGCATTTATTTCTAATTCTATTTTGTTTGGTGTGTCTATTCATCCAATGCAACATTCTCATCTTTGCAACATCGAATTTATTTTCTTGTTGACTTTTTATTACCTAACACTTAATTCTATACAATATTGTAAGTCTTATAGCTGTGTGGTAGAATTTACGCTTAAGTTTGAGTGGTATTTTTCTATTACAAATAATATTCGAAACATTTTTCCATTTCATCTACCCCGCTTGAATCCTATATTTTACATCTAATTTCCCATCATGTTATACGATTGGTCCAAGATACTTAAACTGTGTGACTTGTGATATGGTATATTTTTCAATTTTCACTTTTGCATTAAAATTAGTCCGTTTCTTACTAAACTTATATTCTATATATCCCATTTTACTTTTATTTAAACAAAACATATGTGCTTCTAAAACTAGTCTTCACATCTCTAACTTCTCATTTATTTTTTCTCTCAAATTTTCAACTAGGATTATATTATTTACAAAAAGCATGCATTGTGGCACAAAGATGTTATAGAAGGATATTTTATTTAAGAAAAATAATACTCTTACCTTGAAAGTTTGCACCAATGTTGACTATGTAAGATCTTTACCGGATAGAAAGTCAACCACTAGATATTGCACTTTTCTTGGAGGAAATTTGTTCACATGGAGAAGTAAAAAACAAAATGTGGTGGCAAGATTATTTGTAGAATTAGAATTTAGAGCTATTGCTCAAGGATTATGCGAATTCCTATAGTTGAAAATTATTTTAGATGATTTGAGGATTACTTGGGAATGACTTATAAAGCTCTATTGTGACAACAAATCAACTATTAACATTGATCATAATCTTATACAATATAATAGGACAAAATACATTGAAATTGATAGACATTTTATTAAAGAAAAATTGGAAGAAGGTTTGGTGTGCATGCCCTGTGTTTCTTTAGAAAAGTAGCGAGCTAATGTTTTAACAAAGGGGCTGAATAGTTCGAACTTCCATGACCTTGTATTCAAGTTGGGAATGGAAGACATCTATTCTTCTATGTGAGAGGAAGTGTTGAAGAATATTCTGTTTTTTATTCTAAAGATTTGTTTTGTTTTAAACCCCTTAATTATAGGGATTTTATTTTGGTTATTATTCCTGATTTTTAGATGGCTTGTTTCTTGATTCTTAGAATGATTTATTTCCTTTTTTGGCCTATATTATCGTATATATACCTTGTAATCAGTTTAGAAGAACAAAAAAAAAATCATTTTTTCCATTATTTCGTGTTAGTTAATTATCTTTTTATTTTGAATCATTTTATCTCATGAGGAGTTATTTTTTTGGCTCTATATAAAGTCATAAGTAATTAAGGTTATGGTACTTTTTTTGGATTAATCATTATTAAAAGTTTTTTTAGCTTGCTAGCGATCTATACCCTTCCCTTCTTTGTCCTCCCCCTCTATATCTTCTACATCTCCCTCCTTCTCTGTCTCTCTTCCACTTTTCCCTTATTATTTCCATTTTGTTCTACATCAAGGACCCACCCAATTCGCATCAAGGACTGTAAATGGGTTATTCCATAAGGAAGTAACCACTTGACAATGTAAAAAATAAGTTGATAGTTTTTTTAGGAGAAAGTTGTGTTTCGCCTAAGTCTATTACTGATCATTAGCATTCATTGTATTGAGTACAACTATCAAAACAACTTGACCATAGAAAGAGCTTTAGATTTCCTATTAGGCTTTTCAAGAAGAAAAAAAATTCCATATTATGAGAATAACTAAGATAATGAAATCGGACTTGCAAGATTACACATCAAAAATCAAGACTCTAAATTGCTATTTGGATTAGGAGTCGGATGAATGGGCTCAAAGAGAAGTTGAAAGGTTCTTATTCATGAGTATTTCTACCAGTAAGATCCCTTGAAAAGTTAAAATTCCAAGATTGACTAGTGCCATGAACAGATCAACAACATTGGATGCAAAGTTATGCTAAGAGGAAAAGACAATAGAGGCTAAGAATTGCCTAAAAAAATGGAATAACTCCTACCCAAGTATCCTTCCATAACCTAACACAAAAACCGTCACTTGTCCTTAGACATTCATAGTGTGAGAGAGCTTTAACTTAAGAAAACAAGGGCTTAAATGAGTTGCAGTGAGCACCGGGTTGGCATTTCACCCATTATGATCTAAATCATTCTTACTTTGGAGTTTAGATAATGTTACATGGGATTAGTAGTTAGTTAGTTGCCATTGTTAGTTTCTAAAGGAAGTTAATAGTCGACATTAGGAATAATTAATTAGTTAGCTACCTAATTACCCTTATAAGTAATATAAGTAATGGTAATTGGGAAAGAGATTGGTGTGGATGAAATAATATAATTGTGTGATGATAGCTCAAGGCTATTAATTTTTCTTATTCTTTGTACCAAATTGGTATCAAAGTATGATCTTGGAGGGCTATGGCAAAAGAAACAAGATTTCAAGATCGTTTTAGAGAGTTAGAACAAGAGTTATGGCAAGCCCATTCTGAGGTTTACAAGCTTTGAAATTCAATGACAAGAATGGAAGGATACCCATTGAGATGGTGTCCAAACTTTCCTGGGTGGGATTGAGTCCCAATGAAGATGTCGTAGGTGTAACAATGCATGCTAATGGAGGAAGAGGCATTGTTAGGTGTTTGCAAACCAGTCCCTATGCATTTTCGATGAGATTCACCAAAATTGAATTCCCAAGATTCAGTGGCAGGAAATTCAAAGATTGAGTCTTTTAGTGCAATCAATTCTTTGAGGTAAATGACACTCCAATAGAACAAAAAATCACATTCAGCATGTGCTAGAGGGTAAAGCATTGCAATGGCACTAAGCTTTCATCAAGGCGAGAAAAACAAGGGAAATGAATTGGCAAGAATATATTGGTTGTTTGGGTATTCGCTTTGGGGATGTGTTGCATGTGGATCCTATGGTAGAACTAAAGAATCCAAAGCAAGAAGGAGCAGTAAGTGATTATTAGGGGAAGTTTGAAGAACTGGTTTCTGAGATAGAATTAATTGTGGAGCTTGCCACAAGTTGCTTTTTGGGAGGACTCAAGGATGAAATTGAGGCATTGGTGAGAATGTTCAACTTGAAGACCTTAGTTAATGCCATGTATTTAGCAAGATTGCAAGAAGCCACTATTATTGCCTTATGTGAGAATTACCTTACCTGCTATCAGAAATTAGATTCTTTTCCTCCTACTAGTGACGAATCCTTGTTAGCCTTGAACCGTAATCCTTATACCTCTGATTCTTTGCTGAAGACCTCCCCCATTATTGATAAAAACCCCATAAACACACTAGCAAATAAACTTGTAAAACAACTAACTATAGGTGTACATAAGTTGAGATGGATTGAGTTTCACCTCAGTCTAGTTTAAAGTCGAGATCAAAATAAGAGCCTGAGGCTTGGCTTGGTCACAAATAGGCTGGTCAGACAAGGTCACCTTGCCAGACCCTTTTTTTTTTTTAAGCGGGGGATTTGGAGATTTTTAATGCTCATATCTTTGTAATCACTCATTCATTTTAGGCATATGACTACTTATTTTGGTACATCTTTACGAGATCTACACAATGGAAATTGAAAACCTTGGATGTAGAGAAGGATGTAGGAACAAAAACGTTTTAGAGGGTGAAACTTACAAAAGCAAAAATTTGGAACTGGGTGGTTCGATTTGAGTTTTTTTTTTTTTGGGGATATTTTTTCCAAGACAAATGTGATGCAAATAGCCGTAGTAGTTTGCTTGCTTATTTACTTCGAGAAAGGTTGCTTACTATTTCAAATTTTATTTTATTTTATTATTATTTTGCTTTGAAATTCAAAAAATACACTCTTTTTTTCCTTGCATTTGAATGTGATAATCATATTTAAGAGGGGTCTAGTAGAAGTCTTAATCTTTTTAGCTATTTATAATTTATAAAATGTGTCTAAATTTTTGACTAAAATTATAAAATGACTCCTAAAACGGATTTTTTTTTTGAATTTAAGTTCTTACATTTTTTATATAGGGGTAGGTTTGGGCCTGATTTTATCTTTTTATCTTTTTTCTTTTCTATTCACCTAGCCTATCCCAACCCAGAATGGTTGGTACAAACCGGCTTGCCGGGTTATTTTTACACCCTTACAACTAACCAAAAACAAGATGGATGAATGAAGGAAAAAAGGGTTACGCTATTGGTGCCCAGAGAAATGCACATTTGAACACTGTTTTAAAGATCTCCAAGTATTCATGATAATGGTGCATAATGAAGAGGAAGGGGAAGAGGCAGACACTGGGAGGACTGATTAAGGGACCATGTAGGAAGAACCTACCAGCTTGGTAACCCCAACCAACCATCAGAGAACAGTGCCCACCTTTTTTTCCTAAGTTGTACCAATCCTTGAGGACAAGGAATATTTTTTGTGGGGGAAAGTAATTGTTACATGGGATTAGTAGTTAGTTAGTTAGTTGCCATTGTTAGTTACTACGGGAAGGCAAAAGAAGAATGATGAGTTAGTCACATATTCTCAAACTTGAAAGGTGTGAGTGGAGATTTAAAGCTTTTAGACTCCAAACATGGGGGAATGATCAAATATAGGAAAAGACAAACTTTGCTGAACAAGATCTGGAAACTCATTTCCTAAGCTGCTTGATATATATATATATATATACTGTGAAATTATTTAGGAATTTGTGATATTGTAACCTTGATATCATCATGAAATCCTCTATGTATTAGACTTTGGGCCAACTTATTTTCTTTATTCAAATAGACTCTTTTTTTGAGGGATGACCTGGCTTAATTTGATATGGGAGTCCTATAACTTTATAAAAAGCTGGTTCACCTATGTGTCACCTTATTCTTGGATATTTCTTGTGCTACAATTTCTTACAGGTGCATCTTACCGACTCTATGTAATGCTACTCCATTATGTTCTATTGCAGGTTGGAAAAGCGTACTTTGAATTAGTTGATCATTTAGAAGCTGATCAGGCCTTTCGCCTTGCTCGTCAGATTACCCCTTATAGCTTGGAAGGAATGGATATATACTCTACAGTCCTTTATGTGAGTGAAAATATAATATATAATAGATAATATTGGTTCTTGTCTGAATAAAGCATGCCAATTTCTCTTTCCATATGGCCTCCTTTGAGACTCATTTTTGGTTGATCAAATTGTAAAATATTTTGATGGAATTTTGCCTTTTTCAATAATGGGGACATAAGAGAAATGAGGGCTAGTAAGCTAGTTCCCTTGTGTAGCCATGGACTGAAAAGTGATAGCTGATTTACCAGCAAGGGAGAAATTTTTTTGCCCAAGTTCAATAATAGATATTTAAAGAATATGCAAGTTAATGTCCCTGTCCCAGCTTTAAATTCTTCCCAAAATATTTTTGGTGCTAAGATTCGTCTGATGCTACCTGCCAATTTTATTAGAATATTCCTTTGTTTTTGGTAGTCTCCTGCGAAGTACCAAAGAGCCAAGAACTTTATTATATAGTAATATACTAATACCCTTTTTAAGCCATATCCTTGTATTTCCTTAGGTTTCTGCTCCCACAAATTTAAATTGCATACCTGTATACTTACTGCTTGACCAAAAGCGTATTTACCTCTGTTGCAGCATTTAAAGGAAGATATGAAGTTAAGTTACCTGGCACAGGAACTGATATCAACTGATCGCTTAGCTCCTCAATCTTGGTAGGCAGATTGAACTTTCTTGTGATTATTTGGTGTAGTAATTTTCATTTTTCTTTTCAACTCAAATTTCTTCCCATGAAGTCATTTTTAATCACTGATATTTTTCTTAATCATTTTGCCAGTAGGTGCATAACAACTCTCTCTCTGCTGGGAGCTAAAACTGCATCCTTTATGTAGAAAAACGTGCACTTTGTTTTTGGGATGTGATACCACTTTTAGGCATTTTGAAATTGTGATGCAAGGGTGGGGGTTAAATTCTTTTTCTTGAAGTCAGTGTTACTCATCACTAATTTTTCTTCATCATATGCCAAAGGGTTTAAAACAGCATCTCTCTCTCTCTCTGCTGGGAGCTAAAATTGCAAACTGTATTTAGGAATAAAGTATTTTAGCTGTTTATTACTGCTACCTATGTTAGTGTATATATATTTTGATTGCTTCGTCTTTTTTTTAGCTTCTGCAGTAATTCGTGTTATTTATTCTGGTGTAATATTTCTATTGAATGCTCTGGTAGGTGTGCCATGGGCAATTGCTACAGCCTGCAGAAAGATCATGAAACTGCACTGAAGAATTTCCAGCGAGCTGTTCAACTGAATCCCAGATTTGCATATGCACACACCCTTTGTGGACATGAGTATGAACATGTTCCTTTCATTCATGATCTAATATATTGTCATATATTTTCAGCAACTTTGTATGGTCCAGTATTTTGTTTTTACCTGCAGGTATGTAGCACTTGAAGATTTTGAGAATGGAATTAAGTGCTACCAGAGTGCACTCAGGGTTGATTCAAGACACTACAATGCCTGGTATGGACTTGGAATGATATATCTTCGCCAGGAGAAGTTTGAGTTCTCTGAACATCATTTCCAGATGGCTTTCCAAATTAATCCTCGCTCCTCTGTTATAATGTCATACCTTGGTACTGCTTTGCATGCTTTAAAGGTTAATCTCTTGAGCACTGATTTTAGAAGCACTTTTCATGTTTTTTATATCCAGTATTCTGAAATTATGCTTCTATGATTTGATAGAGAAGTGAGGAAGCGTTGGTGATAATGGAGAGGGCTATTTTAGCAGATAAGAAAAACCCTGTTCCTATGTATCAGAAGGCCAATATCCTCATGAGCTTGGAAAATTTTGATGAAGCTTTGGAAGTCCTAGAGGAACTTAAAGAGTATGCTCCCCGCGAAAGTAGTGTCTATGCTTTGATGGGCAAGATCTATAAGAGACGTAACATGCATCAGAGAGCGATGCTTCATTATGGTATGGCTTTGGATTTGAAACCGTCAGCAACGGATGCTGCTGCCATCAAGGTGATTTGTTTACAACACCAAATCTTTTGCTCTAAAATTGCTAGCCATTTTCTCAGTTTACTGATCTTCCTGATTGATTAGGTGGAAGCATTAAAACTCGTATTGTCATGTTTTTTCTAATTTGGAGAAACTACATTTTACTTTTTGAACTAAGATCTAATTATAATTTTAGCACGTAGACTTTAAAATATGACAAAACAACCTCTGAAAAATGAACTAAAATAAAAATATTAGATCCCATTTTTTGAACTAGAGAGGAATTTTTTGCGAGTCTTGAGCCAAGCATTTCCATAAACGGTCAAGACCAGGGGGCCTCTAGCCGTTGATTTTAACTTAGATTTAACGATTTTATTTTAGTCCAAAATTTAAAGCAGTGCCTTGTTCATTTGTATTAATTTTATAATTAGGTCTTTTAATTCAAGAGGGTAAAAATATAGTTTCTCCCTTTTTCTCTTGTTCAACTTAAAAACGTGTTATTTTCTCATGGCAGGCAGCAATTGAGAAATTGCATGTACCCGATGAAATAGAAGACAACTTGTAGCTCTATGAATGAAGTTCAGAACAGCTAACAAGATGTGATTTTTCCACCTTTAAATCTTTGGCCATAAGGAGTTGGCTCCGCTTGTGCTTTCGGCTAATTGTGTATAAAAGCTGTACAAATGCTTGATGCGTATTCATTCATGCAGCTATCACTTCCATCTATAGAAGAGACCTCAGTTTTGTAGCACATTCACATACTAATACCAAGCCAGATGTAATCTACCAAGAAGCTCCCGTACTTGTACACCACGAGATGTACCAGGGAGTATTACATGTAACGTCATTAGTCTATTCATTCATTTGTTCATAAATCATTGCCGTTGGATTGAGGTCCCTGATCAACTATATTTAGAAGTTTCGAACTGTTCATTTCTTGTACGTATCCTAATTTACTTTCATTTTTCTGCTGAGACTGAACTCAGCAAATTTCTTGCTTTTCCTTTTTTAATCCTTCTCTGCCCTTTTTCCATTAAAAATGGCACATAAACTACAAAGTATCAAATTGGACTTATGGCGCTTTTGGTTACATTAATGAAAAGGTAATTTTTTACAATTTGGAAAGGCAATCCTTTTCAATGAATTGTATGTAATGTTTGTAATCATATCTTAATATTATTTTTTATTGTTAAAATGTAATTACAAAAATAAAAATATAAGAGTTATTTTTATCTTTAAAATTATTTTTTTTCATTTTTTCTTCCAGAGTATTCTTTTCCTATTTTGTACATCAAATGAATCTTAATTTGGAATCACTCCCAAGTCTTACAGAAGTGGTCGGAGCCTGTTCGCTTGAAAAGTAATTATTTTTTAGATACAAATATTCATTTTTAACTTTGATTTGTAAACGCGATTCTTAACTTTTGAAGTTAGAATATATTCCATGAAATATTATCATTGAAGATTTATAATCTGCCTAGTATTTCGCTAACACTGTTAATTGAGATGCCTACACATAATAGAGTCTCGTGTTTCGAGGATACCTCTTTATGCTTCTTAAGTTTTTTTGTTTTGTTTTTAAAGCTTTTAGATCGTTAGAAATCATTGTTGTGAAAATCAGATTGAATTGGTTGATTTAATCAATTGGATCAGGAATTGATTTATGGTCTAGTCTAATTAGTTCTCAAAATCGGATGGTTTTAGAATTGGTCAAGAACTAAAAAAACTGGTCAAGCTACTGGTTGAACTGGTCTAATTTTATTTAGTAAGATTGTTAATGCTACAACTTAAACATTGATCCTCTTGAAAGGTCAACACATTATTGCTATTGAGTTGGAATGCATCTTTGTGATATTTAATATAAAGTTTTTATTATAATTCTATTTTCAAATACTTTATTATAGTTTTAGAATAACAAAATGATCGATAATTGATTTGAATTTTAGCCATTAGCATGATGAACAATATATTTTTCATTAAACCATTATTATTGTCTTGTCTATAACTTAAAATTTTAATATAATAAATAATAAATGAAAATGAAATTCATATGATTTTTATTAAAATTATACAAATATATTTTAAACAAATTAAAAATTATGTTATGCATGATTTATTTTTATATACAATTAGTCATAACATATTTTAAAATTTATTAATATTTGTTTGTTATTACTTATTATCTTAAATTTTTTAATAAATAAAATAAAAATATATATTTAATTATCATCAATTCGACTATGGTTCAATCATAGTTAAACCAATAAATCATGAACTAATAATTTTTCCAATTCAATGACTGATCTGATTTTTAAAACATTGTTAGAAACAATGTTTGATTAGAGAATTTTTTTTTCACGTAATTAGACTGATTTATGGTGCAAATTTTGGTAGGATTTTACTTCTTGATCATCATTTCCGTGCAATCATACTTTTAATATTTTGACAAATAATATTTAGCTGTAGACCAATGAAAATGTGGCACGTGATAAATGAAAGAGTGTGAAGTGGTTAATTTTGATGTTCTCTTATGCTCTGTGTCATTTTGCTAAAGAGTTAATATAAAATGGTGAAGTGATATACAAAGTTTACTTTTTTTCTTCTATCAATTTTATTTTTTCTCTCTATTTCTTTTTAACAAAATAATGTTCTGCTTGTACCAAATAGACAGAATAACATCTTGTTTATACTGAGTAAGAAAAAATTTAGACTCAAAATGGTATTTCAATTCAAAACGTTAGTGGGATATTGAATAAAAGAATATAAAAGTTGAATATTGATAGTTTAGAGAATTATCCTCTGATTGTAAAAATTGAGTGATGTTTGCAAATGACTGACATTAAAGGAAGGTATTTGCATTGTTTTTATTTTTGACCAAAACAAAAAGTGTATTAATTGGTCCTTGTTTAGGGTGTGAAAAAAAAATTTTGAATTTTTACGCATCAAATAACAAATATCAACTTAAAAGTGCCTTTTGGATTATTTTTTTTAATCTTAATTATTAATTTATGATCAAATGATGGTTACCCTTTTCAACTCAGCCGAATCATTTCTCTTATTCCTTCAAATTATGGTGTACATAGCGAAGTATAGAGATGTTGATCTATTGTTATTAGTTTTTAATTTCTTTGATGAATGTCAATGTGCTTCCATGGCTAAATAGCTTGAGAAATATAGGTCATCAGATAATTTAATTTTTCTTAACTTTAGCTGGCTGTAAATTTTGTTTTATGTGTTCTTGCAACTTTTGGATATTTCTTTTCAATTGAACTTTTAGGGCATGTTTAGATAGAAGAGAATGGAGAAGACGGAAAGGGAAAGGAAATTTTTATTTTTAACTTTTATTTAGATTTAAATATGATAAGTAAAATTGAACAAATGAGTTGATAAATGAAAATTTTGTTTTAAAAAAAGATCCACAAATTAAGTTGGCATAGAATATTGTTTCTCTCCCATTTCAATATTAACTTGACTGTTTTACTGTGCCCTTTTTTTCTAAAAAATAAAAATAAGAACTATATCAAGGAAACAATTTTATTATTTGACTAACAAAAATAATTTTATTAAGACTATGTGTAATATCTGATTCTTGAAAGATTCGTTTCTCTCTTCTTTCGTCTCTAAAAGATTAGTGCTCTAGAAGTTAATTCCTATAAGTTCAAAACCCTATGCACGATAACATTAGAACTTAATGGGGACTCTAACGTAACACATTAAGTGCTCATCTAACACGTTAAAAATCCTACCTGGACTGATTTTATTAACACATATATATTTGCAACGTTGGCATCTTATGTGTAATCTGATTTTGAAAATAAAATTTTCCCACACTCCAATGAAGTTGATTTGGGGATTTTCATACCTAGGGTTCTTCATATATATATAGTCATTGGTTGCAATTTGCAGTGGCTATAGATGCAAGGTGGAATATCAACTCCAAATATGAGCTACTAGTGTCGCAAAGGCTTTAAAACTTATCTAACTCGAAAACTTCAAGCGTTTGAGTCAAGTTACTTTGCCTTAAGCATAAGAAGTGTTAATCCGTCATCTTGGAGGGATTGCGAGAGGAGGTTGCTTATGCTCTCAGTAAGAACCAAGGGGTCATTTGGTAGCATATTGAAAAAGAAAAAGGAAATGAAAAATTGAGAAATGCATAAAAAATGAGAATTTTTAAGTTATGTAATATCTATTATATTATTATTATTATTATTATTCAACAGTGTTATTCTGTATTGCTATTTTTTTTAAGTAGGGGTATGAGAGTCATTTCAATATATATTCTCATTCCCTTTTCATCTTATTCATACTTACAATTTTTTGTATCAAATGGCGTCTACGGTCAACTATGGACCACCATTTCTGAGGTGCCCTCTGTGCAGGGTAAGAAAGGTTGTGGGAGTGACTTTTGGTAATGCATTATGTGGTATTATATGAGTTTGGTCAAAAAATGTGTATGATAAAGCATTTGAGCTGTTTTGTTTCTTAATAGGTGGTGGATGAGGACGTTACATTTGACGTTGAAGATTTGCCTACAATGCAGGATAAAAGGGCTGTCATGAAGTTGAGGAAGAGACTGTTGACTTATGGGGAATAAAATAGAAAGTTCAAGCGTGTTTGTGTGCTTTTGATGGTGCTGTTTGTCCTTGTGTCCTACTATGCTCTTAACAGCCTATTTGGTTGGGCTGTAGGAAAAATAATCTCTTTCTATCAATTTGTGTAATATTTATTATGTTTTTATAATTATTATTTAATAGTATCTTACCATCTTCTTATTATTGTTTTAAAGTAAGTATATAAGGGTCATTTTCATTCTCAAAATCACTTTTTTCTTAATTTCCTCTCTTAAAGTAATTATTTTTCATTTTGTGTACCGAAAGAGTCCTCAAACTTTAAGTTCAGCGAGTGTCAAGAATAATGTGGATTATGTATTGGCCAAGTTGTGTGTCTTAGGTGAATATTTTAGTGTTGCATAGGTGGTTGCTGTAGTGTTAGGGTTTAGAGATGATTTTGGTGTTCTGTTATTGTAGTGGTTTAATATTGTTTTTGTAACATGCAAGTATCAATGACAGCAAAGGTTCCATTTTTATCGTCAATTGTCATCCATTTTAGTAATCCATATAATTTTGCATTCCAATAACCTAATGGAAGAATCCAAATTCTGGCCAAATGGCTTCAGTCTCACCAAATGGACCAAAAGATTATGTCATATGACCAAGACATTACATATGACTATAAACTAATTGAAAGGATTAAAAAGACATCACTGTGGCAGCAATATAACATGAAAAGACTTCATTAAAAATGGATCAAAAGAGCATAGCAATGTAACTTTACATTCGATCTACAACCTCGCATGTATACCAAAGTGTTAAAATGACAAAAACAACCAAGCCTAACTTATATACAACACTGTCATGCACATAAAGCTCCCAAAATTTATCATAAATCTTAGCATCTATATCATTATCCCAAAATAAATGAAGCATTTCAACTTCATTGCAAATGCAGAAGTCCCTAATTAATTTTGGCCAAAAGTCCTTCCTCCCTTGTAGTTCTAATTCATACTCTATTCGGGTTTAGGGAACGAATTCTTCCATTAGAAATGTAGGATGTCTTGAAGTTGAACTTTTTATGCAAAAATAAACATGATGAAGCAAGTATCATCCATAATCTGCACAGTTATATTGGTTTGATTGTCTTTCTTTTCTAGAAACATGATTCCATAAACTAGAGTGAATCCTTACTTCTTGAACTTGGATCAATAATTAATTTTTTTTATAGTAACTAAAAGCAAACTAAAAACAATAACAATACTATAAAACAAAGATAGACTAGATACCTAATATTAGTTCTTTATCAATACAATGCTCATTATCTTATGTTTTATTATTATGAATAATTTATCTTTAATGTGATAGCAACTTATCAAAATAGACCTTTTATCTTATCCAAGATCATAGCCTTCCCCCAAAAAGTTGAATACAAGACACCTTGAGTGGGGCTAACCCTAGAATACATTAAGCACACTAATTCCTATTATGCCAATAGTTGATAAAGTAGGCTTAATTAATTATCCTATAGTTAGCTTTCATCTAGGTAAAACAAATATAGATCACGCCTAGATTTGCTTAACTATAAAACTCCATAAAGTTTAGTGAATTTGAAATTAACTATAAATTATTAAATTCCCACTAGGATGAATATAAGTATAATAATCTTAAGTTACATTTATCATAGACAAATGGATTGTGTGCTTCCATCATTAGTCATTCATATATATCAACCAATAAAGTGGGTCTAATAACATATAGACTCAATTGTAGATCCATAATTAATATTAACATCATTACTAACCATTCCTAACTAGATGAACTTAAATGGCACTAATTAATCTAACTAAAGACTAATAACAACAATGGCTTTGATTGCAAATACATACTTTATATAATAAAATCATAACTCATAATAGCGATCTATACATTAATATCAAATATATTAATCCTCAATTAATACAATAAAGTAGAAAATACATTTCGAAAAAGTGTGAAAAGAGAAGAGATACATTGTTTAAGATAGATGTCTTAAACAACTGATTGTAAGAGACTACATATTTTTAACCTTACATAGCTCCTATAGGTCCTTAGGTATCAACAATAGTTTGGATTGTTAAATATACATTTTAGAAATGTAATGACACTCCAATAACATCTCTCTATCCATTTTTCATGTCCTTAAAAGGTATTTATAGGACAGTGAGACAAACACAATTTTGTCATGTATCGCAGTTGTGGAAAATGTAACTTCCAAAATTACACAAGTCATCGATTTTCTAGGGTTTTTGAGTACTTCGAATCACAACTGTACAAAATCTTTCTATCATATCTAAGATAATGTCTTTTTAGGGTTTCTCATTTCTTGTATTATAGCTGCAGAAAATCTATTTTTTTTACCGCAACAAATCATCTCTAATTAACTTTTTGACTTGTAATAAACATCTATCTTATATAGATAATCACATTCCTATTAGACATATTCAATTACTAAAGATAATTGAAATTCTTAATTTTATTTAAAATATAAAAATGAAGAAAAACCTAATAAAATACTAATAAATGAACTAAAAACTAATGATAAGTCCTTAAAGTAGATATAAAAACATAAGTATAATTAAGACTTATCATATGCTAGCCATCAAAATTCATTTGCTAAAGTAATAAAGGAATGTCCTTTAATTCACTATTGTTATTTTTAAGATAATACTCTATTATAGAATTTTAAAATTCTTCAAATTTGTTTTTTTCTAAATAATTTTCTTCTTGCCCCTACTACTAACAAGATTTCCATATAAATAAAACACTTAGATAAATAAACAATAACACATACCTTAACATGTAAGGAGAAGAAATCATTTCATAATTTTTTCTTATGAGCAATAATTGAGGCAGTCACTGTGAAATCAAAGGCTCATAAATTGTATAAGTTATATTCATAAAATAACAATTCCATCCAACTATAAGTAGAATTTACTAATGGATCAAACTAATAATGCCTTTGCATTTCCTAAGAGTCCAATCTAAATTTGATTGAAGAAAGATTAATGCATGTAATACAACTACTAACTATGTATTGAAATCAATTATAACATCTGCCTCACTTTCTCATATGTATATAAAATCTAGTTCTAAAATATAAAATTTCTTCTAATACAAAAGTCAAATGTAGGAATACAATAAAGAAATACAAGATCTCATGCCCTCCAAAGGTTGAGTCTTGTAGTGTCAACACATATTGATATTAGATATCTTATGATGAAATTTTTTCTTGTGAAATAAATTCCAACTTTGTGAGCAATAACCAAATAAAATACAATAATATTGATAAGTCAACACAATTAAAATAAAAATGCCCCACGCATGCGTATACACACAGAGAGATATTTTATCCAATTAAAACTCAAATATTAACCACCATGGTTATTATTTTTCATTTGCTGTGTCAATAAGATTAAACATGTAATTATTTCTATATATCTAAAATAGGACACCAGGTTAAGTCCTACTTAAAGGCTTCCCCATTAGTGTCTTATCATAAATGTAATTTGAATATGATGTCTATTAAGAAAACCATGTCTAAAACATTTTTAAAAAAAATTAAAAATGAATAAAGTAAACAAACTATCTATTGATTTGTTACGCAATAAATAACTGATGACTTATTAGCTAGGCAACTAGGAAACTATGTTTTGAGACCAAATGTAAGAAATTCCTGATAATTGTATTGAATAAAAAATATACCTTTGAGCATGCTTTGACATAGTAGTAGAAGAAAAGAGATTAAAGTGTTTTGGTGTTTCTAGTCCATAGCCATAGAACCTTTGGATGTTTTAATTGATGGATATACAAACATATATATATGCTAGGTTAAATACCTTTTCAATTTATCATTTGTAATGCCAAATAAACTTTCATTTCTATAGTGGACCATTAAGATAAAATGACTATTAGAATTTCATATTGGATCATTAAAGAAATTCTTAAGATGGCAAGATTTGTTTGTCCACGTGTGCATTTTTCTAGGTTTATCTATCCACATGGACAACACATTATCTCATTTTATGAGTGATTCAAATGATGTTAGCAATTAAGAAAAATATAAAAAATATTTGTAATAATGAGAGACAAAATTAATATAAACAAATATTTGGGACAAAATTAAAATTTATATAATAGACTAAAACAATTCCATCTAGTGCAATTAATGAAGTTGAATTATCGCAAGTACTTGCCTTCACCTTAGGATGCACATATGGAGCAAATTCATGTGATATAGAAGCAATTTATTAGCTCATGTTTCCATGTTATACATCTACCTAGATTTTTCATTTGATTTTTTATTTTTGAAAATCTTTTAAATCCTTTCTCATTATAAAAGCAATATGAAAACAAAAAATTTGAAGATGAGGATGATCACATATTAAATATATTTAAGGTTGTTAAGCTATGAATATTAGTGAGAGAATTTTGTTTATGGATTTTTGTATACATGTGCCTATCTATATATTTTATTTGTTATGTGTGTGCCATCATTATTTGTATGGTTTTCTTTTCTATTGAAAGTGTGGGTAAGTGTCAATCTTTTATATGTTTTTTTATAACAAAATCTAGTATATATGAGAATATATTTTCTTTCTTAGTGCTAAACTTGATTGAGTCTTCAGAAGAAATTCCACTTTCCCTTTTTCTTTATCTTGGTATTAGAGCATCTTAGGCTCATGACATAACCATCCACTCTAGATCCATTCTTGTCATGAGCTTAGCCTTACTAAACAAGTCAACAAAAGTCAACCATCTTTTGCTGTCATCTTCTTGAAGTCATATCCTCTATTAAGCTCCCTAAATCAACTCATTTTTGTCAAATGAGATAGAACAAATTACCTCCTATGGTAGTCTCTCACCCTATCTATCATCTGTGAAAATAGGATAAATGGATACATCTTTGGAATTAAACCTTGCCCTCCTAAATTCCTCTCTAATGAAGAAGAGAGCCAACTATTACTTAGATGGCTTCTAAATACCATCACCGTTAATATTATGTCATAGATGATACATTGCACCAACTTGAAAGATCTTTAAAAAGTTACCAAAGATCTCTTTAATATTCATACAAGGTCGCAAATCACTTTTTTTAAGAGTGAACTCCAAAGAACATGAAAATGAACTCTTAAGATGAAGGAGTACCTAAACAAGATGAAAAATCTTTCTGATATTAACTGGAAGTCCAATTTCTTTAAACGATTTGTTCACACAACTCTTATTGGGCTTGATTTTGAATATTATGCCACTGTTGTTCAACTTTCTAAGAAAGAGGATTTAACCTGGATTGATTTGTAGGCCCTTTTGCTCACCTTTGAAAATATGCTTGATCAACCAAATAGCTTTAATAACTTAAAAATTGGATATCAGTTTGCCAATGTTATGAAAACTAAAAGTCAATTCAACAATTTTGAATTTGAATGTGGTAAATGGATGAATTTTGGTTAAAGAGGGTACCAAAGAGGTTGAGGTCATGAAAGGACAAATAAGAGTAACAAGCCAATTTGTCAAATTTGCAACAAAAAGGGACATATTGTAACGAATTGCTACTTTAGGTTTGACAAGAATTATGGAGCTACCCAGTTGAATTTGAACAAGAGAAATAGTTAGAACTACTTAACATGCTTTGTCACTTAAGCATTATCAGTGATGAGAATTGATACATGGGCAATGGAGCTAGTAACCATGTTACTGGTGATATTAATTAGATTAAAGCCCCTGCAAATATTTTTAGTGAAATGAATTTAATTGTGGGCAATAGTGATAAAGTTCAGGTGTTGAGTACTAGCCCATGTAAACTTCCCAATTCTAATAATTATAACTCCCTTTTGATGAAATATGTCTTATATGTCCTTGATATTACTAAGAATTTATTGAATGCGTTTAGACTTACATTTGATAATGAAATTTTTGTTGAGTTTCACTCTTATAGAGCTTTGTCAATGGCAAAACAATAAAGAAGGTTTTACTTCAAGAGAAACTTAAAGAAGGATTGTATTAAGTTGATGGCTTAAGTAAAAAGCAAGTGGCATTAAGTTGTTTTAGCCTTCGACTAGCTTAGTCACTACATCCCTCATAGACTATGAATAATTTGAATGTCTTGATGTCTGTTTAAGAAATATGGCATAAAAATTAGGACACCTATCTAGTTCTATTTTATCTTAAGTTTTATCAAGTTGTAATATCAAGACAAAATCTAATAAAAGTTTTAATTTTTGTGAAACCTGTCTAATGGGAAAGTCTCATGCGATATCCTTTAAACCCTCTTCCTCACATGCTAATTAACTTCTTGAGCTTGTTCATATAGAATTGTGGGGACTTCCCTAATAACTTACACTATTGGTCATAAATTTTGCATACTTTTAGTGGATGATTTTAGTTGTTTTGCCTAGATCTACCCACTCAAAGCCAAAAGTAAAGCTTTAAATGCTTTTATTTAATTTAAAACACTTATTGAGAATTAGTTTGATAAGAAAATCAAAGTTTTACAAAGTGACTAAGGAGGTGAATTCAAAATTTTTATTGGTCCTTCATAAAGTTTATGCATCCACTTTAAACACTCTTACCTATACATTTTAGTACAAAATGGAAGAGTTAAAAGGAAGTATAGGCATGTTGTTGAGCTTAATTTGACTCTTTTAGCTCAAGCCAAAATGTCACTATACTATTTGTAAGAGGCCTTTCAAACTTTTGTTTTTGACTAATAGGCTACCTACTACCATTCTTCAAAGGAAGTCACCTTATTTTAAGCTATTTAAAGTTTCATCAGATTATAAAGGCCTAAATATTTTTTGTTGTACCTGTTATCCTTGTCTAAGACCCTATAACAAACATAAATTTTAGCTTTATACATTAAAATGCATTTTTCTTGGCTATAATAGATCTCACAATGGATTTAAGTGTTTAAGTTCGATTGGTAGAATCTATGTGTCAAGGTACATAGTATTTAATAAACAAGATTTTTTTTTTGTCACTAGTTTCATTAACATAAGGCAAAATCTTAGAACTAAAATTGTTTTTGTTGAACTCTTTCCATATCCCATCTGATTCAAGAACAACAAGTGGAGGTGAAGCTTTTAAGCCTAATTATTATTTAAATATTGATAACACTAATGATGATGTACTTTGTCTCTAGTAGGTACAAATGTTTTTGTTAAAACTAGTCCCATAAGTAATGTATTGGACAATGTTTTTGAATCTAGCAGTAAACAAGTCTTAAATAAAGAAGAATAACTTGACTCATCCTCTCAAAATGAGTTTTAAGTAGTTAAGACTCTAGTTCAAGGCAATCTACGCTATCATGTACTAACCAAAAGGAAGATAGTTGTTGCATCTACTTAACAGAAGACATAAGACTCAGGCACCATACTAGAAACTCAGTTACATCAGATAGTCACTAAAAGTAAAAAGGGCATTTTTGTGTTAAAATAACCTTTTACTACTATAACTAAGGTTCATTCTACTATTGAACCTACAAAAGCTTCAAAAGGGCTTAAAATTCTACACTAGAAAGCAACAATAAGAGGTCAGTATACTACCCTTACGAAGAGCTAGACTAGAACTTTGGTCCTTTCTAGTGGTCAATTAAACATTGTTGATTGCAAATTGATTCTCAAGGTCAAGTACAATGCCGATGGCACCATTCAAAGGCATAAAGCTAAAGTAGTGGTTAAGGGTTTTTAACATGATCTTAGGATAGATTTTGGTGAAACAAATAGGCTAGTGGTTAAACCTTTAACTATTAGGTCAGTTCTTGTAATTGTTGTTTCTTTAAATTGGGAAGTAAAGTAACTTGACATTAACAATGCTTTTCTAAATGAATAATTTTAAGAGATAATTTTTGTGAATCAATCATAAAGTTTTTGAGATAAAAAAAAAACCAAATCATGTGTGCAAACTTAGTAAAGCTCTTTATTGCCTAAAACAAGCACTAAGAGCACGGTTTGAGAGACTTAAAAACACTTTACTTTAGTGGGGTTTTTACAATGCTGATGGTGACACTTCATTGTTTTTATTTAAAGATAAATCCTAAATCCTTATGATTCTAGTTTTTGTGGATGTCATTTTAGTTACAAGAAACAATTCCAAGGGCTTAAGAGACTTTACTAAAAAACTTAATAGTTTGTTCTCTTTAAAAGACCTTGGACAACTACACCATTTTCTATGTTTGGAAGTATGTTAAGATGCTACATGAATGCATCTAAAATGAGAAAAGTATGTATCTAATTTGCTAAGAAAATTTGTTATGACTAATGCTTCTCCTTATCCTATTCCCATTGCTATAAGAAAGATTATGTTTAAAGAGGAAGGAGAACCACTGAAAAATCCCTTTGTATATCAAAGTCTCATAGATACCTTAAAATACCTTACTAATACTAAACCTAATATTTGTTTTACTATCAATAAGTAAAGCTAAATCTTAAGTGCTCTTACCATTATACTTTGGCAAGTTAGAAAAAGAATCCTAAGGCATATCCCAGCTTGGTATTCACATCAAGCCATTAGAAGTGCTATCCATTACAAGGTACAAAGATGCTAATTAGGCATCATGCCCTGATAATAGGAGGTCCATAAGTGAGTTTTGTGTATTTTTTTGTGATACCCTTGTCTCATAGTCCTTTAAGAAGCAAAAAGTTATGGCAAGGTCGAGTACAAAATCAAAATATAGGTCCTAGGTTGATCTAATTATTGAAATAACTTGTATTCAATCCCTGTTGACTAAAATTAGGTTTCCTTTGAAATATAAACCAATCATTTGGTGTGGCAATTTAAGTGCAAGTGTACTCGCAGTCAACCTATGTTTCTAAGCATATAGAGATCAATGTGTATTTTGTATGTGATCAAGTCTTAACAAATCTTCCTTTAGTTAGATATGTACCTTTCTCCAATCAAGTTGTAGATTGTTTTACAAAGGCTCTTTCTCATAGTTGTTTCTAGTTCATGTATGACAAACTTGGGTTTTGCCATTCACCCACTCATTTGAATGGGGTGTTAAACTCTAAATATCAGTGAAAGAATTTCATTTTTAGATTTTTATGTACATGTGCCTAGTTGTATATTTTATTAGTTGTGTTTGTGTTATCATTATTTGTATGATTTTCTTTTTTATTGAAAGTGTGGATAGGTGTCATTCTTTTATTTGTTTATCTGTAATAGAATCTAATATATATAAGAACATATTTTCTTACTTAGTGCTAAGCTTGACTAAGCTTTGGGAGGAAATTCCACTTTCCCTTTGTCTTTATTTGGGGCAATTAATGCATTCTATGTGCTACAAATATGACCCTTCACCTCATATTTTTTATGTGTAAGAATAATAACAAAAAAATTGTCCCAATTATAGTTTAATAGTTTAAAATTTTTTTAACGATGATTTGAAAATTTCAAAATTATTTCAATTTTTTGGCTATTAATTATTAAATATCTTAACTTTTTCCATATCTTTTGCCATTAAAGTGTTACCAAAAAAAAAAAAAGTTGTTGGACAGAAAGCTAATTGGGAGTTATGAAACTATAATTATTCATAATTAGGAAGTTGTGAAACCAGTACAAGTTTCAATTTCATTAAATCATGTTTGCATTATAATCTCTAACAAACAAAAGTTTAGAGTAATTGGTACTCAATACCAAATGAATCTTATTCAATTATTCAACAACATAATATTCGCTCTAATGCATATCTATAATATCTCATCAGTTATATTAACAACTAGCAATAGTAAGCAACACAATATAACGAAGATACAACAAACAAAGCTAACAATAACAATCTGACAACCTAATTTACATGTGTTTCTCATATGTCCTTTGATAATATCGATCAGTTTGTCTAGTGTTAATCAACAGTTTAAAATATATTTATCCCTTTCACAAACTTGATCTTATACTAATTTAGAAGGTAACATATCTATTTGTTTTTATATGTTTACTTTACAAGTTATGTAGTTTGGAATGAGCTAATTTAATTACTTTATGTTGTTTCAGGAGTAGTAAGAAAGGACTGGGATTTATGAGGCTACTATGGCTTTTGATCTTGGCAAGCCTATGGTAGAAGTTGTTATGAGAAAACTTTTTGTTGGTCTTGACTTGGAGAAAAAAATTCTTGAATTATGCTGTAAAGCTAAAACCCCTACATCTTTTACTTCCCTTGAGAAAGAATTAAGGTTTATATGCAGCCATCATTACCTGAGGGATATATGGTTAATCTTACATGTTTGGGCTAACAACGCTGGTGGAAAATTTTGAAATTATTGCAAAGAGACAAGCATAATAATCTTAGCACCACCACCAGCTTCACCATGCAAAGATGCCAAATTGCATGAGGAAGGGACTGATGCAAATGTCATATTGTTTACTGTTAATGAAATGCAATCATTTGAAATTATTGGACCACTGGACATAAAGGCTATATTTTGTTTTAGTTTTTTTAATGAATAACAAATTAACATGACATTTCATGAGGATTCTTACTTCTCTTAAGAGAACACCTTTTTCAGGGATTAGGATATTATGGTATTGTGTAGTTTTTATTGTTACCTTAATTGTTTGTATTTATATGTTCTCTCCCTTTGTTCTAAATTGTAAGTTTTCATTGATCAGTTGCTTGCTTTGTGTATAGCCAAGATCTTATGAAAGATTTAATAAGAAGGATTGCTCAATGCAAACTTTTCATTTTTTTTGCCCAAATTGTTGCATCTCATAAATTTGGTAATGCATATGTTGACTGTCTAGAATTTAATTAGAAAAATGGTGCAAATTTTAAATAAATCTTGCTATGCTTGTGGTGCTCATCAATAGATTTGACCATGAGAATAGATGAATGAATAATATATTTGACACTTCTAAATTGAAGTTGATGAAATTTACTTTGATTATTTTTTTTATGATGAAGATTTTTTCCTTAAACTAGCCCTATGAAAAGTAATGTTTTTCATATAGTTTTATTTATTATTTTTTCAAATATCTACTTATTTTTAACAGTGAGTTATCAAAATTCTTAGAAGGACCTTTTAAGAAATAATAATACAAAAAACAATATGTGTTTGCTTTTAAATTTCCTATCTTTCCTCAAATTAATGAACCAACAATATCTATAGAAATAAAACCTAGTGGAGGTAAAGGGTTTTCAGATTCATGATGGAATTATTCAACATTTGGTTCTCCTTTTATTACAAATGGGGTTTATTTAGAGAAGGGAACTAATTCTTAGAGTATTTCATGCATATTTGCATTTCCTAATTTTCAAGTTGCAGATAAGGAAGCATTGAATCTCCTAAGCGGCTTGGGAGAAGAATAAGTATGATTGATTATGGTTTGCTCCTTATTCTTCCTTTCTTGACCTTCTGCTTGACAGTTTTACATTGAAATTGTCACTTTTTCACTTTCAAGTTGATTTTAAATTATTATAAGAAAATAGAGTGATACCATTTTTTTAACTTAAATTTTATCTACTATTTTTTATATGATTATAAATAAGTTAATTGTAAATATTATATTAGATGGTTATAAAGGTGAAATTTGTATTTAATCATTTTATGGTATAATTGAAGGTGTTATTAACTAAATTTAAAATTAATTTAAATGGTTAATGAATAGTTTCTATTATAACTTTGTAGTCATTATTATTAACATGAGAATTATAATTTAAAATTATTTTGAATACATTTAGTTCACCAATAAAATATATATATTTTTGATTTAAAAAGATAAAATATGTATTGTTTAGCATATTTTTAAATCAATTTTTAAATTTTATTTATCATAAACACCTTAATAATGTATTTATTTTTATACACAATTATTTTATAAAATATTGATGTATCCCATGGGTTGTAAATTTTTTTTTTCATTGACTATTTAGTTTACGTATGTCTTATGATCCTTTAAACCCTATTCTCTTTCTAAGTAAAGAGTTTAATTTAATTTGTTATTTAATCCTTTTAATTCAGTAAAATATTTTAAATTGATTTCAAAAAATATTATGTAAAAGTTTAAATATTTATCATATAAACTCTATATCCATAAATTTTAATCTTATAATTTATTTTGATATATTAAGTAGGATAAGATAGAGATTTAATAATAAAATTCATGCAAGTTTAAGCAATAAAATCAAATATCATATATGAAAATTCAAGTGATAAAATTAAAATTATTAGTTAAAAATTGACTTTAATAATTGCCACTCATAAAGTTTAAATATATACCATAAAAAAAGAATCATATAGACATGAATTTATTCATATTCTTTCTTGTTTATTATTACTATAAATAGACATATGCTTGGGTCGGTTTCTAGTTGATTTCAAATTTATGAGATAAAAAGAAAATTTTGTCTACATTTCAAAGTTTATATATCAATCTTATAATTCAATTTTAATTTAAGAGAATTTATATAGCATTAATAATTAAGAAGACTTTGAAAATTTTGTAAAAATGAATGATGATACTTTTTAAAAAAAAGAGTTGAGATGAAATTGAAACTGATCTCAAAGTTCAGTGGCAAAAAAACGAAAAAGCTCTTTGGCTATATTTTAAAATTCATGTATCTATCTTATAATTAAATTATTTTTATCTATATTTTAAAATTCAATTTTGTAATTAGATTTTGGTTGTCAAAATGTAGTTTCCGATGAAATTATTAATTTACCATTTTATGCGCCTGGTCCCGCTGCATCCACTACTAAAGCCTCTGAGTTGCTAGGGTTTAGCGTTTCGATCTCCCACTCACTCGCGACCGCTCTCCCGTCGAAACCATGTCCCTCTACCGGCTGCTCCTCCGTTCCCTCCGCCGTTTCTCCGCCTCTGACCTCACCTCCCAAAGCCAATCCCTAGCCATAACCCACCCTCACCATACCCAACGTGTGAACTTTAGCGCTAACATAAACCCTTTCCAGCTCTCACAAAACCGTTCCTTTGCATTTTCCTCCGCGGAAGAAGCTGCTGCAGAGCGCCGACGCCGGAAACGTCGCCTTCGTATCGAGCCGCCCCTGAATGCGATTCGCCCTCCTCCGCACCAATCTCCCTCGCGTGACCCTAACGCCCCTCGCCTGCCCGACTCCACTTCTGCATTAGTTGGACCGCGCCTCAGCCTACACAATCGCGTCCAATCTCTTATTCGCGCTGGAGACCTCGATGCTGCCTCTGCAGTCGCGCGTCACTCTGTTTTCTCCAGGACGCGCCCCACTGTCTTTACTTGCAACGCCATCATTGCTGCCATGTACCGTGCAAAGAGGTATAACGATGCAATTTCTCTGTTTCAGTTTTTCTTCAACCAGTCCAATATAGTCCCCAATATTGTATCTTACAATAATTTGATTAATACCCATTGTGATGAGGGTCGAGTTGACGTGGGTCTTGAGGTTTATCGCCATATCATTGCGAATGCACCATTCAGCCCGTCCCCAGTTACTTATCGACACCTTACCAAAGGTTTGATCGATGCTGGTCGGATTGGTGAAGCTGTTGACCTTTTGCGCGAAATGTTAAATAAAGGGCACGGTGCAGATTCTTTGGTTTATAATAATTTGATTTCTGGGTTTTTAAATTTGGAAAATTTGGAGAAGGCCAACGAGCTATTTGATGAGCTTAAGGAGAGATGTTTGGTGTATGATGGGGTTGTGAATGCAACTTATATGGAATGGTTCTTTAATAAAGGGAGAGATAAGGAGGCTATGGAGTCATATAAGTCATTATTGGATCGACAGTTTAGGATGACTCCAGCAACTTGCAATGTCCTGTTGGAGGTCTTGCTTAAGCATGGGAGGAAAACAGAGGCTTGGGCTCTATTTGATCAAATGTTAGACAACCACACCCCACCAAATTTCCAAGCTGTTAACTCGGATACATTTAATATAATGGTCAATGAGTGTTTTAAGCTTGGAAAATTCTCGGAAGCCCTTGCAACCTTTAAGAAGGTTGGGACACAAGCAAAGTCAAAGGCTTTTGCCATGGATGTTGCAGGCTACAATAATATCATCGCTAGATGTTGTGAGAATGGGATGTTATCAGAGGCAGAAACTCTGTTTGAAGAATTGTGCTCAAAATCACTGAGCCCAGATGTGCCAACACATAGGACTTTGATTGATACCTACTTGAAAATGGAGAGGATTGATGACGCTTTGAGGGTATTTAACAGAATGGTGGATGCTGGTCTGAGGGTGGTTGCTAGCTTCGGTAACAGGGTATTTGATGAATTGATTAAGAATGGCAAAGCTATTGATTGTGCACAGATTTTGAGTAAAATGGGAGAAAAAGATCCAAAACCAGAACCAACTTGCTATGAGGTTGTAATAATGGGACTATGTGGTGAAGGTTTGTTGGATAAAGGCCGTGATTTGCTGGATGAAGTTATGAGGTATGGTGTTGGGGTAACCCCTGCCTTGAGAGAATTTGTAACTGAGGTTTTTGGGAAGGTTGGGAGGGGTGAGGAGATTGAGAGACTGCTTGGCATGAATAGATGGACCTACAATCCTCGTCCATTAGGACCAAGACCGCCATACCATCCACCACCAACAAAGTACTCTTCTCAAATGGCAGGACCACATAACCTGCCTTCTGGACCTCCACCTCAAATGAGAGGACAGCTGCACCCACCACAGCCTACTCAAATGACAGGAACTCATCAATCTTCATGGGGTGCATCTCATCGTATGACTGCCCCTCATATGCCAGCATCAGGGATTTCACCTCATCCTGCAGGGCAACCTTCTGCACCTCCATCTCAAATAACAGAACAGCAGCACCCACCACAGCCTTCTCAAATGATGGGAACACATCAACCTTCATGGGGTTTATCTCATCAAATGACCGGCCCTCATATGCCAGCACCAACAATTTCACCTCATCCTGCAGGACAACATTATCCATCTTCAGGGGAGCCAGTTCAAATGTCACCGCCATATTATACGCCATCAGGTACTGTTCTGATTCTTGAAAAATCAGTTGGATTGATAGTTCCTAGTGAGTTAATTTACTTAGTAACAATTTGGTTTTCAGTGGCTAATTACCTATTTTTACCTTCATTTAGTTTAGCAAGATACAGTACAAATTCCCCCCCCCCCTCCCGGGTGGTTGTTTGGGTAATTTTTTATTTTGTGCCCAATGGCAGGGCAACATTATCCGTCACCTGGGGTAGCAGCTCAAATGTCACCACCAAATTTTACAGTCTCAGGACCATCATCTGATGCAGCAAGACCTCATCAGCCACCATCTGGAACCCCTCCTCATGTTGAGGAATCAAGTCAACAGCAATTACAAGTCCCTCAACGTGTAGCAGCTTGATTTTTGAAGTTGAGGTCATTCCTAGTGACGCAGGTTTTCTTTTAAATTAGGAGAAGAGATGTCATCATTATAGTAAGCGTCCTCGTATGTTAAACCACAGTGGTCCGAACCATGAATGAAAAATAATGAGGTTTTTGAGAGTCAATAGATGATAAGAGGACCTATTCTCATTTGTTACTCCATATAAGATGCGATGCTTGTGGAATATGCCATGTCATTATAATTTATTCTTGTAATTCCAACCTTTACTCTGGCAAACAGATAATTTTGTACTGCCTCTGATATCGTCCTTCATTTTACCTGAAGGTTATGTGAGGTTCCCATCACCTCTGTTGCCTATGCCTTTGTGAATTTATACATATTTTGTTCTGGACATAATTTTTACTTTTCATGATGCTAATAGAGTTCGTGCGCGCGCGTGTATTAGTATATTAATTACCACCGCATTATACAGCCTCAGGCACCATTTTCTGATTGCTTTGCTGGATTTAGAAATTGAGTACATGAATTAGATTAATGAGATAATAAACCCTTTTTATTGTGAGAACTTAGTTTGTAATTTTATCAATGTAACTGTGATTTCTCAAACTATTATTATTGTTTTGGTCAGGCTTTTGTCTTGGCAGTCTCAAAGAATAGGTTTTACCTTTGCGCCCTCATTATTGCAGTTTCTTTAATTTGTGGTGCTTATTACTTCATTGGTGATGCAGTAATTGCGAAGGAATGCAAAGGAATATGAATTTCTAATTTTCTATCTCAAAGTTTCAACATTTTGCCACTAAAGAGAAATTAGATATGTCATATGTCATAAGGAATTTTATGTTGGTGTGAGTAACTTGTTTGCTGAACAAATTTAATGGCCATACAAGGATTGCAGTTTGATATGTTGCTGGAAAAAGTATATGGGCTTGATATTATCTATTTGACTCAGAAATTGTTGCATGCTTTCTCAGATTGTCTATCTATCAACTATGTTTCTAAACTGTTAGTTTTAGTTAAGCGATTTAACATTTTAAGAGTGGTTGATATTTATTTGTTCAATGATCAACAAGACGGATCTTCTAGCTTGAAGCGGCAGCTTGCAGATGTCTGAAAAAGAAAAAGAAAAGTAGACTCAGACCAATTCAATCTGACAAATTGATATTCTTCTTCTAAGCAGGAAAAATAAGAAGAATGGTTATCAAAGTTCTTTCTTCTTTTTTCCTGAAATTTTAATGTAATAACAAATTTACCTAATATAAATTGCAGTGAAACATTTGCAGATAATTTTTCTTGCAGTTCAAGGATAAATATTTAAATCAAGTTAAAAAGTGGATTTTAAACACAGAAAATAAAAGTGCCCCTAAGCATAGAATTAGTATGTTTAGCTTTTATCAACTTTCATAGATGAGTAAAGTCTTGAAATTTTGGAAAAAAAAATAGTTATAGTTTGACCTGAAATTAGTTGCTGTCAATTTCCTAAATTTTCTTGTGAACAAAAGGCTCTGGGTAAAGCCTTTGGTAGTTGGTATTCTTGGACCTTAATTATGTGTTGAGTTTTACTTGACATTAAATTTCTTTAATTTTTAAAAGAATAAGTTTGAAATCTGGTTAGTGACTGTCCAGCAAATTCTTTTGGACATTAACTCACTTTGCATGTGGAAATTAGCACAAGGGGTTAAGTTCAAACAATGCAGAATACAAAATCCACTCGATGCCAGGTTTGTCTCTTTTGGGGAATGAATTCCTTTGTAAATGATTTATAATTTTACTTGAAATTAGCTCTAATTCTTTTCCCTTTATTATTTTTTATTTTTAAAATTTTCCCTATAGCTGATGCAGGGCTTCTTGAAGTGAGACGTTTCCTGAAGGAATTGTTGTTAAACATCTAACTGGAAATGCAGTCATTATGAAATGTATCAAACTAGAGGCAAATAGATTTCAATTTTTCTGGAGAACTTAAAATCCTGCTAATCTTATTGGTTGATGATCTGTACTTTTTGAATTTCCTTTCCTTTCCTTTCCTTTAATATTCTTCAATCTGATTATTCTAAAACTGTTTCTGCAATTTTCTGGCTTCAGAGAATTTCAAACTTATTGGCTATGGCTGTAGGAAATTAACAGAAAACAATTGTCAATAGAATTGTTGAAAAGGTGAAGGCTGCTTAACTTAAACAGTCTGACTTTCATCAGAAGCTCATGTTCTGTCTGCTGACTCTTGTTACTGATTGCAGTTCCCTTCAAGTGATTTTGTTGTGATGCTTTTTCATTATGATGGTCTTGTGGATGGATGGAAGAATTTAGCTTGCAACAATATGCCATACACGTCTACAATTCATCTGACAAAATGGTTTAACTAGATTATGTCAATTTTTTGTTCACCCGAATTGTAGTCAGTTATCTGCAAAATAAAATTTTCAGGTACCTATTGAACTGAAATATGCTAGATGATGACATAGGTGGTTCGTCAAATGACTTTTGCATCCAGATATAGTTGCCGAGTACAATTACATATTTCTCTGGATGAGTACCTTGGTGTTAGAAATTTTAACCCAAAAAGGTAAGCCACTCCTACACGACACGCCTGAGAATGTTGGTTTTTCCTGATGGATGCATTCAAAGGCACAGTTGTACTCTTTTTAGTGGAATTGCTTCCATAAAATGTGTCAAACTAGCGCCATTCTTTGTACCATTGTGCTGAAAATTTGCACCCATCATCATTGATGACGGAATTGGTTTTCTTACATAAGCTCAGTTGTCTTCTCCAATGCATGGATATGTGTTTCAGGCGATTGTACCTATATCGGATACGTATTCGGTACGGATATGTGTATCATACGGGTACAAAACGTACCTAGACATTTCGTTTTGCCTTCGTATGTTTCGAAACATTTCTGTCCGTACTGAAATGTTTCGAAACAGTTAGGAAATAGCTCCGAAATGGCGGGCAAAATGTATTGGCTCAAACGATTGCATTTTGTGTCGCGTTTAACCCTCCGTCGACACTCGAAAGCTTCAGGCTTCTCCTTCGAAGTCGACCCTCGCGCTTTGCTTCCTTCTCCCTCGACCCTCGCCGTCAACTTGTTGCTTCTCCTTGTGCGTTGCTTGTTGCGTCATTTTCTCCGGCGACTTGTGCTCTGTTCCTCCATTGGTCTGTTGTCTTCTCTGGCCAGTGGACTTTGGTGTTGGCTTCTTCGGTGGCAAGTTCTCACTTTTCAGGTTCAGATTTCCTTTCAGTGCGTGTAATTGTGATTTTTTCCTTAATATGTTATGATCTGCTCATCTTGGGTCACCTATTTTCTTCTGGTCTCTTTGCAAAGCTTATTGGATAATGGTTGATGTAAATTTTTTTTATAATGGTTTATTGATGCAAATTTTTCTGGTGTTGGTTTATTGGATAATATTGATGCAAATTTTTCTGGACTCTACTAGTCAGAGACGTCTTCTGTGATTGTAATTATAGTCAGAATATGCTTCTGTTATCTTCTGTGAATTATAGTCCAACTCACAGGACCTTTTGTGAATTTTTAATTCGATTAGCTATTCTTGCTCCAGAGGTTCTTGAAGCAAATTTGGGTTTTATGTAACCAGGAGATTGGGTGTAACTGTGATTGTAATTATCTGACTTAAAAATTGAATTCACTTCTCAGCCGTGTAATTATGATTGTAATTATAATTCAATATGTAATATTATGAATATGCCTCTGTTATCCTATGTAAAATTATGATTTGGTGTAACTATGATTGTAATTATAGTCAGAATATGCTTCTGTTATCTTATGTAAAATTATGATTTTTGTTTTTAATGTGATTGTAATTATCAAGAGAAAATAACTAGTTAAAAGAAGTCTCCTATTTCTAGTTTTAGTCTCATTATTGCCCCTCCATTATAGGTATCATGGTAAATGGAAGTTCTAGTTCTGCTAGTAATCCTAGGCCCACTTCTTCTGCTGAATATTGTTCTAGTAATATTTTTCAAAAAGAGGGAACTCTTTTGTGGGCTTATGTAACTTTGATTATTAGAAGTAGAGAAAGAGGAACTGTTAATTCTGATAAAAACAAGTATTGGAAGTGTAATTATTGTAACCGTGAATTTCAATGGTCTTATTCTAGAGTTATGTGGTATTTGTTGAGGGTATCTGGTAAAAGAATTTCTATGTGTTCCAAAGTTGATGCTCATTGTTTAATAGAGATGAAAAATTTGCAAGAGGAGGCTGAGAATAGATCAAAACCAAAAGAAGTGACATTGCCACCATCAGCTAGAGGCTTATCTCCTTTAGGCGTTCAAAGTGAGCACAATCAAGGCAAAAAGAGGGCGGTAGGTGCTTTGGAAAAAGTCTTCAACCAAACAGTTAGAAAAAAGTTGTGTAGAAATTGCTAGGATGTTCTATTCAGGTGGTTTATCATTTAATTTGGCACGCAATTCTTATTACATTAGCTCTTATCAATATGCTGCAAACAATATGATTTCTGGTTTTAAACTTCTTGGTTATAATGCACTAAGAGGTCTTTTGTTGCAACAAGAAAAGGCAAATGTTGAAAGATTGCTTAAGCCAATAAAAGAGACTTGGAGTGAGAAGGGAGTGAGTATTGTAACATATGGCTGGACTGATGTACAACGAAAGTCATTAATTAATTTTATGGCTGTATTTGATGGGGGCCCTATTTTTTTGAAGGCAATTGATGGGACTAAAGAATACAAAGATAAATTTTACATAGCTGAGTTGATGAAGCAAGTAATTAAGGAGGTAAAATTTCAAAATGTGGTTCAAATTATTACTGACAATGCCCCTGTTTGTAAAGCTGCTGGCAAGATTATTGAAGGTGAGTATCCTCACATTTTTTGGACACCATATGTTGTCTATATGCTCAATCTCGCGTTAAAAAATATATGTGCAGCTAAAAACACTGATGCAAATGAATTAGTATATGAAGAATATCATTGGATCACTCAAATAAGAGATGATGTAATTTTTCTCAGAACTTTCATTATGAATCATTCCATGAGGTTGGTCATTTTCAATGAATTTATACCTTTGAAATTACTTGCCATTGCTGAGACTAGATTTGCTTCAACTATTGTGATACTAAAGAGGCTCAAACTCATAAAAATGTCTCTTTGCACAATGGTAATTAGTGATGAATAGAATACATATAAAGATGATGATGTTGGAAAGGCTAATACTATTAGGCCTCGTTTGGTTTGTGGGAAAGTTGAGTGATGGAGAGGGAAATGGAGTGGGATTGAGAGAAAAACATGTTTGGTAGGCAGAAGACTTCTTTCCTTAGGAGAGTCCATTCATTGCTTTGTGGTGAGAGAGAGCTTTACTGAGTAGGAGAATAAAAATTAAAATTATTTTATTTATTTTTTAGATAATTTTTTTTCTATTAAAGGTAAATTAAAAATAAAATTTTAAATTAAAATATTATTTTATTATTATTGATAATTAAAAATAAAAAATTTTATTATATTTTATAATTATTAAAAATATTTTAATATTTTAATTCTCTTTTTATTTTATTTTTATGTCATTTTTATCTAAGTAAATATAAAAAAGTAAAAATATTCTTATTTCCTTTTTCATCATACCAAATATATCTATGGGGTACAAGATCCCTTTCTATTTTCATTCCATTTCTCATTCCCATTCCATCAAAACTTAATCTCTCATACCAAACGAGGCCTTAAAGAGTTAATTCTTGATGACTTTTGGTGGGATAAGATTAATTACATTCTTTCTTTCACAAAGCCTATTTATGACATGCTTAGATTTTGTGACATAGATAAGCATTCATTTTACTTGATTTATGATATGTGGGATTCAATGATAGAACAAGTGAAAACATTAATATACAAGCATAAGAAAAAGGAATTTTCTGAGCATTTAAGATTTTATGAAGTTGCGTATGGAATTATAATTGATCGTCGGACAAAGAGCTGTACACCACTTCATTGCCTTGTTCATTCATTGAATCTAAGGTAAGTTCTACTAATATTCCATACTTATATTGATGATATTATTCTCACATTTAATTTTGTGCTAAACAAGTCTAATTCTCATTGTTTTTATTATATATTATATAAGTATTACACTCCTCAATGGTTTGATGTGGCACCAACTAGATTTTCTCCTCATTTAGATGCTAAAATTTCAACCGAGAGGGCCAAATGTATTTTAAGGATCCTAAGGAGAGAAAATTGGTCCTTCAAGAGTTTTCAATGTTTTGTGGAGTTTCAGATGCATATTCATTATTTGATTCGTTATAAGATAGGTAGAATTTGGAGTCTAAAGATTGATGGTTAAATTATAGTTCTTCAACCCTAATGCTCCAACGGCTTGCATTAAAGCTTTTTCGTTAACCATGTTCATCATCTTGTTGTGAACGAAATTGGAGCATCTACTCTTTCATTCACTCACTAAAGAGGAACAAATTGAATTCAAAAAAAGTTGAAGACTTAGATTTATGTTCATACCAATCTTCGTCTTCTATCAAGAAAGAGTGAAAAGTATTCTAGTGGAGTAATTAAGATGTGAGATGTTAATGGAGATCATTGAGAGCCATTTGATGGGGCAGGAGGTCTTGAGGTTGCAAATTTATTTTTAGATGATCTAGATTTAGAACAAGAGATCATAGAGAATATTACTAATGTGAATGTAGATGAAGATGAAGATGAAGATGAACTTGGATTATAAATTTTAATATTAATGCTTGTATGGAATATAACTTATTATGAACATCTTATTTATGCTTGTAATTTGTGATATTATTTATACTATTGTAGCTTATTTATAATTTAATTTAATTTTTAGTGGCTTAGATTATTGAATATATATATATATATATATATCTCATATCAGTATCTTAAAATTTTAAAAATTATTATATTTTACGTATTGTATCGTGTCGTACCCAATATGCGTACCTATATTGGTGCTTCTTTGATTGTCCTCAATATGACTCCTTTCATTTGGAATCCATGCGAGCATGGAAATCCGTATGATACAAATTTTAGTATTCCTAGTTTGGTTAAATCAAGTAGGTACTGGTAGATTTTTGTTCTTTATGGTGATTTATGTATTGCCTCATCCCATTCCATGAGGGCTGCCTCAGTAGCCTTCCTGGTATAAGGCTATAGAGAGAATTTAAACTCTTCGTCCACTGACACTATCTCTGGTAGGTATTTATCTATTGTCAAAGAAGGACTTGAGATAGTACAACCTGCACTTGACCCTGATCAATCGAAGTGCATCATCCATTCGCAGTTCGTAGAAGAGGATCAGGAGTGCACGGGTCAATCTTATAGCCCCCCTCCATCTTCCTTGGGTTACATTTTCAGTTCACCCACACATTCAACATTTTATGTATACATGAGTGGATGTGTTTGAAAAAATTCACCCCTATTATACGTATTGTCATTGAGCGTGAATTAAAATCTTCCATACTGCTTCTCATACTCCTGTTTTGGTATGTATAGAAGGTATAAGTTAAAAGATAATGGAAAGTGTGATGACCATAGCACCTCTCCTTGCACTGGGGTAAGTAAACAGTTGCACATCCTATTTCATATTGTTCCCTTAACTAATTATAAAAACCAATCATGATTCTGAAGTGGACGTTCTTATTAATATTGAAAAAATATTTTGCAGTTGGGTGGAACCGATGGCACCGGTGTTCTCTAAAAGTCCTTTGGCATAGATCCAGTACTGGATATTGATAAGAGAACCGTTTCAATTTGGTACTCAACCAGTCGTTATCCTATTGACGACTCCGTACCTATGATAGTTGGAAAATGCTGACTTGTCTGCCTCGTGGATTATTAAATTTGAAAATTGTAGAAATGTACAAAAAAGCTTTCGAAATGGATATGTGGTGCTCAGAACACGTGTCGTTTATTCTTCGTCCTCCTCTGGTAGCTGCAGCTGTCTCTCCCTTGGTTGCTGTTGGCTAAAATTTGCATTTTTTTTCAAATATAAAAAGCCTTCTTTCTCTGCCTATTTTGATTAATTTGTTTTCACTCAGTAATTAATTTCTGTAGTGCCTTGCTCTAATCTCATCGGCCAAATTATACTTATGATTTTTGGATTTTATCTTAAAATTTACTTTTATTTTTTTATTTTATTTTTATGTATTTTTAAACTTTATTTCAAGTTTTATTTGTGTTCTAAATATATTCTAATACGTTCTCTTCACTTTTTTGAAAATTTGCTTTTATTTTTTAATTTAAATTTATTTTAATATAATGTTTTCTGATCTTAAGTTTTATTATTGTTTCTTAATTTTATTTTATTCCAATTTATTTCCTTAATTTAAACAAATTACTTAGTCGATTCCATCTTTCTAATCACTCAATTGTTATCCTGGATTTAAAGATATAGTGGGTGGTAATAAAAAGACATTATAATGGGGAAATTTAAGTTAGTTAAGAGGTCATTAGAATTAAATCATTAAGGAATTACATTAGACTTTCTGTTATATATTTTAATTTTACAAAAAGTGAAGAAAATATTTAAGTAGTTTTTGCTAGTTAAAGAATTAAATTGGGATAACATAAAATTAAAGCATAAAAGTGAAATTTAGAGATAGAGTGAAGTGAGTTAAGAAACAAATGTGAAATTTAAAATAAAATTGAAAAACTAAAATGGAATTAAATGAAGTTAATAAATGAAAGTGAAATATAAAATAAAATTAAGGGATTAAATTTAAATTAAATAAAATTGATGGACTGAAATTAAAATTTTGATAAAATTAACGGATCAAAAAGTGTATTTTTGTCAAACTTTTCTCTCACCAAAGCTTGGCTTCCCTCTTCTCTAAAACTACCCCTCTTCTTCCCCTTTTTCAAATTTAGGGTTTAAACTAAAATTCAGCAACATATAAAAGCTAACGAGCTGTACTTGAAGAAATATCTCCCTCGGGCATCCATAAACTGAATTAAAACACATAATGAAGGATAAGCCAAGAAATCCCGAAAGAGATGCTAAATTGTGGTCCGTTAATTATAACCCATGTTTAGAAAATCGGACCGGACCGGCCAGTTCGACCGGGAACCGGTCCTTGGTTCGGTTCGGTTGAGTTAGAAAACCGGTTAAGCAAAAAATCGATCAAGAATCGGTCAAAAACTGGTGAAAACTGGTAAAAAATTGGTAAAAAAACCGGACAAAAAACCGGTCAAACCGGTTTGAAGCATTTTTTTTTTTTTAATTTTTTCTATATAACAGAATAATTCATTTTAAATAATTTTAACAAATTAAAAATAGAAAGTAATAAAAAATATGAGGAGGTTGAAATATGATTTTTTTTAAAAAAAGAGAATATAAGAGAAATAAAATGTGTATAATTAATTATTTTTTATATTTAGTTTTTATCATATTCAATTTCCTAATAATATTGCTCTCAAATATCAAGATATTTAGCTAAAATTATTATTTATTATTTTATTTTTTAATAATAAGTAGAATCTTAATATAATTTAGAAATTTTAAAAATTTAATATTAAATATTCTTAATTTTTAATCATAGATAATTTTTATTTTAAACTAAACATTAATTTTTGTAATATCTTAAGAAATGTTAAATTAGTAATCAAATATTTAAAATTTACTAATATTTATTTGTTATATTAAAATTTTAATACATAAAATTTTTTTAAATAATACGCTTCGACCATTTTTTGGACCAATAACCGTGAACCAGTATCTCCGATTCAATGACCAATCCAGTTTTAATAACATTGATTATAACTATTCACTTGAATGAGGCACTCGGAAGCTATAAATTCTTTGGTTTTTTCTTCTTTTTTTTTGTTTTTGTTTTTTGGAGTAAAATCTAAGTTCGATGTTTAATTGTACCATATTGGATCTTATGGAGTGACTTCCTTGGTATTTTTTTTTCTAAGTGTTCCACATATTTTCTTTTTCTTTCCCCTCAACATATATATATATATATATATATATATATATATATTTAATTTATGAAGCCCGCCTCCCCCTCGCATATCATTTTAAAGAAATTGTCCGAGATCCTCCCTTTAAAGGATTCCGGATCTTGATTGTACAAAAGGGATAATACTATGAATAAATAAATAAATAAATAAATATATATATATATATATATATTTCCTTTTTAAAAGAAGATTCATAAAATTTTGTCATTTACTGTGACTTTCTTGGTTTCTCCACGGAGTTTTTCCTTTTCTAATTTAATGGCTGATGGAAAATATTCATTTATTGAAGATTCAAGAACAAAATATGAGTGCAGTAAAGCAGAGCAACCCCCATATGTTTCTTTCATTTTCCTTTTTCCTCAACTTTTCTATGCAACCAAACGGATCAAGTGGAAAGAACAAGAGATACATAAGCAATTTCATTCCTGATTCTATCACGAGTCAAGAAGAAATGGAGCATACATAGAGAAAGAGAGCCAATAAGGGAGTGAAAATGAGGATTTACCAGGTTAGATATACAAGATTTTGCCAAAAAGGTTATTTTTTATTTTTTAAAAATGATATCATTCTGCTAGTTTTATTATTATTATTTTTTCATGGTTAAATGGCTGCTCAACTTTTTGACAAAATTCCTGTAGTGGTTTGAGAGAGTGGCTATCAAATAATGTAGAGAATTGATGAAATAGAAAATTTTAGTTTAAAAACTTAAAATGTTAAGGTGGGTCAAATTTCAGTGTGAATGTGAAACCAATATTAATTGGACGGTTGAGGATATAAATTTCATGTAAATTTCTCAGAATCATATATGTTTGGCCACCAAAAAAAAAATCTCATATATAACTACATATTTATTGTGAAAGTTGTGAATAAAAAAAATTACTGATGAGTTATATTTGGGAAAAACTTTATTTTAGTATATTCAAACTTGACGTCTTGTTTTAATTAGAATACATTATATAAAACTCTTTTAAGTTTTGTTGAAATTATACAATTTTTTTTTTAAAAAAATATTACTTTAATTTAATTTAAAATTTTTTGATCAAAACACTCTATATTAAACTAAAAAAAATTAAATAAAGGATATTTTGATAAAAAAATTATAAATTAGGTTAAAATGTAAGATTAAAATAAAAAAGTATATAATTTAAATAAGATTTAAGAGAAATTTATATAATTTATTCTTTTAATTACTATGGTTTTAAGTCATTATTATATATCTGAAAAATTCCGCTTGAACCTGTTCATATATGCTATAAATAACTGTCCGACCGGTTGAACCCGATGTTGCCACGTCGGGTCCTACAAATCCCTCGGGGTCCTTGGGGATTTAAAATTTTGCGTTTCCCGGCAAGTTTTGATTTTGGAGTAACATGGAAGAAGATCAGCTTCAACAACAATCTCACGGTGACTTTCTCTTTTCTCTCTGTCTCAGATCAGTCCATGTGTATCTCTGATCTAATTCCATTGGCAAGGACTATCTTCTTAGGTTTTTTGATTCGGCTTTGGTAGACGAGAAAGCTGACCAAAGGAAATTGCTGTCCTTTATTTTCTTTTTCTTCCATGAATTGAATCATTCTGCGCAAAGAAAACTGAAATTTCTGGAGCATGCTTAGAAAAATATCTGTTCTAGGGTTTGATTGAATGCGATCCTCAGTAATATTACAGTCAGGTTATACGGAATCTCGTGTTGATGAACGCTGTTATTTTTTCTTTAATTTTAACCTAGAATTTCGGTCTTGGATGTTCTTTCTAAATAAATTCTAACTGATAGAATATGGCAGTCGGTCTGGTCTGATATTGTTAAATTGGTTTTCAATAATTCGTGATTTCGTGCTGTTTGTATCGACATGATACTAATGCCACGGTTTTACAGAATCCATAGCTTTCCCCATTAAAGGTATGGAGTCTGTGGTGGCTACAGTGAGTGGTTACCATGGCTTAGAGCGATTCAACCTCATCAAATTGATTTCACATGCTGGTGCAAATTATGTTGGTGCAATGTCAAAATCAATCACGCACCTGGTGAGTTATATTTTTTTGGGAAAAAAAAAACGAAAATCAGAAGGGAAAAATGAAAGCAGAGATGAATTAAACAGGAATAACAAACAATTATAGACTGGGGGCACCAAATTGACAAGTCTCCCGTGGATTGCTGCTTTTATATTTAATTGGAGGAACTATTTGATGGTTGTTTATTTTGACGAAAATGGTCAGATTTGTTGGCAATTTGAAGGAAATAAATATAATCTTGCTCGGAAGTTCAAAACAGTTATAGTAAACCACCAATGGGTTGAAGACTGCATAAGGCAAGGAAGGCGTGTCCCAGAGGAATCTTATAGATTGAAAAGGTGAATTTGATATTTAAAAACTTATTTTCATGTTAGTTGCATCAGTAGAACTTGGAACAAGCTTGTTCTTAGGTTCAATTTTCTTGCAGTGGACAAGAAGTGGGGCCAATATTGCTGCAACTTCCACGAATTGTACGGGCGAGTAGCTTAACTGAGAATAAAATGCTTGGTCATAGATCAGATGACATTGGCTCTGAAAATCAAACAACTGAGATCAGTTCTGGAGCTTCTGGAAATTCTGTCTGGGGAGATTCTTATTTAATGAACAAGGTATCTATAAGATTTGGATCTCTCTCTGCTTTCCTTCACTCTTTTTTTATAACTGGCAACTGCCACTTGCAGTTCACACTTGTACTTACAACCTATCTCTTAAATGTTCATGATGGTGCTTTAGTAGGTGGATTATTATGTGGACTTTGATTAGGTGTTGTTACAAATATGCTTGTTTGTGGTTCATCTAAAGAAGAAGGCATATCCCTATGTTTGACATGTGTACGCCACTCAAAGAATTTATTTTACGCAGCTAATGCAAAATAAGAAAATAAAAAACACTTTACACTGATTGACTATCTAAAAGAGTTCTTTTGACTATCTTTTATTGCCTCTACCGAATGTGGGTGCTTTAAAATATTTAGTTGGTACACTCTTGGATAGCATTTCAGTTAAAAGCATCTGCCGACTAGGAACATTATCAAATGTACTTGAAAAATCGTGTAAATATGTTTACATGGGTGCTTTAATATCCTTTAATGCAGTAAGCCCAAATAAATCATTAATGAATCCACTTTACGTTTATTTTTTGGGGGAATATCCGCTAATCTTATTGTCTTCTTTTCCTCTTTTTCCTTAAAAAGCATGAGGAGCCAATAATTTTTTCTTCCAGACAGACAAGGAAAGCAAAAAGAAAGATCTCCGATAGTAATGGTGGGGCTACTTCTGCTGGTCCTTCTCGTCAAAGAAGAAGGCTTGTGAAAAACAATTTTCAACAAGTGTCAGGTCCTTTACTTGATTTGAACTCTGAGGACTACCTTAGCAGAATGCATACATTACATACTGATGCTGCAGCTTCTTCTAGCCTTTCTGGTGGTGTCTCTACAAATAATATTTCAGAAAATAGAGAAGGATCAGATGTCGGGTCATATAATCAAAACAGAACTATCAATGGAGCATCAAATGCCACTGGACAAATCAAAGATTCAAATAATTTATCTACTCCAAGAATTTCAACTTTATGCGTACAAGGTGCCTTGCCTACTGTGGAGCAAATATCAGTAGATGAAAGTTTTGAAAAATTCACAGATGGTGGTCAGGCTGATCATGTTGCTGAGTTACCTACTTCAACAGAGTTGTCATGTGTCATATGTTTGACGGAGTTCAGCCCAACACGGGGAGTTTTGCCATGTGGACATCGGTTTTGTTATTCATGCATCCAGACTTGGGTTGATCATAGGGTACAGTTTCTATTCCTCTCGTTTTTATTTTTCTTCTTAATCATGCTTTTAAAAAATGTTTAGTCTTTCTCATCTCTTCATTGGTTACCATAATCTTCTCTTTTGCATATCATTTTCCATTGATTTTAATTCAATATTCTATTTTCTTAGTTCCTACTACAAGGCTTTTAATGAATCACAAATGGCTTCTGATGTCTTATTGGAGAATCTGAAGAGCCACCAAATTCAAAATGCTGACTTTACTACCAAATTTTGTCTAACAACTTCTATTCACTCCTTGTTTACAAAGTAAATCGTGCATGATATTCAAGTGACCTTTTTACATGTTAGATAAATAATGTCACTGTGACATGAAATTCGCCGCTGTGACACTCATGCCCATTTGAATATAGATTGAATGGATAAAATCCGTAATATTTAGTTTTCTTATTTTCTTTTATAAGTGGGAGCTATCTCGTGTGAAAAAGTCATCTGAAACTGTTATTTTGTTGAAGAGTGAATAGAAATAATGAACTGATGGGTGCAGTTTCTAAAATAGTTCCAAAATATAAGGGATATTTTAATATTTTAGCCTTATATTTATAGAGATTTGAACTTTTTTAATTTCCAAATATTCTAGCTTGTAGTTTTATTGGGATACCCACATAAATTATCAAGTGCTTGTGTGCCCCCCATAGTGGTTTAATGGCATTTGAATTCCTGTTTTGTTCTAATGAGTGGTTGTCAATATTTGTAGACTACAATGGGAAAAAACGCAACATGTCCCTTGTGCAAGTCAAGTTTTGACAGCATCATTAAATATGAGGATGCAGCCGCTGATCAAAAAATATACTCGCAAACAATCCCATGTGGCATTCCAATCTCGGATATTATTATCCTTATGGATCGAGAACCACCAAATTATGGTTCTGAGGTATGCTTATCCACTTAATATTTACTGCTTTATACTCTGACAATCTGATTGCTAAAGACAAACTTATTTACGTTTAATTATGCTTCTGAATACCTATCATCTGCAATAGAGTGATCTGAAGGAATTTAGCACGATGCTCATATGCTCTTTTGCTTAACTTGGATGGTTCATATATATATCTTACACTCTGATTGGTTGTTTATAAATAAAAGTGAGACATGGTGCATGCTTGCTACCATATGATGAAATGAGAAATCTTTAAGCCATATTACATGAGTTGACAGCTTCTGATTAATAAAAGAAGAATAACTTTTAGGTGGTTTTTGTTCCAGCATTGGTTTTCATATCTTTATGGCAATCATTAGCTTTGCCTGTAGGGAATTTTGCTTTCGTAATAACTGATATTAATCTCTCTACCATCCTTATACTTGTATTTTGCACATGATTTTGTATGTAGTAGTAGGATTGTATTCATTTTTGATGAATTTTGTACCCAAATTTTGTATCCTTATTTTGTAGGCAATGACCCCGTGGAGTGTAGTAGTTACGTGGTACTGAAATCAAAGGGATACAAGCATGATTGGATATGTTGAAAATAAATATCAAGAAAAAATATCTTCAAGATCAAATTCTTTTTCTATTTAATGAATGGCCATATATGAGATGATTCATGACATCTTTTATAGGCTCTATTGGAAAGGAAATCTCATAGAGCATCTGCCACTTGCAGTTTTTGAAGTTATAAAATATCTATTACTATTTTTAAATTTTAGGAAATTTAATTAAAATAAATAGAAAATAAAAAAACATTTTTGATTATGGAGATTATGTCCACAAAAGCTTAATTCTATTGGCATGTTGCAATCGTAGGACATCTACTTTAAATATTTAGAACGTTTCCTTCTAAGTTTTCTTCAACTACGTATTTTTTATAACATGTTTGAATTATTCATTATTGTCCACACTGGGCTGGAAGTTTATGTACACTTAAAAGTTTTTTGTTTTGATGCGTTTGTCATTTGCTTTATACAGTTCTCACAGACAGGTACTTGTGTTGTTTGCCGTGGGCGGGAACCGGAGGATCTGCTCATGAGTTGCCATCTTTGCCATATTCGACAAATCCATTCCTATTGCCTGGACCCTCCTTTATTGCCATGGACATGCAATCACTGTAAGGATCTTCAGATGCTTTATCATAACCATTCACATTAGTACATGTGTTCTTAAGCATCCAACTTCCTGGGCCTCCTAAGTGTGGACTGAATCTTCTGCTGATGATTCTGGTGCATAATTTAACTCAGGACACATATCTCTGATATTAGGCAATTTTGTGCTTGCAAATGCTGTTGTCCGGACCTCTCCCCATCGAATTCAATGGAATTGTCCAATTGGTTTTCTCTGAAAATATATGCTATGAAGCAACAAGCATAAGATATTTTTATTTATCAGACTTATCAGTGTGTGCAACGATTCAGTAAGGTCGCTATGTCATGATCAAACCTATAACATCTTTTTTATAATTTTTAAAAACATCTATGCATTTGAACCAAAGATGTAGAATGGTCAGACAAAGACTGGTACATGCTACTAGCAGTAATCTACTAGTCTATCCTCTCATAAATGTCATCTCACCCACGCCCAATTTGATATATAAGGTTATACTTTTAATTTGTGGAATTATTAGAAATTTCTTAGAAAATCAGCGAAATACAGTTGACTCAGTTTGACATTTCACCATTGTGCAACTTGATTTCGCTGTGAAATTGGAGTGAACCAATGTGATTTCATGTGATTGTATTAATTTTTGGGGTTACATTTGATTCTGGTATCGTTATAATCACTCTCCAATAAAAGTTTCACGATCCTCTTGCTAGGGTCTTTTGACCCCTACTCTCCTGAGTCAACTTTGTCAAAGAGGATGGATCTCCTTGGCTCTTTATTCTCTTGGTTTTCTTCCTTTTTGGATTTTTGCTGATTTATTTATTTCTGCATTTGGGTTCTTTCGAATGAATGATCCAACATAATAAAATAAAGAAATAAAGAAAAGAACTAGCGCACAATCTATGATCCACCTTGGTTTGGTTTGTTTTTTTCCATCGCGGGTTAAGATTTTAAGGGTACTTCTGTCGTAAAGTCACTCTCAACAGATTCTTTGATAGATTTTATTTGGAAAGAATTGCATTTTAAGGATTCAAGTTTTATAAAATGTATAACAAAGAATTTTAAAAATTAAAATTATTTTAAAGATTTTTTATTGTAAATTTTACAAGATTTAAGTTCTTGGATATAATTTTTTAATTTTCTAAGAACAGATACATTAATTTAATTATAAATAAATATATAAATGATCACAGTCACTTAATAATTTGCAATAATAAATGTATAATATTTTTAAAATTTTTGCATTTATTAACTTTTGCATTATATTAACCATTAATTTGTTATTTAATAGTGATTATTTACTTTTTCTTTTTAGAATTGCACACAATAACATGGTATGCATTCATGCCAATTTTTTGAAAAAATTATTTTTAAATAATTATATTGAATATTATTTTTTATTTTAAAAATAATTAAAAAATTATATAACTTCTTGCTTTCTCATTTGTATTTTAGTTTTTTTTAATATTATATTTATATTTATATTCTATTTTATGTACGCATTAATAAACAAAGACGTTAAAGCCATATATATTAATAGTGTATATTTATTGATGATTAATTTAATTTTTTAAAAAAACTAAATATGTCTTAAAAAATTCATCCTCTCGTGTATATTACAGTACACAAATTAAGTTCTTATTGAGAAGTGTGCTGGGTATGAATGGAGCCTCTGGAGATAAGATATTGTGGAAGTCTTTATCCACACCTAAGAAAGCATGTTGTGGACCTTTATAGCTTCATACAATAAAGCCATATTAGACACAGCTTGCAATCCCTTGTCTTCCATTGTCATGTTCACCTCCTTTGTTTCACGTGCGAGTCAATTGCCACATCTCTATTTTCGACTTTATTCTGTCACTGACTTAGCGATCCACTGCACTAACTGTCCATATGCGCCATTTTTAAATTTTAACTTCATAATTAATTAATAAAAGACAATGTCATTAGTGTTTATTATGAGTTCAAATCTAGGACACACATGAAACAGCTAAGATCAAAGCTTGTTTGTCAGAAAAGCACGATAAAACTCGGGATTTGATTACATCCTGGTTCGAATAATGAAGAGATTTGTTATCTAAATATTGAATTTATATAGAAATCAGTGCAGCTCAGAAACACATAAGTAATATAGGATTGTATCCTAAATTTTTGTCACAGTATTAAGTTAATCATTTTTAGTACATCTAAAAGTATTATATTTTTGTAATAAAAAACATTATATTTTGAAAGTGTCTTATAAAATTGATTTTCTTCTTTAATTGTTTCAAATATTGTAAAACACTATTGTAAAATATAACTCGAAGATAATTGAATGGAATTAACTCTTACTTTTTTTTTAAGTATATTGTAATGTTTTGAATACTCAATCGTTTATTAGACTGAAATAAAAAATAATTTATCATTCAATGATTTGATCATAAGTGAATTAGAGTTGAATTGTTTATTTTCATATATATATATATATATAAAGTATAAATATATATAATATTTTATAATTAAATTAGTACATGTACTATAAAATAATATTTAAAATAGATATAAATATTTAAAATTATAAAAATTAGTCAAAATATTTTGTATAAGATAATAAATTTATGTAAAATAAAATTTATTAATTATTATAAATCTTTATTACAAAATATTAAAATTTTGACTTAGATAAAAACAATTAATTTTTGGTTAGTTTAGTATTAAATTCAACTGATTTTACTTTTTTTATTGATTTGACTTTTTTTTAATTAATTTTAAAATTTGAATGAACCTTAGTCATACTCAACTCACTGATTTTTCTAGTTGAACTCCAATCCAATTTTTTAATCAACGGCACAACATAATACAGAAACTTTTTAATTTACAACAAAATGCGCACCCATGATTTCCATACAGAATTGATACTAGAAAATAACAATAAACAAACAAAACTACAAAGATATACCGAAAAAAGAATGATATAACGTGAAAGCAGCGGTTATGTGATGTTGCCTCGTTGGTTACATGCTGTCTCCGTTCATTCATTCATTCATCCATCACTCCTCTGACCTTAAAAGCCGGCAAAGCTGACATGGTAGTGACTTCTGAACAGTCCTTTGTCGACTCTTGCCACTGATTTCTCATTCCGATGACAAAATCAAAAGGCAATGTCATCTTCCCACATATTTTTAGCATTACTGAAAATTAATTACATATATATATATATATATATATATATAAATCATTTAGATAAGAGTTATATGATAAAGTTGACTTGAACCTTTTATTGTTGAGTTTGTATAATTATTTTAAAATTTATAAAAATAATAATTGAATACATAATATAAGATCTTAATGATGAATGTTCGTATTAGGAGGAGAGTGAAAAATAAAAATAAAGAGTCAAGAATAAAATGATGGCAATTAAAAGATAATAAAAAAAAGAGTTTGTAAAAAATGATTTTAGAGGAATGATCATAAGAGACACAAAGAAGTATTAATGATATATGAGACGTGATAACTAAAAAAATTAGGAAGGTTATAAAAGAAATACTTGAAGAATCAAAAAGTTTTGGACCTAGAACTAAAGAATTTTGGTGGTGACATACAAACGTACAAGATAAGATTAAAATTAAAAGGGATTGTTATAAGGCGTGATCTTTGTGTAAAAGTGAGAAAAATTGAAAAAAAATATAAAGTAGTTAAGAAAGACATTAAGAAGATGGTGAGTGAAGCGAGAGTTAGGATATTTGATGGGTTATATCAATTCTTAGATATTAGAGATGAGGAAAAAAATATTTATAAGTTTGTTAAAAGTAGAGAGAGAAAAATAAGAGATGTGGACTAAGTGAAATGCATTAAGGAAGAAGAATAAAGAGTCCTAACCATGGAGCAGGATATCAAGAAAATATGAAAGTATTATTTTCATAGGCTATTTAATGAAGGATGTAAGATCTCATGGCACTCAGATAAGTTAGACACTACAGAGAAAGATCAAAATTATACCTTTTATTATATGATTCAAGAGTCAGAGGTAAAAAAAGTTTTAACGAGGATGGAGAATGGTAGAGCAATAGGACTAAATAATATACCTATTAAGGTATGAAAAAGCTTAGGAGCAAAACGTATAAGTTAGCTCATAAAGTTATTTAATAAGATTATGAGATCCAAGAGAATGTCAGATGAGTGAAGGAGAAATACTTTAATTTCTATTTATAAAAATAAAGAAGATATACAAAATTGTGTAAATTATAGAGGGATTAAACTAATGAGCTACACTATGAAGTTATGAGAGAGAGCTATTGAGCGAAAATTAATGTAAGGGACTCAAGTTACAGAGAATCAATTTAATTTTATACTTAATAGGTCGATTATAGAAGCGATATACTTGTTGCAAAAATTGATGGAGAAATATAAAGTAAACTAAAAAGACTTGCATACAGTGTTTATCGATTTAGAAAAAGTATATAATAGGGAACTAAGAGATATTTTATGAAAGGTTTTGGAGAAAAAAAAAAAAGTCTATATTACTTATACTCGAATAATTCAAAATATTTATGATGGGGTTACATAAAGTAGGCTTATCGAAAATTTTTCTATAACTATTGGTTTACATCAAGGATAAATTCTGAGTCCTTATCTTTTTATTTTAGCATTAGATGTACTTATTGAACATATTCAAAACCAGTGCCACAGTACATGTTCTTTGCAAATGATATAGTCATAGTTAGAGAGTCAAGAGAGAACATAAATGAGAAATTAAATATGTAAAGATTAGCTTTGAAAACACATGAATTTCGTTTTAATAAAAGTAAAACGGAATATATGGAATGTAAGTTTGGTAAGAATCGCACTAATTCTAGTGTAGAAGTGAAAATAGGAGAACATACTATATCACAAGTCACTTAGTTTAGGTATTTTCAATCCATCATACAATAGGATGGGGAAATAAAGGAAGATATAAATTATAAGATTTAAGTGGGATGGATGAAATAGAGGAATGTTTCGAGTGTTATAACAGATAGAAGAGTACCGCTCAAATTTAAGGGTAAATTTTACAGTACAGTTATAAGACCGGTAATGTTATATGGGACTAAGTGTTGGGTATTAAAAAGCCAACAAAAGAATAAGGTTTATATTTTAGAGATGAAAATATTGCATTAGATGAGTGGATATACCAAACAAGATAGAATGAGAAATGAATATATTAGAGAGAAAGTTAAAGTCGCACTTATTGTGGAAAAGATGCTAGAATCGCATTTTAAATAGTTTGACTATATGTGGAGAAAACATAAAGAAGCTCCAATAAAAAAAGTAGATCAGATGAAAAGTAGTCCAATAATTAGAGGTAGAGGGAAATCACAAAAAACTGTAGGCAAAATTATTAAGAAAAATTTAGATTTAAATAGTTTAACTAAAGATATGATTTATGATAGAATTTTATGGCATCATTTGATTCATGTGGCTAACTCTACCTAGTGGAAAAATGCCCATTATTTTTGTTGTTGTTGTTGTTCTTATAAAAATAATATTTCATAATTATGCATGAATTTTGAGCACAAAGTAGGTTATTAGAAGTTCAATTTCTTGAAAATTTGAGTTTTTAAAGCACTACTTTTTGGATAAATATGTTATGTTAAAAATTAATTAAATTCATAAACATATTATAATATAAATTTATTAACCAAATAGTTATTTAACATGATGGTTAATAACAAAATAGACAAGCTATCCCCCTGCTCTCTAAATAAGATGGTTAAAAATTAGCTGTTCAAATTTCTTAATTCTTTTCCAAATTTTGGTCACTAACAAATGGGAGGTCAAAATTTCATCATGATCTTGTTTATAATATTTTAGTTTCAACGTTTGTTCAAATAAAGAGTGACTTGGGCCATTTGAGATTAACTTCCAAACATGTTCCAATAAAGCCTTCTTAAGTAGTGATGTCTATCCAAATCCTAAACCTCTCATTGAAACTAGATAGCAAACTTCATACTAATTAAGAATGTGAATTTTGGGTTTGGAATCCGAATAACCCCAAAAAAATTAGCCACTTTCTTATCAATCATATAATAATACTTTAGGAAGTTCAATGCAAGAAAGAAGATAAACTAGAATGGAGTTCAAAGTCGATTTTTACATTTGTAATTTACTATCAATTCAAGCCACTACATCCTGATACAGTCAAGTTTTATTTCTCCCATTATCTATTTGGGATCCTAAATATTTCCCAAAATGATATTTAAATTTAGCCCTTAACATTGCAGACAACTTTCTCTTCTCCTTATTAGGTACATTTGGTTACTCCACCTCCAACTTACATGTATTACTACATTGCCCTCATAACTAACTATATTAATATAACACCTGGTTAACTCTATCACACATAGCTTTTGTAGCTCTAAAAAATAATAAAGTATCATCATCATATATTAAGTGGGACATTGTAGGAGATTTTTGAGCTACCTTAATCCCTATCCACTTCTTACATTGCCCTTCCTTATGTATCATACAAGATAAAATATTGGCACACAAAATAAATAAGTATAGGAAAAGAGGATCACCTTGCCTAAAACTTTGTTAGGGAATAAATTTTCATGTTGGGTGACCATTAACAATGACTTGATATGAAATAGTAGAAATACTTGCATGATGATCTATACCCAAGTCATAGGAAACTTCATATAACTTAACGCTTCTAAAAGAGATTCAACGAAACTTTGTCATATGCCTTAGCAATGTCCAACTTATATGCACACCATCCCACCAGCCTCGATTTTGTGTGCTATAATTTCTACATCAATTCTGCTGCCAAGATTATATTGTCTAAGATCAATCTACCTAGCAAAAAAGTAGTTTGATTTGAAGTAATAATGCCATTCAACACTTCCTTCAATTTATTACAAAATAACCTTAGAGATTAACTTATAGAACACTTTACAAAGACTAATAAGCATGTAATCTTTCAATGTTTTTGGAGAATTATATTTGGGAAGCAAAATGATGTATGTTGTATTCAATTCCTTCAATAAAAAACCATATTGAAAAAAATAGTAAAGCCATGCAAATTAAATCCTACCTTAACACATCCTAATAAGTATGGAAGAATTTCGCATGAAAACCATAAAATCTCGAACCATTATCTGCCTTCAATTGAAATACAACACTTTCAATCCCATCATCGGTCACCTCTTTTGTAAAACTTGGACGTGATTTTCAGAAATATAAGAGATTAACAAATGGCTTAAGTCCTGAATATATAATTTGTTTAAGTAATGGGCTAGATTATTGAGTGAAAACTTGTCAAAAATAACCCCTTGATATGGACTCAATTTGTGTTAAATCTTAGACCCAATTGCCATTTTTATCCTTAAGTTGGTTTACAAAATTATTAATTCTCCCCTTCCTAACTAAGTTATGAAAATATTTAGTTTTTCTATTCCCATGGACTAGCCATTCTTTCCTTGCTTTCTGAGTGCATAACATTTTCTCATAATCATACTAGAATTCCAACTTTTGTCTACATTCGTTTCCTAAAACTTCCACATTCTGTGAGATGATTTTCTATTGTATGTTTAGTAACTTTCCTTCAAGATTTCTAAAGATATTTTTGAATAAAACTAGCTTGTTTACGTGGTCACTTTTAAAATGTACTTATAAAGAAGTGTGAATTAATAATAAAACGTGATTTTTGTATACTAGATTTTTTAAATTATATATGACAAAGACGAATTAATAAATTTATGTAATCTGAAGATATACAAAAACTTTTAGTTTGTGTAATTCTGTGTCTGTTAGATAAATTATTTCACCTCAATATGTGTAACCCCAAGTAGGTATCTCCTTGTAATTATCTGTTTCTTTTAATTTTTAAAAAATATTAAAACCTTAATATGAAACATCAGATTTTCATCTTGTGTGCTCATTGGCATTTACAACCATATGTTGTATTTCTCTATTGAACATACGTATTCAGGAGTTATCATACCCATTGTAGCTAGTCTAAATATTCTCATGTTCAATTTTCTTGTGGGAAATAGAGTTATAGTTACACTAAATCTCGCCAAGAGTTTAAGTTGACTGGCAAACCAAAAAATGTCTCTCACCCTTAAGTTTCATGTAATTGCAAATCCAATATTTACAACAGGAGCCCTTGTTAGACTTGATTCTAGAATTTTCTCTCGAGTGTTTACTATTTACATTTCTTTACCTAAATGCATCCCTTCTTACAAAAAATCAACTTTGTCATCCTTCCATTTAAAGCTAGAGATTGGTTTCCTCAAGCACCTAAAGCAAGGTGCCATTCCAATTTTTATAATATATTTCTTTAGGCACAAATCTTTCTATATCATGTTCGTTTCTTTTGTGAAAAAACATGCATATTATACAATCAACAACAATCAACTAATATTTCATTAATAATTTATTGTTGTTAGAAAATTCAAAATTTTCATATACGTTCAACAATAATCGATTGATATTTCATTAACAATTGATTGTTGCTAGAAAAAAAAATTAAATTCTTTATAAACATTCAACTAATATTGCATTAACAGTTTATTAGGTTTTCATTTTTTTTAGCACAAAAAATAATAATTGAATGTTGGTTTAAAATAGTTAACTGTTAGTATCCAAAATGAAAGTAAATAAATAATTAACTGCAAATAATGTGATTGTTAACATAAAAGGTATATTCTTTCAATAATTTACTGTTGACAACAAAAATTTTTCAAATGTTACACTTACTGAACTAGAATTTGTGCAGAACTAATTTATTAGATGAATGTAATGCAAGAAATAAAGATAGTTTGGCAAGCCCCTAAAGATGAAGTTTGAGGGAAAGAACAGTGACTTAAATGAATACGATGAATAAATTACTGAAGGTGAAGGTGGCTCCAATAGTAATGGGCACTGCAATATTTTGGAGGATAAATGGATTTAGAGTATGGTTGCACAATATAGGAAGAAACAAAGATAAAAATGTTATTTGGCGCAATTTTGCTTGTTTTTCTCAAGAGTTGAGGGAGAAAAAGTACCAAAAAACCCTAATCGAAATAGGAAACAATGAAACGCAACATGTAGTGAGGGCAAGATTGCGATGAAAGTTCATTTGCACTTGGAAACTAAACAATGATGTGTAGCTCTGTTTGTTGATAATCATAATTACCCGTTGATTGGTTTCAAGTAGACTTGTTTTATGCGATCACACTGTTCACTCACCAATGCTAATGTTGCTCAAAGTCAATTGTATACTGATGGTTTGACCTTAGTTAACTGTTGCTGGACATTAGTTATGTAACAAGTCTTGACATTTGACTAATGCATAAGAAATGTATGTCATTCCTCTTATGAAAAAATATGAGTGTACTTTTCATGCTTGTAAAAATATTTTATCCAGCACTTCCAACAACGGTTAACTAATGGTATGACATCAGTTGACTATTACTGGATCAGTTACATAAAATATTTTGACAACATTTGACTTACGCATATATATATATATATATATTGAAGAAAATCAAAATTTCCTAATTTGATTTGTTGTTCGGCTCAACAGGTTACTCTTCCATGATTTGTTCCTAAATTCACTCACTCTTTTTGAGAGTCTTAGGATTGTGCCATTACCTAGTTGCATGTTGCATTGGAAACTCATCCTTTTCCAGTATGTTAAAAAGCCAGATTTTTTAGTATGATTACATAAATTTCTTTACATTAAATTAGGTTACGCGAAGACTATCCCAAAAAGGAACGGCATCATCATATCTAAAAACACTTCAAAAAATCAAAACCCTTTTGGTCCATAATCTAGAAAATTGGAAACTATAAAAGTCAGATAATTAACCTATTCCAAGTTGAATTATTTATGCAGATAATATGTACCTTTGTGTCTATTAGCAATTCAGATAGCTTATGAATGGAAATCGTCCAATTTGCACATTGAAACCTCAAGAGGTTCTTATTATTACCACATGACGTAAAATTATCCCTGGTTGGCAAGTTTAGTTGCTTTTTCACCTTAATATTATTAAAAAAAAATTGTGTCACTTTTTATACACCAAAAATTTTATATCTATATACTACCTCTAGTTCCTTTTATTAGAAATAAAAAATTGTTTCACTAATATTAAAAAAAAACAGTTAATATTAGTTTAATTTATTAATTAGGTTCAAATTTAATAATTCTTTTTTATTTTACCCATATTTATTTTGTATGAAAAAACGTTATGCATTGTTAAGTGTATTGGGTGTAATAATAAATGAAGAATAAAAAAAATTTATTATTTAATGAAATAAAAAAACATACCATGTTTATTATATTTTGAAACTAAAAAAATCTCTTCAAATTTTCTTATAATACTTCCTCTGGTCCCTTTTATAAGAAAATTTAAAGAGATTTTTTTTGTTTTAAAATATAAGAAATATAGTATATTTTTTTACTTCATTAAATAAAATTTTTTTGTCTTTTATTTATTATCACACCCAATACACTTAACGATACATAACATTTTTTCATACAAAATAAAGATTGATAAAATAGAAAAGAATTATCAAATTTAAATCTAATCAATGAGTTAAACTGATATTAATTATTTTTTAATACTAATAAAATAATTTTTTATTTTTAATAAAAAAATCAGAGATAGTACCTGTTATTATTACTATTGTTGTTTTTTTAAATTTAGGATATCTGACTCATTTAAGTTCAGACATCCTCTCTTTATTATTTGTTTTTTTTTTTTTTGAAGAAGGAAAGATCAATATTGGTTTCATTCAATCCAATACTGGCCTTAAATGCCGACATATTAGCCTAAAGTAGCCTGTCACGGAGAGAGAGGGAGAATTAATGCATTTAATGTTTTTTAGAAGCCAAAAAGCATAGAATAATTAATGTTTTCTAAAACTACGCAGAGATGAATTTTTTTTAAAAAAATTAAGTTTAAAAATTAAAAAAATTATTTTTACAAATTTATTATTATTAAATTTAATTATTTGTTATTAAAGTAATAATTATTTTAAAATAAATAATAATAAATTTTAAAAATAAATTTTTTTATTTTTTATTATAATTCTTCCCTTGGGAAGTTAAAATTGACCGTACGTATGCCAATATCGATAATATTAAATTTTCCTTATCTTTTGCTAGATCAATGTCAATTATCTACAGGGTCTTTGGAATTCATTTTAGCAGACGACGAACCTCCATAATAATGTAAATTGTTTACCTTGTAAGCAAGGAACTTCCATACTCTAATAACTTATGAACATTTATTGGCCCAAGAAAAATTTATAAGCATTTAAATTATTATATGCAATAAGTAATTTATTAATAAAAAATTAACGTATAATAAATTTATTATTTTTAAAAATTAACAAATTAATTTAACAGATTAATTTAAATTGTTTAATGAATTGAACATGGGAAGATGCGTTGAATGCCCTCTAAAATTAATTATAAAACCTGAAGTGCAATTTATTGTATTTCAAATTACGACTTAATTATTTCCTTTACATGTGAATTTTTTTAATGATTTTGATTATAAAAGAAATGGGAAATAAAAATTAAATCTAAATATATCAATTTTTTGTCTTAAAAATTAAGACTAATATTAAATTACTTTTTCAATCTCAATCTCAATAGACATGATACGCTGTGCACATGAGTTTCAACAAATTAATTCTTTAAAATATACATTAATCATCATAATATATATATATATATATATATATATATTACTATTATCAATTGAGTAGTTTCCTTTATAAAGTAAAAATTCTCGGAAGTAATCTCTGGGTTGGCCTTTGCCTATCCACTAAATTTAGTTAATTTTTGAAAATAATATACTGTTATTATTATGGAGTTTGCATATCTACTAAAATGAATTCTAAGACTATATAGTTAATTAACATTGATGTAAGGAACTAAGAAAAGAATAAATTAATAAAATTTATATTGATATATATATATATATATATATATATGCGCGCACAAGTCACACGAAAAATATATTTCTTAAAATCAGATCGTCTAAAATTCATCACTTTTAAGATCATATAAGCATTTAAAAAAAAATTATTATTTGCACAAAGGTTTACAAGTACATTAATTATTTTATTCTTTTTTACTTTTCAAAAACGTGCTGTGACAACTGACAATTACTTTGTTTGTTTCAATAAATTTTCTCTCTCACACATGCACGCACACAAATTTGTTTCTAATAATTCATTGGAGAGATTATATTTCTACGATTCAATTAAATCTAGAATTGGTTACTTGCCTAATAACAAGTACCAAAAACAGCAATAATAGATAGTATTTAAGGACAAACAAATAACAACTAATTCTATTTTTAATAAAATCTTTACCAACATTTGCTGTAATAGACCCAAAAAGGCTCCCATGAGATTGTATCAAGAATTATTCCTTTTAGCTCAAAATATAAATATATGTCACTTACAGAAAAAAATTTAATTTAAAATATAAGTAACTTGACAATAATTGTTAATTTTTTTTATAATATCCTTCATTTAATAGTAATAGTTATATTAAAAAGCCTTCGTTTAATAGTAATAATTGCATTGACAATAAAAGTAAAGTTGTAAAAATATAGTAATATTTAAAAAGTTTAAGGATATAATTTTTTTTTTTAAGAAGTAAATCTGGTAAAAATGACTTATATTTTAAATTAAAAAAAATATACATATAAAAATATCTTTTAGGGTCAAGACATTGCAGGGATAAAAATTTAAAATAGAACCGATCTAATTAAAGTCATAATCTATACGTGATTTTCAAGAAAATTAACACAAGGTATACTTTGAAGAATTACATGTGAAAGTGCCTTTCTCTCTCTCTCTCTCTCTCACGCGCTGTCAGCATTTAAGACCAGTCTTGGTCTGAATGAAATCAATACTCGTGTTTTCTTTGAAAAATAAAAAGGAATAAAATGGAGACATGTTAAAAAACTATTTGGTATATAAAATATTAGAAATAAAAATAAATTTTATAGATAAAAAATAATTTTTTATTTTTACTTTAAAAATAATAAAAAATAAATATTATTAAATAATAATTATAAAAACATAATAAATATTATATACAATTATAAAAAAGGAATCATTTTCTTCAACTACACCAAACGGCGGTAAAACATCTGAATGTAATAATTTCGGCAGCGTAGGATATGACATAATTATTTGTGTATATAATATTAAAGCAAAAAGGCAAAGTTGAGTTTCTATTTTCTAAATGAAATATATCTTATTTAATAAAAGCTGATCACGAATTGGACTGCAATTATGATTCTTGTAATTTTTTTAAGTGACTCGAGTTTAAAATTTGGCAAATATTTATATAAAATGAGTCCCAATTTAACTTCGTGCTGAAGTCTAATTTATATACAACAAAAATTAAAGATAGAAGAGCAGAGTGAAAAGAAAGGTTTTTTCTCGGGAAAAAAGAAAAGAAAAGAAAAGAATTATCCTTATTTTAGTTACATTCCACCTATTATTCTGATTTTTATCTAACGATAGCTGACACCAAATCACACGGGTTCTGCAAAGGCTTGTTTGGTTTAATCCTCTATATCTTTGTCTACCTTTCAATTTAGGAACTAAATTCTAGAGTTATACATACATATATATATATATATATAGATAAAATATTATAAAATTAAATTAACATGTTATATTGCTTCTTGGTGGAAGATTGGAGGAAAGAAGAGAGAGAAAAGAGGAATTAAAAGAGAGAAATAACAATCTGATAAAGCTACATATGAAGAGTACAGAACCTTAATTATTGAAGAGAAAGACTGTAAATGATGAGGACGAAAGGGTCAGAAGGCGAAGGATTTGGTGTTTGGGGAATCAGCAATTTTGAGAGTCTGTTCGATGAGCTTTCTGGCCTTTCTGCTTCTAATCTCCACTCTCATACTCTCGCTCTTCTCCATCTTATCATAATTAGGCTTCTTCATCTTCAGAGACCTTGTAATCTTAGACTTCAGACTCACCACCAGCCTCCCCAAATCCATCATCACCATTTTTGCCGATTCTGCTGTCAAACACTGAAACTCAGAGTCAGAACACCCAACTCATGAGACAAACAAATACAAAAAAGAAAGATTGAGGAAAGGCAAAGGAAGAGAGACCTTTTTAAGGTTTCCGTGGGCTCAATTGAACTTTGCTCTCTTGGGAAACACAGCACACTTCAATTGAGCAAAACCTGCAAATGGACGAAGAAGTGGATGGGTCTATTTCTACGTGGTAAGTAGGAACAGGGGAGAGAGAGAGAGAGAGAGAGAGAGAGAGAGAGAGAGAGAGAGGAATGGGTGAATGAGGTGAGCGTATAGAGGAGACGAGGCGGACCACGCATTAAGTTAGAGATTACGTCTTCTTTGAACTAAACATTTATTCTTTGAACTACTATTTCATAGAATATTGAAAACTAAAAAAACTATAGTATTCTATAAAATAGTATAAAATAATTTTAATAGATATTATCATATCTTTTTATAATTTTTTAAAAAAATTAATTACATTTTTAAAATTTTTAAATATTATTATATTTTTTTAACCTTGCTCTTGTTGCTAACGCAGTTGTTGCCATTAAATAAAAAGGAGTATCTTGTTTGACTAAAAAAAATTTAAGTTTATTTTTAAATATTTGTTGTCAAAATCTTTAATAGAATTATGAATTGTAAATTATATTTTCAAAAAATTATTAATATAATGTTAAGTTGTAAAGAATTTAAACATGTTACAATTTTATTAAAAATTTTGACAATAAATTTTTAAATTTTTTTTAATTGTAATCTGAATGAAAAGTGTAATCTGAATGAAAAGTATGGTTCCTTTAATATATTGTTTGTCCGTACATCAAGCATAAAAATCTTCAAATAAATGGTTGTGCCAAAATTTATGGAAGGTAAGTGAAAGTTGGGGTGATAAGTGGACAATTTTGATTCCTACATGGCTAGATTTTTTGGTATAAATTTGTTTCATTAAAATCAATTTATTAAATAATAGAAATGTTAAATTTTTTTTAATAGCCCATAATTGCATTATTATTATTATTAAATATGAAATGTGATTAATTATGTTTTTAATGTGATGTCAAAGTTTTAGAAAAACACACACGTGTGTGTGTGTGTGTGTATTTTTTTTTTTTTTTTTTGGTCAGATCGAGCATGGCAATAAACAAGAACATTAATCTTAAAGAGAGTATTGTATTGTCTGATGATGAGATAGGATAAGAGTAAGGTTTTATAAGAATGAAACTGGATATGGATTGGTTTGTGGAATGTGTCTTAAGTTTGGCCTAGTCTAATTTATTTATACCCTTCAAAAAAGTAAGATAACTATGACTCTTGATCAAATAAGCAAGTTATTTCAGTTATAAATCCCCTGGTTCAAAGTCAATTGCTTGTTTAAGTTATGATTTTTTACTAATTTACTTTGTTAATAAATTGTATATATTTTAGGGTTGGATAACAATAGAATCTCTAAACTCTAGTATTGTAGGCTTATCTTCATATTTAGGCATGGTGGTGAGTAAAATTAAACTTATGAAGATTTTGTCAGATTTTGTTAACCTATGCATTTTAAAGTTAACAATATTCAATCTAGGATGGTCCAGTTTAAGTAATATTTTTATATGATGATGACAACATATTCATTTAATTTTTAATGATATATAGATCCAGTTTTTTTTCCTTTTGGAACAAGTTTACATGGACCCAGTTTTAAAACTATATGTATTTGTTGTGATGGAATTCTACAGACATTTATTTTAAATTTTGTGATTTATATGTTTCGGAATAGTCGTATGATGCATCAACCATCTTGTCTTCGTTGTTTGACAGGAACTAGTAACCGTCAAGTACCAATTAAGAGATATTCTTGGGTACTCTGCTTTTCATCCACAATTTCAATTTACAAATAAATTAAGCAAATTCTTGCGTCGTAAAAACGCAATCAGGAGTTAGGTGCAAATAAAGAGACATAATTTTCTTATAGGCATGCCTTTTGGTTGATACTAAGAGACACTTACAGAAATAAATTGATAGAATTAATCTATATGATGTGATATTGATAATTGTTCTTAATTAAGAATTTAAACATAAGGTATGATAGACTATACTAAATAAAATTGAGTGAATTCCAATGAGTTACGTCATGTGACATGATTTATACATTATTCGAAGAAATATATAGTAATAAAATGTTTTTGCTATGCTTCAATAATTTTAATCAGAATAAGATTAAGAATAAACACAAATGACCGTTTTCAATGAATGTGAGTTTGCTTTAGGATGTTAAAAAAAAAAATGGCAATCACTTCGGTGACTTTATATAGTACTTGATAATCGATGCAAATAAAATGGTGATAAACTATAACAATATATATCACCCTTGATATATATCAGAAAGTTTTCACAAATTCATGAATAAATATCAAATGGTTTGTACTTTATAAAAATTCAAATTAATGATTTTTAATATTAATGTTTTACACCAAGCTTCCTAAACTTTTTTTTCCCCTTATAGCTAATATATATATAATCATATTGATGGACAAATAAGTGGATAAACAGTTAATTCGATTTTTTTTTTTTGGCACAAAACAGTACATTTGCAGTATACAATTGCCAAAGTAACATCTTCATGTGAAGGAAGAAAAAAAAATCTTATCCTGTAAAACCTATAATTGGATTGAAAAAGTGGACTGATTGAAATACAAGTAATTAAGTTGGTCCCACCAATTAATAAAAAAGTTTACGTATACATATGAAGGTCTTTATCATTCGAAAATTTCTACCTAAACGTAACGACGGAGAGAGAATTGCATTGACATTATGTTACCTAAAATTATGCGTCATGGAGCATTATCATTTTGTACTTCATTTGGTACGGCTTATACTTTCAGTATAGTTGACTCTTACATTTGTTGCGGTAAATCATGAAATATGATTATTACGCATTTCTATGTTAATTATAAATACCTTAATATGTATGGAACAAACCTTCATACGTATATTAGTTAGTAAATAATTGCACTGTTTTTTTCCTTTTTTTGCCAGAAAAGATAATTTTATTTCTTAATAAAACTAGAGATAGGAGATCACTCCTTAGTACAACACAGAAGGGTAGAGTTAAACTCAAAAACACATTTAGCAATGTGTTAAAATCTAAAAACTATAGTCAATATTATGACTACAAATGGTAGTTGAGAAGAAACAGTAGTTGAAAAAAATGGCAGTGGAGAGAGACTACAAATTGACAATGCTACAAATCTAATTAGTTGAGAACCATACCCAAGAATTAAAAAAAAAAAAAAAAAGCAAGAAATCAGGAAACATATAATTACAGTACAAAGTGATTTTGGCAAGCCGATACATGCATGACATGATTGCTTCAATAGGGTCATTGAGCAGTTGAGGACATTATGATGGGTAATGGTTAGATGTGAGGATAACCGTTGGTTGCCAAAGAAGCTACAAAAATACGAAAAAAGAAAAAAGAGAAAGATATACAGAAATACCACAAAGCACTTAACTTACAATTCCATTTTAGTTCCATTCTTCATTAACTAGCTTTATTTACAATTTTTCAATTTATTATCAATCATTCAACGGAGTTTTAATCAAGTTGTTTAAAACTTTCTATTGTTATTGCATTTCATTCACATTTTTACATGCAATTTACAATAATTATAAGAGAATTTTAGTTGCAATTGTACTGTCTTCTTTGTTCATTGTGTGTGAAACCTTTTTTACCTAGGTTTAGTTTTATTTAACACTTAAAGAGAACTTGTCTTTGAGGTTCGTGTCCTATAAGGAGCTGAAAAGAGTTAGCGATTCTTCTTTATTTAGCAAGAGATTCTTGACTAATTAGGCGATGGGAATTTGGATATAAACCCTCCAACACAATGAAAACAAAATTCAAGACAAACTAAAAGAGCTAACTAGTTGAACAAAAACAGAAGAACTAGCTAGCAATGCTTAAAAAGCTGTACTTTCACTTAAAGCAAATTGAATACTGCGAGGTCTTCTCAATTTTTTTGGGGCCTTATACCTATCACATTCTTTAGTAGTTGGTATTATGCTTTTTTATAGATATACTATTTTATATTTTTATTCTTCTTATAATTAGTCTATTTAGTATAATTTATATCTTACTATGGTTAGTAATATTAATATTTGTGTTTAGGATATAAATTAAGTATTGGGAATAATTGAGCTTAAAATAAAAAAAAAATTAGCATTTTATATTTTTAATTTTTATTACTTGTTTCAAGTATTTCATTAGGTTAAAAATCTAGAACATAAAAGAAGCTTTTAGAGAAGTTGTAGAAAACACTTTAAACTTTTTGGAGTAGTATAACAAACCAAAAATCTATGTTAGTTTAGGCCTCCAAATATGGTTCCAAAGTCTAATATGAGAAGCTGTCTTAATCTTGATGAGAGTAGGATTTTTGTTTGACCTTTTATTCTTTAAAATTGTAACTGAGGCTTTCAATATTGGAATCAAATGATTTCAAAGCCTAAAATCATCTACACATTTAAGATTATAACTTTCATGAAAGGCCTAAGTTAAAATAAGACTATTTTAGAAGATTAGATAAGTTAGAAAGTCAAGATTTTATGTTGGATGGACTGGTCAAAGCAATGTTAGTTTTTAGCTCATAACTTGAACTGTGGCCTTTGTTTTGTGGAAACTCTAGTGTATTGAAAAGCTAACATTTAGAGCTACATCTTTTATAAAGAAAGCAACTTTTGAAGAGCCTTGTATGATTTGAAATAAGGGGCTAAGTGAAACGATGAACTTAAGAGACCGAATCCTAATTGAACTTGGATAAGTTCTTATTATTTGGAGATAATTAGGGATATTTTTGGAAAGCAACCCAAAACCGTAAGTAACTCTAAATCAAAGGAGGAGTTATAGAGAACAATTGTGATGTCGAGATCTAGAATTCCATCCAAACACCATTTTGCCATATTTTTCTTTTTTCTTTTATTTCTCTTTTCTATTTCATAAGGACTCTTATTTATTTATTTGTTTATTTGTTTATTTATTTTTATTCTAGAATTTTAGTTTTAATTATGAGTAGCTAAACCCTTTAAATTTAGGGTTTGGATGAAGATGATTATAGATTATGTTTGAATTTAGAATATTCATATACCAACTTTTCTTTTGATTAATTTATTATTCAGTTATAATTTATTTAAAAAATTTTTATCATTGTTTATGAAATTTGGTCGATAGTGAGGTGAACTAAAAAGTAAATTAATATAGGAAATCACCTAAATCATAGATTTAGATTTAGATTTTATAGATGTATATATATATATATCTACCTAAGCAAATTGTAACATATATGCGTATCAAGCCACTACATGTAAACATACACTAAATTCCATAAAGTTTGAAAGGTCTATGATAGTTTATAATCACAAAAGTGAATGTAGGACTAGTATAGACATATATGTTCTATCTCGAAATGGAATTATATATTCATAGGAAATTAGTTGTGAATTAGAATAAAAATTGATTGCATAAGTCACTCTTAATTTAATCATAAGAAGTAAACATTAAAATCCGAACTCTTGAGTTTTTCATAATTAATTAATCCAATTCTTTAATTTCCTACTTTCAATTTGTTTCTTGGTTAGTAGTTCATTTAATTCAATTTATGTAACTATTCTAGGTAGCTTTTAGGTTATTAAAGGTGGTTATGTAACTCTTCTAATAAGTTTTTTGATAGTTTTTGCATCGGGCTTGTATGGCAATTTCTTGAATAATTATGGGTAGTTCTAAAGTTTAAAGGGGTGAAAAAATATTGTGGAAAGTATTTGAGAAATTCCTAGTGTCTCTAATAACAAGGAAAACTCATTGGGTTATTGAATCTGTCTATTTGTAAGTGTATTTCTATGTATTTTACATATATTTCCTCCTAGTTTTTAGTTTTGGTATAAGAGTGATGACAATTCGATACATAATGAACACAAGAGTGGAGAGTATATTTGAGGGATTATGAGGAGATTTTACTATAAGAAGAATCGATACGGGAATGATGAAAAAAAAAAAAGAAATTAACCAAAGGAACTTTTGTCAAACTTAAAAAAGAGTTAGTAGAATTCATAAAAGAATTTGAGTTGTGTGAAATATTGGAAGGAATAAAGAAGACATGGAGAAAGAGCTTAACGTGGGAAAAAGCAGAAGGAGTAGATGAGAGATAGGAAGGAACCTACAAGACATCAACAATGAGAGCTTCCTCAATTTTTAAGTGATGATCTAATAGAAGGAACCAAAGGAGAAGGAATTGAACAAGAGATGAAGTTTTCTAAACATCCCATGGAAGAAATCATAGAAAAAGAAATTATATCTAGCATTGTGGGTGCAAAGGAAGAAGAAGAACTTGTACCCATCTTGGTCTGTGATGGGAAAGAAAATTCTAAGTATACCACTAAAATGAAAGTACCAATAATTTGATCAGGGGGTTAACTGCCATAAATATATTGGATTTAGAAGGGAAAATTAAGGAGCAAGAGGTGTTGATATTCTCGAAGCTATTGGATTGGAATTTCTTTTTAAGAAAGTAGAGAAAAATCTTAATGGAAATTAAAGAACCCACTAGTCACTACTTTTAGTTCTCACCTTAAGGGCAAGGTGATGCTTTGAAGACTGGATATGGACAAGATTCTTATTTCCTTATTCACCCCTTAAGGACAAAGTGTGTTTTGGAGGGGTCGGTAATGATGAGTCGATAGTTACGTAAATGTTTTAGGTAGTGTTTAGGCAGTAGAGGGTGGTTATATAATTATTTTGGAGAGTGTGTAGGTTGTAAGGTGGTTATGTAACTAACTTAGAGAGTTTTTAAGTTTTTGAGAGTGGTTATATAGTTATTCTGGTAAGGTAACTATTTGGGTAGTTGTGAGTAGTTTTAAGGTTTAAAGGGGTGAAAAGAGAGAGGAAGTGGTTGAAAAAATATTGTGGAAAGTATTGAGAGAGTCCTAGTGTCTTGAATAATTAGAGGAACTCATTATGTTGTTAAATTTGTCTATTTGCAAATAAATGTTTGCATATTTTACATATATTTCTAGCGTTGTATTTTGATTTCTATTACTAGCTCAGAAAGAGTGGCTTCAATCAAGATAAGCATTTTCGAGTATAAAGGAGGGTTTGATCTAACCCAATCCAAGTTTGATTTAATGTATTGGATGCTCAAAGCTAAAATATAAGACCCAATTAAAATTACTCATTATCACAAATTGAGAAGAGATAGGAAGCTTGGAAATTTATGAGTAAGGATTCAGGGGAGAAAATTTTTGAGAGACAAGGGTGAGAAAGAACAAGGATGAGTATGATACTTGAGAATGGAGGTTTCATCATGGAAAATTTAGGAGGAAAAAAAATATTCAAATGTTAAGTAAAAAATATGTGAGAGAGTTCAGTTAGCATAATTTTTCCAATATAGAAGAGTTAGCCTTTGTGTTTTTCATTCATACCAAAAGATGAAGAAACAAAATACATCGTACATTAATGATAAAAATCTAAGTTTACGCCTCCGAGACAAGCAAAAGAAACAAGAAGGGGGCAATGCACTATTAAAATCATTTTAAATTCACAACCAAAATTGCAAAAAATAATAACTACAAAAAAAAAAAAATACAAAAAAGAAACCTTGTTTGATATACTTGAAGAAGTAACGCACCTCTGAATCTTGGTGATCATTAACACTTCTGGAAACCACTTTCTTTTAAGACATAGCAAACTTAATTATTGGAATTAACAAATGAGTTGAAAATTACAGCCACAAAGGGAGAAGATAACATAAAAAGGACTTTGAAATAAGATGAACAAAAAGAAGAGAGAGAAAGAGCAGTTGCAGCCCCAAAAACCAAATGGCTAAGGACTGTTCCAGATAGGTTTTTTATTGTTCTCAAAGGGGATGTTGCATTTCTCTTTTTTCTTTAAAAAACAATTTTTTATAATTTTTTATATCTAGATTATCAAGTTCTCTAATCAAAATATGAAAAATATATTTTTAAAAAAATATATATATATTTCCTAAATTAAACTATATAATTGTTATATTTAAATTAAAAAATTAAAACACTAGTTAGATTTTAATCAAAAAATTTAAACTAGATCTAAATATAATTCTTCTCTTGAAGCCCATTTTTATTAGGGAAAGGGCCCATTTTCAAGTTAGAGATTCCTTATTTGGGCCACGTGTGATCAATTAATAATTGGTGTTCGACTTAGTTTACATGTCACTAACTCACCGTTGGAATAGGCAATCCCCCACTGCAAATTCTGAATTTGTGATTGCATTTAAGATAATTATAAACAATATATCTACATGCATAAGAGCATAAGATTGGATGTTCACATCATTGTAAGTAGGACAATTTTGTGGTGTCACAACAAGACGTGGCACTATCTAAGTAAAATGATCCAACAGTAATTATTGAAATAAAGATAACTTGTAATGGCAAGTTTACCTTTATCTTCTAAAATTATACTTTACGTCTTCTCTTGGTCTTTTTTCGCATGGAGGCCACATAACAAATTAGGCGCAGATTCTCTCCCTTTTAACGCGGCAAAATGATGGTTTCATGTTGGTGAGATCCTGGCCGTCCGCTTTATCCAACTGTCATCTCTGGCCACGTGTCTGCTCATACCAAAACGCAGCGTTTTGACTGGATTGTACCCAGAAAGTGAACCGAGATTTCAACACGTGGCCTCTGTTTCGCGTTTGGAATATCTGCAACGGACAAATATAGATTAGTCTGGACGGTTCAAATTTTAAAGGGTTATGTACGAGCTCTCAACGTATCTGTGAGATGTAAATGAGAATCTGATACGCCATGGCGATCATTACCTTGTGCATGTTTTACTAATACCAATTACCACCTAACACACAATTAGCAACACAAAACTAGGGTTCTGTCCTCAACTTTTTTCATCATGATAACATTTATGAGTGTGTCTACAACAATCTGAGTCTGTATTAATTCAATACCACCTAATTAAATCTCACAGGATTCTCACAATCTCTCTCCATAATAAATTTTTAGTCCATTACCGACGTGTTGAAAATATCAAATGGGGAAAATATACATAAAATTATGGATTTTGTGGACTGATATGCAATGAGGGTTTCATGTAATTTCTCTCCAATATAATTTCATATTTTGATCATCTCTTAAGTTATTCTATTGGAGTGGGATTAAAAAAAAAATAACACAAAAGAATAAAAGTATATACATAGAGGACACTTCTTTTCTTTTTACCTATTCTCTATTTTCTCTTCATTTCTCTCCAGTTGAATCGCATTCTACTTGAATTAAGCAAGAAAGGATTCAAATTGTATAATTTCACTAGCAATCTAATTCATGCAATTTTTCTCACATTTCGATCATAGATTTTTTTTTTTATTTTTTGGATGAGTTGGAAAAATTTACCTTTGACAAGACTTTAAAGTGCCCACTGTTAGACATGACATATGAAGTTAGAGCCCTTGTTCATCACTTGTATTTTAACTTTTTTTTTTCAGAGCTTTTTAATTTTTATATAAAAGAATCTTAGATATCCAAGTATCTTATATCCATAAATTTAAATTATTTAAAACGAAATATATTGTTACCAAATACCTCATAATTAGATCAATAATATCGCTAACGAAAAGGACTACGGCATTAGATGTGATTCAGATTTTAGGAGTCAGCATCCATAGAAAATATCATTGTTAAGAAAACCGGACCGGACCGGCCGGTTCGACCGGTTCGACCGGAAATCGGTCCCTGGTCCGGTTTGGTTGAGTTAGAAAACCGGTCAAGCAAAAAACCGGTCAAGAACCGGTCAAACCGGTCAAAAACCGGTCAAAAAACCGGACAGAAAACCGGTCAAACCGGTTTGAAGCAAATTTTTTTTTTTAATTTTTTCTATATAACAAAATAATTCATTTTAAATAATTTTAACAAATTAAAAATAGAAAGTAATAAAAAAGATGAGGGGTTAAAATATGATTTTTTTTTAAAGAGAATATAAGAGAAATAAAATGTGTATAATTAATTATTTTTTATATTTACTTTTTATCATATTCAATTTCCTAATAATATTGCTCTCAAATATCAAGATACTTAGCTAAAATTATTATTTATTATTTTATTTTTTAATAATAAGTAGAATCTTAATATAATTTAGAAATTTTAAAAATTTAATATTAAATATTCTTAATTTTTAATCATAAATAATTTTTTATTTTAAACTAAACATTAATTTTTGTAATATCTTAAAAAATGTTAAATTAGTAATCAAATATTTAAAATTTACTAATATTTATTTGTTATATTAAAATTTTAATACATAAAATTTTTTTAAACGGTTCGACCACGGTTCGACCACGGTTCGACCAATGAATCGTGAACCAGTACCTCCACCGGTTCAATGACCGGTCCGGTTTTAATAACATTGGAAAATATAGATGGAATTTTTGTAAGATTTGTGTTCTTGTTAAGTTAGTTATAATTTTTCATTCACCTATTGCAATCAGTATTTTTTAAGATAGACACCACTCCTTTGCCACTTGACGGAAATGAACTTGAATTAAAATATACAACAATTCTAAAACAGATTGCAAGTAACTCAAATCTAAGTATTTAAGTTCAATGCACTCTTTAATTTTGCTACTGACTGAATAACCCTTTTTCTACCAATGAGCTCTAGCTAATAATAATGAAGTCATTTTTGGGGTCCAAAAAAATTCTAATCAAAGCCATAACAAAAAAAACTCTTTTTTTTCTTAAATGGAGAGGGCATAAAGCATTTTTCGCAGATGACAAATTCATATTGCTCACAATATCGTGAAATTTAATCATTTTAGACAAAATTCAATTCTGTTAAAAAAAAAAAAAAGAAATTTGGCCAAACGGATTTTATCCATTAAGTGAAAAGGCAGCATGGCCAAACCAAACAAGAGGATATATCAGGGTCATTAATCAAAATTGGACGGCCCCAAAAACTACAATACGAAGAAACTAACAACGAATAATTGGATTTTTCCCCAAAACGGTTTTTGGTCTTTGGATCCTACCTTGCAAACCCAGGCCTACATAATAACACGAAATGCATGGCCCATAACTCTCACGATGATGGAACCGGTTTACAGGAGCAGAGTGTGCTCCTCTAATCTGGACTGTTCAGATTAAAATCTGGACGGTCTATATTTTATTTTAATTTTTTTAATTTTTTAAATATTAAACTTTAATTTTTTTATAAGTTTATAATATAAAATTATTTTTATTTTATTTTTTATATTTTAAAAATTAAAAAATATTTAAAAAAATTAAAAAAATTTAAAATAAAATCTAGACCGTCCAGATTAGAGGAGCACACTCTGCTCCTGTTTGACCGGAGCAAAGAAATTGGTTCCCACGATGATGCCTTTGAATTAAATAAATTATATTATATCAAGGGGGTTGGGTCTAGCAGAAGAGGCTAGTCCCTTACATTGTGGTGAATCACGGTTCAAATCCCCGTGGGGAGAGGACCCCGCCTTTCAGCCCCCGACCGTGCCTCGGATAGGACTGCCACCAAAAGAGGATATCTACAATATCAAAATAATAATAATAATAAATTATATTATAAAATATGTAATTTATACAAACATAAATTATATGTTTATATAATATCTCTCTCTTAACACCACCCCCCCCCCCCCCCCAAAAAATGTACCCACGCCCCTCTCCCTGCAATAGTTGCCCCTTCTCCCACCTCCCACTTTCTATTTCACTTGGACGTTGAATATTTTATTTCTTACTCAAGTAGATATTTACAAAAAAAAATAATAATAATTGAATGTCGATTCATTGACTTCATGTTCAATAGTTTTTTTGAAAAAAAAAATTTAACAAAATGCAGAGCAGTTTATTCCACGTTTTGTTTTAAAAAAAATTAGTTATATATATTAGAAAATAATTTTAATGGTTATTTATTTGAATTTTTTTTGTTTATTTTCAGTTGCATTGTAATAACCCTAAAAATATATTAAAAAGTGATAATAATAACAATAATATAAAAAGATAAATAATTTATTAATACTAAAAAAATTATTTTATGATTTAAAAAAAAGCTTAACTAATTAATTTAAATCAAATTTTAAAGCCTAAAATTTATCTTATAAAGCTTCTTGGATATGTATCTAGTAAATATCTTCAAACCTCTAGATAATTATCTTAGTTGGATCTAAATTTTTAAAAAACTTTATCTCTCTATTTGGGCCAAAAATAATTTCATAGGCATTTTATTATGAGCCCAATAATCAAGAACCCTGAATTCTTCTCCTTTTCTTCCTTTTTCTTTTTTTCTTTTTCCTCTCGCTATCCCATTCTCATGCAGAAACGTCTCCTTCTTAGATAAAAAATGCACACCCCTCTCTTGTTGCTTCCTTCTTCCTCTATCATGCGACATCTCCCTCAAGCGTAGGAAGCTCGTCGGTCAATGTTGGCTCGCTGGCCACCCTCCACCTCCCGTCATTGTCACTTTCTTAGCGTGTTGCATTGCCAAAAGTTCCACATATCTGATGTGACTTTTCCGTTTTCTTCTCTTTTTTCTCTTCTTCTGGTGGCTGTAAACTCCCTTCTCTTATCAAATTGGCATTGAGAGAGAGTTCTTAAATTTGGAGTTCTTATTGGTAAATATTTTTAAGTGTGAAATTCACGGCTTAATCTTCATTCCTTTGCTTTATAAGGCATCATTAAAAATATCCTATTAACTAAAGTTATACCTTAAAGTCAGAAACAAGAATCTTTATTATTGATCTTTATTAGTAAATATATAATTCGCAAAGTGACATATTTTGTTTGAACATTAATTATATTTTTCTTGCCTCAAATATCATTTTAATAATTTTTATTTTGCTGTGTTATGGGGAAATAAGCTTTCAACTTTTGAAAATCTTGAATTATAAAATATATATATTGCAAATAAATGATGGAATTTATGTATGTGATATGAAAATATTGATGTTCTCATTGGTGCAAAATGTAGATAGTGGTAACTTGGTAACTCTTTATAAGTTATTTCCTTTCCTTTTATACCATAAAGTTTTATTTAATTTTTTTTATTTTTTTATATATTATTTTTATATTCTAAGTTTTCTTATATAATTTTATTAAACTTGATTTATTTGCAATTAGTTGATAATTATAGAATATATATATATATATATCTTTGAATTATCTTTATTTTTATTAAACAGATATTATTAAATAATATTAATAAAAATATATAAAAATTGCATTTTTTTTTTTTACATATCAACCTTTCAAATAATGTTTTGTATTGGATTTAATTTTCAGTGCATGCACAAGAGAACTTACAAATATTTTTTTTTGAAGTAACCACTTTGATTAGGGTAGAATGTTGAAGAAATTAAATTAAAACACTTTATTTTTAGATAATAAAACTAAAAAGAGAATGATCATACTAAGTTCTAAAAAATTATCTTTAAAAGATTAAATTAAAAAATATTTTTTAAAAAAATAAATAAATAATTTAGTTTTAATTTAATACAGTGGTACAGGGAAACAACCATTATGAATGTCAATGTTTATAAGTTATTTCCTTTCCTTTTATACCAAAAAGTTTTATTTAAAATTTTTTTATTTTTTATATATTATTTTTATATTCTAAGTTTTCTTATATAATTTTATTAAACTTGATTTATTTCCAATTAGTTGATAATTATAGAATATATATATATCTTTGAATTATATTTATTTTTAGATTTTATTTATTTATTTACTTTTGATATAATACTTATTTAATTATTTAAAAAGTAATAGTACTGTTATGAGTTAAGTAATGTGAATGGTGAATCTTTTTTTTTATTGTATTATTTCTATCAAATTTTTTTTATTTCTATGATGAAATTTATTTGTATAAATGATATTAAATTTATGCTTTTAGTTTAATATATTTTTAAATCACTTCTTTAATTGAATTTGACAATTATTATTATTGTTGGATTTCCATAATATATTTTTAAAATTATTTATGTTTGGTGTCAAACTTAAAGAGAATAGTTTTTCCTTCTTGATTGTACTATAAAAACCCAAATCTTACATTAAATAGTATGAAATGTTTGGTATGTTACTTATAAGGATTAAAAATCTAAGTATTACGTCTTACATCAACCAGTATGAAATGTTTGGTATGATACTTATAGAAATTTTTTTTTTCCTTTGATAGCATTATTAAGAGTAGATCATTTACGATTCCTTAGATCCTATTATTAATTTATAACATATATTTAAAAAGTAATGGATGAGATATAATTGAATCCTATAGCCACTATGAAATATAATAAGTTGCACAATGGTGTTAGAAATTTGAGAAATAAAGATCCATGGTATTGAAACAAAAATTATGAAATAAAGTATGGTGACACTAAAATGTGAAATAAGAAAAGGTGCTGACATTAAAATATGAAATGTGCAGTAGCACTAAAATGTGAAATAAGAAAAGGGTAATTGTACTAAAATGAGAAAATTGTGATGGCATTGAGATGTAAAATAAAAAAAAGTGTGATAGCACCAAGTGCGATGGCATTAAATAGTATGGGATGCTTGGTATATTATTTATAAGAATTGAAAATCTAAATCTTGCATCCAACAGTATGAGATGCTTGGTATGACACTTATGGAGACTTTTTTATTCTTAATAGCACTTTTAAAGATAGATCATCTACACTTCTTTAAAGTAATGGATGAGATATAAAGTGAACTTTATAACCATTATGAGATGTAGTAAATAGCACATTGGTGTTAGAAATTTGAGAAATAAAGGACAATGATATTGAAAAAGAAATTATAAAATAAAGTGTGATGGCACTAAAATGTGAAACAAAAAAAAGGGTGTTGGCATTAAAATATGAAAAATGTAGTGGCACTAAAATGTAAAATTAAAAAAGTGCAATGGTACTAAAATGAGAAAATTGCAATCGCCTTGAGATGTGAAATAAAAAAAATGTGTTAGCATTAATGTTTTTAAGATTGGACTAGTTTGTGATAGCATCAATGTTTTGAAAACTAGATTAATTTTTACTACTTCATAGTTCATTGATTCAACCGTAATTGAATTATAATTGAACCGGTAATAATTAAATAATATTTTTTATATATTAAAAATTTAACATAATAAATAAATATTAATCAATTTTGAAATATATTATGATTGATTATATATAAAAACAAATCAAACATGATATAATATTTAAATTTTAATTTGTTTAAAATATATTTATATAATTTTAATAAAAATTATATAAATTTTATTTTTATTTCTCATATATTATATCAAAACTTTGTAATTATAACCAAAGCAACAATGGTGGCTCAACAATAAAGTCATGACTGATCATTTCATAGGTCAAGGGTTCAAATTTCATGATAGATGTTGTGATTTGCTAAAATAGAAGCATAATAGAAGTAATATATAAGGATCCAATAACATTAAGATGAGAAATAAATAAAGTGTAGTGATATGAATGATAACAAGATTTGACTTTGTTACACAATATCCATTTAATGAGTTTTATATTATTTACTTGTATTATTTTTATATTTTTTAAAATTATTATTTTTTAAAGTTGATTATTGCATGAATGCATTTATTTAAATTTCAAAATATTTATAAATTTATACATATATTATTTTATTTTAATTTTTTTCTGTTTAACTCATTTGTGAAAAACTCATATACGTGTCTTGTTATTTATGTTTATACTTTTCATATCAGCAAGTAATTAGGTGAGATGTTGCAGGATTAATGTACCTTCTTAGACATGTTAGATAAACTTTTTACTAGATGTTTGATGATGTAAAACTTCATGATGTTATGGTCACTAACTTTCTAGTCTTATAATGCGGTATGGGAGTTGCAATTTGTTTAAGTCAATTATTTGTCTTTCTTTTTTTTTTTTCCTTCCTTTTTATTTGAAAAAAGAAGTTAACTATTAGATTAAAATTGTTTGTATGAATTTTGAAATATTTATACCATAAGAGAAGTTTGACAGATTTTGCAACCCCAAAATGATTTCTTTGATGAAATAAATCATGCATTTCAAAAGTGTATTATAATTTTTGACAATTTTTTTAGACTTATTGTGGTTTAGTAAGTCTATTTTTAAGCTTGTTAAGCTAAATTGAATTAAGTTAGTTTAGTTTATATACTAGTCATGACTAAAAGTTTTGGATCACTACATGTATGTATGAGTCAAATTGTCAAGATATCAGGGCTTGGACTCCAAACAAAAAAAAGGTCTAATATAAGTTAAGCAATAATACTGTATAATATGCAGATATCATATTAATTATATATGCCAGATTTTAAAAAAGAATAAAATGTGTCAGTCTATCTGTTTAGTGTCTTTTTTTTTTTTTTAATTTGAAAATCTAAGTTACCACATACTGACTACATTTTTTTTTCTTTTAATGTACGAGGCACCAAGAAACCAACTAATCAAAATCTCGTATATTAATTTAGATGTTAGTATTATTGGCATGTGTACAAGTTTATATTAGCATTCACAATCTTTCTAAGTTTAGTTTATACATAAGTTCTCCTATCTATAACAATTGTTTAAAGAGTTCATATCCTCTTTATGGTTCTCCACGGACGAATATTTTTGTACTTTTTAAATGTAAAACTAATTTCGCTTAAGGTATTAAAGGTAATCCTCCTTATAAGTATTTTTCTATAAATTCAAATTTTTTATATTGCAAAATCTTTTTAATTATTGAATTCAAATTTGCTTACCACTTGATTCACTTCTCATGGTGGAGCTCATACCCTACGACTTTGGGTGCAATTTTTTTTATTAAACTCCTATAGTAATTCAATGCATCACAATTTACCAAAAGATGCTTATGGTAACTTGAAATAAATGATTAAATTTAAATGCAATTCTTTATATTCTTTAATAAAATATGTATGATAAGTATATAATTCTTCAATAAAAACATAACAAGTGTATGATTTTTTACAAATAATTATATGATTAAATTAAACTATTGACTTATTATATTTTAATTAAAAAATTATATACTTATCATATTTTAATTAAAGAGCCCAAAAATAGATATAAGAAACGACATATATATTTTTTCCTTAAGTAAATTAGGAAGGTTAGTGCAATATATTTATAACCAGAGAAAATGCAAGCCTAAATTATATAATTACAACGAAAATTATAGTAAAATTTAACTTAAAGGAGACATAATGCAAATGTTTTCAATCATGCAAACGATTAGTAATGTTGGAGTTATAATTTATGCATTTTATCATTTTCTTTGTCCAAAAAGATAAAAACAGAGGCATAGTGTAAATTTTAAGAACCTCAAAGGTAAACTATTTTATTTTAATCCGAAGTCCAAACTCAACCTCATTTGATAAAACTTCCTTAACGTCAACTTAATCTATAAAATAGTGGTCAATAAATGTATATAAAAAATCACTAAAATGAAATTATACAGAGTAAATGTGAGAATGGAGGATGTGGATATAAGAATCTCCTTCCCATGCAAAATTGATCTCTCCCATTGACTTTTACAAGCAGCAAAGTTAGTGTCCCTTGAAACCAAACAGGGCTGGACCTACGCAACGCTTATATATACTTCTCCTTTAATTTAATTTTATCTAATAAAATTGGAGAGATCTATTAAACTTTTTTTTCGTTTGGACTTGGAGAAAAATATATACTTGGCATTATCTAATTTTTAGGCATCAAATCTTTAGGTCCTTTATATTTATATTTTATATACATTTTCTTTAGTCTACTTTTATTCAACATGAGATTTTTTTTCCTTTCCCACTCATACTTAATCTCAACACAAGATAAATTACTTACTCTACTTTCACTTTTCTTAAGACATGTTTAAATTACATATTTTTTATTATTATATACAATATGTGATTTTTAAAAAAAATAACAAGATGACTAAAAATACTCAAAGATAATATTGATTTCTTTTATTAAAATTATACCTTATTAAAAATTTTATTTTTTTAAAATATGATTTTAATATTATTTATTTCTTGTTTGAAATCATAAATTTAATTTATTTGAAATTTAAAAAATTTAAATACATATTTAATACTTATTATATTATAGAAATAATAAATATAAAAACTTTTTGATTAAAATAAACATAATTGTAACTTTTAATTTACAAAAATATAACTTTTAAAAATAAAAAAATGTATAATTTAAGCATCCCATCGTATACTCTACCCCATTGATATTCATCTTCTTATAAACACTGCTTATTTTGCTTACGTGCAAGTAAGACATTAGATATGGTAATCTTGGAATGGAAAAAGAAAGCTCAACTCCTCAATAAAATATTTGGGTTTCACAAAATTAAAGTATTATCGCTTTGAAAACCAGGACATCACCAATAACATGGCACGAGGTATTGTGGAAAGGGACGTGACACGTGAGAGATCAGAGCAAAAACCCAAGCACTCATTACATGCATCACGTGCCTGTCACAGTTATTAAAATATATATATATATATATATATATAAAGGGAGAGAGAGAGAGAGAGAGAGAGAGAGAGAGAGAGAGAGAGAGAGAGAGAGAGGATTATTATGCGGAATGAATTGGATAATATTGAATTTTTATTTGAGCAGGCACATTATTTTTAGATTGGAATATGTTGCAAAACCCATGATTTATGTGAGACATTAATTGATGGGTGTGTTTATGTAGACAATGTCTACATGCATGGCACTTTTCCAGGAAGTATTTCTCTGTCATTTGTTGTGAGCCCCCATACTTATTCTGTTTTTCATTTTCATTTTTTCAATAAATATATGGTAATTATACTTTGACGAGTTGTTATTTCATTATAAATATAGTATTAATAAGATTTGTAAATATTAAAGTGGTTATTCCAGTAAAAAATTGCAAATTTGAATATTAGATTATAAAATAACTTTTTTGAAGGAATTATATATTGTCATTTTAGCTGTGTGACGATGCTCTTATAAAATACGGCCATTCAAATAATATTTTTATTAAAGAAAAAAGCACAACAGAAGATACCGTAAAATAATAAACCATATAATATATATAATTGTATTAAGCAGAAGAATAATAAAATTTAGAAAAAAAATATTTAGTTATGAAATTTGGTTACTAAAATTAATTAATTGATGAACAAATTATTCTTAAAAATAATTTACTCATAATAAATTAATCCTTTTTGCATATTAAATCACTTAATAAATCGACTAGCATGTTTATTATATTTACAAGAATTAATTTATAATTAATTTATATATTCATTAATTTTTGATAAGTTAAGTACGTATAGTTAATAATTTGAGGACCGAACTCTTGATATACTTTTTAGCAAGCCTGTCTTATTTCTAAACGATGGTAAACCTGGGGTTAATTAGTACACGGTCTATACATAATCTGTGAACCAATCTCACACTATAATAGAGCAAAATTGGCTTGATTCCCTTCCCTTCTCTCTCTCTCTCTTCCCCCCCAAGATGAAGTTCACAATGGAGCTTCTGTTTGGGAAAAACAGCCCAAAACAAATGATCCCAAAAGTAACATTGCTTGCAGTTTTTGCCATACTTCTATTTACAATCACCCCGTTGTCCAACCCTTTGTTTGGATACCACCACAAGAAGAAGCTATCATCAACATCATCATCCTCATCTGCATTTGATGATCTGAACGAGTCAACAAGCCTGCCTTCAACCTCCATCAAGATGTGTGACCTTTTCACAGGAGAATGGGTCCCAAACCCTAAGGCTCCCTATTACACAAACAAAACGTGCTGGGCCATTCATGAACACCAGAATTGCATGAAGTATGGCAGACCAGACTCTGAGTTCCTGAAATGGAGGTGGAAGCCAAATGGGTGTGAGCTTCCCATATTCAACCCTTTTCAGTTCCTAGAGATTGTGAGGGGAAAATCCATGGCTTTTGTTGGAGACTCCATAGGAAGAAATCAGATGCAGTCCATGATTTGCCTCCTTTCAAGGGTTAGTAAATTCTTCTCTACCATTGAGATTAGCAGTTTTTTCAGGTGTTTGTTAAAAGTGTAGTTTTAATTAAATTATAATACATGGAATTTTTTAAATAAGAATAAATAATATTCTGTTGAATTTTTTTAAATCTAATATTAATTTTGTTGAAAATTTTAGAGGAAAATTTAATCCCTAGAAATAGGTGAATTTATAATTTGATAATTTAGTTCCTTAGTTATTAAAATATTAGTAACGTAGCTTTTTCATCTCAGCTCTCCATCTAAAATTTAAAGTCAAATCTTACAATCTATTGATTTGGACATTAAATCTGAAGAGTTAACAAGCAAGGTAAACAAATAAAGTCTAAATAAGCAAACTGACAGGTTTAGTGTTAAATTTTAAATGAAGATAGGATAGAAAAGTAACATTAATTGCAAGCATTTTAATAATTGAGGATTAAATGAAAAGATTTAATCTCAGAAAAACTAATAAGTTTAAAGATTTGCCTATATTTATTGGGGACCAAAATAAAATTTTATTCAAAAATCTAATAGTAAATACATCTAAGTTTGTTTTCGAGATTACTAAATTATTTTAAGGTATGGTTCTTTTGGTTTGTTTCTTTTCTTTTAAGACTTTTGATATTAAATATGCTTGGTTGGAACGTTATATTGGCATCTTTTTCCATTATTCATCATGATCCTGCATATCCTTACCCAAAGTCTAGGGCCAAAATGACATTATTACCTGAACTTTTCCTTCTGTAATTTATATGTACTTTTAAAATGTACTTATAAAATTTAATCCCTATAAATGTACTTTTAAAATGTACCAAAACCTGTCTCGGTGCAAAAGGTTATAATTTCACATCATTATCCTTGTCAGTGAAGTTTATATATTCATCATGCATGGATATTAATTGTGCAATAGATTTGATAATTCCAAATATGGCCCCAAGAAAAAATAATTTTAGCTTATCTAATTATTTAGCATATTTTCTGGCAGAAAATAAAACTAAAAATCCATAACCGACCAATATTAGGTTTGCTCCAGGTGTCATTTTTCCTGGCTCTTATTTCTATTTTAACCACTTTGTCCTAGTTTTACAGAACAAGGGGTTAGTTGAACTAAGCCGTCGTGGAATTCAAGGATTAGGTAATAAATGATCAAAATGGCAGTAACGTGCTTGAAGCATATATCAAGCATCCTAAGATAAAATCGAATCTTTGGGCTGCCCATATTCTGCCAAACTCATCAAAATGTAGTATGCCTTTGTCCTCCAAATCCCTAACTGGCCACATGACACGACACCAGCCCTTTTTTTTTTTTTAATTATTATTATAAGCCTTTAGCTTTTTCTTAATTTATCTTTATAGTTTAAATTTTGGAAAAATGTTTACATTAGGGTTAGTGGATAAGTATAATAAGAACTGAAGAGACAGTCTGATAGTATGCCTCGCTCAATAATAGTCTTACGATTAATTTATGCATTATAAGCTGCTTTAAATTTTACTTATTCTGTGATAATGATAGTTCTTTTCATTTTATATATTTGCCTTCTCATTTAGAGGACTCAAAAGTATTATGAACAGGTCATGGAAATGTTTTTGTATGGACTGATTATTAATTTTTGATAAATTAAACTAGTAAATTGAAAGAATCACAAGTGAGATTAGCTAAAAAAATTAATTAAGAATTTTGTAATGAAATCTACATAATTAGTTTAGGACACCTAAGCTTTTTCTCTTTAAGAAAAGCCTAACGAAACCCAAAAAGCAGAACTGGTTGAAAAGTCAGATTTCAAAGATTTTAAAATAATAATAATAATAATTAAATTGGTACGTTGTTTTTGACAATCGAACCAATTTGCATATAGCTAAGTCGTTGTCGATATCTGCCTAGTGAAATTATAGGCAAAACGATGTCCTTAGTGGTTTAATATTTCTTAAAGGTTTGGATGGCCGCTAAATGAATAGGAGTTGGTGACCAAAAGAGCCTTTTAAGAGTTCCAATGGTTATTGAAAGTTTAACGAAACCAAAATAATCGAACTTGTTTAAGAGGTCACTTTTTCAAAGAGAGAACACATGTAGTGCCATAATATTGCTGTACCTTTGTGTCAAATAAATAGTCATTGGCATTCAAGCCAAATAGGCCAAGTCATTGTTTCGTATCTACTTATAATTAGTAAATGTATTTGTCGAAGAGAAGAAAAATAAAATTCCATGTTAAGTTGCTATTAATTTTATTTTGACTATTATGATAAAGGTGTCTCCAGATTTATTTTTTGAAATAAAATTCTTTTATCAAATCATTTTAAGCACACAGAATTTCATATTCATATCTTTGCATTCTGAATAGTTATATATATTTGTTAGATTTGAATACTTGCTTCAAAGCTTCTGCTATCCAAAATGACAAACCTGTGTGGGCCCTGAATATTTAAACTGAGATGTCTTGGATGAAAAGCCACCATCATTATGAATTATTGTGCACTGTTAGTGCAATGCATTATTAATTAGAATAGTTTACCACTCTGTCTCCCACGTAAAAAGTTCGCTTATAAATAAGACATTTATTAGCTGGATGCTGAGAGTTTGTACTGTGTAACATGCAGTGTTTCTCTTCACTAGCTAGGAACTGATTTTTTTTTAGAAGGAATATTATAATAAGAGTAAATTTCACTTTTCTTTTCTTTTTTTTTTCTTTTTAGATTTAGTTAAAATTACTGTTGATATTTATCTTATTTAAAAAAATATCATGCAATTCTCTGAAAATTTGATATATATTGCAGAACTTCTTCTTCAATATCAAATGTAATTTAATTTCATTAACAAAATAAATTAAAGAAAAAAATTTTGTAATATATATTAAACTTTAAGAAGTCGAATAATAGCTTTTTTTCAAAAAAAAAAAAGCTATCTAATGTAATTTAATTAAACTTCAGAATGTCATAATTTATTCTTATAATAATCGCGGTGGTTCAAATTGTGAAAGGGATGGTTATCAAGGTGATTTGACATTTTAGGCTTGTTTTGGATTGAGTAATTTAATTAAAAATTACAAGATATAGAGGAAAAAAAAAGAAGAAGAAAGAAACTCTAATTTGGAAATCTTATGTTCAATTCTTTTGTTTTTTTTTTCCCGGGAAAACCGGTAGGATGATTAGTTTATTGGATAGAACGGTTTTTTTTTTTTTTAAGACCAGGTATTGAAGAGTGCAATAACATGGGGTTATCTTTGCATATTGTGTAAACCAAATATATATATATATATATATATTAGGTAATATATTATAATAAAATATAACTAAAAGTGAGAATAGATTTGGAAAAATTAATTTCATAAAAGATTTAAGTGTGCAATTAGATCTGTAGACTAATGCATACTTGACAGTTTCTTCGACGTTTCAAGTCCCACCAGATAATTAACTGGTTAGCTTCCATAATACAGCCTTTTTGTTTTTGGTTGAAAACATGATGTCTCTTTAACTTTTCATTGCTCGGGTTACATGCTGGATTTAATTATGCATCATCAGGTTTCGAACTTTATTTTTCAAAACAAATATTTATTTCGATTTCGGCCTTGGACCATGTGAAAATTAGTAAAAGGTAGATCGAAATGAGATTCAACAATAAAAATCATGTTTAACAAACACTAATCCACGAAATGCGTGCAACTTTTGGTGCTAGCTTCATCTTTATCACATGATCATAATTAACCATATTCAATCTTTGTCTTAATTTTCAGGCGGAATGGCCCATAGATGCATCACTCACACCAGATGAATATTTTAAGCGTTGGAAGTACTCAAGCTACAACTTCACCATGGCCACTTTCTGGACGCCCCATCTGGTTAAATCCAAAGAAGCCGATTCAACCGGTCCGACGAACTCCGGCGTCTTCAACCTCTACCTCGATGAGGCCGACGACAAATGGGCCACCCAAATCGCCGACTTCGATTACGTCATCCTCAACGGCGGCCACTGGTTCATGAGACCAATGGTTTTCTACGAGAAGCAAAACATCATAGGGTGCCACTATTGCCTCTTACCCAACGTCACAGACCTAACCATGTACTATGGTTACAGAAAAGCATTTCGCACAGCATTTAGAGCCATCTATAACCTGGAAAATTTCAAGGGCATTACGTTTCTAAGAACGTTTACACCGTCACATTTTGAGAATGGACTGTGGAATCAAGGTGGGAACTGTGTGAGGACTAAGCCATTTAGGAACAGTGAGGTGCAGCTAGTGGGCATAAATTTGGAATTTTACATGATACAAATGGAGGAGTTTAATAGCGCCATGAAGAGGGCAAAAAAGAAGGGTTTAAAGTTTAGGGTTTTTGACACAACACAAGCCATGTTAATGAGGCCCGACGGGCACCCAAGCAGATATGGGCATTGGCCTAATGAGAATGTGACTTTGTATAATGATTGTGTGCATTGGTGCCTGCCTGGCCCCATTGACACGTGGAGTGATTTCCTGCTGGAGATGTTGAAGACGGAGGGTGTTAGATCTGCTGCAGAGAGGCTTCATTCCAACACAAATTGATAGCCGACACATAGGTTTTTGAAGGACAAGGTAAAAATTTTTAGTGTTTACTTTTAGTTTTCTTTAAAATATAAATGTAATATGTGGATGAATATTTTTTTAAAAAATTTAATCGTGTAGTGATAAATTATAAAAAATCCCTCCATATTATATTTTTATTAGAGAAATTAATCTTAAAAATTTAAAAGTTTTGTCCACTTTTTTATCAATATGTTAATTATAGTTGATGTTTCTTGTAATCTGCTATGTATAGCACTTTTTATGTTAATCTTTCTTGAAAGAAAGGCTTCATTTCAACAGCAAAGTGACACATGGAGAGAATTTTTTTTTTCTTATATTAGATAAAAGAAAAGCAGACAAATTTTAGTGTATTTATACAAATAATTTTTTCCCCCTCTTTAGTACTAAAAAATCATAAGCTTCACATTTTATTATCAAACCAAAAATTTAAATATAAAATATTTTATGTTAAAATTATAATTAAGTGGACCATTAGTTATTTATTATTATTAATTTCTTACTATACATTGTACAACCGTAGAAAAAAAATATAGTGGTCATTGCTATACTAATATTAACATTTGTAAAATTAGATTTAAAAATAAAATATGATTTTTTTATAATAAAATATTTTATATAACAAAAAAATAAATCGTAACCAAACAAAGAATTAATTAAATATTTAATTAGGTTATTGCTTGGGATGCCTGAGGGAGTCTTAATATTAATTTAAATCCTCTTCTACTGCAAGCCACACAATTAGAAAAAGATAGAAAGAGAAAGTCCCCCAAAAAAAGTAAAGGCGTGTATGGACCTTGCTTTTTCTTTTTTCACCTATTCAATTTTTTTTTCTTTTATTTCTCTCCAATATGGCGTCTTGTTACTCCAAGTAAGAGAAGATCCGGATTGGCCTTAATATATTGATTTTTTTGGGTAAATTAATATTTGATTTAATTTTATTGCTTCTAGCGTTCCATCCATTCCAGTAAAGTCTCGTCTAATGTTGTGCATAACTCACCAGTTACTTATAATACCAAATGAGCCTTGCCACATTCAATGGGCTAGACCGATTGAAGAATTCTTTTTTTTAATGTTTTTAATGGTCAAATCCGATTGGAGTTGAGGTATTATGTTTATCATCCCATTTCACATCGCTGAGTTTAATATATACCAGGTTTATCTATGTTTTAATTATTTGAAAATTCGCTGAATTCTACGATGCTGCTAAAACAGTCAAACTTCAAATCATACAATGAGATTGCATTTTTTTTAATGCAGTCCGTTACATAGTAGTTACTATATTACAAATGTATAAATCCTCTAGAACCAAGCAACTCTAGCCATATGTATTGCAAAAATTTATTCATTCTTAGGTCTCTCTCTCCCTCTCTCATCTATATATAATATTACAACAAATACAATATCATTTGCCTCCCTTAATACAAGATCCCCTTTAACCAATAGAAGCCATTAATTAAATCCCGACTTTGGTGCTACAACTCAGTTTATGACTATCTCATAATTAAAAATAGTGAATCTCTCCTTTATATTCTTCAATCACACTATATCTACCCATTCTAACCCAACCAAAACTATCCAAACCCGTTCGTTTCTTTCCTCCTAAATTGACCATTGAAACAACTTCAATTCTACAGAAGCTCATATATACAATTTCAACATTTGTCTCTCTTCATACATCCATTCCCTCAACCATGTACTCAAAGACACCATCACTAATTCCTGACATACCCTTTCTCTCCCACAATACTCATCCTTCAAAGGTCCTTTCCACATTACTTTCCTCAGCTACTAACAACCCTCTGACGTTCATTCTAGGGAAAGTTCATAACCCAGCCAAGCTATTAGGCGTCTTCACTTTCCCAATCCCTGTATCGTTTCCCTTTCGTCGCTTTTTGATCGCCGGCGCCAAGTTGCTCTTGCTCATCGGCTTGATCGTCACAGGAAGTGTTTTGGGTGTGATCGATTTGTGGGTGTTGATCATCGCCTTAGGCCCCATATGGGTGCCAACCGCCATGGCTGTGTTGGTGATGGTTTTAGGATTGCTTTCCGTTTGCGGATTAGGGCTTGTGGTCGCCGCTGCCATGGCATGCGTTCTGCAACGCTTCTTCACCACACACAACCCGCTTGGCTGGGACCAGAAGCGTAGTAATGCGAAGAAAGCGGCACCAGGGGCTCCCTTCAAGAATCAGTCAACCATGGGATAAAGACTTGCGAGTTTCATCTTCTTTTTTTTAAAACGAAGGAAATTGTTGGAGCTATTAGTTTGAGGATTTCAATTTTTCTTGTACACACAATTAAAAATTTTAAATAATATTTTGTACATGAATATTTTAATTTTTTACATATTTACAACTTTTGTTTCTAAAATATTTAAATATGAAAAAATTAAAATTTATATATTGTATATGTCTTAGATAATATTTAAATAATAAGAGGACATTTTGTGAGACGTTGTAGATGCATACATACAGGACGTGAGTTATGGCAACAATCTACAATTGTATGATAGAACTCACGTTGCATATCTGAACGTGGTTTGCAACTTTTTCATTATGGTCCGAAAATTATGGGTTTCATGAGGTGATTTCCCACGTCTCAGAACATGTCAGTTTCTTCGGCAAAATGATGGAATTGCCATTGAAAAAGTTTGCCTATAAATACAGGGTCCCTGAGTTCGATTTTACATTGCTACACACCATCATTCATTAGAACAAGAGTTTAGAAGCATCCCTGGACTTTCATGCGACAGAATTCTTATCAGAAAAATAGAGAATTCAAGCAATGACGGAAGGTAACATTTCAATCCATTTCTCTTACATTGGATGTTATAAATATGATTTTATATATCCATGAAATATAACAGTTGGTATCAGAGCGTGAAATTTCTCTGCCTTGCTATGTTTTTTTGAACTCAAAAACATCAAATTTTTTAATGAATTTGGGTTGATTTATAAAGCTATTTTTTCATCATTTTGATATCAAAAATGAAATCTACATGAAATTCTGATGAAAATGAACTCCTGGATCATCCAAAATGGAGCTCAGAAACTCAAAAAAAGACCGAGTTTTCATTTAGGTTCGAAACGGGCTGTAACTGGGTCGGGTCAACCTAGCGAGAGGTTAAGGACGACCTATACGACAAGTTGTTTTAAGCTTTCATCAAACGACATGTCGTTTTGGATTTTTTCAATAAAATGGCCTCCGTGAGATTCAAACCCCTAACCCTCAATATGAAAGCCACGAGTCTTAGCCACTGAAGCCATGTTTCTTTGTTACTATTTATGAGCAACATTTAATATATATATATATATATATACGTTTTTTATTTTATGGTATTTTCATTAGTTTCCCTTCTATAATTTTTATATATATATATATATGTTTATATATATTATCTTTTGATATTAAATATATATAAATGAATATATATTTTTTTAAACAAAATATTTTACTGGCCAATATTTAATTAAAAATTAAAAGTAATTTATTTTGTTGGCCATTTATTTTGTTTAAAATTATGAAGTACATTTTAATTTTGTCCAAATTTTGGCAAAAATATTATGGACAAAATTAAATTAATTTTTGACAATATTTAATTATTTATTTGTCAAAATCATTGTAAAATTAATTTTATGCCTTTAAAATTTGCCTAAATCTTGAAAATTTAATTAATTTTAGGCAATTTTGGCATATTTAATTATAATAATTAATTTATGGTGTCATTTAATTTATGCCTAAATTTTTTTAATAATTAATTTTTATTTTTAGGCAATATTTATGGCACATTTGGATTAATTTAAAGAGAGAATATTAATTAAATTAATTAGTCATATTTTGTTGATTAATTGATTAATTATTAAAATTTTCATTGTATATGCTTGTTTATGCATTATGTTAAATTATATTCAAGCATGTAATTTCATTTAGATGTCATGTGAATTGTGTATTTTTAATTTAATTAAAGTTTGGCCACAGCACCTTTAATTATTTTAAAATTATACATGAAGTGTTATAATCACATAAAGTAAAATGATATCAAATTGTAATTAATTATATTTAATATGATAATTATTATCCTATAGGAATATTATCATATTTCATGTGATTAATTAGGATAGAATAGTAAGTTATTTTCTTTTCTAGATTTACCCACAGGAATTAAGAAAAGAATATAATTTACTAGTTTTATCATTAATATATGAGTCTAATTAAATAAAATTTAGCCTACAGGTAATTTTATTTGTTACTAGACTCATAATTTGAATTGATATGCATTGCATTGGCATGACATGTCATTTAAGAATATTTATTTATCTCAAATTATTAATATAGCATGTAAATTATGCAGCTTTTCAACCTTTGAATATTTCTGATTTTCAAGTTCCTGAATTAACTGGAGATAACTATAATGTTTGGAAGGAGAAAATACTTCTCCAATTAGGGTGGATGGACGTTAATGATGCAATTAGAAAAGATGAACCTCCTAAACTCACGAATATTAGTAGTACATCAAAAGTAAATGTTTATGAATGTTGGGAGCAATCCAATCGCCTTAGTATGATGTACACTAAGACTAAAATATCAGCTAGTATTCGTGGGTCTATTGGAGAGCATCAAAACGTTCGAAGTTTGCTTAAGGCTATTGATGAACAATTCGAATCTTCGGATAAGGCCTTAGCAAGCACCTTAATGACAAAGTTATCATCCATGAAACTTACTGGCATAAGAGATGTACGAGAACACATCATGAAAATAAGGGATATAGCAGCTCAATTGAAAACACTTGGGGTTGAGATGTCAGATTTTTTTCTTGTGTACTACATCTTGAATTCTCTGCCACAACAATATGGGCCTTTCAAAATCTCCTACAACACTCATAAAGAGAAGTGGTCAATCAATGAACTTCTAACCATGTATGTACAAGAAGAAGGAATGCTCATAGCAGAGATGGGTGAAAGTGTACATACAGTGACACAAGGAAAGAAGAAAAGAAAGGCCAAGACAAAAGGGAAGGGCAAGGTTCCCATCCCTGAGGACATTAAGAAAGAGTTTAAGTGTTTCTTTTGTAAAAAGAAAAGACACATAAAGACAGACTATGTCAAATTCAAGGCTTGGCTTCAAAAGAAAGGTAACTCAATCTCATACTTTTGTTATGAATCTAATATGGTAGACGTTAGTAGTAACATATGGTGGATTGATTCTGGCTTAACAATTCACATCTCTAATACCTTGCAGGGCTTTTTAAACCAAAAGAAGCCAGTGGGCAGTGAGCAAAACATCTATTCAGGAAATAAAATAAGCTCGACTGTTGAAGCTATAGGAACATACAGATTAGTTCTTAATTCTGGTTTTATTTTGAATTTGGAGAAGTCATTTTATGTACCAAGTTTCTCTAGGAACTTGATTTCAGTTTCCAAACTTGTACCATTAGGATATTGTTTTGAATTTTCAAGTAATGAATTTAAATTATTTTATAAATCTAATTTTATTGGTAATGGTACACTTTATGATAGTCTATTCCAAATTCAATTACGAAATAGTACCTTTTATGATTCAATGCATGTTTCTAACAGTATAGGTATTAAGAGAAATGTTACTAATAAGGATTCCTCTATGTTATGGCACGGTAGGCTTGGTCATATCTCAATAGAGAGAGTGAAAAGATTAGTAAAAGATGGAGTACTCAATACTCTTGACTTTACTGATTTTAACACTTGTGTAGACTGCATTAAGGAAAAGTAGACTAACAAGATTAAGAGAAGTACTAAAAGGAGTTTTAGCATATTAGAAATTATACATACGGATATTTGTAGTCCAGATTTGGACTCTAGTAGTCAGAAATATTTTATCACCTTTATTGATGATTACTCACGATACATGTATCTCTATCTGCTCAATAATAAGAATGAAGCACTAGATGCCTTTAAGATATTTAAGGTAGAAGTAGAGAAACAATGTGGTAAACAAATTAAAATAGTGAGATCTGATAGAGGTGGTGATTATTATGGTAGATACACTAAAGATGGACAAGCACTAGGTCCATTTGCTAGGTTTCTTTAAGAACATGGGATTGTTACCCAATACACCATGCCTGGGTCACCTGACCAGAATGGTGTAGTTGAAAGGAGAAACCGAACATTGTTGGACATGGTGAGGAGCATGTTGATTAGCTCCAAACTTCCTAAATTCTTGTGGACTGAAGCCCTTAAAACAGCAGTGTAGATTCTTAATCGAGTTCCTACCAAGGCTGTTGAAAAGACGCCATTTGAGTTATTTAAGGGTTGGAAACCAAGTTTAAGACATATGCGCGTTTGGGGATGCCCATATGAGGTTAGGGTTTACAATCCATAAGAGAAGAAGTTGGACCTTAGGACTATAAGTGGCTACTTTATTGGGTATGTTGAAAAGTCTAAGGGTTATAGATTTTATTGTTCATCTCACAGTACTAGGATTGTGGAATCAAGGAATGCAAAATTTCTTCAGAATGACTTGATCAGTGGGAGTGATCAAACTCAGAACTTAGGTTTTGAAAATGATCAGTCTGATATTCAAACTCCTACATTAAGTGATAGATTGATTGTAATTCATACCCCTCAAGTCCAAACGTGTATTGAACAATCAATCATTCAGGATCCACAACCTGTTGACATTGACCAAGTTGATCCAATTAATGAACAGCCTTTAAGAACTGTTGAACAAACAATTGAATAACATACTCCTCAAGAGAATGTTGAGTCAACATTAAGAAGATCAACTAGGATGAGGAAGTCAGCAATTCCTAGTGATTACGCTGTGTATCTACAAGAATCTGATTACAATATAGGAGTTGAGAATGACTCTGAAACGTTTTCACAAGCCATCAGTTGTAAAGAATCAAAATTGTGGCACAATGCCATGAAAGAAGAGATGGATTCTATGGCGTCTAATGGGGTCTGGGATCTCGTTGAGTTGCTTAATGGCTTTAAGTTTATTGGATGCAAATGGGTCTATAAAACGAAAAGAGACTCATTAGGCAACATCGAGAGATATAAAGCATGACTCGTGGCTAAGGGATTCACTCAAAGGGAAGGAATTGATTACACGGAGACCTTTTCTCCTATATCTAAGAAAGATTCCCTCCGTATAATAATGGCATTAGTTGCTCATTTTGACTTGGAGTTGTATCAAATGGATGTGAAGACAGCGTTCCTCAATGGGGAACTAGATGAGGAAATATATATGAAACAACCTGAAGGATTCCCCTCTAGTGCCGGTGAACATTTGGTGTGCAAGTTAAAGAAATCCATGTATGGATTGAAACAGGTCTCCCGCCAGTGGTACTTAAAATTTCATGATATTATCTCCTCATATGGATTTGTGGAAAATGTCATGGACCAATGTATATACAAGAAGGTTAGTGGGAGTAAAATCTGTTTCCTTGTATTGTATGTGGATGACATATTGCTTGCAACTAATGATAAGGGGTTGTTATATGAGGTGAAACAATTTCTCTCTAAGAATTTTGATATGAAGGATATGGGTGAGGCATCTTATGTCATTGGCATTAAGATCCATCGAGATAGAACTCAATGTATTTTGGTTTGTCACAAGAAACTTATATCAATAAGGTCTTGGAAAGATTTCGGATGAAAGATTGTTCACCAAGTGTAGCACCTATTGTGAAGGATGACAAGTTCAATTTGAACCAGTGCCTGAAGAATGATTTAGAAAAGGAACAGATGCATAACATTCCATATACTTCTACAGTTGGAAGCCTTATGTATGCTCAGGTTTGCACAAGACTTAACATTGCATTTGTAGTTGGAATGTTAGGCAGATATCAGAGTAATCCAGGTATAGATCATTGGAGAGCTGCAAAGCAAGTAATAAGGTATCTTAAGGGTACCAAAAACTACATGCTAATGTATAAACGGACTAAAAATCTTGAGGTAGTTGGCTACTCAAATTCGGATTTCGCAGGATGCGTTGATTCACAGAAATCCACATCAGGCTACATTTTCATGTTAGCCAGCGGAGCCATATCTTGGAGAAGCACGAAGCAGACTTTGACTGCTACTTCTACTATGGAGGTAAAGTTCGTTTCTTGTTTTGAGGCAACTTCACATGGTGTTTGGCTTAAGGACTTTATATCTGGGCTTAGAATTGTCGACACTATCCCTAGGCCATTGAAGATATATTGTGACAACTCAGCTGCTGTTTTTCTGGCTAAGAACAACAAAAGTGAAAATCGAAGTAAACATATCGACATTAAGTACTTAGCCATTCGTGAACGTGTCAAGAAAAATGAAGTTATTATTAAACACATTAGCACTGAGTTGATGATTGCTGATCCTTTAACAAAAGGCATATCACCAGTAATGTTTAGGGATCATGTATTTAGAATGGGACTTAGTTCCACTTTGTGTTATTGATATATATATATATATATATATATATCATTTGTAATAAAGCCTTTATTTATTTTAAGTTGTTTTCTCATTTATGCGTATACATTAAGTTTGAGAATAACAACATTAAGAGGACCCAGAATAAGCATATGGCTTATTCATAAAGTTGATATATAGTGGGTAAGGAAACAAAATGCATTATAATACATGGAAGGTATTACTCACTTATAGAGGAACTACCGCTATAATTCATACATTTTGTTAAATATTTGAATCTTAAGGAGCCATTATGTATAATGATTTTCGAACCAAGTGGGAGAATGTGGGACGTTGCAGACGCATATATGCAGGACATGAGTTATGGCAGCAATCTACAATTGCATGACAGAACTCACGTTACACATCTGAACGTGGTTTGCAACTTCTCCATTATGGTCCGAAAATTATGGGCTTCATGAAGTGATTTCCCACGTCTCAGAACGTGTCAGTTTCTTCGAAAAAATGATGGAATTGCCGTTGAAAGAGTTTGCCTATAAATACAGAGTCCCTGAGCTCGGTTTTACATTGCTACACACCATCATTCAGTAGAACAAGAACTTAGAAGCATCCCTGGACTTTCATGCGATAGAATTCTTATCAGAAAAACAGAGGATTCAAGTAATGACAGGAGGTAACATTTCGATCCATTTCTCTTACATTGGATGTTATAAATATGATTTTATATATCCATGAAGTATAACACATTTTACTCGTCTTATACCGTGGGGCCTTGGTTCCCAAAATGTAAGATTTTGCAAATCAAACACCTTTAGAAGAAGAATACATTAAGTTTTTATAGTTTATTAGTATTTTAAATTTTATTTTTATTTTTTAAAATTAATCCTTATACTTTACAAATTTTTAAGTTTTGATTCCTAATATTGAAGCCTGTAATAGTATATTAGGTATTTGGAAATTGGAGTTGATTTACGTAACCTATAATGTGTCACAATAAATTAACTGAGTTGGACAATCTTTCCTCACATTAACACTTGGCAACACAACGCATTCACGACCAACCACACGAGCAGATGAGGTTTTTCATTAGAAATTTATACACCATCTTCAACTCTTCGACTTCAAAATTGGCCCCTCTCATTGATTGAAGCTGATTTCAACTTAGGCAATACGAAAGGCATGTCTTAAGATGGTCCACTATGGGAAAAACTCAAAATAGCGAGGGAATAGTGAGAATTTAGAAGGGAAACATTCCTCCCCTTCCACTGTCACCATATAGCGAGGTAATCGTCCCTGCTGGTTAAATTCCCTTGCTACACAATCAGTGAAGATCGATTTATCCCTTGCTGTCTTCTTGTGATAGACACCTTGATTTTTTGGAAGAATGAATTGAAATCTCTTGGCCAAGAGCAAGAGTAAGGATGTTTAAAGGTTCAGTAATGGACCAAAACTAAATTAAACCAAGTTAGTTTTCTAAAATGAAAAACTCACACGATTTTAGTTTTTAGTCAATTTGCTTTGATTTGGTTAAAAACCAGACCTTTAAACAATTATGTCCAAATTCTACCACTATATAATTAATTAAATAATTTTATATTTTGTTGATAATGCAAGCACATAAGATATATATATATATATATATATTTATTTATTTATTTAATTTTAATATATTTACAAATTCATTTATTAAATATTTAAATATGATAAAAAATTGAAATTTTTATACGATAATGTCTTAGATAATATTCAAATAGTATAAGAACATTTATTTGTATATTTTAAGAAATTTATATATTTTATTCTTATAGTTTATTTGACCTTTTAATATGGTCTCTAATTTTTTTTTTTAAAATAAGTCCTTATATTTTGTAAATATTTAAGCTTTGGTCCTCCAACACCAAGATTGTGATAACACAGTGTATTTGGAGCTAATTAAGCTATAGGACTAGCGAAGCCACGTTATAGTGAGAAGGCAAATGTCCCTTTCAATTTTGCAAAATTTGTGTGTGTGTGTGTGTGTATATATATATATATATACTATTGAATTTTGATATTTTACCTTTACATCTTTTAAAATTTTAAATCTATTAGACTTATAAAATTCATTAAACACATACATGTATTTTTTTTATTATTATTTGTCATTTTGAATATACTAAATTCAAATATGTATTTTTTTTCCTTTTCCTTCAGTTTATTTTTTTTTTTTCCTTGTTCTATTTTTTCTTTACCTTTCTTCATCTTTTTCCATTTGTCCATCACTTTTCCTTCTTTTTTTTTTTTTTTAAATTTTCCTCAGTTTGTAGATTTTACACAATAATTCTTCTCTCTTCCCCTATTGTCCTCTGCCCAATTATTCTTTTATTGATCAATTTATATTTAATCAATACATGCCTTTGAAATATTTTTATAATAAATAGTTCCACAATAATTGAATAAAATATAACTAAGTTCAAATGTCAATATATTATTTTCAGTTGGACCAACAATTATTACTAAAAATAGTGCAAAACTTTTTACAAACATTGTTGGATATAATAATTTTTGTTGTGCTTCATAAATATATATTTTTGAAAATTGACAATAATAAATTTTTATGCTTTATCAAATAAACTTTTTTCTTCTTCAGAATGCTATTATGAGCTGTTCATGGAATTATTATAATGTTGTTAGTGATAATATATTTTTTTAGTGTATCTTTATTATACATTATGTAAATACTAAGTAGATACAGAACTATATCTTCATGTATAAGTAATGAAATTGTTGATATTAATATAAAGTGTAACTCTTAGTACATTACTTATTTAAATTCAAATTTGTTTCCAGATTTAGAAAACAAAAATCAAAATATTATTAATGAGTTAATCTCATTTAGCTTTTATCTAAAAGTTTGACTAAAAGCATTTTATTTAAGCAATATATATAAAAGTATAAATCTTTTAAATAGGATATAAAAAAATTTTTTGCCCTTTAACCCAAGGTCCTGGCTCTACCACCACGTCACCTAAATTAGCTAAGTTGAACAATATGTTGACACATTGGCACTTGGCAACACAACACAATTAGGACCAAGCACATGAGGGATGGATATGTCATTTTTCATTAGTTTGAATACTAACTTACGAAATCAGAATGCTTTTCTACTTGGATGTTTAGTTTCTTGTAACATTATTCTAGCTTCTAAGTTCTTGCATAAACTACATCATACAAGCCTTAATTAAACTAGTTGGTGTGCATATAAATTAAATATTGCTAAAGCATATGATAAGGTGTCTTGAAGTTTTTTGGAAGCTATTGTAAGGAAAATGCTCTTCCCATCACATTAGATACAACTTATTTTGTAGCATGTTTGTACTATTTCTTATCAAGTAATTATTAATGGCTATGCTATGAAGTTGTTTCCTTCTTAGCAAGGACTTAAACAAGATGACCCTCTCTCCATACTTACTTATTTTATGTGCTAACGTTTTATCATGTATGATTCATCAAGAGGAGTAAACAAAAGCATGCCATGGCATTTAGCCATCTTGATCTTTGCCACAAGTATCACATTTGATATATACTAATGATGCATTATTATTTTTTCAAGATAAGAAGCCTATGTGTCATAAAGTCATTTATGATATTTTGCTTCATTATAATAGACTTTTAGGTCAATATGTTAATCTTAGTAAATTAAAGCTTGTTTTTAGCCTACGTGTCTCGATATATTGAAGAAACATTTATCTAGGGTGTTTAATGTGAAATTTAAGTCTAGGTTTGGGAAATATTTAGGCCTACAAGTTGATATAAGGTGATCTAAGAATTAGTTATCTTAAAATGTGGTGGATAAAATAGATAAGAAATTATAGGCTTGAAGTTGGTTATATTGTCTCAAGTGGGCAAAATTACTTTAATCAAATTAGTTTTCAATTCTTTTTTGACCTATCTGTTATCTTGTTCTTAGCTTCCCTAAAACTATTACCATGAAATTGACATGAAATTATCTAATTTCTCTAGGGTTTTTCTAAATCAAAGCCAAAGCCACAGCTTTGTCTTCCTACCTCTATAGGAGGTTTTAGGTTTAAGCAAACTAAGGCTTTTAATTAGGCTTTATTAGCAAAAGATGTTTGGCAATTAGTTTCAAATATTTTAAGATCTCCTTTTGCAGATCTTTCAAAGCCTAAATATTATAAGGTGGGTTATGATGGGTGTTTAAACTCTCATTCCACAATGGCCTAGGAATTAGGAAATCTAGTCCAGTGATATGTGATAATATTCACTTGTGAATTAGAGATGGCACTATAATTTCTTTATTTAAGTACCATTGATAGCTCATGTAACCAAATGTTCTAGTGTTATTTGAAATTTTCGGAGACCTTATTCTACATGATCAGGGAAGGTGGAATATTCAAGTTTTATCATAATTATATTACATGGAGCAAGTTTAACAGACAATTCAAACTTCTTTTTCCATTACAGGCCAAGAGAATTTTTTTGTTTGGAAAGGAAATTGTTTTGGTCTCTATAAGGTTTTAGATCGGCATCAATTGTTACTTCACAACTTATCTTTTGGTAGTTTGGTGAGTTTTACTACCTGGGATAATTTATGGAAGCTTCGACTTCCATTTTAGACGGTGGTTTTTCTCTGGTGTTAATTACAAAATGTTATCCCATTAACATGGACTCTTCATTTACATCGCTTGCTTATAAAAAGTGTTGTTTGTTTTGTCATGGGTCAAATGAATTAATTAATCATATATTTATGTTATTTCCTTTTGCTCAAATAGTTTGTTTCTTCTTTGGGTTTACGTGTTAATCAATCTTCTTTGCCTAATATCATAGTATGGTTGTAGCAATGGCTTATGCAAGGCCTATTAGTTCAATTAGAGGCTATTGATTTTATTGTGATCATTAGTTTGCTATTTTATGTCATTTGGTATTATCATAATGGGAAATTTTTTAGGATCCTTCTTGTGGGCCTGATGATGTGATGTGCATGTTTTGTTAATTGTGTCAAACTTATTGTCCTCTTGGCCCTACTCTGGTTAGCCAACATTAGCATAATTCTTTTCGAGGCATTATTATATCATTTTATATTAAAACATTAGCATTTAATTTTTTGGATGGCTAAATGAAATACTCATCAACAAAGCGTTGGGTTTTGATCTTTGCTTGGTTTGGTCACAATCTTTTTCGTAAATTGGTTTGGGTGGATAGAAATCATTAAGCTCAAATTATAGTTTTGTTTGAAGTTATTAAGCATGCTTTATGGTTTATTTTTTTTATAGGCATTGATTACTAACCCTTAAGCACATCCAATGTTTGTTTTTTTGTTTTTTAGATCTCATTGCTAGCTTTTGTAAGCTCAATATCACGTATTTGTGAATGTACACATTTTATGACAAGCTATATGAAATTTCCTCTTTTTCTTTTTCCATCATCTAGTTTTTAGTTATTTTGGGTAGTTATGTTCTAGTTTATAGCAAGAGTTTTAGAAGGAAATTTCTTTTTTTTTTCTTTTTTTTTTCTTTTAGCATTTTTTGTTGTATATTTGTTATTGAAAAAATACTAGCTTACTAATTACTAGCTACATGCCTCACGTGCTTGGGCCCTAAATGTGTTATGTTGTCTAGCACCAATGTAGCAAGAAGTTGTCCAACCTAACAAATTTATGACACATCATGAGTTCATTGGCCTAATCAATTCTAAATACACGTCATTATCACATTATTTAGATGTCAAATATCAAAGATTAAACATTTGCAAAGTATAAAAATTAATTTAAAAATTAAAAATTATAAGAACTAAATTGAAATTTTGAGTAAATCATAAAAATTAAATGTACATTTTTTTAAAAAAATATAAAACAAATAACAAAAAATATTTTTTAAAAAATTTGCCTTGTAGACTACCCTTTATGGATTAGACCAACCAAGAATATATATCTTCACTATAATAATAAAAAAAAAAAAAGAATATATATCTTCACAGCCAATCTATGTTAAAAGCACTATGATTGGACATTACAAAAGGTATAATACAATAAGGCCACTCATGAGTTAAGCTAGGTCGGATTTTAGCTCAACTTAACAAGGATTAAAAAAAATAGGCCTGTAGCTCAACTTGATTGAGCCGAGCAACATTGGGTCAGCTATGCCGATAAATAGTCCTACCATACGATATAGGAATATAAAAATTATGCATAAAAAGAGAATTTATCATATATTTTAAGTTGTGTTTGTTAATTTAGCAACTTATTTTAATTTTGAAACTTAACATTAGACAATAAGACTAAATGATATAAAAAATATTTACAAAACAATACAATCTACTTAAATACATTTTTTCTAGATTAGATGACTAGAGAATAGATTCAACTTATTTTTTAAAAAAATAAAGAACAATTGAATAATAGTTAATGAAATATATATATATATATTTCATTGTTCCTAACTTATTCATGATTTGAAAGCTCGTTTTTCCCCCTTTCATGTTGCTTTGTTTAAGTGGTAGGACCTATTCTAATTTTTGATTGCCCATGCAAATGTAGGAGAACACCTCTAGTTATTTTTTTTTTTTTTTTAAAAGATAGACTTAACACATCCAAAAATTGCTATCAACCTATTATTCTTACTTTTATAAAATCTATACTATTAATTCTTGAAGGATTTTGGTATTTACTTGCACAACAGAGATGGATCTTCAAAATCAATATCTCACGTGATTCCAATTAAAATCGTCAAAGGAACTTTAATATTTTTTCAGGAAAAATTCACCATAGTCCAAAGAAAGAAGAAAATTGATTTGTATTGAGGAAATGGTACGTAGTCTTCTACTGTTTTGCTTTCTTTCTCTTCTTCTCAAATATTTCATAATCAATTTTTTTATTCAAAAAACCAATGCCCTTAAAAAATTGATAACCCAAATTTAAAATTTAAAAACTTAGCAAATTAATTATTAATTCATTCATTCATTCATTAATTTGAGTAAATTGGATTTTTGGGCCAAGTCATAGTCAATCCATTGTAAGCGACTTATTTTTTAATATCTCCTCTTCGCATGTAATGGGTTGAATAATATACAATTTCTTATTTGAGAAGGATAGAGAAAAATTATGATAGGAGTAAAACTGTGCATGTCACTTCTTGTCTTTCTATGTACACTCCTTTTTCCCTCCATCTTTGTCTAACAAGGTGACGTCCTATTTGCACTGAATAGAAGAGGATTTGAATTAGTCTTAATATATTGATTTTTTGGTTAAATTAATATTGGAAGAATTATATTTTTCATCCTTATAGTTTCACTTAATTTTTAATTTAATTTTTATAGTTTAAAAATTTATAATTAAATTCTTATAATTTAAATAATTTTTAATGTAGTCTTTATTTTTATATTTTTGTCAATATTTTGCCATATATGTGAATTAATTTTACTTGGCTATCTACATTTTTAACTCTTTTGTAAGCATAAATCATATATATATATATATATTTAAATTGTTAAAATAATATATAATTATTTACATCAATAAAATTTAACATGGTATTGACAAAATTTTAATTATTAAAGTTTAAATTAAAAAATTTATAAACTATAAGTTTCAATTATAAATTTTTAAACTACAAACACTAAATTAAAAGTTATATAAAACTATAAGAATTAAAAGCATAATTTTTTCCTTAATATTTGACTTAATTTTATTGGTTCTAGCGCTCCATCCATTCGGTGAAGTCTCGTCTAATCTTGCGCATAACTCCCGCAGTTGCTTAATACCAACATGTGCCTTGTCCATATTCAATGGGCCTAGACTCATTGGGTAATTTTTTCAAAAAACATGTTCTTAAAGGTCAAATTGGATTCGAGTTTAAGTATTATGATTATCACCCCGTTTCACTTCGCTCTTAAGGTCTTTGTTTTGATATCTGAAAGTTGAGTGAATTCTATTATGCTGCTAAAACAGTCAAACTTCAAATCATACCATGGGATTGAATTTTTCTTTCTAATGCAGTCCATTGCATAATAGTTTACTATATTACAGATGTATAAACCCTAGAAACAAGCAACTTTACCCATACGTACTGCAAAAATTTATGCACTGTTAGATCTTTCTCTCACAAATAAAATATCACACGCCTCGGAGCCATTAATTAAATCTCAACTTTGGCGGTTCAACTCCCAACAACGGTTGCAGATGGAGCCACATGTCCGGATTTAGAAAATAGAAAGAGTTCTGACATCTTCGTTGCAACGCAAAGATATATTTTTATATAATTTATATAATATTTATTATATTTTTATAATAATTATTTTAATTATTAAATTATTTTTAAAAAAAAAATATAAAAATTATTTGTTTATTTTCTTTATTCACTTTATATATATATATATATATATTTAATATTATCCAACTAAATACATTCTAAAATGCTCCCTAATCATCCTTACATGATTGTTTTAATACTCTTTTACTACCAACTCGTTTGCTAATGGCCAAGTTCTGACAGATCACTCTCTTTGGAATTACTCAGTGAGGAGTCGGAGTTGGAGGAGCAAGAGGCTCTGTAGTGTTATCAACAAACCCATTTGGCGACAAATACATTTTCAAGAAGCTGATGTTCATTTAGATTCTGCATTTTACCGTCATCTCAAACATCCTTTTTTCAATTTACTTAAAATACAACAAAAGTAACTCCTAAAATTATAATTTCTTACCCAGATGTTAAGGAAACATATAAACCAGAGCCATGACTGCTTTTTATTTCATTACAACAAGCCAGGATGAATGCCTGTCAAGACACCTAAGTTATTTTCCAATTTCATCCAGAATTCAAAAATGATTTACACAATAAATTAAGCATATAGAAATCCATATCAAATATCAAAAAAATTCTTCAATCAAAGTTTAATAAACAATCTACAAAGTGCCACAGTAGAAATTTCCATCAACGGCCCTGAAACTTGTGGAAGTTTCCTCAAAAATTATTCAACCAACCTCACAGCCAACATAACAGATTCAATTTAACAAGATATAATTCCAAAATTACTAAGATATTGCAAGTAAGAAGAATCCAGAAACGCAGAAAAGCAGATTCAGAAGAAGAACGATGCACGGTAGTCAGATAACACATTACAGAAACGTAGAAAGGATGCTTCAGCGTCGTTGGCGGGAATGGGTTGCAGGGATAGGTTCCCCAAAACGATGAAAGCAGATCGTCAGACGTAACGACAGACGAAGCTTCGTGCGTTTTGATCCAATTCTCGTGAAAACACTATTTCGAAACGTGGCGTAGTCTCTATCGTTCATTCATTGGACGGCCACGATTTGGGCTGGTTTGAAAGGATAGGATTGTTCCTGCTTCTGTAAATACAGACGCGTGGCTCCATCTACGACCGTTGCAGAAGTGATCGGCTGTGATTCGTCAAACTGAAGAGCCTGATGTTGGCACGGTCAACGCGAGACAATTCGCACCCATACAATTCTCATATGCAGTATAAAAATCTAATTTCAACCAAAACTACCCAACGCTTTGTTTCTTTTCCTCCTAAATTGACCATTAAGTTCACAGAAGTTCATATATGCAATTTCAACCCTTACCATCTTCATATATCCATTCCTTGAACCATGGACTCAAGGACACCATCACTAATTCCTTACAACATTCATCAGTTCACACCCCTCCTAGACCCTTCAAAGGTCCTTTCCACGTTACTTTCCTCAGCTACTGACAACCCTCTGACTTTCATTCTAGGGCAAGTTCATCACCCAGCCAAGCTAGTAGGCGTCTTCACTGACCCAATCCCTGTATCACTTTCGCGTCGTCGGTTTTTGATCGTCGGAGCTGTGTTGCTCCTCCTCATCGGCTTGATTGTCACAGGAAGCGTGCTGGGTTTGATCATTTTGACGCCGTTGATCATCGCGTTAAGCCCCATATGGGTTCCTGCCGGCATCGGCGTCTTCATCGTCACTGTAGGATTCTTGTCCATGTGCGGATTTGGAGTTGTCGTTGCAGCTTCTGGGGCATGGCTTGTGGAACGCTTCTTCAACCCACCCGACTCGGGCGGTTCGAACCAGGTGCTTATTACTGCGAAGGATCCGGTGCCAAGCACTTGATTTAGGACTCACCCTCTAACCAAGGATTGTTTAACCTATGCAGCTACTTGAATGCGTGTGGATTTGAATCAGGAGGTGTAAGTTCCATTTTCCTACTGTACCAAAACAAGAAATTTGTTGAGCCTATTTGTTTGGGGATTTCAATTTTCAATAATTTGTTTGGTTAATGAATTTTTTTTGTTAAAACAGAGTTTTTCGTTCTTTTCTTCATCTTCATCTTCATCTTCTCTATAGAGAGGTAAATGACGATGAGGATGGTCTCTGCATTTTGCAGCTAGTGGAAGAAAAACTTGTAAAATTTGAACTTGTGTATAGTTTCAATTGGTGGAGGCAAAATAAATAAATTTGAGTCAATCGTGATCGGTCAGGTCATTTGTTTTCTGAATGTAGTTTGTTTATTTCTCAAATAATCTGACATGTTAAACTTGTCTTGAATTTGGCTTCAAATGACCCATGTTGTCTAAATTTGCTTGATTTTTGTTGAGTTAGCCTAAATTGTCTTCACTTGGCTTATTTCAAATCTGGACAACAACTAAAGATAATCAGCATGAGGGAAATATATGCAGATTGATCCATGCATCTTACTATAACATATAATTAACTCCAGGTCTCCACTCTAAATTGAGTGTCCAGCCAAAAGAGCAAAGTCAAACATATGTAGTTTTAGATGATAGATAAAGAAGACCCTGCATTATCGAAGTTCTCAGTTACATGTATTTGAGGGGCAATTAAAGTTCTCTGTTAAACCAAGTAATCTTACCACTGGGCTTAAATTAATCACCTCATCTGGTAGTTATATATGTCTTGTTAACCATCATCATCAACCAGAGTGAAAAGAAATACAAAATGGGAGTCCTGCTATGCTTCTAACCCCTAAGTCATATCTGTGGACTTGTATGATTCTCTATTAGCTTCTTTTTTCATCACATTCTGGACAGGGTTTATAATGTAGTCCTTAGTATAATAAGAAGTTGAAGCAGTGGAGAAATTGGAATAGTTGTATTATTGCTGATGCATAGAGCATAAATTCAATTCTGCAGAAAGTAAGTCCTTAAAAAAAAAAATTAATGGTGCCACAGTTCCGACGGTGAAGATGCATATGATTATGCCTTTAAGCTTATAGGTAAATTCTAGTAATAGAATGCATATGGTCCAGAGCAATTACATTGGCAAGGAAACTTAATATGAATTACTACACTAATCAAATTTCTTCCCAACAACACCATTGTTGCCACAAGCAGCCAATGCCACTTTTATTGAGCAAGTCACACAAGCCTACAACAATTGATTATTACACCAATTCTGGATGCAGAACCAGACGTGTAGGTCTCCTCAACTTCTATTTCCTAACTTCAAACTATTCTACTCGACAAGATGAATTTCCTTTTACCTAGTCCAGCTCTGAGCTTCCTTGCTCAAAAGAAAGCAGCCAAAAAAAGAAAAGTGAACTAGAAAAAGATGTGATCTAATAAATGACAATTGTCCGATGTTTGGGGCTACTTCTACCTTTCTACTCATACTATATTTTCCCCACTAATAAATTAGGGCAACAAAAAATGGAAGGGAGATTAAAGTACAATTTCACAGTAAGAAAATCAAAGAAGAAGGCAGAAATGTAAAGGAAACGCTGGGTGACATTGGAAAAAATTGTAATACCTTTGATTTGGTATCGTCAACACTTTCCATCTGCTACAGAAATGGGGTCGACAAGCGCAGGTTCATATACATAATTCATCGGATAAAAAACCCAGAAAGTCAAAATTTATAATGTACAAATACGATGCCTCAACCAATTACAACACAGTGGCTTGAAATTGTAGAAACAATTCCAGATAAAAATGAGAGGGAGGAGGCAAGAAGATGAATTGGAAAACGTGTGGTGGAATTTTTTTACTTGGCACTGATTCTCTGCACTTCATCTGTGCACTTCTCATTTGGAAGTGCAGATTATGCACTTTTAATCTAAACCATCTAAATTAAATTTGGACAATTCAAATCTATTCTTATATCTTTTAAATTTTAATATTTTATTATTTCAAAAGATGCAAAATATAATCAAATGTGAATATTTAAAAAATAATATTTCACGTAAAAAATAAAAATAAATAACAAAAAATGTAAACCATCCACGTTAAACCTAAATGTTCCAAGTCACTTGTTAGAGAATTGCACAATAAACACTTCTTAGGAAGTGCAAAGAATTTGAATGCTTTTTTATTCGGGAAAGAGAAAACCTCCAGGCGAAACGCACCAAAAGTAGCAGACGGACCATTCAAAAGGGGCAATAGGGCATGACATGTGCTTTTGGTGCAATGAACGGCTCAGATCCCGCGAATTTCCCAAGAAAGTTTACATTCAGAATAAGAAAAAAAATTATTTTAAGCAAATTCTAGCTATATAGATGTTGTTTTAAACAAAATCTAGCTGTATAGATCATTTGAAAAAGTTTATTCATTTTTAAAATAAAATTTATTTGTTTTTCAGATGATTTAAGTAGTTAAAATTTGTTCAAAAGAACTCATTTATCTTCTACAAATTAAGACAATCCAAATTCAAATTTACAATCCAAACTTCAAAGAATTTCTTTTTGTAGCTATCAGATGTGGTTAAGAAACCAGGATCCTCATATGACAGGGAGAAAGAGAGATTTTGATTCTCTCAAGTGTAAAGTATATAAAATACCTTTAAAGTAAAAGAAATAGAAAGAAAAGAAAAAGTAGATAAAAAGAAAAGGAATGAATCTCATATATACTTTTACTCTTTATATCACTTTTTATTACTTTAAAGGTACTGCATAAATTTCACATTTTAGATATCTAAATTCAAAAGAGAGACATAGACGGCAAGACATATAGGGGTCTTACTAATTCCCATTCCATATTTCTTTCTCTTTCGGCTAAGGCTACTGTAAACCATTGGTCAGTAAAAAGCAACCTGTCTAATGGATGTCATAATAACAATGTGGGAATATATAACCAAAATTTTTAAAAATCATATTTAAAGTCTGTCCAATAATCCTGATTAAAATTTGGAAATCTTGTAATGTTTAAAGCCTATTCACAATCTATTTAATTAATAGTAAGTTTATTTTGATCAAATTTAAACTTAAGTCACTCAACTTAGCTACCTATACTAAAGAAATTAATAAGTACAATATGAATCATATGATTATGTAATAAATAACCCAAATTAAAAGTAATATGAAGCTTACAGCTAAACTATTAATATACGTTAGTGGTGAGAGTTTCGAGTAATTTTGCAAGAGATTTGCCATTATAGTACCCAAAAAAATATATATAAAGGTTATGGCAAGCAAAACCATGTCAAAAAAGGGGGAAAATACAAAATGCAAAAAAAAAAAAAAAAAAGCCAAAAAAAATAGGAATAATAATATTATGAAATTTACAGAAAACAACGCCGGAGTTGGCCCTTCCAATCACCTGAATTAAGAGATGCTTCAACTTCTCTGGAAAAGCATTAGGAAATATCCTCTGTGCATCATAAGTTTTTCCAACTGAACTTAGGCATTGTTAGCCTCAAACGTTCCATGGTCTGGATCTATTTCGAGAGAACGTAGTACTGCTTTGGTCCTCCTGATCTCTACTCCTCCAGCTACTCTGAGACTCGTTAAAATAAGTCGTACTGTAATCCTGGCTCCCGAAAGCCATCCTCCTGAACATTCTGATTTCTTCATCTTGCTGTGCAGAATCAAAGACTGAACTCTGCCCAGGTTTCATTCCATTATTGAGATCTGCTATTTCATATAAGGAATCTAAAGCTCTGACAACCTGGAATGTAATGTACAACAGGAAGCATGCACAATTAGTATCTCTGAAATCGAAATAAATAAGAAGGCATTTAGTACATTGTTTTCTCACATTTCATGATATGTTAGTTATCATAAGATACTGAAGTATAAGATATCATGGTATTTAAGATGATCATGTATGGTATGAGAATTGGAAATTATCTTAAAAAGCACACAAGTGATATTTTATAAAAATTAACAAAGCCTTTTATCTTGAAAAAAAAAAAAAAAGAGTTAACAAAAACAAAAGAGGTGTGATGTAGAATCTCCATGGTTTCTTAGTGATATATGATACTATCCAAAAGGATGTCATTGTTTGATACCCTGATTGCCTGTATAACACCCGTCATTTTGGATACTAGCCTACCAAACATAGATATCTTGAATGTCAATTAACTTCCAAGATGTTAGCCAAGAAGGCAGTATATCAAACACCTCCTTAGTGGAATGTTCATAGTTGGGAACAAAATTACCTGACTCATTCGCGGCCTCTTTGCTGCAGAGTGACGTACACAGGCTGCAGCTGCCTCTATCATCCGGAGCATTTCATTTCCATTATAGCTCTTCTCTAGCCTTGGATCCACCAATATTTCAAAGTCTTCATTATCAAGTGCTTCAGTTAGCAAAGGTCGAGCCTGAAAAACAAAAGTCAGCTCAAACATTCATAGAATTTTAACATAAATTAGGAACAATCTCATACTCTATATTAAAATTTGACGTCCTATTGCGCTGTCATCCAGATAAATGATGTTGGATATAGCATAACAAAGTAGTCCCACGAATATAAACATTAGCCGGGGCAGAACAGTCCAAAATTAGTTCCATCAACAGCATTTTCTATTAACTCTAAGGTGTGAAAACAATAAATCTTTTACCATATCGATATGATTACGTAGATAAGAACCACTTAAGCTTAATTTTTTTTTTCCAAAAGAAAATAATACTCAGATTTTAATATCCTAACTGCTCATGAATTGTAATACAAGCTCAAACTGACAGCTAAGTTAGACAACGATCAATTTGGTCCATTAAAATAACTTTGATTCTGCATTACTGAATACCACCATCAAGAGTAAAAGTGCTGAGAAAATAAGGAGAGCAAAAGATGAGGAGAAAGGAAAGAGACACCAAACAAAATATGCTATTGAAAGACTCAGTTACTGTACACTGACCCCTTAACCTCTAATTGTACTGGCACTATGACAACTCAAAATCACATATACCCTAAACTTTGGGTGCACTGCAAATAACTATTTTTTTAACCTACAAAACTTTCCTAAATCCTTAATATCTCTTAACATGGTAACTCTTTTCTTAACTACTAAAATTTCCTAAATTCTTAATATTTCTTAACATTTTTTTTGGGGGCAGAAGGGTGATTACTGTACACTTCTACGTAATGATCAATTCCCCTCACAGTTTTTTACCAGAAGCTGGGATTGGCCTCCAACATTGAATAACCTCACTCCTGTAATTATTAGTATATTCTGTATAAATACCAATATTTTAAACTAGTTCATGCTCTTAAAATTTGCAAGACGAGGGAGGAGAAAAATATAAATTTACAATAGGGGAAGAACAGTCATTATCTCAAGTATTCTCAAAATCCTACAGTTTTCATCTTACATACTTCATTTTCTTTCTTTTTGTTCACTTTTGGTTCCACTATTAACTTCTCTGATTCATTAAATTCACTTGTCAATTCTAGCTCCCTGATTATATTAAGTTGGAACGTGGTTTTTATTTCTCCAACCGGTTCACAAAAGAAAACAAAGAATTAAAAAGAAAATTCAAATTTTAACCAATTCAAGCATTACCAGTTTTTTTCCCAATATAATTTCAATGAGATGGCCTACCTAAAATATCTCCAAAATTTTTTTCTTTTACTATTCCCCCCCTCCCCCCCCGGGGGGTTCAATTTTTTTTTGGTATTGTCTTCTTCTGACTGTTAAATGTTGGAAAGAAGAGATCAAGTACAAGGATTCACATTGAAAATAAGAATTATGGGTACAGAAGCTCAAGAAGCAACTCTAACTATAAAGATGAGATTTCACGAGCAAAATATCAAGCCTCATCTTATAATCGTTGGACATATTGTTGTGTCTGATTTTCTTGACCACTATTATTACTATCGCTCCAACTCAAAATATCAAGATCAGGCTCAATTTCCTTCCAAATTCAAACGAGAAAATTATCCTCAAGATTTTAAAGTGATAGAGGAAGCTGCCAAAGAAGAGTCCAATGATGTCAAGATAATAAAATCTCCAGATTCATCATCTAATACCAATAATGATGGTAACATTATCATGATAGATTCTGAAGAGCATTTTGAAGTAGAGTTAGTATGTGAAGAACAAGAAGATTCTAATGAGCATTTGGAAGAAAGTTATAGAATGTTCAAAAGATGAAAACATTCATCTTGCAAATACAAAAACTAAAGTTAATGCTGTTTTGAAAGATGATAAAGTTGGGGAAATTAAAGCCCCGGTTGTAAAAGCTCACATGCAGGTTCAACCAACTTAAGCGTATGCCATGTTGAATTCATTAGTTTCTGATATGTTGGAGAGTCCAAACTTAGTTTTGTTGTCATTTTTTCATCATTGACTGTTAAGTTGGACTATTTTATTGCTTCCACAATTCAAAACTTGAGGTCAAGTTTTATCTAACTAGGGGAGATTGATGAAGAATGGGAAAAGAATATTAGGAGTGATATTGATAGGATACCAAGTCAGCATAATATCCCACTAATAACCTATCAGAGAAGAAAAAGGAGAAAAATAGCTTAAACTGATTCTGTTATGCAGTATTTTCGGATGACTGAAGATTTGAATTAGTCTTATTATGTTTGTGTTGATTATTTATTTCTGAATTACTTATTTTAATTATTTTAGAGTCAGTGGGCCGTTGTTAACTGTTTGATAAGCTCACCATCGTTCCATTCTGTTGTTAAGTTAGTTCCAAGATATTTGGGATTTTTCTGATTTATTTTGAATATATGTTCAGCATTATAAATAGATTAGCCGATGCATGGCTAGGGGCAGAAAATAATATATTCATTTGTCCTATTGGAGATTCTCCTATCTTTGGCTATTAAGATTATTAGAGTGAGATTCTTGCTCTAATTACTTTAGTAGAATTATCCCCGGCTCTTATTTTCCTATCTCAGTCCAGTACTTATCAATTTGGTATCAGAGCCTGGTTGGAAGATGGTGACCACACGTTCTTCCAATGTTCCTCAGGACTCTGCAGAAAACCCTTTTCCATCTTCCACCGACCCTTTAGCCACTATAGCTTCCAGACTTGAGACACTTGAGGTTCTGGCAGATAAAGTTGCTGCACTTGAAGTTGCTTCTAAAAATAACAATGACAGAGGAAAACGTACGATTGGTAATGTGCATCACCGCTCTCACTGGGAAGAAGAAAGTGAAGAAGATTCTGATAATCCAAGAGGTTATAGAAGGCATGGCCGTCCACCACACATCAAAATTGAATTTCCTAAATTCAGTGGAGGTGACCCTCGTGGGTGGATATTAAAAGCGGAAAAATATTTTCGCTATTATGAAACATCAGATGATCTGAAAGTTGATGTGGCCTCAATGTACTTAGAAGGTGATGCTTTGGATTTATTTTCTTGGATAAATTCAGAGCGTACCTTGCTTTACTGGGATGAACTCGTGAAGGCTTTGCAAGAACATTATGGACCTCCAGAATATCAAAATCCAGATGAGCACCTCTATTGTATCAAGCAGACAGGGACTGTTCAAGAGTATCGTCAGGAGTTTGCTAAGCGAGTTGCACGTGTCACGAACTGGCCTGAACACTGTCTTCTTGGTGTTTTTCTCGGCGGCCTCAAAGAAGAATTAAAATCTGATGTGCGAATCCATAAGCCACGCACCGTGTATAAAGCTGCTAGTCTTGCCTTAGAATATGAGTCCAAATTACAACATCGTGGGCCCAAGCCCAATTCTTCTTACTCTCATATTCGGCCAGTGCCCTCCTCTCACTATCGAGAAACACTTGACAGATCGGGTGAGCCTTCATATCCCATTAAATCATCAACAACGCCTTCGTATCTTCCCAAAACAGCTCCCACTTCATCTTATCTTCCTCAATCTTCGCCTTCGCTCACTATGAAGCCAAACTCGATGGATTCTGTGCGACAACAGCGGCGTGAAAAAGGACTCTGTTTCCGTTGTGGTGAGAGTTTCAGACCAGGGCACCGCTGCAAATCAAGCTCTTTCTCCCTCATGGAAGTCGACGAAGATGGTAACCCAATTTCCGAAGCTCGGGAAGCTACCGACGAAACTGAAGAAGAAATTCCAGAAGACGCTGAGATTTCTTTCAACGCAATTTTGGGCAAATCTACAGCAGCAACAATGAAGATTCGTGGTACCCTTCAGGAACGCGACGTTCTGCTCTTGGTGGACAGTGGGTCTACCCACAATTTTATTTCGGACTCGCTGGTACATGAATTGAGCCTCCCATTCCGGCCCGTTCCCACCTTCGGTGTTCAAATTGGGAATGGCAGTGTTGTTCGCTGCAATAGACTTTGCAAGGATGTGGAAGTCAAACTTTCTGGTTTGACTATTAAACAAGATTATTTCCCTTTTTCACTTGCTGGGGCAGATTTGGTGCTTGGTATTAAATGGTTGGCTTCTCTGAATACCATTCAAGCTAATTGGAATCAAATGTTTCTGATCTTTTGGGTTGATGGAAAGAGATATAAGCTTCAGGGTGTACCACATTCAGACAATCAGCGAGTAAGTTTTCATGCGATGCTGACACCAGAACCAGAACAAGGGTTATCCTATACTGCGCCGCTGAATTTGGAAAAATTGATGCATGAATTTGTTGGAGTATTTGATGAGCCTACAGCTCTACCTCCTTTCAGAGACTATTTTCATGCTATTCCTATTCTATCCGGAGCTCAACCTCCCAATTTACGTCCTTATCGCTATCCTTATTTTCAGAAGAATGAGATTGAGCGACAAGTAGATGATTTGTTGCAAAAAGGATTTATTCGTCCTAGCTCTAGTCCCTTTGCAAGTCCGGTTCTGCTAGTAAAGAAGAAGGATGATTCTTGGCGTTTTTGTGTGGATTATAGGGCACTTAATCAGATTACAGTACCAGATAAATACCCAATTCCTAACATTGATGAGCTTCTAGATGAATTACATGGTGCTTCCTATTTTTCTAAGATTGATTTGCGCTCCGGCTACCATCAAATTCGAGTTTTACCTGCTGACATCCACAAGACAGCATTTAGAACTCATAGTGGCCATTATGAATTTGTGGTAATGCCTTTCGGACTCACCAATGCCCCTGCAACCTTTCAAGCAGCAATGAACGATTTATTCCGCCCATACTTGCGAAGGTTTGTGCTAGTCTTTTTCGATGATATTCTGATCTACAGTTCTTCCCCTCAACAACATGAAGCCCATCTTCGAACGGTGTTTCAAGTTTTAAAGCAACACTCTTTTTATGCCAACATAAAGAAGTGTTCGCTTGGGAAGACCAGAATCAATTTCTTGGGGCATATGATTTCTGCACAAGGAGTGGAAGCAGATTTTGAAAAGATTGGAGCTGTAAGGGATTGGCCCATTCCAACTAATGTAAAGGAGCTTCGTGGGCTTTTGGGACTCACCGGCTACTATCGTAGGTTCGTCAGAAACTATGGTATTATAGCTCGTCCTCTCACTGATCTTACTAAGAAGAATGCATTTGGTTGGACTTCTATTGCTCAAAAAGCTTTTGAGAAACTTAAGTTATGTCTGATTTCTGCTCCAATATTAAAACTCCCTGATTTTAATTCTGAATTTGTTGTTGAGTGTGATGCTTCTATGGAAGGAGTAGGAGCTATACTGATGCAACAGGATCACCCAGTTGCTTTTTACAGCAAAGGATTCTCATTTTCCAATAGATATAAATCTGCCTATGACCGTGAGCTACTTGCTTTAGTGTTGGCATTGCAGAAGTGGCGCCATTATTTGCTGGGACGTCATTTTACTGTCAAAACAGATCATGGCAGCCTTAAACATCTTTTGGAGCAGCGAGTTATCACCAACTCTCAACAGAGGCTTGTTCTTAAGCTTCTTCCATTTGATTTCTCTATTGTTTATAAAGCTGGAAGAGAAAATGTTGGTGCAGATGCTCTCTCAAGGAGGCCACAGCATGCTGATTTTCTTAATTTAGTCATGCCTTTGCCTTTAGATTTTCTGGAATTGCATGAGACTTTGATTTTGGACCCATTCACTAGCCCCATTATAACTGCCTTGAAAGAAAATCCCAGATCTAAACCGGGTTACCAGCTGGTTGAGCAGAGATTGTATTTTAACGGGCGCTTAGTGATCCCTCGAAGTTCCCTTCTCCGTACCAAGTTACTAGCGGAAGCTCATGTAACTCCTACTGGAGGTCATGGAGGTTTTTTGAAAACTCTTAAGCGCTTAACAAGTTCTTTTTACTGGCCTCACATGAAATCTGATGTCAAGTCCTAGGTACAGCAATGTTTTACTTGTCAGCAAAACAAATACGAGACCCTCTCACCTGCTGGTCTGTTACAACCTTTACCGGTTCCTGAACGTATTTGGGAAGATATCTCTCTTGATTTCATTGTAGGATTGCCTAAATCTGGTGGTTATGATACCATCCTTGTGGTCGTGGACAGATTGAGTAAATATTGTCATTTTATTCCATTATCACACCCATATACTGCAAAATCTGTGGCTGCTCGGTTTTGTGAAGAAATCGTTCGCTTGCATGGGATGCCTCGCTCTATCATCTCTGATAGAGATCCTTTGTTCTTAAGCACTTTTTGGCAAGAATTATTCAAACTGAGCCAGACTCGTCTGCGGATGAGTACTTCTTATCATCCTCAGACGGATGGACAAACCGAAGTGATCAACCGTTGCCTTGAAGCATATTTGAGGTGTTTTGCACATGAACAGCCACGTTCTTGGAGTAAGTTTCTTTGTTGGGCTGAATATTCATTTAATACGAGTTTTCATGTGTCTGCCAATACTACCCCCTTCAATGTAGTATATGGTCGAGACCCGCCAGTCCTTCATCCTTTTGTCAGAGGTGAGACTCAAGTTGCTGAACTTACTGACCAGCTAGAAACGAGAGATCATATGCTGAAATTACTCCAGGATAACTTGCTGAAAGCTCAAGCCAGGATGAAACTTCATGCTGACCAACAGACGTAACCTTACTTTTGAAGTTGGAGATGCTGTCTTCCTAAGGGTGCAACCTTTTAGGCAACATTCTCTTGCTTCCCGTAGATATGCGAAGCTGTCTCCACGTTTCTTTGGACCTTATAAAGTTTTAAGAAAAGTGGGACCAGTTGCATATGAGTTAGAGCTTCCAACTTCCGCCAAAATTCACCCGGTCTTCCATGTTTCTTTATTACGCCCTGCCCATGGACAACCTTCTTTGGATCCTCCAGCAGAATTACCTATTTCTGCAGATTTCGAGTTGGTTGTGGAACCTGAAAAGGTGCTGTCTCATCGCTGGAAGGGACCTCTTTTAGAACTTTTGATTCATTGGCGGTCCAGACCAATAGAAGAATCAAGTTGGGAAGACTATGAGCTATTTTCTCAGCAATTTCCTGATTTTCGACTTGAGGACAAGTCGTTTTTCCAGGGGGGGAGTAATGATAGGATACCAAGTCAGCATAATATCCCACTAATAACATATCAGAGAAGAAAAAGGAGAAAAATAGCTGAAACTGATTCTGTTATGCAGTATTTTCGGATGACTGAAGATTTGAATTAGTCTTATTATGTTTGTGTTGATTATTTATTTCTGAATTACTTATTTTAATTATTTTAGAGTCAGTGGGCCGTTGTTAACTGTTTGATAAGCTCACCATCGTTCCATTCTGTTGTTAAGTTAGTTCCAAGATATTTGGGATTTTTCTGATTTATTTTGAATATATGTTCAGCATTATAAATAGATTAGCCGATGCATGGCTAGGGGCAGAAAATAATATATTCATTTGTCCTATTGGAGATTCTCCTATCTTTGGCTATTAAGATTATTAGAGTGAGATTCTTGCTCTAATTACTTTAGTAGAATTATCCCCGGCTCTTATTTTCCTATCTCAGTCCAGTACTTATCAGATATGGTCTATGGCGAGATGGGTAATGATTTGTAAATCATGAACAAAATCATCAATTAAGGCTTAAATTAGGAATAGTCTGCATTACTATTTCCTTTATTGTCTTAAGCATGTATTTTTAGTTTCCTTTATAAACCCTTGTCAGTTGACTTTTCAGGGAGCTTAGTGATTGAATAAACTATCAGTAGTTCCTTTCCTCTCCATCTTCCTCCTCCTCTTCTCCTCTATATCCCTATTTCTTCCTCTTCCTTTTTCTTCTATTGGTCCTACATCATCTCTCCCATAAATATCAGAAAGAAGAAGCGCAGCAATGTTAATCTTGTGTATAATTTACCCATTCAACCAGGCTCTCATCACCAATTGGCTGAGAGACATCTACAGGCTTCCGACCTGTAATTAGCTCCAAAAGCACAACCCCAAAGGAATAAACATCAGATTTTTCAGTCAATTTCCCACTTGTTGCATATTCTGGTGCCATGTACCTGAAAATTCAGACAACTCTGTCCATCAAATATACTCAGAGCAGGGCCAAAAGATACATTAGTGATATCAATCTCCAGATGAGATGATTTTAAGCTCTATTTCATATGTAAAAAGGCCTTAAATTTCATATTTAAAATAAAGCAGCATCAGATGACCAGAAATTGAAAGTTAACAGTACAACTGTGTAACAATACATGGAAGATCACAAACCAACTGGTGCAGATGCTTCTTTGCTTTTTGATTTGATTTTGTTAATTAGAGTTTTTGATTTGGGAATTATGGTTCAATTAATGCTTCAAATAAACACTTTTGGGGTTAAAGTTATTTTAGCACTTAGAGCCTAGAGCTATCTCAGCCCATATCTTGCTATAAATAGGTGTCTAGTCAGTTGTAATTGTTACTTTTCTCTTATTGACAGTAATAAATTTGATTATTGAGTTATCTTTAGTGTGTTCTTGTATGTTTTCTTTTGGTTCTACACCACCAATATTTGATTATGCCCATATATTATCCATCCCTGTAGAGGAATAACATTACAATGGTAATACAATTATCCATTGCCAGACCTTGCCAAATTTCTCCTTTTATACAATCTTTACCAACTGATAAATTACTACTACATGGTAATAAAAGAATACATAGAAGAACTAATAATAGATGTGATACACATATTCCAATAAGGATAAACAAGAGGAAATTATAAAATATAAATGGATAATTATAGGATTCCATCATTAAAGACCAAATTAAGTGACTAATGCTTAACTGCAAACACAAAGGTTACATACCCAAAGGTTCCCATTACGCGAGTGGTTACATGAGTGTATGAATCCAAGGCTAATTTTGCAAGCCCAAAGTCTGAAACCTGTTGGTCAAACCCCCAAAAATAATCATAAAAGCAAATTGCATTGAGAAAATAAAATTTAAATTTGGATATGCCAATGCTGCTTAAGCCAGCAATGCGTCGCAAATATACTAGATAGATTTGGTCATTTAGTAATTTTTATAATGCCATTGTGGCATTAGCTGTTATAGCAAATCATTCAAATAAAAATAGTATTATGCAACAGAATATAGATATTATAGCAGTGGCTTACTTGAGCTTCAAAGTTGTTGTCAAGAAGGATGTTTGATGACTTAATGTCTCGATGAATAATGCGAGGATGGCCTAATAAATAAATCAAGGAAATAATATGAGGTGGAATATAAAATCAGTTGTTTATGGAAATATTTGCGGTAAAAACAATAAAGATCAAGCAACTAATGTAGTAGTGGCATGGAAATTCTTTAATTTTCAGGTATATCTTCACACTTGAGAAATTTAAGTTCAAACCATGGAATATGCACCATAGAAAACTTAAACAAAAGGAAGCGATTTACAGTCTTCATGTAGGTAAGCTATTCCACGAGCTGAACCAGCAGCAACCTTGACTCTGGTAGCCCAGTCCAAAACTGGCCTGTCTGCACCTGCAAAGTTTTATATACTGAGGTTATATTTTAGATCAAAATTTTGATGAGGAATTATATTGTGCTTTAAGCCTGAAGCATAATTTTATAACAGCATGATATATTTCATAGATGAACTAGATCAATTATACTTTTTCCTCGGTTCACTTAATGGAGATATCAAACATATGGACTACTCTTTTGGAGCTGGAAATTTGTGAAGTTATTATATTTAATCATTTATTAAAATTATTTAGCCAGATATATTTCTTACCATGAAGATGGTAATGAAGGGTATTGTTGGGCACATAGTCATAGACAAGCAATCTTTGGTGCTCTGATATACAGTAACCCACCAAGGAAACCAGATGGCGATGATGTACTCGGCTAATAATCTCAACTTCTGCTTGGAACTCACGTTCCCCTTGCCCACCGCCAACTTTGAGCTGTTTCACAGCTACTTCTCTTCCATCTGTGAGCCAACCTTTGAAGACACAACCAAATCCACCCTCACCCAAAAGGTTTTGTGCTGAAAACCCATTTGTCGCTTGGACAAGTTCGTCATACGTGAACGATGATCTTGACTTACTTACTCCACCCGGCTCTGATGGAGAATACATGAAATCACTACCAGAGTTACTACCATAATAGGGAGCTGGAGACTGTGGCCTCAAGAATATGGTACCTAGAAGAGAATATCAATTTTCAGAAAAATCATTCTAGTTGACATTTGAACATTCAATTATTGCTCACTTAATTACAACTATAAAAGGCAAGCCAACCGCTCAGTTGCGTGTCATTTAAACATATTAACAGCCTACATTTCAAGTATTTCTAGTTAAAACAGAAAAGGGAGTCTAACAAGAATAACTAAGCTTCATTACCATAATTACTTAAAATTGTCACAGGTATATAGAAACCAAAGATGCAGCCAATAAGTACAGCACAGCAGAGCTTTAAGTTCAAGAGGGCAGCTTATTCAAGATATAATTCAAAAGAAAGAAAACGGTAATCACAATAATTTGCATAACTACACAGGGAAATATTAACCAATAAAAGAATGGGATAAAAAGTTATCATGTGAAAATGGCGGCAAGACCAATTGAGCTCATATAAGAATTCAATAGTGGGCCTCAAAGATGAGAGATGAGGTTTTACCATTTTAAAGATAATTACAAATATTATAAACTTAATTTACCCTTTCAAGTATCAAAATTGGCCCCAGACAAACAATAAATTAGAGATCTCATGCAAAAACTAAGAAACGGACCCCATCCCCGTGCTATCGGATTTGTCATCTTGGAAAGAAGTTAATATTTGATGGTGATTAATAATTAGAATTTTGATTATGACTAAAGCATCTTCCTCATTCCTCTAAAGAATATCCAGCGACAGAAGGTAGGGACTTCTATTTTATTTTTTAAAGTATGCAGCAACCAGAATCTGTATATTACAAGATTATCTAAAATTCAAGTATATGTATAATTTAGGATATCTCCTAGTAGTAGTCTGAATAATACATAGTTGAAGTTCACCAGAAAGAGAATGCAATACAACAACCAACAAGAGAAATATTGCTAGCAGTTGGCAATGCACAATGCAATACCTGAATTCTGAGATGAGGCAAATGGAGAAGTCATAGCATAACCAACTTTTGATCCTGTTTCCTTCTTTTTTCGTTTTACAAACCAGATGGCCATAATGAGAAGGCTGAGGGCAACAAAACCAACTACAATGCCAATAGCCACACCTCCTCCTGTATTTAAGCCTCTTGTATGTGTAGATGGGGCATTCGGTGGGGCATTTGTGGTTATACCAGTGCCATCAGTTGATCTTGCAGTTGGTTTTTCTGTCGGAATAGATGGTAGGGACTCAGTTGGGGTCTCAGATGAATTAGTTGGAGGAGTAGGTGAAACAGTTGGTGGAGATGAAGAGGCAGTTGGGACTGAAGGAGGAGGTGATAGGGTTGTGGATTGAGGGGGAACACTTGTGGAAGGAGGAGAAGGAGATTTGGAAACAGATGGAGGGGGTGTAAGCAAAGGAGTACTTTCTGGCGGCTTTCCCACCAGCGGAGGAGGGGAACTGGAGGATGGTGATGTTGGAACATTCTCTGGAGGAGGAGGAGAAGGTAAAATGTGACGAGAGGGAGGTGGAACTGCCGGAGGAGGTACCTTTGAGGCTTGGGGAGGGGGAGAACCTGCTACCGGGGGTGGTGGGGATAAAATTGGAGGGGGAGGTGAATTCTTAGTTGGAGGAAGGGCGGTGGCAGCTGATGATGGAGGTGATTTTGTAGGTGATGGTGATGGCAATGCTGGAGGTGTTGGTGGTGGCGAATCCGGTGTAGATGGTGAAGTCGGTGGTGGCAGTGATGGAGGTGGAGGTGAAGTTGGCGGTGTCAGTGCTGGAGGTGGGGGTGAAGTTGGCGGTGTCAATGCTGGAGGTGGGGCAGAAGTTGGCGGTGGTGTAGACGGTGGTGGTCCTGGTGGAGGAGAAAGCGACGGGGAAGAAGGTGGGGTTGCAGGGTCAGAAGGAGATGAAGGAGCAGGGGTATTAGAGGTTTGACTAGGCAGAGAAGAAGTGGGAGGTGGTGATGTGATGAGAGAATCTGTAGGAGAATGTGAAGGAGATAGTGGTGGTGGTGGTGATGAATTATCAGCAGAAGTGGGTGGCACTGCAGAAGAAGGGGAAGAATTTGGAGAAGCCATCACTGTAATCTTCCCTTTAAATCAAAATGCACTAAAACACTTCCATTGCTACTTTACAAAATTAACTGGCACTCGAGTCTCCAATATTTCCCCAGGACCATAAAGTAGGCAAAGCAAAACATTCCGGATCAAACATCAACCCCAAAATACAGATCCAAGTCTTCCACAACAAATGCACAAATTTCTTCAACAATCAACTTGACCAGGAAGACCCAGTTCTGGAAAATGTGGGTTAGAAGGAGTAAATAAAAGTCAATATCTACAAACTCCTATGGGGAAAATTTGTGAACACTCCCGAATAATCCTCAAAGAAATGCAATAAATTTGAGCAGAGAGACAAATCAAACCTGCAGCATTATACCCCACATTTGTTACTCGTCTTCTCCACTTGAGAACCAAAAGTCAAGGTCAAACGCAGTATGGCCAGATCGCCAAAACAAGCACAGGTTAGAACAAATAAACTGAGAAGAAGAAAGGTTTTACTTATCTAGGACAGGTTGGAAGCTTCGCATTCCACAGGAAAGCTTCTTTCGCGGAATATGGCAACAGAGGCCATCCAGATACGCAAAAATAACGTGTGGGCAACTTCAGAAGACCCTCCGTTTCACTCTGTAACACTCACAGGCGAAGGGAAAGAGAATTCTCCAAATTTGAAACAGTAATTAACCCGTTGATATTCCTTTTTTAAATATCTTCTCTTTTGTTGAAGAAAACAGTTGTTAATAGGAACACCCCGTTGGTATCATGACAGCGGGAAATGGAGAATAAATCTTTTTTTAACATTTTGCTTAAATATCAAATATTGTATAAAAGTGACAGGGAGGGAGGGAGAGAGAGAGAGAGAATTTATTTTTTTATAGATAAGCATTTGAATTAAGTGGAATTATTATATCTAATTTATATAAAAAACGTGTCATTGTTATTTTATATTATTATTACTTATGAGGATTACTTTTATATTTTATTTTTATTTTTATTTTTATCTAACTAAAAATACAAATAAAATAATGTTTTCATTCATTTTAATATTATATCAAATATAATTATGTTATTCTATTTATCTTTATTTTTGTATATTTTTAAACTTAACAATTTTATATATTATACCATGTGTACGAGTAAATTATAAGGAAATGTTCAAATTATATCATTTTTTATTTTTAAAATTAAAAGATATATTACATTTTATAATAAAAAATAAGTTATAATTAAATTCATTTTAGTTAAAATACTTTTATATTTATTATTTATATAATATAGTAAATATAAATATATATTTAATTAATATAAAGATAGCCAATTTTTAAATTTAATTTTTAATATAAAATGAATAATGTTAAATAAACTTTTAAAAATTATTTTTAATAAATTATATTTATAATAAAAAAATTAATATCATTTTTTAAAATACGGTAATTTTAAGAAAATTTTTATAATAAAAAAAGAGTTATATAATTTAAATATTTTTTAAGATCAATGATAATAATTTACTCCAATTAGTAATTACTTTTCTTCACAACAAAATTATAATTACTTCACTTATCACCGAATAATTATTCTGCCATGTTTTGAAGTTTCACTTGAGACAGCGAGAGACTTGCTACCTTACAAAAATAGTACCAGGCAAACTCTTTTCTCTCTCTCCATTAGCTAGTTCTAGTTCTAGTTCTAGCTTAGTTTCTTTAAGGTGTTATGTATTATCAATTATTCTTTGATAGGTTAAACTTTGTCATTTGAAATTTTTTTTATTTTTTTATGTTAGAATTAGTTTTAAAAAACAGTCAAATTTTATTAATTATAAAAAATATAATATATTAGGTATATTTTTAAATAAGATCTGACTTGATAAAAAATAAACTTTTTCTTTTGAAAGAATCATTCGTCATCTCTCAATATATATTATGAGAAATTCTTGCACAGATCAAATATATGTATATTCAATTATAAAAATCTATTTTATATGTGTATACATAGTATTTTATATATGCGCAAAACAAATCTTAATTATTGAGGATACATATACTTAATGCATCTAAAATTGTTTTTCATATATTACTTGTATTTTATAACGGGGCATGTATAGAAATTTTCTCCTAACATAAGTTTCAATGCAATAAATAGAGGGTTATCATTTTTTGTTCAATAAAACTGAAACTATATTTAAGTCTAAAATATTTAAATCCAAATATGGGTCAGAGTCAAAATTGATTAAAAAAAAGATTATGACTCATGAAGGACTACCCTAAAAACATTTTCATTCAAATCTGAAGAGCATATCAAATTACTTACAATTAACAGCCACAACATTTTTTTTAATATATAACAATAAAATTAGTTTCAATGGCAAGAGAGAAAAAGAGAGAGAATATATTTCTAACTTCTCCTCCGAATAATTTATTAATATAATTGTAAATTAAAAAATTGAAATCCAAATCCAAATATTTTTAATAGCGAGAGAATTTCAATTTTTTAGGAAATGGAGTTATCTGTAAAATCTGTCAAATATATAACCTTCATCTATTTGTTTAATTTTTTATATTTTTATTATTTCATTATTGACATATATAAAATATTTTTAAAAAAAATTTAATCATATTGAATTATAAAAATTATACACTTATTGATAAAAATATTATATGATTGTTATATTTTTATTAAAAATTAATAATAAATATATAAAATGTATATAATTTTTTTCTGGGGGACCCAGATTATGTACAACCGACAGAAGCGTCAAAATTGAGGCTAAAGGACGTTAGCATGGTGAATTCCAGCTTACATCAACTATTCGTTGTTGGCATTACTGTTCCATACTCTTGTATTTTAAAATTTTTAAGAAAAAATTATAATGAAAAATTTTAAATTAAAAACATTGATATTAAAAGATAGTAAAATTTTAAAATTATTTTAAAAATTTTAAAAATTAAAATTTTTAATTGCATAAAAAATTACAATTAAGAATTCTAAATTAAATTTTTTTAAACTTTTGGGTCATTTAAAATAATTTAAAATTTAAAATTTCTTTAATATAAATATCTTAAATTTGGAATCTCAATTATAATTTTCACAATTTTTAATATTTAACACTATGTGTTTAGTCGGGGATGGAATTTCTCGTTCTGTTTAAATGATTGCGTTTTTCTTTTTCCATGTTATACGCTTCCGTTCTTCACGTAGCTTCTTGTTCAGTTTGTTTAGAAGAGTCTCTTCTGCCTAATTATTAAAATGGAAAAAGTTACTTATTTTACGGAAAGAGTGTTTTTAAGTTTTGACTTTTCTGATGGGTTTGATTAAGACATGAATAAATAATGTTATTTTTAAGTGACCATAAAATTTGATGTTCTAATTTTGAAGCAGAAAGGAGCAATTAATTTTTTTAAAAGGTATTTTTATTTAAAATTAAAATTATAAAATTATCCAACTTTGTTCTTTCATAAAATGTATGCCATTTAATTACCTAACTGTTTAATTCTTTGAAATTAAAATATTTATTAAAAATTTACAATAATTAATTGATAACAATTTTTAAAACGAAGAAAGTTTTTGATTGACTAAAATAGAATGCTTAATATTTAAAATACAATTAAAAAAGAACAAAAAATTAATTCGCTTATACCATGAACAGATATTTTGATAATTAATTATAAAAGTATAAAGAGAATTAAAATATTGATTAATAATCACAACTCTAACGCGGTCACACATAAAAAATTATGATTAACAGCTAGGCAATCCCACAAGTCTTCCATATTTTATATTCCAAGAAGCATGTTCTTATTATTATAAAATTAATTAATTTCAAGCTAGCTGGGTTTGTGACTTTGAAAACTTCTTCGGCGAAAAAAGTCGTTATATTATCTCACTACTCAATGATATATTTTTACAACTGTAAGGAGCGTAAGATTTCGCCGAAAAAGTTGTAGAAAAAAAAAAAAATCAAGTGTAATGTAACATAATTCTAAAGTAAACATCTATTTTAAAATTGTTCACTGGTTTTATTGATGAACTAAAAGCTTTTTGCGGTTAATTATATATTTTGGATGAAAAATTAGTAAAATACTATTATCTTAATTTAATTTAACTTCTATTTTATAGAATTAAAATAAAAATATAAAAATTATTAAATAAAAATAGATATGATGCATAAGCATCCATGAAAAATACATGTTACATGTGATATTATGAAATAGATAATGTAGTTGACTAATGTTTATGTAATCATCAAAGCACGGCATAAGCATTCATGAAAAGTACAAAAGACGTACTTTGAATGTTTATGTAACACTCTTCGATTACCACATAAGCCGTTAATTGTCACATCTCTTGTTCTATTAAGATGATTATTCGTCTTTTTGATGATTTGTGAACAAGCTTAATACAGGTGTCATTTTAAAACATAAATAATACTTTAAAAAACTAAAATAAGTTACATAATTTTTAAGAAATTAAGTTGAGAGAAAGTATGCTAAAAAAATCAATTCACTCAACTAGTAACTATGTCGTGGATAATAATTTAGGCTGATGATATTATAAATTCAGGTCTATCATGAATTGTAATTATGACATAATAAATTATTAAATATAAAATAATTATTAATTATAAGTAAGATTGATGACAAATGAAAATTAATAAAATCATCACAATAATTTAATATGCACCTTCTTTTTAAAATTGAACAACAAAAAATTGCTTAATCTCATCCTTACAAATAAAGTTGCATAAATTCTAAACTAGACTAAGTATTGGTTTAGCTTAGTATTTTACTTAATTTTTGATAAAATTTATAAAATAACTCACAAAAAATAAAATTTTTATAAAATTATATTTTGTCACTGAAAAAATTATAATTTTCATATTAATCCCTAAAAAAATATTTTTTTAAATTAATAAAACTATATTAGATTGAACTAGCTAGCAAGACTTGCCTAAACTATAAAATTTTTTTTAATTTAATCCAACTTGTCCTTATATGACTGACTCGAACCAAGCTGATCAACTTGAACATGATTGTGTTCCCCCCGGATACAGAGACATACACTCAATGTTTGCGAAGAGTAGAGTTTTTCTGTGTGACTCTTCTTGTACATCAAATATATATATATATATATATATATATATATATATATATATATATATATATATATATATATATATATATATATATAAACTTGGAAAACGATGTTCCCATCCCTTTTGGTTATGAGCATGTTGTCAAAAAACAATAGCATCAATCATAAATCTTCAAAGCCAAGTTTACGGTTTGTTGAGCAGACCAATAAACAATCATCCACCACTGTGCACACACCTTTTCTCCTTTGCCATCTGCTTCTTGCTAATTAATATACTTTTTTAAAAATTATTGAAAATTTTAAATTAAGAAATAAATTATCTAATCCTCTCCACTCCATGTATTATATGGTCAAGAAAGTTTAAGTCATCGAAAATATTCATGTACAATGTGCACGTATTATATCAATACTTACTTTTGAAAAGAAAAAAGAGGATCTTAATCTTGTGTACATTTTTTATTCTTAAACTTTTACTCAATTTTGATATAATCTAAAATTTAATTTAGCCTGATATAATTATCAATGTTTTAATAAAATTTTGATATTATTCTTTTTTTTCTCTAGCTCCATTAATAGATATCTCCTATGTATCTCTGACGTGGTTGAATGAATGGAATAAAGGTTTCATGATATTTTTAAATAGTTTTTAATTGAGTGTGTGTGTATATATATGTTGTTTTATAAAATTTTCATTTAAATCCTTTATTTATATTGTGTAACTATTTTTTTTTTTAAACAAATGCCGTGTCAATTTCATGAGATGTCACTTTACGTTTTATTGTCATATGACTCTACTAGGCACCAAAATACTCAAGGCAATGCTTTTACTGTCCAAAGGGGGGGTCATATGTTAGTTAAAGGATAATTAAAGTGGAACCTCATGAAAGTGACTTAACAGTTGCAGGAAAGATAGTTACAAGACACATGAATGGGACCATTTCGCGAAAGAAGTAAACAAAAACAAACATGGACTAAGTCAAAATATGAGTAAATTATATGTTTTTTTTTTAATTGTACTGAAATTATATAAATTTTTTTGTTTTGAAAATATATGGAATTTTTTTTGAAATAAAAATTATTTTATATATTAGTTTAATTTTTAATTTTTTTATCAAAATACCCTTCATTTATTTTTTTAGTCTAAAAATATATTTATGTTAATAAAAAATATTTTAATTAAAAAATTTAAAATTAAATTAAAAATATATGATAACTTTTTGTTTCAAGAGATTTTTGTATATATTTTGAAAATATATAAGAAGTTTTTAAAATTTTAACAAAATTTAAAGAAATTTTATATAATTTACTCTCAAAATATTTATTAAATTATTAGTATTAGTATAAAACGTTTTAAAAAAGTGCATAAAGAATTAACATAAAACCATTTTAAAACAAATGATCCTTTATTCAGTTTATTTGGTTACGGAGGAGACATGTAGAATATATATATGTCAATATAGTTAACAAAAATAAGAAAAATCATAATATTGAACATTTCTTGAAACATTAATTATAAACAATATTAGACTAAATTAAAATTTTAGGTAAGTTAAGCCTTAAAAACAAAAAATGTACGTGAGTGAAAAGTGAGAGAAGTAACTAATTACTATTAAATTACAAATCATTGGTCTAGATTAATACAAAAATTACTATAAATACATAATGATATTTTCTTTGATTTTTGCATAAATTTTTATCATTAACTTGTGATCTAACACTAATTAATTACTCTTAAAAATATCTTACTTAAGATTATTTTTCTCATTTGATATTTTACCATACACACATGTATGTAAAAGAGAGAGAGAGAGAGAGAGAGAGAGAGAGAGAGATATATATATATATATATATATATAAAATTTTTTAACTTCTAAATTAAATTTTTTCTTCGAATTATTTAAAAAAATATTCAAGAAAAGTTTAAATTCTAGATTTTTAAAACTTAAAACTGAATATATCTTATTATGTTCACGTTTGTATAGTTATTTATCCTACCTTAGATTAACACTCTTTTTATTAGCTAGCTAGCTATTGTCTCTCGTATTATTATAATTTTTAATTTTTCTTATAATTAGAGAGTAAACATTGATTTCACTGGCACTAGAGGAACTATACAATTTTTAAAAATGAACTAATTGATAAAAATAACTCAAATTAAAATACATAACTAAATTTCTTATTGAACAAACTAAAGAGAAAATATATAATTAAACATTTTCATTATTATTCTTGCATTTGGGATACTAAAGAACGAGGAATACGGATTTTTTATTAAAGTAAATACAAAATGGAAAGTTATATGTGAAAGTAAGAACTTGGGACAAATTGACACAAATAATTTTTTTTAAATATAGCTTACTGAAATAATACAATTTCAGTTACATATTATTATTGATTAATTTTCTACCCCATTAGTATTTCATTATTATAATATACAAACTAGGGTCACAAAGTTGTTTTACCAACTCAACTAAAATGATATCTTTCTTTCTTTTTGGTAAAACAAAATGACATTTTCCTTTTTAAAGTTGTTAGTACGAGTCACACTCAACCAATACAATCCTAATAAAAATAAGAAAAATTAGAGTTAGGATTCAAGTTTAAAACATTTATATAAAAGTATTTTGAATTTTAAAATTATTTTAAAAAAATTTTTAGAACGTGCCATACGAAGTCTTAACTAAGAAAAGTGTAAGTTATGGACACTTAAGAGCCTTTGGGTGCCTAGCTTATGCACACAACACTACCAACAAAGACAAGAATAAAGGGAGAAAATAATGTTTATTTAATTTAACTTGAAGTCTTAAACTGTAATTTTTTATATAATTTAAATTTTTTATCATTAAATTCTTCAAAGTAACTTTAAATTTTAGAAATTTTTAATATAAATATTTTCAACTAAAAATTACCTACTATAATTTTGATTTAAATTGACCTTACAAGCTTGGCCCTCTCCAGGGATGACTCAAGGCCAGTTTGGACCAGACCTTTGGGCCAAAGAATTTCGAATTCCTCCTTGGGCTCCACTGGGCCATGTTATGATTCTGTATCGAAGTATCGAATGAAAAGGTCTAAATGCTTTCGTATGAAAAAAAAAAGAAGGTGACGTTTTATTATTTGTATTTAGTTGATTTAACCTTTTGTTTTTTTTGTTGTTTTTGTAACTTTATGGGGCTATTTAAACAATATGCTCTTGACCGTTGTTAAGTCTTTTAAATCTGAGGATGAATTTTACTGATTCAAATCTGTCACTCCATTCATAGAGAGTACCATCCATCTTGAGGAATAATCTTATAGCATTATTGTTAAGCTTCAACTTTGAATATATCTTATTATGTTCACGTTTGTATAGTTATTTATCCTACCTTAGATTATTAACACTCTTTTTATCATACTATCAATGATATTTTTCTTTTTCTGCATCTTATATGTTCAATTACTAAGGGTTTTATTTACAAATTTCATTGATATATTCCATTTACAGTACATATTTGATTCACTGAAATAAATATTTTACACCCTGTGCATTACACAATGTATTCATTAGTCATAGTGTATTGTTGGATTGTATTGTAAAGTTTTAGACTGATAGCGTCAACCTATGAGGTTAACTGCCAACGATCTAATGGCTCACATGGTACCATCAAAATTGATGTGTGTATTTTATCAAGAGTTCAATCTTTATTTTTATCTTTGAAAAAAAAAACTATAAGAACAGTTTTGAAATTTGTATTTCAAAATTAAAGGAAGCAGAAGGTGAACTGCAATTTCATGGCTCAAATATATAAATTTTGAGTAAATTAATGATTTAGTTATTGACAAATTATTCTCTTCTTATTTTAGTCATTTAGAGATAAAGTTTTTTAATTCAATCTTTCAAACTTTGTTTTAATTAAAATAATCTCTTCAAGAATCATTTGAGATTCTATGATACACTGAAGTTTGAGATATTGAATAAGTTGATATTATTAGCTAATATAATTTTATTTTTAACTAACAAAGGAATCATTTAACAAAAATTAAAAACTAAATTGAAAGACATTATTTTTAAGAATCAAATTAAGAAAAAAATAATTTTTTAAGTTTTAAATTAAAGAATTTTATTTTTATAAAACTAAATTAAAAAAGTAATATTTTATAGATTAAATTATTAATTTTCTCAAAAATTTCTGTCTAACCCGACCCTTATACACCTCATCCCATTAAGGATCGATCCAGAATACCCTAACTCACAACTGTAATGTTTCTTTTGTGTCCAGCTTCTTTACGTTCAACGTAGGGAAATAACAAAATCCCGCACGATCGAAGAGTTGAGATGAGGTCACGTGTCTCACTTACTCAAAATGCAACATTTCATCTAAATGAAACGTTGCATTGCAACAAAAGAGTTTTAAATATAAGCTGAAGCAGAATCTTGGCTGTCCAACCCTTTAGCCATTGAGATTGCGACACGTGTCTAGCCCTCCGCCCTAAACATTGCGTTTTTGGTACATTCTCTCCATTATGCAGCTGAGCAAAGTTGTGTCTATGTTTCACAAAGAGGTTGCTGTGTTTTGCTGTTATGGGTGCTTTGTTCCATCAACTTCAAACCCACAAAGTTTTGGCATCATCTTTGTTGCCTGAGCTCTATCAACATTCTTCACACCCATGAAGGTCTGGACTTTCCTTGCATTTTTGTTGTTTGGGTTAACTGGTCCATCAACTTTCTTCTTCTTCTCTATGACATTTTTTTCAAATGTTGAAGGCAACCATATTTTCACAAAGCTTGTTGCCTGGGTCATAGCTTGTTCTCTCTACCATTTCCACGAAGCTTCTTTTCTGTGTTTCAAGAAGCTTGTTCTTTCCTTCATATTTTCTTCTCTCTGCCACTCCATCTTACGCTATTAGAGACCCACACCATGAGATAAAAGCTAATGAAACTAGGACTCAATAAGTCTACTCAGTTTAAATATCTTTCAGAAGCCTCTGTGGTTAAAGTTTTGTCATGCTGCTATATGCTGATGCAGGTCAACTGAAGATGTTCGGGCACTAAACCTAACTCAGAGTTCTATGTCCCCAAGCAGATAACAATTTCATTGCACCATCAACCTGAATCGTGGAAAGAAGACATGATTTTGCTTCAGTTGCATGATGGAGAGAATGTACCAAAAACATAGCGTTTGAAGTGAAAGGCTAGACACGTGTTGCAAACTCAACAATTGGAGGATTGGATCGCCATGATTCCGCTTCATATTATGTCTCAAAACATTTTGTCAAAATGTAGCATTTCATTTAGATGAAATACTGTGTTTTGAGTAAGTGGAACGCGGGGCCTCGCCTCAGCTTTTCCATCGCATGAATAGACAGATTTCATGGACGGGATTCTACCACTTCCTTCGTTGAATGCAGAGACTAGACACATTTCTTATGCGAAGGGCTTAAATTGACATAACGAATTCAGCAGGGTAGAGGAACTCATCGGTTGGCAATTTTGTTTTCTAAAAAGCTAAGAAACAACGTAAGTTTTGACAGGTTATTTTTATTTTTATTTTTATTTTTAAAGGAAGGGTTCAGGGTTTAGAGTTGTTTTAACGAATATATGACTAAGTGCATTATCATATTTTTAATTCATATCTATCCTCAAATTTTTGGGATTAGATTGTAAAAAATGCCTTTGTGAATCTCCAAGTCTTGAAATGTGGCCCTTAGTCTTAATGTTCATCATCTATCTTTATCCAAACTGACAGAATGGCTTAGTTCGGGTTCACACACCACATGAATATAATACAAAAAAAGAAAAAAAAGAAAAAATTATAGTTCAAAAATATGATTATTACATTTGGAAGAGTATTTTTTTAATTACAAATCTATAATTAGTGAAAATTGTTGATATTGAAGTGATTAATCGATCAAAATAGTTAGTTTTAGATGTGGATAGTACGTTATGAATATATTTCTAATAGAATATGCACACTTCATAAATTAATAACATTTTTAATAGTTAATTTTTTAAACAATTTTCTGTTATTCAAAAGATAAATAGAAAAATAATTTTTTTTAAAAAATATTTATGTTATGCACATTTTTCTACTATTAATCATTTGTGAAGTCATAACTTATTATATTATACAAGTATAAAAATATCTGAGTCAAAATAAATATAATTATTTCTTATTCTTAATTATAAAAAAATATAATACGTATTTTATTTTAAGAAAGTGAAATATAATTTTTAAAATAAAAAAGATTATGTAATTTAAAAATTTTTAGAAGGATAATTTACGCTAAATAAATTTGAAAATAAAAAAAATGAAGGAGCCCACAATCAGCATTTGCCGGACTAGTGTTTGTGCTGGCACCGCCGCTCACAGTGACCTTCATTGAACGGCGTCGTCTCTGCGAAGCTCAACAAGGTGATCTTCGACCACTGGCGAAGGCGTCCAGAAACGCGGCCTTGGTGCTGTCGGTTGCGGTTTCTTTCTCAGGCAAAAAATCCGAGGTGAACTTCTGTTTTCCCTTCGGTCACCACTTCTCGCAATCATGTGTTTTTGTAATTTCGAAGTTTGTGCTGGTTCAGGTTTTAGGGAATTGCAATTCGATTAACTTATGCTGGAAAATTCCCACTGATTTTCCCTTTTCTGGAACTCTGTTTAAACTTTATCACATACTTAAGTGGTTATTGCCTCTTCTCTCTTTGTTCTCTATCTTTCTTTCAGATCCAATTTGCATTGTTGCACCTGTTTTACAATCTTTCTCAGGTCGTCAAGATTTGAATGTTTGTTTGAAGGTTCAACCCTTTTCTCCTATTAGCTAGAGATTAATATTAACTTACACCTATCCTGTTTTACCTTGCATTTGAATATCAGCTTCTTAAAATTCTCAAGGAGGGAAGCTAGTTAGTTTTTGTTCGAAGTATGGATTTGTTGATTAAGCATCTGACTATTTTTCTTGAATAGAGATGAAGACTGGACTGTCTCTCCGTTATACATTGTCATTCAAGAACATAATTACATAAGTTGCCATTTGGTTGACATAATGGTGGACCAAACAAATGAAATTTTGTTGGGATTTTCTTACTGCTGACTTGTTTAGTAAGTCCTGGTGCTAAAAAATGGTTGAGAAGTGAAATAGTTTACTTGTGCATTTTCTACCTACAATGTCAGAATCTCACTACAATGTCTGTTTCTGGTGTTGCAGCCTAGTATGACAACAGGCAAATGAAAAAATCTATTTCCTGCTTACTGCTGGCCCTCTATGCACCAAATTTGGTATTTGGTGTTAAGGCTAAGAGTTTGGATTCACACTTGTGACATAAATAGGGTCATAACCAATTCATATGTCCCAAGTTTGCTGCGACCAACTTCTTAGTATGCTGATCGTGGCTTTCATTTTTTATACTTAATAAATGTGTCTGGTATATTATGAACACCTCAATGATTTAAGCATCCATTGCAATGTTTTTAAATGAGATTCCTTAATGGCTTAATCATATCTCAAATTAACATTCATCTAAAGTTAAGATTAACGAATGATGGTGAGTAGAAATTCAAGCAGATATTCAAAAGATCCTTTAAATTCATTGATGCAGGTCTTGTCATTTAAAATTAAAATTTTTGAGCTTAATGGGGCTTTGCTTTTACTAAATTAAACAGCTAAGCCACAATATTTGCTAATTTATTAAAAAAAAATAGATTAGTTGAAACCAGTCACTGAATTATGGCATCAGTACTGGAATTCGGATTTTCTGTTCATCTGGTTTCTCTTACATCAGTGATGGCTGCCAGATTATTTGGCCCCAAGGTTGGTCATATCTTTCCCTTGTTTGGCATTGTATTGCACAATGCACAGAAATTCACATTATGAATTATCATCCACATTTCATTTCTTGACACTGGTATCTGAATGTCAAATTTGAATCCTGTAATGTAAATCTTAAGAATCTTCTCTTTCCATGTTGCATCTAAAGCTGTAAGGTAACTGAGAACCTGTTAAATTATGTACTTGGTTTGTAAATGCCTGTTTATGGTTGCCATTAAGGTTTCCCTATTCATATATAGATATGATCAAGGGACATTGTTTTAAAATACATTTGGTCCATGTCATTTACCTAAGTTTTCAATTTGGTCCCTATAATTTATTTTTTTTCAAATTGGTTCCTACGCTTTTCAAACGTTTAACAGTTGGTCCTTAACGTTTGATGTGTCATAATGCCGTTAGTATTTTGCTGATTAGGCTAATGAAGTGTACACATGTGCTGAGGCGACTGCGTTGGTGAGGTTGAGGTGGATAAAAACTTGCCACATATGCATCGGCCTGGCTTCTTGTGAGATGCAAATGAATCTTTAGCTCTCTTCATCTTTCATTCTCTCATGCACATAGGGTTCATGATTGCAGAGGGAAAAGGCAAGGCAGAAATGTGACAGGCTGACGGCAGAAAATACAAAGGCGGAGAATGTGACAACAAAGATTCATTTGTTAAGCATGGAGACTGTCTGTAAGTGCTGAGATTCTCCATTCTCTACCTTTTCTACATGTTTCTGTCCATAATCTTCAGATATCTTGTTTGTAATTTTGCTTGTGTATGATAATTATGATTTTAGTTCCTAGATTCCTAGCATGTAGTTTTGCTCCCATCTTAAAGATGCTGGAAAACTACTGGATGAAGAGAAAGTAGCCTGTGACATGTGATGTTCAATGTGCCAAGTTTGCCGTGTAACTGGGTCATAATTGTATCAAGAACTCACGCCAATCTTCTATATTGTGCTCTGCTAATTTTGATGTATGAGCATCCTGCTTACGAGCTGTCAAGAGCATCTTGCTTCTTTAATTAATCTTAGGAAAAATGAATCTTATGATGAATTGTTCTCTCAAATTTTGCAAATTAGACTTTTGATTAATAGATAGATCGCTAAACATACCTATCTAAAATTCCAAATTCAGCAAGTCTTTGACCTTATTATGATACTAACTCAACCCAAAGTACCATTTTCTTTGTGTGATGATGACACTCTCTCTGCCTTTATAGGTCTCTTTGGGCTTGTCTGCTTTAAACACAGCAGGTGCGAAAGAATCCAAGTTACTGGTAGTTGTGTGTATGGAATATATATTTAAGCCAAAAGTGCATCTATAAATTCAGTGCTGTTTGAAGGGTCACTTGAAGTATTTAACATTTGAAACACACCCACCATCATATAAAAAATATAACAGTATTAGATTTTTTTTTTAATAAAAGGTTAAATTGCATATAACCTTCTACTAAACTTTGAGTTATATGCAAATAATTTTATTAATTTTTTAAAATTTGACAATGAATCTCTCTTGAATTTACAAATAACTTTTTATCATTAGTTAGTTTGTTATTTCACTAACAAAGCGTAATGTGTGAGGGAATTATTTGAACATAACTTAAAGTTTAGGAAGGTTATTTACATATAACTTATATTTTAGGAGGGTAATTTATGCCAAAAAGAAAAGTTTAAGGAAGTTCATTGTCATTAATGTATCACATTCCATTAGTAAAATAACAAATTAATTAATAGTAAGGGAGTTATCTGTATAAATTTAAAAGTTTATGGAGGTTTATTGTTAAGCTTTATTACATGACTCAAATTTTATGCAATTTAGCCTTAATAAAAATATGATGTAGATATGTTTTTAAAGCTTAGCATTACATGATAGATCATTTCAAAAAATGAATTTTCACAATGTTATATTTTGATTGAAGAACTTAATAACCATTTCCTAATCAATAACTTTGCTTAAGTTTTATCCCATTTGATATATATTGTTTCTGTGAGAATGTTGATCCCACCATTAAAAAAAGTTGGTTTAGCAGTTTTGAACTTTCTTCAATTTGTAGCTTACTTGATTAAGAATGTTTAATTAATGATAGCAAACTATATTAATTATGATCATTGTGCTAAAAATATCTGATAATTTATATTTTTTAAGTGAGAGAGGAATAAAGTTATTGTATCTGTAAGTTTTAATTGGTGTGGTTATACAATGACTGCTATCTTATAACTTTAAAGTCTTATATATAAAACAAAAAACTGTATTGTGTCCAAAATTGACCATATGTAAGATGAAGACTTTAAAAATACATTCATGAAACTTCCTTGAACAACCATAGAAAAACCTTATTCTAATTTGTTCTTTTGGATTTCTTTAATTAATTCTTGATTAGCTTTCTTTTGGCAAAAACTTCATAATTAAGTCACATTTATTTAATAGAAAAATACATATATGAAAATTGGTGCAATAAGCTTTCTCTTAACTAAATGAATGCATACTTATTTGTAGCACCTAAACCTGATACTTTGTAACAAATGAAGAGACGCCTAATCCTAGAAAGGGTGTGCTTGTAAATAATGAAGGGAAGCCTAGTGTCTAGTTGATGACAATGAGGAAGAAACCAATGATAATTATTATGACTTGTATGTTGACAAAGATACGGTTGATGATGTTGGCGAAACTAATCTTGCTAATGACATTCCCAAACCTAGTAACCTCACATCTTTTGAATTAGTTCCATCATTTATGATACTTGATGTGGATGTAGGTTAATTCTGATTGATGAAATGTGTTTTAACAATAGTTTAAAGGTGGATGAAGGCAATGTGAAGAGTTGGTACATCCAATACAACTCCCATTAAGTTGTACAAGGGCTTTCAGTTCAAACTTAGTATGAAATTTATCTCTATTGAATAGTTCAAGAAAGTTGTGAAATAGTGGTCATTATTAGGGTTGCACATGATGCTTGATGGTTGGGCCAAAAAAAGGGCATACTAGTTTAAGCCATATAATCAGGTTAAGCTGGGCACCGTGATAGCTATGTTAGACAATTTGGGTTAAAAATTTATTTTATTAAGATTTATATGAAAATTTAATTTTTAAGGACAAAATATAATTTTACAAAGATTTTTATGAATTTTTTTTCTCATTGTTTATTTTATACTTTTTACCTGATTTTTTTCTCCTAAAAAATGGCTTAACCAACTTGGTTCGATACTAAATTGAACCAAGCCAAGTCTGGGTACTAGGCTTAAAAAACGAAGCCCAATACAAACCCAAGTTGAGTATTAAGCAAGGCCAATACTTGGCCTAATAGACACCCTTAGTTATTACTCTATGGTTATGATATGTGGTTTAAGAAGAATGACAAATTAAGGTGTATGGTGGTGTGAGTAGTTAATGTTTGTAAGTAATGTTGGGGTTCCATGACATATAGTTTGAAGACATTTAATCCCAAACACACTTGCAAGATCATATTTAATACAAGAATGGTTTCTTTAAAGTGGATTGTTGGCAAACTTATTGTTACTGTGAAAATTAATAAGAACATGAAGTTAGTGAATGTCATTTCTTAAGTTTAAGAGAACTACATTGCTGAGATGTTAGTAAAGAAGGCTTATTAGTGTAGAAGAAAGGCTAAAGCTATTCTTAAAGATAGCTATCAAGTAGAATAGAAGAAACTATATGACTACTATCATGAAGTGAGGGCTTTTAACCTTTGAATAAACTTTCAAATGCTTACAAATAGATTGTTCCTCGATAGGCCACTTGTGTTTAGGAGATTATACCTATGCTTAGATGCTGTGAAGAGGGTTTTTTTTGTTAGCTTGCAGATCAATTATTGGACTAGATTGATGCTTTCTTAAGATTGTGGCAAGGGACCTTAATGACTAATACTATCCCTTAGCCATGGTTGTTGTAAAGGGGAAAAACAAATTTTCATGGACATGATTTCTTACTAAGCTACTTGATGACATTTGGAGTATGATAGAGAAAAGATAGTTTTTCATCTCGTATTAGCCAAAAGTGAGTAATTTCACTAGTTTGCATATTGTAATTACTATAATTATTAGTTTGCACATCTATTTATAGGATTAATTCCTACATTAATGAGCTTCTTTGTGGGGTTGAACACAATTTTGGTGTTAGGCATTTGTATGCCAATATCAAAAGCATATATGAAGTTGGAACTGTGGTTAGAGATTAGTGCTTATGGTAGCCAAAGAACTTATGTTTGGGCTTGGTAACAGAAGATGATAGAGCTAAAGCGAGTCTCTAACTTAAAAAGATGAGATTTGCTAGCTTCTAGTTCTTATTAGTCTTTATGATAATAGTAAGGTGTTGACAATCCACTTTAAAGAAGTCATTCACACATTAAATGTGACCTTGCGAGTTGAATGTCTTTTGCCTATATGTCATGGAATCCCCAACCTTACTCATGAACATCAACCACTCACAATCACCATTGCACACTACATCACATCTAAATTTGTCATTCTTCTTGAATCACACATTATAATCATAAAGCAATGACCACTCTCTCATAGCTTCCTTTAATGGTTCAATTGAGGGAGTTCCATTCCAATTTTGAATTGGAAGTCCTTGCACATCTTAGTAGGGTTGTGTTAGATGTATTTGCTTTTGATATTACCTTCATTCAATTCTGAACTATTGTTGAAGCTCAATTCATCAGTCTCGTAATTAGAAGAAATTGATCCTACATCCATATCAAGCATCATAAATGATGGAATTAGTTCAAGAGATGTATGATTGCTAGGTGTAAGAATGTTATCAATATGACTAGCTTTGCTAACATCATCAACCATATCCTTGTAAACATAAAGGTTAAAGTAGTTATGATCGATTTCATCCTCATTATCATTAAATTGGACACTTATGATGCTGTCATCTATATCCATCTTTCTAAAACTGGGCATCTCTTCATTTGTTAGATTGAAAGTATCAAATTCAGGTGCTGTAAATAAGCATACATTCAATTAGTCAAGAGAAAGTTGATTGTACGAATTTTAATATATATATATTTCTTTATTAAATAAATGTGACTTAGTTATAAAGTTTTTGTCAAAAGAAAGCTAATCTAGAATTAATTAAAAGAACTCTAAAAGAACTAATTAAATGAGGTTTTTCTATGCTAGTTTGAGGAAGTTTCATAAATATATTTTAAAGTTGTCATCTTTACATATGGTTAACAGTATAATTTGTGTTTTGGATATGAGACTTGAAGTTACAAGATAGCTTTCATTATTTAACCACACCAGTTAGAACTCAAAGCTGTAATAATTTTGTTTCTCTCTTGCACTAAAATACACACACACACACACACACACACACATATATATATAATAAGACATTTTTAACATAATGATAATTAGCTAACATTAATTAAACATCCTTAATCAAGCAAGCTACAAGTTATATAAAGAAAGTTCAAAATGACTAAACTATCATGTTTCTACCTTTTCCTTCTGCAGTCGTGAACGTTCTGTGTGTGACAGAATGAAAGACATAGAGGGTTAAGGACTCAAGTGCATTTTACGTGAAATAAATCTGGTGCATATATGACAAGTTTTTATCTATCTCACCCTTGCCAGCATGGTTCCCTTAACACATGTATGCTCTATTAGCTTAATTAGCAATACACTAACGGCTTTATGATATATCATAACCATGTGGATCAACTCTTAAATGTTTGAAAAGTGTGAGGACGGATAAAAAAAAATACTAATTATAAGAACCAAATAAAAAATTTTAATAAATTAAAAGAATCAAATGAATAATTTTTTTTTAATTTAATTATGTAGAGATTTTTATATCTCTTTTGTTTACCTCATCTTTTCAAGTGGTGGAACTTTGTTGTATAGTATGTTTCTTATGGTTTTTTTTTTTTTTCAGTGTGTTTCTTTTTGTTCAAGTGTGATTGAATTAAAATTTTGCCTTACTTCGTATTGTGCTTTCCCAGTTCGATAGTATGTGTAGAAGAAGACCATTTGAGCATAGCTTCTTTGCCATGGTGGTCATCTTTTGATTGTAGGAAAAAGGGATTCTTTAAAACTTTTTAAATTTCTTGTAAAGAGAGAGAAAGAAAGAGAGGAGATGGTGTATGAATCTCACCTTCTCTCTCTTCTTCTCATTATTTCTCTAATTTAATATGAAATTTATAACAAAGGATTTTAGAGAATTCAAACTCCACATTTATAGAAATCCCTTAGCCATTGAATTCAAGTGTCTTTTACCACTTACGCTTGTTAGGGGTTCTTGCTTGCATAATTGTCTACAAAAATTCTAGGCACTAGTTTGAAACTTAACATGAAATTACAACAGAGGTTGATCCGTAAATTTTTTATATTTTTCTACATTCGGGGGTGATTCAAATGGTTGGGATATTGTTATGAGTCCTATATCAAAGAGGTTTCCTTGAAACGGAAACGTTATAAGGACTTGGGCTCTCCTACTCTAATAGTTAGCTTTTGGGGTGTGGTTATCCTAATGACTTATACTCATAACAAATAGTGCTCTCGTTGAGAGTTGGCCAACCAAAAATGACTACCTACAGAGGGTTCTAACTGGCGAAGGGGTTGACCTGTCGTGGAGTGAAGCGCCGCTGAGTTAAGTGTTGTAGAGTGCAACCGTCGGGACACCGGCTTGCAAAAGGGGTGACAATGTTATGAGTCTCACCTCAGGGAGGTTTTCTCAAAATGGAGGCTTTATAAGGATTTGAGTTCTCCCATTCTAATAGCTAGCTTTTGGTGTGTGGTTCTCCCAAAAACTTATACTCATGACAGATATATGTTTTTTGCAACATCTTGACATTAGCCATATAATGTATTAGCTCATTGGCCATGTCTTTCACGCTTTCAGCATTTTTGACACAGCAACTACGCCTAACTGTTAAGTTTGTCTGTTAGAGATGGTATGGCGAAACTGTCTATTTTTACATTTGGAACTTTTAATTAATCAATCTTTCCAGCTTGATGGGGGAGAAAAAAAAGAAAAGAATTAAGTAGCAACAATAGAAGGTAGACATCAGTTAAAATATAGATGTAAATAAGAAATTCTCTCAACTTAATGTCATTATCTTAATTGATTAGAGGAATACTTATCTACCCAGTTACAATTGAACCAGCAGTAGTTCTCCTTATCAAATCCCTCATTCCATTTTTCATCTCTGCTTTAACATATTAGCCACTGAGTTCCATCATTACAACCTCTTGATTATTCTTTTCTCGTCCAATGCATTGATAGTCCTACAGTTGTTTTTCCTATTTTAACCAGTGGGGGCAGTCTATATAATCCTAGTGGATCCCACAAAAATAGATGAAAAAAACAAGAAGTGACACAAAACTTTTGTTTTGATTTTAATGTTTTTAAAATAGATATTTTTTAAAATAAATTTTAAAACAAAAAAGCTAAAAATTTTATTTGAATCATTATTTTAAATAATCGCTATTTTTTTTAATTCTGTAGAACAAAAGTAATAAAATATTTAAAAAATATTTTGATTTTTTGTTTTTGAAAACATAATGCTGTTTTTTTATTTTACAAAATATTTCATTAAAAATACATTATCAAATAAATTTTTTTATTTTTAAAAATAAAAAACTGTTCTAAAAATAAAAAATCAAACATGCCTTTAAATTATAAACCCAACTCAAATTGACAAAAAGAGCATGACAATACTAATTTTCAATGAGTTTATATATATATATATATATATATTGACTCTAAAACAATCATAAAATTTATTTTAGAATAATTAGAAATTGTAGCGGTAATTTAAATTGTCCTATAATTTTGTAAGATGTTTTAAGGCTAGTTTGATAGATAAAATTCTTTTAAAAAAAAATAAAAAATGAATGATGAATGATAAATTCAATTAGAAAGGAATAAAATATATTTGACATAATATAGAAAGAAAATAGAATGCTTTTGTATTTGTATATTTGGTAAAAAAATAATATTACAAGAATAAAAAGTAGGATATAGAAAAAGACTAACTTATCCTTAAAAAAATTAAAAATCCCACAAAGTGCCAATATTAAAATTTTTTTCATATTATATTATATATTTGCCATCAAATTGCCCATTTTCATATTATATTATATATTTCAATATCATATTATATATTTGCAATTAGTGCAATATCCTTCCAAAGCCTTCCTCATCCATTGTCCCTGTTCCTCTGTCTGTGATCGCAAAGAGCGTTTGGATTGTCTCCCGTTATGGCGTAAAAATGACAGCATCCAGTCGAAGTAATCATGGCCATTGGATAGATCCATCCATTGCAAGAGTGACACGCGTCCTAAGTGCTAAATGCAGCGTGAATCATGGCTATTCCAACAAACCTACAGATTGTGACATGTGTCCTGTCAAAAATGTAAAGAACACATTTAAAATAGTTTTTTGAGCTAAATCCATGTATAGAAAACAAAATTTTCCCAAATCCGTGTAACAGAAAAAAATTACATCGAAATGCTATAGGTGCAGAAAAAGTCAGAATTACAGGGTTTGATTTATAATTAATATTTAAAAAAAAACCGCTTGAAGTCGGAACCAATGGTTCTGACTTCAAGAATTTTTTTATAAAGAAAATAAAATTATAACTTAAGTTGAACCCAATAGGTCCGACTTTAGTTATAACATATTAGGCGTTGCAGACTAGGCCTGCAACGCTGAGTCCTGCATGCATGTAGGCTTTCCCCCCCCCCCCCCCCCCCAAATTTCATGCTCCAACCAGTGCCCCCTCCATGCAACGCTGAGTCCTGCATGCAATGTAGGCTTTTCCCCCCCCCCCCCCCCCAATTTCATGCTCCCCCAGTGCCCCCTCTTAAAACCCAATTTACTTCACTCCTTTGTCCTCTCTAACCTACCTCCCCCTCGTCCTCTCCCTCTCCTTCTCCCATCCAACACTCCCTCCCAAGTCCCCTCCCTGCTCCAATGCATTCTCCCTCCCCCTTCCTCCTCTCCTTCTCCCTCTCCCATCCTACTAAATTAGAAGTTTCCTCCCCTTCCTCCTCTCTCATCCCACACAATTAGAAGCTCTTCTCTCCCCTCTATTAACAAATTTGCTCAGCCTTCCATCTTCTTCTTTGAAATAATAAAGGTTAGTGAATCAATTTTATTCTCTTTTATTTCTTTTATTATTGAGTTTATTTCTCTCTTTTCTTTTGTTAAGTGCTCATCTTTAAAAATATATTTTGAAGTAATTATATATATATATATATAAAAGTTAGTGAAAATAATTTTATAAACTTACAATTTTATTGAGTTTTTATATTTAAATTTAACATTTTTTAATGAAAATGCCACTAATTTATTAAATTATCATATTTATTTGTTTTCTTGATGTGAGTAATTAATCTATTGTATATTAAATGATTAATATATATATAATAAAATATAATGTTAAGAGTAAGGTCAGTTAGTAATTAATTATAAATAATAAGTTTGAAACTAATATTTTTGTCTATAACAAGAAATTTTATAATGATAGATAGTAAAAAAAAAAATTTAATTTCTTATATTGATTGTGTAGGACTAATTAAACAATGTCACACCCATCATAAGTTATTCAGCCAGGACCAAAAGATGATTCACTTTTGTATCTTCAGACAAGGTATGTTTCACAAGCTGTCTGGGGAAGAAATGATAGATTGCTTTGTCCACGACGAGTCATGCATAGTGATCGGCTGCCTACACCTCCACCAGCTATTATTAACCATTTACAGGAAGCTGGTTTCTATGGGGCAGCTCGATTAGGGCAATTTGAGTATAATCTTGCACTTACATTAGCATTGATAGAAAGATGGTGTTCTGAAACTCATACTTTTCATACCATTTGAAGAGAGTGCACGATAACTCTAGAGGATGTTGCTATCCAGTTAGGGTTACCTGTACTGAAAATCTCATTATTGCTCAAACAGATTATCTGTGGAAGGATACATATGAGGGGTTGCTTGGGATTAGGCCACTTGATGATCAAATGTATGGACAGAGGTTGGTCGTTACTTGGTTGGTGGAAAACTTTAATTAACTACCTGATAATGCAGACGAAGACACAATGCGACAATATGCACGGGCATACATATTAAGATTTATCGGGGGTCTTTTGATGCCGGACAGATCGAGCTATAAAGTGTACTTAATGTATTTACCACTACTGTGGAGCTTTGAGGAAGTCGGCCAATATAGTTAGGGATTTGTATTACTGGCTCACTTGTATAGAGAGTTTTGTAATGCAACTAACCCTACTGAACAATGCATAGGTAGTATAGACGTATGACCCTCCTCTATCTTTGGGCATGGGATAGATTCCCAATGCTAGCTCTAGAGAGACTACCACAACCAGATTTCGAGTTAGAAATTTATCTAGTATTTCCACCATTGGGTTTCAGGTAAAATAGTTAAGAAATCTAAAAAGCATTTATATGTCTAAGCACTTACCCTAATATATTTTTGGTAACTTATTTTGCTATAAATGTGTTGGGATCACAGATGGAAGAATATCAATAAACCTCCCTGTCCACAAGACATGGCATTACGACAATATCGAATATTATTAGATGCGATGCGAGATAATGAGGTATGATTGATTTACATGGCTAGAATTATCTTAAATTACCATTTTACGAATATCCTTGTTTTTGAGACATTTTAATATGTTGTAAATAGATCATGTGGCAACCATATGAAGTAAACGGAGTTCGTGATCTCATTCCATAATATTGCCTCGAAGGTTGAGATATTTGGCTAGCATCGGTGCCACTTATCTGCTTCCATATTATTGAGTGGTATCACCTAGATCGGGTGTTACGCTAGTTTGGTTGGCAGCAGCCAATCCTGACACCTCCAGTCAATTTAGGGGCTTTACACACATTACAAGTTCGCAAAAAAACCTTAACGAATTGGCCAAAAGAACACTTGACGTTTGTTGAATTTTGGAATTCATGGCAAAATCGCGTGGTTGAGGCACCTCTCATTATTGCACCTATGGATTGCATGTCAGATTATATGAGATGGTATTGGGCACGAACACGACAATGGATCCATCTTGCTAGCGGTGCGACTAATTTCACAGTAAGGTAAAATTATTGTTGGCTATTGTTATTGGTCATTTTATTGCCTATTTTGTAATGTCTCATCATTTAATAATGTACCTATTTTTGGTCAGGCCGATATAGCTGAAGATCTTTATAGGCTAAGCATTTGCGATCCGCCATCGATAAAATATTGTGAGTTTTGAGAAAAGGTGAGTAAAGACCAAAAAAACATTTTACTCGCTCTTGGAGAATGTTTCACAATGGCTTCTCACCCCCTCCACCAGTACCTGATTTGCCACAACCATAGATCCCGGAGGGTAGGCCAGATAAGAGACGTGACGGTTATATGTCAACTAAGATTCTCATTATTACAAAGCATGAGCCACCTCACGTGGGCCCAAGTACAACGACAAAGGTTACACCAGAAGGTGGTGCAACACAACAACAAGAAATTAGCACCGTTGATCAAACTTTTTCTATGTCGGTTAACCCTGAAGGCATTGGTCTGTCCTATTATGTTCCGCTGTCACCATTGTCCCAATTTGAGTCTCTTGATCCAACGCAGTTTGGGTCATTCATGCCCCTATTTGATGATCCAATTGTGTTTAGTGCTCCGTATGGCAGTCGCTTTTTTAAAACAAGGGGTCATCGCACCAAGGGTTTGTTACTCTACAACAACCGATTCAACTAGTTTCCTCCCCTACATTTGATTTAAATATTCTTCTAACTAATGCTAGTAACAATCAACCAGTGAAAGAACATGAAGACCCAGTGAACCAAGAGCGACCACAACGTGATAGGCGACGGGCACATTGTGGCACTGGTAGCCATTATTTCTAAAATATGATAGTTGATGAAAAAGAGTATCGATGCGCTGTATCGAAGTTGTTTTACTTATATATACAAGTTTCAACTAAAGAAAAAAGTATTTGTATGGTTTCACCTTACATGAAAAAAACCAATTAAGAATTCTAGTTGCAACTTTATATATTAGTTTAATTTGTTAATTTTTTTTTGGGATCAAGTGACAAGAAATTTATTTCTCGATAGGCATGGATAATTGACATATGGTAGTATTGGTTTTTTTTCACCCGCCCAATGATAATCCGTGTAATCACCATACTTTTTGTAAATAGGTTCTTAAAAATTTATTAAAGTTGAAATAATTGAAATAATTTATTAATGCAAAATAAATTATCTTAAATAATTAAAATTTATTATTTATTTCTCTACATAGTTGGCCGTGGGTAAGCTTTCCAAATTAGAATTTGTTGAAATCTGCCTCTGAGGTGTGAAACCTATACTTCAATTTGATGTTTTATAAAATGAGTCTTAAACTTAATTTGAATTTAAAAAGTTTAAATTGATAAAAAATACATATATATATATATATATATATCTAAAACTTATACTATTAATTAAAATTAAATTTTTTATTATTATAAAATTGTGTTTTATTAACTTGATATTATAAGATATCAATTAAATAAGTAATTGTTATTTTTACATCTAAAGTGATTTTAACTCTTGCACTTATAATTTAGCCATTAATTACATTATCATCTGATGTCTAAAAATTATTTTGTTCTGTAACTAAATATGACTTAAAAAAATAAATTATTTCACAAATTAACTATTTTCAATCCGATCTTTCATTTTTTTTTCTTTTGCCAATAATTACTCTCTTAAATCTCTCTCTTTAATTTACTATTCATTATGATGAATATTTATTTTAAAGTAAATAATATTTTTATTTAAATTCATCTTTACAATGTGAGAAAAAGCTAATTTTTATCTAAGTAATCCCATGAGACAGTGAAAAATTTTTATCCTTAGCAATTGATAATAATTTTAGTAAACAATAGAATGAAAGATGTTGTGCGTACTAATTAAGTTCATATATTCTTCTCACAAATATTTCATTTATACGATTTGTCTCAAAAAAACAAGGTAGATAAACTAAATGTAATAAAGAAATAACAGATCTATGTCATGCTCCGAGATAGGGTTGGCTACTTGTTAGGATAGGTAAAACGATTATGTCCAACTTGCCGACATAACCCACACTTGTTAGGTGGTCCTAGTTGCGACCAATCCATCTCATTTCGAAAGAGGGATGAATAAGGTCGGCCTTTCTTTTGAATCATCGACGGATCAGGAATCAACATTAGACTCTCGATGGTAGGCCAATGCACCTCATCTCTAAAAGGTCAAAATTCATGATTGTATGCACAACGTATTACTTCCAATTGAAACATCGGATCCACAAACTGCTGTGCATCAAGTCCAACGTGGGCACAAGCTGCAATGACATGTTGACAAGGGAAGTGCTCGATTTGAAACTCGACACAGTCGCACTTACAGTCAAGCAGGTTGACCTTGCAACACCGACCAAATTGCTAATTTTGTATGTCATATAGCTTCTGAACCTCGAATGTTGCGACTCTCCTAGCGAACTGGCGCACAACGCAAGCAGGGGCAGCTTGTGTAACTGCAGCCATCTTCTGCTTAATTGTGGGACAAAATACTTGTCCAGCTGCTATCTGGGTATGTACCTTCTGAGCTTATTCAACGAAGTATCTATTTACCTGATATAGGGTTGCCTTTGCAAGGCCGGTAATCAGCAAGCTTCTAACACCTTTAAAGACACCATTTATTGCTTCAGCTAAGTTTGTTGTCATGTGGCCATATTGACGACCTTCAACGTCATATGCTCTTGACCATTATTCTTTTGGAATATCAGCTATCCAACTAGCCGCTCTACTGTATAAAATTGCTATCTCACCCAGTTTTCTGCCAACCACATGATGCTGATATTCATGCACAATATTAATGAACTTCTCTTTCAACCAATTAGTCCCGTGTGCTTTACGAAGGTTGCAAGCTACATGTCGAAGGCAGAATACATGATGCCTGTATGGTGGTTGCCATCCAACTCGAGAATCAGAAACAGCAGCTAAAATTGAAGGATGTCTATCTGACAACAAACATATCCCCCTTCTGTCATTTATTACACATATCCGAAGATTGAAAAGAAATCATAACCAAGCTGACTGTGTCTCTCCCTCAACTATGGCAAATGCAAGGGGCACAACTTTCTTGTCACCATCTTATGATATAGCCATAAGTAGGATGCCTCTGTACTTCCCATATAAGAATGCTTCATTAATTTGCACGATCGGTTTGAGGTTAGCAAATGCATCAATACATGGTTTGAATGCCCAAAAAACGCGGCGAAACATTTTCTTAGGTTGCTCATCAAAACTACTTTGTGAGCATTACTTGTTGCAGAAATGTACGACTGAGCCATATATGAAATGTTAAATAGCGGCTAACCACCTTCAGAGTAAAACATACGAACTTTCCCAATTCCCAAAAGCAATAGTAAGGGCATGATGTTTTGCTTTCCAGGCTTTTCTATAAGACACGTAGCCAAACATACTCTACATCCTTTCCATGATTAAGGACACTTTAACCTTAGGCTTGTTAGTGACCATTGCCACGATACAGGATGAAATAACATCTGATTCTAACTTTGGATGATCTTGAGATAACGACGTAGAAAGACATGTATGTGGGCCTTCATATTTGGTAATCTCCCAATGTGTCCTATTTGCTTTTTTGCAAGCTCTTACCTTCCATCTGCAACTATCCTCATAGTGAATGCATCGATATTCTTCATTCCTTTTATAAGAATAGTACACATGGAAAGTACGATGTACTCGGATAAAGTATAGTTTCACTGCACGTCGTAATGCTTTTACATCTGCATACTACGTACCAACATTCAACTCTAGGCTGTCACTCAATCCTATAAGTTCCCCTCTACTTGGAAACTCAGGACCACTTGCTACTTCTATATTGATCTGTGAATAAAAGGCAGTTGCTGGCTCAACATACTTGTTGTCAATACTCTTTTCTGCTATCGAACTATCACTACCAATATTACTCTCCTCATTTGACTCACTGTCGTTATCATCAGCCTCACCATCATCAAAATCAGCATTCATAACAGCATCATATTCTTCTTGGTCCTTAAAGTCATCCAATATGTATTCTGTCATCATCAACAGAGATTGAGGTTCAGAATTGTTAACCATTTGATGGGATGAACTTGGTTGGGAAATGTAATCAACAGGAGGGATGTCTTTAGGGCAGGAAATAATTGGGGAAACCTGTTCAATTGCCTCATGAATATTGCTTGTGCATAGGAATGTCTGAGTAACTTGTTCATCCATAGGTTGTGCTTTAAGGTTCAGATCTACTTCATTTATTGATATACAAGCATATAACTCGACACCAATCAATTGGGATGGATATCGTGCGTTGATTTGCCACATCTCTTAAACATCACCATCATCTTCCAAGCTACATGGCCAATATTGCGTTAGATTTAAAGAGGTCGGGTACCTATATATAAGATTAGACACATATTGGTTCGATGCAGGCCGTAGTTTTTGTCCAACTACTTGCTTCAGTCTCTTTAGAGTGATATCTGCATTAACTCTCATTACTTTCACTCTGGGACAGACAAATGTTACACCTTATGGGCCATCAAATATTCGTCCGTTTACATATATGCAAATTATCTCATTTGTATTATTCATTATTTTTCATGCATTCCATTTTATCAGTAAGATTTTTTAGTCATACTAAATAACTAATATAGTTTAATATATTTTAAAGCAATAATTTACTAGCTGACGAAAAATATATAAAATAATATATAATTTTAATTTTATTTAGTGATAGGTAAATAGTGTAGATCATCATTTCATTAGACAACAATAGCGTTAAATGATAATTAACACATATACTTAAATAACATACCTTATGTTTAACATACAAATTTTAAACTAAACTATAAATAAATGCTTTGTAACTTACTCTTTTTTTTTTTTAAATAGAATCCATTTGATAGTAATAGTAATGTTAATTGTTCTCTTCATTCAAACGTGTATTAGCTATATTTATCGTTTCGCGATATTTTCTAGTTATAATTATTTTAGTTATAATAATAGGGACATTTTAAATAAAATAATGGAATAATACAAATATTTATGAATCCAAATGAAAATACAAATAGAAGAAGTCATATGATTTCTTATAGTTATTTTAGTCCAAAATATGATAACATATTTTATTATATTTTAAGATTTATATATTAATTTTATACTTATATTTTAATTTATGAGGTTAAAATATTGAAAATATTTTGTAAAGAGCTTTAATTAAATTTGCAAAAGTTCTTCTTAGAAAATATATTATTATTGTTGTGAAAAGACTTAATTATACTAAAATTTTTTACTATGTATTAGAATAATTTTTCAAATTTATTATATTTTAAAATTTATATATTAATTTTATACTTAGATTTTAATTTATGGGATTAAAATATTGAAAAAATTTTGTTAAGCACCTTAATTAAATTTACAAAAGTTATTCTTAGAAAATATATGATTATAGTTGTGAAAAGACTTAATCATAATTATGCATATTATTTATTTATCTTCTTAAATAACCTCACAAAATATATTACCCATATTAACCCTTAAAAGATTTAAGTTTGACAATAAAAATAAATAAACAAAATATTTATAATTATTATTACGAAACTTAAATTTTATCACACTTACCTCCCTGTCTGCACGATCAGATAATAGCAACTTTGTAAAACTTCTTCTAAGAGATGAAATGAAATATGAAGAGTCTCCAAATATTAAAACTTCTAACCAATTTATATAGGAGTCTCAATTTTCAAAAAAAATTTAAAAAATAGAGTTTGCTCACTAGATTTGAACTGTTCATGAGTAGTGAGTAGCTTAATGGAAAGGAAAGAAAGCTTCTGATAAATTGTGTAGGCTGAATGGAAGAGAAGGAGAGTTTGATGAGAGATGGAAAGGGAGAAGGAGAGGAAGAAGATAAATTGTGTGGGATGAATGGAAGAGAAGGAGAGTTTGATGAGAGAAGGAAAGGGAGAGGGAGAGGAAGAAGGGGAGGAAAGGAAATAAATTGGAAGGGGAGGGGGAAATTGGCTCACGGGATTTAAATCTCGTGAACAACCTGCATGCATGCAGGTACGATACACTGAAGTCAGACCCATTAGGTCCGACTTCAGTATAATATTTTTAAAAAAAATTGCTTGAAGTCGGAACCATTGGTTTCAACTTCAAGCTTTTTATTTTTAAAAAAAAATTGATTTATTCTAAATCGGACTCTATGAGACCGATTTCCTCTTAAACTACAGTATCTCGATGTAATTCTTTTTTGTCACACGGATTTGGCTCAATTTTTTTTCCCTGTAAATGGATTTAGCTCAAAAAACCCATTTAAAACTATTCCTAATAATACCCTTTTTCTCATTTCTAAACATTATTTTTGAAGAAAATGTTACCAATCAAAAGCTGCACAAGGAATTTGTTAGTGTAAAATAAATCCGAGCCGTGCATAAGGACACTGTCTTTGAGAGATATTCCGCCATAAGACGGCAATCCCTTGGATTGAACGGATTTTTCTGCGATGTCGCAGGGAAGCAGAACAGCAGAAATAGGAACTCAGGGACGAAGAGAAGAGGAGAGAACAGCTCGAGTATTGTCCGGAGCTGTGATGCGTTGAACCCAATGAGCAACGCGGTATTTATAGGCACAAGGGTAGCGAGACGTTGGATCATGTTTAATAATATTAATGAGGACGTTTCTGAACGTTGTGCGGTTTCCAGCATGAAGATTAATAAATATTTAATCAGATAATAAAAAACAAAAAACGGATTAGTAATTGCCGGTAAATGATGACTAACGTTCAGAAACGTTTACATAATGAACTCATAACCGAAGCCTTAAAATTATGGATTTTCTGGAAGGCTATTTGAAAGTATTTAATTTTCAAAAAAATAAATTCTGGCAACGGTAAAAATTGTCCAATACCGCGTATATTTTTGCGTGCAGGAGGGCAAATCGCCGAATTTCAACTGAGCTCAACTATGTTGGCCTAGTTTTTTGTGCGCGTGAGCCCATTCTCCTCCTAGGCCCATTTTGCTCTTCTATAATCACATGTTAATATTTATACCCTTTGGCCTTCATTTGCTTGAGCATTGTGGGACTTTTCTTTTTCTCTTCCCCTTTTGACACACACACATATTCTCTAACAATCCCCCACATGTGTGTCAAAAGATCACTATCATCTGAGTTATACATATGAGTATAAACATTTCGAATATGGTGTCTTACGGACTATGAACCATTCCTAGACTAATGAAGCTTAGTATACAAAATTGTAGGTGAAGCTTATAGCTTCTATGAACCAACAATTTTCCGTTGTATACTAGAGGCCTTAAGAGTCAATTTATACCCTCACAATTTCCACTATTATCGCAGTTTTGTGCTTTAAACTATGGCCTTGTGCGTGCTTGATTTTAATAAATGCTCTAGAGATTTTTGCCATGATCTCATAGGAGCGGCCCCACTCCACATTCATATAGGTGATTTCATCAAGTGTGACTACAATGAACACACCATCCATAAGGAATATGAAATCATTAAGAGCTTTTGCTCAGCCTTACCAACAATGCATCCTAACACTTTTTCTCATATTATAGGAATGGACTAAAATAATAAAGTGTTAGTAGAATTAACGAATGACTTGTTTTTACCCATATGAACCTCCTTCATGGGATCACCAATTACAGAGGTTGGGTTACTATCATTGTTAATTTTCAAACTGGCTTAATTCTCATTCCCCTCGATGTTTCCAAAATTTGTTTCTTCCCTAAAGGTTTGGTTAGGGGGTCTGCCAGATTTAATTTTGACCTTACAAAATCGATCGATATAACTCCATTTTTCAACAGCTGTCTTATAATATTATGTCTTAAACGAATGTGCCTACTTTTGCCATTGTAGGTCTTATTTTTAGTAACGGCTATCGCCGATTGACTATCACAATGTAATGACACTGATGGTGTTAGTTTTTCACCTAATGGAATATTTGCCAAGAAGTTTTTCAACCACTCAGCCTTATTACTAGCCAACTCCAGAGCAATGAACTCTGAATCCATAGTGGATCTCGCTATAATATTTTGTTGAGCTGATTTTCAGGTTACTGCACCACCACCAAGAGTGAATACATAGCCACTAGTGGATTTGGTATCTTCTGAATCTGAGATCCAGTTAGCATCACTGTATCCTTCTAATACAGCGAGAAATCCATTATAACATATACCATAATTCATGGTACCTTTCAGATAACTCATTAATCTGTCCAAAGTTAACCAATGTTCACTACTTGGACAGTGAGTATATCTACTTAATCTACACACAGCATATGCTATATCAGGTCGGGTGTAATTCATTAAATGCAACAGACTCCCAATAATCTATGCATATGTAGATTGAGCTACTGGATCACTCTTATTTTTAACTAATTTGGTGCTAGCATCATAAGGAGTGCTTACAGGTATTTTTTTAAAGAATCCAAATTTTTAAAGAATTTTTTCAACATAATGTTCTTGAGATAGTAAAATGCCATTTTCACTCCTTATGATCTTAACACCTAATATCACCTTTGCTTCACCCATATCCTTCATATCAAATTTAGAAAAAAGAAACTTTTTAGTTTCTATCACAACATTTATGCTTGTACCAAAAATAAGCATATCATCAACATATAAACAGATAATCACACAACCATCATTCACAATTTTTGTATAAACACATCTCTCTACTTCAACAGTGGAAAATCCATCACTTGTTATGACTTGATCAAGTTTTTCATGCCATTGTTTCGGTGCTTGTTTCAATCTATATAATGATTTAACAAGTTTACAAACTTTATTTTCTTGTCCAGGAGCAACACACCCTTCAGGTTGTACCATGTAAATTTCTTCTTCTAAATCACCATTTAAAAAAGCAGTTTTAACATCCATTTGATGAATAAAAAGCTTGTAAACTGAAGCTAAAACAATCAAAATTCTAATAGAGAAAATTCTTGTTACTGGAGAAAAAGTATCAAAATAATCAATATTTTGTTTTTGAGTAAATCCTTTAGCTACTAGCCTCGCTTTATATTTATCAATAGATCCATCAGGATTATATTTTCTTTTAAAAACCCATTTGCAACCAATAGGTCTTGTTCCCAGAGGTAAGTCTGCTAAAACCCAAGTTTTGTTTTGATTTAGTGAATCTATTTCAGCTTTAATTGCTTCTTTCCAAAGGTGAGTATCAGAAGATGAAATTGCTTCAGAAAAATTTGATGGCTCATCTTATAACATAAAAGTATAAAAATCATTTCCAAAAGAAGTTTCTTTTCTTTGTCTTTTGCTTCTCTTTAAATTTTCAACAAAATTTTCACTTTCATTTACTCTAGATGAAGAAGGCAAATTTTCAACTGTTTAAGACATATGTTGAATTTTCAATGAAAAAATATGTTCAAAAAATTCTGCATCTTTGGTTTCAATAATAATGTTATGATCAAGAATATCACTTTTCAAAACCAGAAATCTATATGATGCACTATGTTTAGCATATCCAATAAACATACAATCAAAAGTTTTAGAACCAATTTTTCTCTTTTTAGGATCAGGTAATAAAACTTTTGCCAGACACCCCCACACTTTCAAATATTTTAAATTTGGTGTGTATCCTTTTCATAATTCATAAGGTGTCTTATTTATTTTCTTATAAGGTATCCTATTTTGTAAAAAACATGCAGATAACAAAGCTTCACCCCATAAATTATCTGGTACAGAAGAACTTATAAGCATAGCATTCATCATTTCTTTTAAAGTTCTATTTTTCCTTTCTGCTATTCCATTTGATTCAGGTGAATATGGAGGAGTTACTTCGTGAATGATTCCTTCTTTTTCACAAAAGTCATTAAATAAAACAAATTCTCCTCCTCTATCTGACCTAACCCTTTTAATCTTTTTATTTAATTGATTTTCTACCTCAACTTTATATAAAAGAAATTTATCAAAAGCTTCATCTTTATTTTTCAATAAATAAACTTTAGTATATCTAGAAAAATCATCAATAAAAGTTACAAAATACTTTTTGCCACCTCTTGTCATAGTTTGTTTTAAATTACCTAAATCAGTATGTATCAAGCTAAGCAATTCAGTTTCTCTTTGTACAGAAAAATAAGACTTTTTGGTTAACTTAGCTTCTACACAAATTTCACATTTGTTTAGAAAATCATTTTTAATTTCAAAAATTAAACCAAGTTTTTGCATTTTCTTTAAATATGACTTACTAACATGTCCTAATCGAGCATGCCATATATCAACCATAAAGACAGGCAAGTAAGCAGAAGATGATGCATTTTCATTCATATCAGCAATGTTGAGTATAAACAACCCTTGAGTACAATAGCCATTTCCTACAAATACATTATTCTTTGTCATTACAATCTTATCAGATTCAAATGACACATTAACCCCAGCTTTGCTTAATAGAGCTACAAAAATTAAATTGGCTCTAACATCAGGCACATGAAGAACATCACTGAGTGACAAAATTTTTCCAGATGTGAGTTTCAGTTCAACCTTTCCTTTTCCTAGAACTTTTGCAGTTCGGGAATCAGCAAGGTAAACACGGTCTTCTCTTTCCTTGGTAGGATTATAGGAGGCAAACATCTCACGATTTGCACAAATGTGCCTGGTAGCCCCAGAGTCTACCACCCATTTTTTCACATCAAATACCAAGAGAGCTTGAGAAATGACCGCTACAATGATTTCATTTTCTTCATCTCCTTGAACCAGATTGGCCCTAGGAGGATTGTCATTTTTAGCCCTCTTCCTGCATTGAGTAGCATGGTGGCCTGGTTTTTTACAAACAAAGCAACTCCCTTTCTTTTTGAATTTAGGGTTAGAACTCTTGGGCTTGTAGTCAGGTTTTCTTTTAGAGTCATACTTCTTGGCATACTGCTTTGTCTCCACCAAATTTGCTTTTGAGGTCATCTCTTTTCCTTTTGCAGCTTGCATCTCTTTTCGATTTGTGTCCTCGATTATGATGTGAGTGATTAGGTCTGACAGTGGCAATTGTTTTTGTTTGTGTTTCAATTGTTGTTTGTAGTCCTTCCATGATTTAGGCAGCTTCTCAATCAGAATTCTAGCAACAAACTCGTCAGGTAAGTTGATTTTTTCTGCCCTCAACTCTTCTAGCAGCTTATGGTACTCGTTAATTTACAGCTTAATATCCTTGTCCTCGGTCATCTCCCATCTATAGTAATTTCCAACAACAAACTTTTGCTTCCCAACGTCCTCAGCAGTATATTTGGTAATTAATGATTCCCAGATTTTGCTTGCTTCCTTGTACACATAGTAAACATCGAAGAGATCATTAGACAAAGTATTAATGATGGTATTTCGGCATACCTTGTTGGCATATTCCCAAGCAATCCTTTGATTTTGATCAATATCTAGCGAAGGCTCAGATTGTGTGAGTGCAGTAACAACTCCGTATAGGTCAAGGATAGAGTAAACACGTTCTTGCCACCTTCGAAAATTTTTTCCATCGAACATTTCAATTTTTGAAATATCCAGTGGTGGCCTAGACAGTGGCATCGGAGGCAGTGTGAACGGAACAAAGGATGTAGCAACAAGACTAGCACCAGTAGGGCCATCGGAAGCAGGAGCATTGTTTTGTTGTGACTCCATATCTCTCAAGATTGTTACCAATCAAAAGCTGCACAAGGAATTTGTTAGTGTAAAATAAATCCAAGCCGTGCACAAGGACACTGTCTTTGAGAGATATTCTGTCACAAGACGGCACTCCCCAGGATTGAACGGATTCTTCTGCGATGTCGCAGGGAAGCAGAATAGCAGAGATAGGAACTCAGGGACGAAAAGAAGAGGAGAGAACAACTTGAGTGTTATCCAGAGCTGTGGTGCGTTGAACCCAATGAGCAACGCGGTATTTATAGGCACAAGGGTAGCGAGACGTTGGACCACGTTTAATAATATTAATGAGGACGTTTCTGAACGTTGTGCGGTTTCCGGTATGAAGATTAATAAACATTTAATCAGATAATAAAAAACAAAAAACGGATTAGTAATTGCCGGTAAATGATGACTAACGTTCAGAAACGTTTACATAATGAACTCATAACCGAAGCCTTAAAATTGTGAATTTTTTGGAAGGCTATTTGAAAGTATTTAATTTTCAAAAAAATAAATTCTGGCAACGGTAAAAATTGTCCAACACCGCGTATATTTTTGCGTGCAGTGGGGGGCAAATCGCCGAATTTCAACTGAGCTCAACTATGTTGGCCCAGTTTTTTGTGCGCGCGAGCCCATTCTCCTCCTAAGCCCATTTTGCTCTTCCATAATCACATGTTAATATTTATACCCTTTGGCCTTCATTTGTTTGAGCAATGTGGGACTTCTCTTTTTCTCTTCCTCTTTTGACACACACACATATTCTCTAACAGAAAATTAACCCCGTATGATATGGAAATTAGGCAACAACGAAATGAAAATCATACGAAGGCAAAGAAATGAATGAAAACTCACCAAAATGCAGCAAAATGAATGAAAACTCACCAAAATGCAGCAAAAGATTGCCTTCGTATGATTTTCATTTAGGAACTGTATTTCATAGAATGAAATTCTCATATTTGTTGAACTTTTTTATCACACTTGCTTTTTTTCCTCTGCTTGTATATTATTTAGGAACTGTGTGATATTTAAGCAAATGAGGACCGCACAGATGAGGATGGAACAAACACTTGCATGTTGTGAAGATGCTGTATGATCAGAAGGGGCAAAATGGGTCTTTCATAGACATGGCTCCAAAGTCTGATCCCCTTCGTGTGTTATATAGGGGAGGAAAATGCTATGGAGGTCCATTTTCCCTTTCCATTGATTTTTTTTTACTACCAAACGCATCTCAGCTAAGAATCTCTTTCATTTTCCTTTTCCTGTGTTCTACCAAACAGGTTAGTGTGTGTTTGGAATCCCGTTTCAAAATCACGTTTGTGTAAAAGCAACAAATTGTTGCTTCCTTGCAAACGTGGTTTTGAGCCTTGCAAACGCAGAATCAAACACACCCTTAGACATTCAGACCTTGTTTGTTGTCTTTCAAGATACGGAAAGTAAAAAAGAATCCGTTCCTTCTTCACGTTTGGTACAAAAGATATTGGGGAAGAAGCGAAAAGCTTGGACGAAGTGGCATTTCAGCCACTGTAGCCCACAAGCACCACAAGCAGAGGGATGGGTTGGAGCCAAAACGGGGAAATATCAACTTTGCCCTTGGCTCTTGAAATAGAGGACGAACAACTGTCTATGAGCCTCTCCTTATTCACTGTACATCTAGTGCTTGAAGTTTTATAGCGAGAACAACAAAAATTGATGGGTTTCATTGGAAGAAGAAGAAGAAGCACCTTTCAATTTTTTGATTTCCATTGGCAGTCTTGCCGCTCATTGACTGAAGAGAGTTCTTGAGCCAACACATTTGCTAGAATTGCACAAAACGAAGTTGGAGTTCAAGTCCAAGAGGCACAAGTTTGATCGCCAATGATGATGATCTTCTAATGGGTCATCTTCATCCTTTGCGTTCTTCAGATCATGCAAGAAGGAGATTCAAGGGCTAATTCCTGTGTTGGGATGAAGACATCCATGTTTATTGCTCAATAGAAAAAGCCAATAGGATAAATAAAAACATGTCTTTTTTAAAAAAAAAAAACATTAGAGGTATCTTAATCATTTGTCATAACCTACTTTTCGTTCTATTACTATTTTCATTCTACTAAACAACTATAAAAGTATTTTTTTTTTTAATTTTATGCCATATCAAATGTAATTATTTTCATTTCAGAATTCTTTCTCCATTTCTATGGCAGAGAATTATATATACCAAAAGGCCGTTAATATCTAAAATAAGAAACTGTCCACGTGTTGTGTTTGGAAGATTTGGTTAATCAATCTTTCCACTTTGGTAAAAACAAAACAAAAGAACAAAAGCAAGAGATGGTAGACATTAGTTACAAGGCGGACGTAGATTAGAAATTCTCTTCAACTTATTGTCATTTTCTGAATTGATTAGAATGTACCCAGAAATGACTGAACCAGCAGTAGTTCTCCCGATCAAAACTCTCTTTCTACTTTTCAACTTTGCTTTAAGATATTAGGTTAATCACATCCTTTTTGAATTTTCTTGCCTTTTATGCGCGCATACACATACACAGTAAGTATATATATATATATATATATCATGATATTTCTACATTAAAAGTCTTAGCCGCTTCTGGTAGATGCAACCATTTAGATTAGGGGGCCAAAAAGGAAAAAGAGAAAAGCCACAAGTACATAACTTTACTGACATGAATTTGAAAGTCTTGAGCTACACATAAGTAAACTTGTATATAAGATATGGAAATACGGTAGCAGGAGTACACTGCGAGAAATTACTAAAACTTATTGTGAACTTTTAAAAGATGGAAATGATTAACAGCTCTTAGTGACAGTAGTGACCGAACCAACAGTTCCTTACGTGACCATATTCATCTTCCTCTCCCATTTCATCCCGTCTGCTGTGAATCCACCATAAGAGATTAGTGAATGTGTTTCCATCATCAAAACCTTTCAAGTTTCTTATCTTCCCCAATGCTCTGTCCTTATCATAAATTCCTTCCAAGGCATACACAAACCCTTTCCAACCTTCTCCAACACCTTCCCTATTCAATGCAGGCAATGTCCATTCCACAAGCTCCTTCACATATTTCACATTGGAGAACAATACCTCAGTAATAGGCAATAATGGTAAAACCTGAATCCCAAGCCTACACTCTTTCCACTCAGGAGGTGCAAACCATAGTCCACTGTCTCTCTTGTTAGCCCAAAGAACACCCATTACCCTGTTCTCCTTTGTGAAATCTTGCTCATATAAGTTATCTCCCTCTCTTACATGCCACCACATTTGGGCTGCATGAATTTCCAGTGCTGCAAGTGTAGATCCAATAGCAACAAGATGGGTATCACCATATGCTAGACCCATTAAGGCTGCTGAATAATATGCATTTACAGCTTCGCTTGTGCTTTCTTGATTTCTTCCATCTGCAAACTCAGTTAAACCTCCAGCCCAAGAGTGTAACTTATAAAGGTCAAAACACCTTAGGCGTGTGTAATTTGAGTTTGATGTTCTGCCCAAGTTCATAAAATCTGCCATGAGTGAATAAGCCTGAGGCTTATATTTTCTTCCCCAGGCAGGGTCAATCTTTGAAAGAACTGCAATACCATAAAGGAAGTATCCCAAGTGATAATGGTGATCATTGTAAATTCCAAACCCAAAATCAGCACCAGAATCTGTAGACCCTTGTTTAGTCACAATCCCTCCCCATTTGGAATCATACAGAAAGCCATTCCCATTAAAGGTTCCCTCCAACCATGGTTCGATGGTTTCCTTTAAGAATTTCCTAATCGCAGGAATAACATCGAGAAAACACACTTCTTCAGCTATCAATGCCAGCCTCGCCGCTCTTGCAATCAATTTCCCATAAAAATAAGACGAAGTTGTTGTTATGGACGAGGAATTTAAACCCTCAACATCTTTTGAAAGCGCTGAAACAATTTCATCATAGGATTCTTCTTTGACACCTCTGGTAGAATGCCAAGTTACAGAAACAGGATCTGTCTTCAATACCCATGAATCTCCAACAACACCAACAAGGTCACCATCGATGCTTCTATACTTGAAATCGTCAAGAATAGTGACATCACTTTCATTATTAGATAACAGTTGAAGATGGAGAGGGTGGGCTAACAACAGCAAATCTCCCCACCCTTTCATTTCCCATTTATATTCCACACAAAACGGTTTTGTAAGTGAAGCATCCCCTGAAACCGGATAGCAAGGACTAAACCTGTCAAGGATTACCTCGTAATTCGGGTTTGAATCGGGCAAAACAGCGATCCGAATTATACCCGAAAACCCATCCGAAGTAATCTCAGAAAGGGTATGACTCAAATTGATGGAAGACGAAGCGTATATAAGCCATGTCTGGCCGTTGTTGAGCTGAACTGTGTACTTGGTGAGGGAGTCGTTGGAGGAAAACGAGAGGATGGCATGGACGGTGGTGATCGAAAGCGCAATACGCTGGGTCACAGCCACGGTCAGATAGGGGCTTCCTCTAACGAGAAAGAATCGCAAATTCGAAGAGGGGATGTCCAACGTGACGCTGAGATCATGATAGGAAGAGATTATATGCTTCCCGGAGGAATCTGGGTTGGTTTTTCCGATGGTGAGATCGGCAACGAAAGTCTGGTAAATGAAAGCAGAGTTGAAGAAGCGAGATGGGTATGAGAGAGAAAGGGAGGATTGTGAAGATTTGATAAGGTAAGGGTGAATGAACTCGGGCTGGTCTCCATTTTTGAGAACGTAGTTCTGGAAGAAGGAGTTTGTAGGGAGTGGGGTTGAGACGAGGTTGGGGGCGAAGAAATTGGAGGCTTCAGGAAGAACTCTGGATTGCGTTTGTGGAAAGAGGAAAGGGCCAATTGGTCGATTCCGAGACATTGGTAATGGTGAAGTAGGAGGAGGTTCTCGTGGTGGTGATGGTGACGGTGATGTTGGTGGTGGTGGTGAGGGAGAAGAGGGCTTAGGGGGTTTTATAAAGCGTTTGCCACGCTTCTTCAAGCTGCTGCTAATTGCTTTGCTGACTTTTCGTCTCAGTTTCTTCAGCATTTTGCCAGCCGCACACTGGAGTCCCAAAAAAAAAAAAAAATTAAAATTAAAATTTTTTAATGAAAAAAATAATTACAACAATAAATTGATTTAAAACTATCAATCGAATTTGAAGAAAACCAAAAAAACAAAAAACAAAAAGATGAAGAGTTTTTCAAGAAGATAATGTTTTATATTTTTAATCTATCTGTTGTTCTTAAAGACTAGTTATATATGCAGTAATTCTAACTAAATCAATAACATATGCGCCTTTCATACCCACGTTTATAAAATTTTTAGAAAATCAAGAAAATGAAAGTGAGCAATGAATTTGGTCGTTGTTTGTGGGACAATATTTTATTTGGGGTGGGTATGATGAATTATTTGAGCACCAAATGCAGAAAAGATGAGTTGTAATGTGAAGTCAATGAATGGTGGGGACTTGCCTTAGCTTGATGGAGTTGGTGGATGTTGAGAGAGAGAGAGAGACGGAAGGATGGAGAGACTGAGATGGGAACATGGGAGGAAGGCGGATTGGTTGAAGTTGAAGGGAATCAATTGGGGGAAGCTAAGGAACTTGTTTGATGATCTCAAGGAAGGAATTGAGGCTTCTCTCAGTAGGAATGTGCAAGGAATGGATGGCATGATGAAGTTTCCTAGAATTCTAAACGTATCAATTGATGGAATCCTTAACAGTTAAGGTACTATAATTCTATAATTCAGGTCAAGGAAGTTCTATTTTACACCCTATACTCACTGATTGTGCAAAAATTTGGAACGTCAATCATTTTTGGTATTATAATTAGTACGCGAATGCTTAGTTGTTAATTAATCAATAATGAGCATTAAATAAGTTTATTTGTCTTGTTTTAAGACAAAAATATTTTATTAAAATATAGAAAATAGAATCATAATAAATATATAAAATGTTAATTTAACTATGTACAGTTCATTATGATCATGAATATAATTTTGTGACGATAGAAGAGAGAACGAGATATCTAGATTTTTGGAAGTACTTTGATGAGTTTCTCTTCAGTTTAATTGCCAAGGTAGCATGGATGAATGGATAATTAGGCTTAACGTGGAGTGAAAATGAGAAACGGGAGTGAAAATTATTTAAGAGCTTAGGTAAAAATAATTAGGATAGTTATAATTGCTGGAAATAATTTGAAAAAATTATGGACAAAATTATGTTTGACAAAGATGCTAAACAATAAGAGGAGAGGCTTTTGGAAGTAACTAGCGGACTGGCTAAAGAGACTAGTGAATTGGTTTAATAGAGACACAAAAGAATTTGTTTATGGTTAGGAAGCACTAATATAGGTACATGTATCAAGTATAATATAATATGATATGTGAGATATAACAATTTTTAAAATTTTAAAATATAGATAGGAGAATATATATCTATAAATATATTCAATAATCTAACAATGAAAAATAAATTAAATCATGAATAAATTATAATAACATAAATGATAAAACAATTTATAAGTATAAATAAGATGTCCATAATAAGTTACATTCCCTACAAGCATTAATACTAGAATTTTTAATTCAAACTAATCTTTATCTTTATCTTTATCCATATCCACATCCACATCCACTTCCCCGTTACTAGCATTTTCTATGAGTTCTTGTTCAAAATTTGGTTCATTTAAAAACAAATTTATAACTTCAAAACCTCCAGCCCCATCAAATGGCTCCTAATAAGGAAAATCGGCTAAGAGGAATTAGAGGACGGAAGCACTAGCCACCAAGTCACCACGCACCAACAAAGTCGATGGAAAATGAAGCACCAATACCAGCCACCAATGAAGATGACACAGCACGAGCCATCAGCACCTACCGAAGAAGACGATGGAGGAAACAGAGCCTCACAGGAAAAGACAATGCAACGCAAAGGATGAAGGCAGGCGATGAAGCACGGGCATAGAGGATATGAAGAAGACGCACGACGAACGATGAACAGGGGTAGGTCGCAGGTGGGGCTTTTGAAGGAAAAAAGAGGTAGGTTTAATGCTATAGAAAATGACATCATTTGGCATGGGATATTTCACAGCCATTTCATAGTCGTTTTAGAGCCGCCTCATCTCGCATCAAAACATTTTAGTACTTAACAAAATGTTTCAAAATGTGCCAATGGAAAAAAAAAAATTCAAATATGTTTGTATCCATACGATATGTGTATCTATATCAAATATTTATCTAGTATGGGTACGACCTATAAATAGCCATACTCGTGCTTCATTGGTTTATGGTAGACATCAGTTACCTAGTTGGCAAGTAGAATTGATCATGGCCTAAAAAGTTTGTCTAGTTCCTAAAAAAGAAAAAGAGCTTGGCCCGATATTGCTTAATATTATATGCTTTGGACATTGGATATATACATATATATAACAATGCATACAAAGAAATTCAAGATGAAAAAAAGAATCTTAATCCAAAGTCAGGTATAGGCTTTACAAGATCTAATCTTTTCTTTACTTTTTCTTGCTTTCATAAGTTGGATACTTGAGTGTAATTATATGTGATTTCTTTGTTGTCTTGCTCGCTGTAGCACTGCAACAAAGGAGTCTTACTATTAAATAGGGTTCTCGAGCTACCTAAGCCATAGTTTTTTAATTCTTCTTCTTTTGCTTTCCCTAACATAGCAACATAAGCCCCACCAATGATATTATTACTCTAATGACACTACAATATTTGAAACAAGAAGAAAACATCAATAAATATAAAAGATTATCCTATATGAAGCAAATATGAATCTACTTTATAACTTCTAATTGATTCTAATTTTCTACCTTAGGAAAAATGAGTAATAATGGAGAAAGAGAATAAGTTACATACCTCCCCGGATGTAGAGTAGTAGTGATGGCAAGCTACCTTAGTAGGGTTTGGGAAGAAAAAAAAAAAGGCAAAGTGATGCAAGTTGAGTCGAGTCTACTTGGATTGTTTTCAGGTCAAACTCAGGCCCAATCTTAGTAGTAATTTTTTTGTTTACAGGCTTGGCTTGTGATTAAGTCTATCAACATGTGAACTTAAAAAACTAAAAAGTTTTGTTTGTTTTATCGACTATTGGATGTAATAGTCATATTTTTTCATATAAAGAGAGTGAAATGATTGATGAAGGTGCCATTTGATGGGCATAAAAGAAATAGACATTATAACTCATTTCACAATGGAATCGGAATTCATAACTTTAGCTTCTGTGGGTAAAGAGATTGAATGATTGAGAAATGTTTTAATATATAGTTGTGGCCACAACAATATTAGTCATCTTTTTACATTATTATAGTAAAACTACTATGTTTAAGGCATATAGTTAGATACACAATAAAGAATCTAGATATATTTGCTGAAGACATGAACATGTTCAGTAATTGATTAGTGATAGTGATGGTGTTATCACAATTCAACTTGTAAGAATATAAAACAACTTGATAGATCTTTTTACAAAAGAATTATCAAGGAAAGTGGTGAAAAAAATATTATTTGAAATAAGTTTAAAGCCTATAATCAAAAGTTACTAGTAATGAGAATCAAACCTCTTAGACTAAATTTAATCAAGAGTTTTAATAGGTAATAACAAGTGATTGATGAGTAACATGGGATACAAGGGAATTATTAATTAATTCAAATATGGTGCAAAAGTAAGGTTAAAGAGTGAGTATTATATTCTTAATAAAGCTAAAGTAAATCTATAAAATTTTAAAAAGCTTTACCAATATGAACATTAAAAAGTGAAGTCACTTTTCATAGAAATTGAAGTTAAATTTTTTGAAATGTTTATGAAATTTATGAAGTAACATATGGCCAAATATGTGTTAGATTCTTATGAGTATTGTTAAAGGCATTTAAGGTCATGTATGTAATAGATTTGATTTTAACTAATAAAAAGGTTTCATTGAAAGACACCTTTTTTTTTTATACATGATTCTATAAGAAAAAAAAATTACTTAATTTTTTAAAACTAAGTGGGGGGTTGTCACACTTTACGGCTCATTAAAGGTTGAGCTACAAATGACTAAAAAGAAAAGGAAAAATAAATTGATTTTCAAAAATAGTTTCAAAAAGCAATTTATTGGGAATTATCACTAAAATTTTAATTGAAAATAAAACTTTAAAGAACTTTTTTCAAAATAAAAAAATAAAAGATAGTACGCAAACCAAAGATAGATTTAAGAGTCTATTTGTGTTGTGAAGAAGATATTAGGCCCTATAACACTCATTGGTAGGAATAGTAACCAAAGTATATTATACAAAATAAATAAGGTCTTAATTTCATTTAAACTATCTTAATCAAAACACATGAAAAAAAGAAGTTAATTAAAGAAAATAAATGAAAACAAATAAAATATTTATAAAAATAAATAAAATAAGAAAATAAAATATTTACAAAGTGGAATGAAAATAAGAAAAATAAAATATTTACAAAAATAAACTAGATCTAAAAAAGGGAGTATAAGACCTACGTATTTGATGAAAGGATTAAAACTCACATAATTTGGATGGGGTAGAAAATCGTGTGTCACTTGATTGATGGCTTTTCATTATTTTTTGTAAAAATTAAAATAAATTTGATTTCACAAACAAAACGAATTTAAATTGATTTCCATGTTTTAATTCATGAAATCTAAGTTTTATTTTTGAGGGGCCATATTCATAAAATCTAAGTTAACTCATCTACTTGCTCTCTTTATTTTTGCTATATATATATATATATATATATATATTTTTTACTTTTTTGGATTATTTTAAAATAATAATTTTTTGTATTTTTATTCTTGAAAAAGAAAAGTGATCTAACATGCACAGCAAACTCTAAAAAATAAAAATAAACAGTAAAAAAAACTAATATCAAACAAGCAATTTAATGCGTGTATAAATTATTAGGATATAAAAAATAAACTTGCATATCCACCTCTTTTCTCTTGTCTCCAAGGCTTCTTTTATGAATCCATTTTGCACCCATCCACCAGATAGCAAAAGATTGTCTGTCAACATGATGGTCAAGTGGCAATCCCATTCCAATAAAAAATAGATATGAAGTCATATACCTTCATAAATCTTTGGCAAAACATGTGCAATGACAACCACCATACAATTCTAAATTGAAATCCTAGACACCTACTTAGTTTCTCATTTTATCAATTGAAAAGGCAAAGCATGAGAATTGCATAAACAAGCTTAGAACCAAAAGCAAGTGAATGTCAATTCACGTTGAACTCTGTAGCATGAGGTGTCGACATTATCGAGAAGAAGTTAATGACCTTTTTTTTTGGTCCAAATGATTCAACTAAATCTTGTCACAAAACCTCGCTATGCACAACTTATATAAATATTAATAAATTCATACACTATTAAACCAAGTGATTAATAGTAGTAACGTGGAAGCAGGCGATATAGAAATCAAGGTTGTGGGAAACCATCACATCATCGTTAATAAATCATAGAATTCAAGTGTTAGATTTTAATTCCCAAACTAGACAGAAGGGAAAACAATTCTTGCGTTGAACACAAATATAGAGTAAGAGCATCAATACCATGTTTGCATCGTAGCCTTTGGAATCAACAAATTTGACTTAATTCGCTCAATCACTGTTTCTGAGTTGCTCTGCTCTCTCAGTTTCTGAATTGCTCTGTTCTCTCCTCTCTTTATTTTTCTGTTTCCCTCTCTGATTGTGGCCGGCTCCCCTTTTCTCAATTCTACTATGGTTTTTTTAACAAGAAAATTTTAAATTATTATTTAATTCTCTTCTCTTAATACAAGAACTAATCCAATAAATTTTAAATTATCATTTACCTTTTTATTTTAAATCAGAGCTAATATAATAAATTTCAAATCATAATTTAATTCTCTCCTCCTAAGATTAGAGCTAATACAATATTTTCATTTTCAGGAGTTTCTATTTCCAATATGACTTGCCTCTCAAGAAAAGATGAGAAAAATACTTTATCTTTCAAGTAATGGGTCTTGAGTCACTTCTCGTTCTTTCTCTTAAGATGAATTGGTTTAAAAATAAAGTGAGACATTGGGGCTTTTATATGAATTTTTTTAAAAATTATTTTATTGACTCAAGATTAAATTAAAATTAATTCAAAAATTAAATTTCAAATCTACTAACAAAGTGATAAGCTAAGTGAGTTTAAAGAGAAATATCTTCTGGGTTTTTATGAATAAAAGAGCCCAACAATCTTACTCTCAAATTTCTACATTTCTAGGTTGATGGGAACTTCCCTTTTGTTTGTTTACATAAGCTATAACAATGAAATTTATGAAGACAAATGCTATCTGCAATTGTTACAAAAAAATTTTAGAAGGTCTAATTATACATAGAATGTAACACAACAATTCGCTTAATTTTAAATTAAAATAAAAATATTAAATTTCGATTAAAATTAATTACAAAACGTTCTGTTTCAACAATCTTCATGTGTAGGGTTAGGATGAATATGTTAATATAAAAGGTCAATCATGCAGTATTTCTTACTTAATGTTAACTGAAATTTAATGATTTCATTTTAATTCAAAATCCTAAAAAATATTGGTTTACGTATCAATTTTATAATTAAATTCTAGTTTAAGGAAACCAATATAATTTGCCAAACTTTGTCTAAACAATTTTATAGTATTACTTGAGGAGCTGTTTGGTATGCACGTTGGAAATCGATTTTTGTAGCTGTGTATAATATTTATTATGTTATTATAAAATTATTTAATGATATTTATTTTTTTATTTTTTAAAATAAAGATATAAAAGTTATTTTTTTATTTTTATATCTAACTTAATAGTATTTGCCATTATCGATATGGTAAAATTTTATCCACTCAAGGGACAAATAATATAATTTAAATATCAGTACTTTATTAATTTAATAAACAAAACTTAATTTATTCTCTGTACAATGCCGCATCCCATAATTCCATTAATCCTCGTTTTCTTTTTTAATCATAATTCCATTAATCCCCTTTTTCTTTTTTAATAAAAAATCTTTAGATTCATGAGTCACCAGCACAAACCTCTCGAATTAAAATTGATATGCTACAGTTTTTGTACGATTAAACAAATCCGCAAACGGCAGACGCTTCTCGTTACTGTTCGTAAGCCGTGGTGCTATATTTAAACTCTTTTAAGATTTGTTTAATATATAAAAAGTTAAAAATAAAAAAATTAATTTTATAAATAAAAAATATTTATAATATCTTAATTTTTAATAATTAAATAATAATTATTAAAAATATTAAATAATAATCAAATAATAATTATATGGATAAAAATGAGATTTTAAAAAAAAATTTCTCTTTCCCCTTTTCAGAACTGAACGGACCTTAGAGCGTGTTTAATAATTTTGTAAATTTTTGGTTTATTTCAAATTAATTTTTAAGTTAAAATAGACTTTTAATTTTTATAAATTTATTAGGATTTTAATTTAGTTCCTAATCTTTATTTTTTTTATAAGTTGGTTTTTATAATTTCAAAATGTTTATAAAAAATACTCTATTGTTTGGGAAAACGCCGTCAAGAGGACACAATATGGCAAACGACAGTCTTATATGACAAGTAATTTAACTACACATGAAATGAAAGCGGATCGCCTCCATTGGAGTGCCCCTCCCCTCAATTGGCATGTAATGTGTTCTGGGTCAGTCTAAATTATATATATATATATATATATTATTTTTTAAATTAAATAAAATGTAAAATAAAGATAATTTTTATTTATAAATTTAAAAAATAATGATTAATATTAAAAAAATTAAAAAATAAAACCTAAAATATTCAAAGTAAATTTAAACAATCTAAAACGCACTACCAGCTCAATTGAGGGAGGTGCTTTTTGCATGATTTTCAATTCACCTATACTTTGTCACACAAGTGCACACACCCAAAAAAGGAAGATAGAATGACTCATTTACCCCTGTGTATTCCCTCCCAGGACCATGGATCTTTATTCTTCTCCTTTAAAATCGTGGTTGAAATTAAAAACATACAAGTGGTGGAAGAAGAATATTAGATTTTTCAACTCCTTATGGCACTTTTTTAACACTGTTTATCGAGATCTGTGTAATGTTCAGTTTTTGTTAAACGATGGAAATGGGCGTGTTTTCAAAATAAGTCCTCTGAGATGAGTGATTCAAGATCAAATAAAATTTGGATAAAATTTTAAATAATAGAAAATGAGGATTTGAGCCTTGAGTTGCTTAAAAATTGGGGTCGGGGTGATTTAAAAAATTTGCCATAAGGCTAGTGATATTTTCGTAAATAAGTAGACTTTTTGGAAAACATACAAAAGGGCTTTTTAAATGAAAGTTTTGAGTTCTCCGGGGTTCTCAGAGGCCCTAAAAACCATGGCAAGCCCCGGGACTGGTAAAGACCCTTTGGTGTAATTTTTTTAATGTCAATTGACTCGAATTTTGATCGATTCGTTTGGAAAGGTTTTAACTCTGATTTGAGTGATTCCAAAGTCATTTTTATTAATTGGGAACCTAAATTTTATAATGGAAAAGACGGTTCTCGAAAAGGAGTGAAAACGAAGGAGAAACGAAAATACAAAGTATGAAGGGCAAAATTAAAATTTTTGAAAAAGTCATTTTTCCCTACCTATATATAGGCGGTGCCTCACACTTTCCCTCATTTCTCTTCAGATTTTCCAGCCCCAAATCAGAAGCAAAACCCTAAGGGAGAGGCACCAAGAGAGAAGGAGAAAGAGAAGAAATTCCAAGGAAAAAGTAGATTTTTATGTATGTTTTCATACTTTTTTCTCCACCAATCTCTTATCCTCTTTTTTCCTCTTCTTCTCCATAATTTTTCTGAAGTTTTGAGGGCTGTTTTGAAGGGAGAATAGAGGGGATAGTTCGAAATTCAAGTGAGGAGGCCAAGGAAAGCAAGAACAAGTAAGGAAATTCAAGGAAAACAAGGTATTTTGTAATTCTTCCACTTGGTCTTCTTTCTCCCTTCCTTGAGCATTTCAACCTAGACTTAGACAGCCCTAAGGAGTCAGATTTTTAGCCAAATCAAAGGTAATTCTTAGGTATTTGATGGAGAGGAATAATAATATGCAAAGAAAACCAAGAAATAGGCATTAGAAATCAAGATGCAAAACCTAGGGTTTTAAATGTACCTTCCAATTTCTGAATTTGAGACATCAAAGATGCTCCCCACAAGCTTCCTCCTTCAAGAAAAGCAAGAGAACTCTAAGAAGCTTAAAGGAATCCTATGTCTCGGCCTAGGCTTGTTTGTGTAGGTGGGTGGAGTTTTAAATTTTTTGAAAGCCATTCTTGAGTCATCTTTGATGAATAAAAGTAAGGGGAAGCCTTGGAAAAAATTTAGAACTCATAGAAAGTGATTTGGTGTCTTAAGTTCCATAATATGACCTAAGGAAGCAATATGGTGTTGGACCTTTTGTTTTGATAATGCGATGACTCCAAGGGGCTTAAAAGGAGTCAAGAATCATATTTGAAAAGAAAGAATGAAGCCTAGACATCATTTGAGGGGTGTTACTTCATTAGGTGCCAATATGGATCATAATGGAATCTATAGAGCAATCTAGTGTTTCATTAAGTTGTGTAGCCTTAGAGTGTGGTTCATGAACTTAATTGGCTCCCATAATTTGTGTCTAGGTTAAGAGAAACTATCTCCACCAAATTGTGGGTGTATGGCCAAAAGAGGAGGCTTGAAAGTTAAGGAAAAAGTATGTGTTTGTATACAAGGTAGCTCTCTCTACCTTCTCTCATACATGAATGTGTGTTTAGTTTGTTTTAGAATGTATGTATGTGTATTTTCAAGTTTTGAAAAGTACACTAGCATGCCTTTATATGCCATGATACTTAATGCCATGTTATATTTTCAAATGACTACATGATGTTTGTATAAGTTTGTTTGAGTGTGGAGAGGTCAAGAATTCTTCCCTTGGGTGAAGATGAGCCAAGAACCCTTGAGCTTGGTTGAGACAAAGTAAAGAGTCTCTCAAAAGCAAAGTGGGCTCCCAAGAATATGGTTGAGTCCAAAGTACTCAAAGAATGGGTGAGGCAAGTCCAAAATCCATGAGGAGAAGTGTAAGGCCAATCCAAAGACTTCGTGAGCTCTTGAATGTCTTGTATGATTGATTCACATGCCAATGTTGATTTTAAAATGTCTATGATTTCTACCTTCTCCATGCATGTATTGGTGAAACTTGCTTTGCATATATTATGTATAATTGAATGGAAGATGAGCTATTGGGATTCTTTGAATCTCATTCCCTCCTCTCCAATGATCTAACATGCTAAGTGGATCAAGCAATTATGGTGAAGGGAGCTAACAACCATGAAGAGGGACAATTGCCAAGCTTATATGTTATTTTGCTCCTTGTTGGAACCATATGATGGTTCATCATGTATATGATGTTGTATATATACTATGAACGTTAAGACATATGTAAATATACTAATATGCAATGTTGAGATGTATAATTCTCATATATGACCACTAACTCATGTTTTGAGTATGTAATATCATAGTATGAAAGTTTAAAGTTTGAAGGAAATATGCATAAGTGTGGGTTGAACGGCCAAAATGAAATGCATGAGGTTTGGGACCATTTGGGCAACTCATACAAGTTTTAAATAAGCTTTTAAACTTGCTCAAAATGTGTCAAGACCAAGGGATTCCCTTGGAGTCATCGCATCATCAAAACAAAAGGCCTAGCACCATATTGCTTCTTTAGGCCATATTATGGAAGTTAAGACACCAAATCACTTTCTATGAGTTCTAAATTTTTTGCAAGGCCTCCCCTCACTTTTATTCATCAAATATGACTCAAGAATGGCCTTCGAAATGCTAGAGTCTAACCCTCTAATTAGTGGGAGTGTCAGTGTTTTCTAAGATAGACCTCAGGTCGGGATATCATCAGCTTAGAATAAAGGTTGAGGATATTCCCAAAACAGCTTTTAGAACTCAATACGGGCACTATGAGTTTCTAGTTTTGGTTATAATTTTTCAAAGTTGAGTCAGAAAATAGAGCAAATCTGGCCCAAAAATATACTTGCTTATTTTGAGCTTCATTTCAGTTTCCATAAATTGTAGGCCTGTTTTTTGTGATGCAAATGAGTTGTAATAATAAAATTAAATATGAGGAAGGATAGTATAAGCTCACACGGTCCACGTGACACCAAATTGAATTATTTTGATATAATGTAACGCATAAAAAGTCTATTATTTTCATCCTCTTTTTTATATGCTCTTAAGAATGATAATACAAAGCTTATAAATGACATAAAATGGAATTAAAAGTTATGGTGTTATAATCTACAATGGTGCAAAGACACTATTGAAGTCACCTAACTTGACCTACGTCATTATTTTCAACTCTTCCTTTGTGCAATGAATCCAAGCTATAAGAAGAAGAAGGATGAGACTGGTAGAGACAAAGAATAAAGAGAGGAGAAAGAAGAAAGGATTGTCAGATGGCATGGGGGTAAGCATAGAGGAGATGACTTAGGAATAGGCAGGGGTAAATGGGTCATTTCAGCTTCCATTCTGATGTGCATACGGAGTTGGAAGCCATGAATTCCTTGTGTATTACTTGCCATGCCGTTTGCTGCATCTACTTCCTATTGATGGCGTTGTTCATAGACATTGTCAGCATGAGTCTTTTCCAAACGTTTTGAAACTGTAAGAATTAATGTTCAATATAATAAAGTGTACGGATTAAATAAAAATTTTGGTAAAATTATAGGAGCTAAAAATTTAATTGAAAAACGGAGTTTCAAACAAAGTAATGTAAGAAAAAAAATGATTTGTGTTCGATAAAATCATTTGCTAAGCGTTTTTGTCAATATTATTTTTTGGAAAATCTTTTAATTTTGATTGTAAAATTACGAAAAAGGATATGTATAAAGTTGAATTTATAAATAATATTATTTGGATAGATAAATGATTTTAAATATTTATTATGGTTAGTTTTAATTAAGTTTTTAATTTTTTTAGTTGATTAAAGTATAGAAAATAAAATCATAATAAATATATAAAATTTTAATTTAATTATGTATAGTTAATTATGATCATGAATATAATTGTGACAATAGATGAGAGAATGAGATGTCTAAATTTTTGGAAGTACTTTGATGAGTTTCTCTTCAGTTTAATTGCCAAAGTAGCATGGATGACTGGATAATTAGGCTGAAAATGAGAAATGGGAGTGAAAATTATTTAAGAGGTTAGGTAAAAATAATTAGGGTAGTTATAATGAATAATAATTTTTTGGGAGGATATTTTTGTCTTTAAAAATAATTTGTTGTTTATCCTTTTAAAAAAGATTAATTTTTTATTTTAATAAAAAATCTTTTATGCTGTTATAAGAAGCAGAAAATTTATTTATTTACTTATTTATTTTATAAAAGTTTGTTCAAGCACTTTATTTTTCAAAATAAGTTTTTTTTAAATAAACAATTTTCTTTCCTCAAAATTAGGTTAAACATGTAGCTGTACTTAGTATATACCGACCATGTTTCCTTTTGTTGACGTCACGCCTAACATTTTTGTTGATTTTTTAACTTCAGCGCTTGATTCCAAGAATATAAAATAATAAAAGTGTTTTGTCTTTGTTACATAATTTTTCATATAAAACACAATCAGATCTTATCTTTGATAAAAAGGATCAGGTAGATATTGAAAATAATGCAATCTCTTTTCGTTGCACAAGATAATGATGTTTGAACTTCATTTTTTCTAATAAATATTTAAAAACCTCACAGCTCAAAACAATAATACTCTAGATAATACTACAATGTCTTTAATTTTTTTAGGCAATTTAAGAATTTATAAAGAGAAAAGGTTTAAAAAGTATTAATATGTATGAAAATAATTTAAAGATGTAATATGCTATAATTATATGGTCAAAATGCAAAGAAACCTCCTTAATATAAGGGTTTGTGTAATTTGTTTCCTTAATTTTAAAAGTTGACTATAATCCTTCTAGATTTTCAATTTTCTGCAGCATAACCCTTTCATCAACTTTTTTGTTTCACATCTTAGCACCACTTATTCATGTAGGTTAGAAAAAGTTAATTAAACCAACAAAAAATACATTTAACTTGGCATCCTAAGTAGTATATAAGGTTTTTTGGTTATTTTCTTTTATATTTTTTGCCCCAGAAAAAAAGTCTTTATTTGCTACTTGGGATGATATGTTAAATGAGTCTTTTTTTTTTGGTTGATTTGACTTTTTTCAACTTACATAAATAAGTAAGATTAAGATTTTGAACTAAAAAGTTCATAGAAGAGTTATATTGTACAAAATTAAAAATCTAAGGATTTATGGTCAATTTTTAAAGTTTAAATTGCACAACTCCTAAATTAAGAAAAGTTCTTTACATTTTGCTCTAATTTTATTATATTTTGGCAAAATCATTAACATGTATAAATATAAGAGGTTAATGACTTGAGGAGCAGGTAAGGATTGAAGATCAAGTATCAAACTTGATCACTTTAATATTAAATTCTGAAATGTAAGCTATTATTAATTTATTGACAAAAATTCAATTTAGCTTATATAAGTTCAATACAGTAAGATATTTCACCTCCGTAAATTATTTTTCCCCATTTTAAAATAAACATTAATACAAACTAATTAGATTTAAATAGGTGGATTTGATGTTTTTGCAAATAGATTTTCTACTTATATGAAAGATAAGTAGAGAGGTACTCGTCTAAATTTGGATAGTCAAGATTTTTTTTATTTAAAATTTTGATATGTATTTTTTATTTTTAAAAAAGTAAACAATCTTTCGACTACACGTTTTTTATTAAAAAAATAATGTTTTAAATTAAAAATTAAAAAATAAAAATTTAAGCCACCTATATCATATTTAGACAATCCAAATCTCATCTCCAAAAATGGGCACAAGTAGATAATCTCGGTTCCTTTGTATCTACAATCATTCCAAACTTACGAGATAAGAATTATTAATTTCAAACGTCATTCCATGTAGCACAAATAGGATTGGATTATTTTGAAAATCAACATGACATTTTATTGATAAATAAGATTCAGAGTTCATGGTTAGTTGATAAGAGGAATTATGTAAAAAGACAAAATACCTTTATTTTATTATTATTATTATTATTATTATTATTATTATTATTATTATTATTATTATTTTGGGATCAAATTGAAGCAAGACTATAAAGAAAATATGTGAAAAAAATGAATCACGAACGCTAGGAAGACATTAACTGCTGCTAACTCTATAATAATGTAAGTAATTTTTAATAGAAGCATCTAACAGAATTCTAATAGAAGTTACCTTCTTTTAAATTTTTATATTCTAAAATTTAGATCGAAATGTCAAAATTAGTAAAAAGCTAACAAATATTTGCAATCTAGTAGCTAAATAGAGCGGAAGAAAAATTTAATCAATCAAATTTTTATCGCTAGAAATACCAATAAAAACTTGGTTGGAGCTGGTATTGTTAATTTTAATGACAAAAAAATAACTAATTAAAACTAACCAAGTTGTTGTGGCTAATTTTTAGCTATAGATAAATGGTTAGCCAACCATTTAATTAAATTATACATATATATATATATATATGTATATTTAAATTTTGACCAATTAATATATAATAAATTAGAAGTAACATAATCTAAATGTTTATTTAATTTAGATTCTAATTATATTATAAGTTATATTATTTATATTTATTATTAAATAGTAAATAGTTATTTAATAAAACAATTATTATATTATTTAATTAATATATAAATAAATGTAAACAATATAATGAAAATAATTTTTTTGTTAAAAATATTGATAAATTAAAAATATATTATTGACAAAAATATAGTTAACTTTGTGGCTAACACATAGTTGGCAAGAGATATAATATTATATAGTATACTAATATATTATATTACATATATAATAATATGTATAATTAAAAAATTAACATAAATAGAAGAAAATATAAATTTTAATTAATTAATATATGATAAATTAGACATAATATAATTCAAATATTTATTTAATTTAGATTATAATTATATTATAAGTAAAATTATTTACATTCATTATTAATTAATAAATCAATAGAGATATATAAATAATCTAAATAATGAAATAAAAATTCAAAAGTTTTCATAAAAAATATGGATAAATTTGAAATATATTTATTTTTTTAATATTTGTACTTTAAGAAAAGATATACATATACATATATATATATATATATATATATTATAGTATAGTATAAAAATAATATGTTAGCAATAATATAATCTAAATAATAAAATATAATAATAACATGTTATATTATATATATATATATGATAATAATATTCGTAAATTATAAAATTAAAATTAATTAAGATATAATAAATTAAAAATAATTTAATATAAATATTTTTAAATTTAGATTATAATTTATATTTATTATTAAGTATAAAATTTTGCTTAATAAAGCAACTATTATATTACTTATTTAATATATAAATAAATATAGATAATATAATAAAAAATAAATTTTTTATTAGAAATATAAATAAATGAGAAATGTTAAGTACTAAATCTAAAAGTAATATGTCTTAGTATAATTTTAATTGGTTTACAAGTTTTATAAAAAATAATTGCTCATCTCATAATGTTGTATTTGATAATTGGTACCAAAATAAGAAACTAGTATCAAAACTTGGTCTATTTGCACAAAATATTGATATTTGCATCAATGGATATATGTTATATTATAAAAATGATATAGATAAGATAATGTGTAAATTTTATAAAGTGCCTTAATATAGAACTAGTCAACGTGGTTGAAGATAAAGTTTGAAAGAAATTCTAGTAAACAGAATACATGATTTATCAATTACCTTTAAATTGCAAAGGCTTTGTATTTTAATAGCATTGAAACAATAGAATATATGAAGATATACTATGCCATCCGTTTGATAGAGAAATGTAGAAATATTTTGATAGGGTATATCCTGATTTTGCTATGAAGCCACAAACCATTCAACTAGGTTTATCTACTAATAGGTTCACTTTATACAATCAATTTGTTTAATTATATTCATGTTGGTCATGGAATAGTTGGAGAGACGTTTCATTTGAATATAAAGAATTGTGATTTGTTGAATTTAAGGTGAATTTTAATGATAATTTTTTTTCATATAATTATAATATCATGTATTTTATCTTTTTAATAATTAAAATATCTATTCTATTTAGAAATATTACTATTTGAGGCTTGAGGAAACCCATTAGATTTGGAAGAATTAAAATAATAAAGTAGTTGATCGTTAAAGAGATCTAATTGGCACTACACCCAATAAGGTGAAAAAACTTAAATGAATTGGAGAATCTATTTAAAACAAGTTAGGGCTTCTTTAATGATCAATTACTTCGTGAGTGGATGAGAAGGAATAGAGTTTTTAATTTTAAGTTTGGTTCATCATTATATATTGGGGTTTTTGTTTTAATAATTAAGCATGCCAAAAGATTATTAACTTATTTTATTTATTCTAATATTCACTAATTATTATATATATATAACTTTTTTTTTTTGGTAGGCATGAGAATTGGGAAGACTGCCTACATATTGTGAGATTTGTTTGGAGACCCATAAAAATGATGGGATTTTAGTTGATAGAAAATCATAAGCTATCTATTTAAGTGTGATTTTATATTTAATTTATATATGCAATGACAATTATAATTGTATAACTTTGACTTCTTCTATTATTTACTTTTCAAGATACTTAATACAGATATAAAAAATTTGTATGAAAGTAAAAGGAAGAGTGCTCCAGAGATAGATTTATAGCCAGAGGCTATCAGAGGAAAAAAAAAGGGCTCGGTGTATAGTATTAGGAGTATATCTCATAATATATTAGAAAATATTATACCTAGATATATTGATATTCAATACCTAATATATCCTCACTCTTTTTATATGCAGGAAATCATTAAGAATGAATTTATAAGTATGTCACAACAAACTTATAATACCCAATTTGAAGAACAAAGAACATAAATTGAATAGCTATGACAATAATTACATGAATTTAGAAATATTATTCAACAACTTTCACAATGACATCATCAAGATAATATTGGGCCAATTTTTTTATACAAACTAGATACCTCTCGTTTAAATAACAAGGATGATGATGATGACAATTGTTAAATGTTGTAAATTTTATGTAATATAATATGTGTAATAAAATTTATATTAGATATTTGGTTAATAAATTTAATTAATTATATATATATATATATATAAACTTATAATATATTACACAATATGATATTTCGAAATAGCAAAAATTATCATTGTTTCATATGGATGCAGATCTAAAAAACTAGGAAAACAATTAGCTTGCAATTTTTTTTTCATGTCCTTCTCTTTATATAAGTTTTTGCTATCTCATTTCATCTCCTCTTCATTTCTAGCAATTGACTTGCCAAGTTTCTTTTTTTCTTTTCATTTTTCTTTGTATAAATTTTAAAGTTTTGCTATCTCATTTTTTTAAGTTGTTCATCTATGTTAATTTTTCATTAATTGTTGAAGCTATTCGACATTTAACTTTGTATTTTTTTCTTTGGTACAACTTTTTATCTTTTTTCTTATTTATTGGATTTATTTTAATCTTACTCATGAGTTGTTTCTAAATATGTTATTTGGGTGTTTTTTTAATCTACTTTGATTTTTGTTGTGTTGTGAGTTATTGCTATGTTATTGAGTCTCTATCTTTTTTTTTATTGACTCCATTTGTATTGAATTTTTTTTTGGTAGATGATTATTTGAAATGATGATTAGGTAAAAATTTCTTTAGTTGCATTTTGAAAATTTTAATATTTGGATATGGTTTTTTTTTCCTACTTCAAATGTTATTAGTTTTGATTTAATTTGTTTGTTTAATTTTATTTCTTTGATTTGATTTGATTTTTTCTGGTTCAAAAGTTGTTGAAAGATAATGAAAGAATCCAAAGATCTGACAATTTAAATGAAACCTAAAAAGCATATGAAATTGGAAAAATGGAATGCTGAAAAGAAATTAAAAAATACTAGAAAATTTAAAAAACTATCCAACTAAATTAAATATAACCTAAATTATTATTAGTTCTAAATAATTATATTATAAAATAAAATGTGTTTAATATATATAATAAATTATTAATTATTATAATATATTATTATTTATATATATAAAATAAAAATTTTTAATAAGATAAAATAAAACATATATAAACCCCTAATGATGGGATAGGTGTCTAGTGTGTCCCACTAGTTGGCTATCAATTGATTGAAATAATTTATAAATATATATATTATTAATATTATTTATAAATAAATGAATTTATAATTAAATAATTAATTAACATAATTAAAATAATAATGAATTATTATTAAAATTATTTTCTAATTATTTTATTATTCACACTTTTACTAATATTGTATTTATGAGCCATCCACAGACATACACACCATGGTGAGGGCCAAGCTCTATCTTGGTCCACCATTGGCTAGTGGTAGAAAGTTGAAATTTTTTTTTTTAAGAATAGTCATCTTTAAGTAAATTCATCTTTGTCATCAAAATTATTACTACTCTTGGTATTTGTATAAGTACTGGCATTTTTGAATGAATCTCATAATTTGCTGTTTCACCAAGTGCGAAGCAACGTGCTTTATTCACAATATGGGAGCCTCAATTTCGGGGGAGATGATGTGCTCAAATGTTTGAGTTTCATTAACCTGATATGGCATAATTTTAGAAAGTGCAAAAAGTGGCCAAAGAGAGAAGATACTGACAAAAATATTTGTCGAGATAAATTGGCTATAACAAAAATGGCGCTTTTGCCGGAAAGCAATAAAATGATTTTACATTAATAGAAAAGTAATAGTAGTAGAAGTGTTAACCAAAAGGTAATAAAAAGCTTAAATTCGAATCTTGAACATTCGAATATGGCGTACAACATGGAATCCTATCAAATAAATAATATTTTTTTGTTAAATTTTTGCACAGAATTTAATCTGACATCATTTTTTAATATTCAAAGGAAATTCGGATGCCATCAATTTTCTTTAATTTTTTTTTTAAATTTCAAAGTGGATACTTAAGAATTTTTTTTCTATTTTTACTATAATAAATAGAAAAAATTTAGAAAATATTAATAAATTATGGAATTTTTTTTTTGTGTAAACAATTATAGCCATTGAAATAATAAATGCTATTAGTAATTATAAAAAATTGAAGATAAGATATATGTACAAAAAATGATTTTAATTTAAAGAATATTGTATGTTAACCTATTATGAATTTAACTTGAACATCATTTATGAACTAAAAAGTGTTATTCTTATTATTGGATTTAAATAGAACCTTTAAGCAATGAAAAATGTAAAAGCATCTTATATTATTTAAAATGTAATATAATCTTATTAAAAATTATTAAGTATTAAATAAGAGGTAATTATTTAATATTTTTTTAATATTTTGTTATTAATTGATGTTATATATTTGTATGTCTTTATTTCAAATATTTTCTTCCTTACATATAGTTTTGTTGCTTTTAAAAATATAAGAATTGCATCATATGTTCAAAATATATATCTCAAACCACTTTTATAATGTTCCTCCATTATTGTCTTTTTCTCAAGTTTATAACACATTCTCCTCCCTTCAAATATTAATTTAGCGATCCAGATTTAAAATTTTTAAATATTACTTATTTGTTTGAAATTCAATTAACATATTTGTTGAAAATAAACATTTTAATATTGAAATTGATCATTTCACGTTATTTGTTTAATATGTACGCAAATTAAATAAAAATTTGCAGCACTCAATATATAGAATAGAGGACACTCAGTACTCTTAATTATTAGTAACCATTTCTTTAGTTATTAACATGTTAAATAATAATGCTTTCCTTTTTAATAGTTTTTTTGTATTATTTGAAGATAATATTTTAAGTTTTTTTTGGTAAAATATTACAAATTTGGATTTGAAATTTTGGAGAAGAAAAGTGCATGTCTCATCCCTTAAATTACATTAATTACGTATTAATTTTTACAATTTTCATTTGATGGTACTGATCTTATTTATATTTATATATATACTAGTAAAAAAATGATTAGTCAAAGTAAATGAGGGCATGGAGTCACTAAAAAAAATAAAATAAAATATTTTGAAAAAGAGACAAAAGATCTTACTTTAATGTTTTTGTAATATTTTGTTATAAGTTAAAAAGAAAAATTGTAATTAAAAAGTAATAGAATAGAAAAAAGAATATAATGAAAATAAATCCCATAATATTGGATATCAAATTACATCAATATAAATCTTATACAAATATTTATAGCAAATGACTTTCAGTACAACAATGAGGTTTTCTTCTTTCACGTCGTAGTCATTGTTGTCCTAATGCTTTTGATTGTTATTGCTCTTGGACTATTGAATCAGAGTTTAAATCTAGGAATGCAGTTTGAATTGGAGGAATTGGATGAGGTGACATCAAAAATCCAAGTTATGACGATTCTCCAGGCTCAATAGAGGAACTAGTGTATGCGACATAAAATGTAGATATATTGAATAAAAGATCTGCAAATAATCTAAATGAGCCAAACATCTGCTAAGGGGTTTTAGAAAGAGATGAAGGAGAGGGAGGTATATAAGAAAAGAGGCCTGCTCTACCAAAATTACCAAACTAATTAGGCGGTATAAAATAAGATAAACTAACCATGCCAATATCCTACTGCACTGGAATTATCATATATACAGAGCACTAGGAATGTCAATACCCTACTGAACTGACCCCTGTTGTTGTTGGACATTTATTCCAATAGCAAGCTATTGACTTAATAGGTAACCTTAACATTTTTTACCTGGTGGAATTTGAGATCTAGGGAGATCTGGTGCCTAGTCAGTAGGTTGGGAAAAAGTGAAAATCATTGTTCACCAAGAGTACGTAATATATTGCTAGTATTTTGCCCTACAGTATCACGAAAATCTGCAGGCAAAGGATCCTATAAGTGCATCCTATAAAGCCCCTATGCCAAATTAGCCTAATTGAAAAAATATAAAAAGTTAACTATTAATATGTATTAGACCAAGAGAATGATAATGACAAAGATGATAAAATGTAATAAAATATACCACATATCCAGTAGCAGCACTCGATCTCTAGATCCATTGACAGGTACATTGCCAATACCATCGCATGTATTTAGACGTGCGATCAAAAGGCTCTTCAGTGATGGGAGATTAAGACATGGTATCTTGCCATCCATACTATCGCTGAATGAAAAGGCTATGTTCAGACACTTAATTGGTTTGAGTTCTTCATCAAAGTTGTAAATTATGGAGAGAGTCTAATTTAACCGGCTCTTGTGGAATGGGTTGATAGCGACCACATTGTTGTAATATGCGATTTGAATAGTGCTACTCTATGATCCAAAAATAAATAAGTGACACCGATGTAATCCATATGTCCAGAGAAGCCAGACAATACTCTGGAATCAACTTGCGCACTGATTGTGGCTGATACAGATGCCATACAATCTGTGTGTAACATGGAGTCAAGTAGTAAGTAATTATTAAAAAATTAAAAAATAATGCATAGCATAAAATAAATCAAGTACATACCTCATCATCTCTTATTGCATCCACAAAGCTTTGTATAAACAGAGGGCTCTAACACTCGAACGAGAAGGTCATCCAACATTCTTCCATCTATTGTAATAAGCAAATATGATTGTTAAAAAAAGGCCAATAAATGAAGTTAATATGTTTCAATAAAAGATGTAAAATTTTAAATTTCTTTACATACCTAAAACTTATAGGTGGAAATATAGAATATTCTTCAATGCAAGGGTCAGGGGTGAGTGGTCTCTCAGGTGCAAGCATAAGAAAGTGATCCCATGCCCACAGATGCAACAACTCCAATTATGCCACAATCATTCTTGTAGGTTGAGTTGCATAGCTCAGGATATAGAAAGACTAATACTGCTGATCCCTAACTATAACAATCAACCTGCTCAAAGTTATCTAATAAATGCAGATACATCAAATAAACTCTATAATTAGATCGATCTGGCATTAGCTAACCTCCAATCATGCGAGGAATGTATGCACGGGTAAACGAGCACACAACCTCATCCTCTGCATCATCGAGCAAATGTACAAAATTATTAGGTAACCAAGTAATAGAAAGTCATTGTCCAATTGATCTGGTCAGTTGGTGGTGTAATCCCTAGGAGCCACTGACAAATCTTTGGCCAATCGAAACCCATCCCGCCCACAATAGGGTCTCTATTGATAGGTAGGCCCAACTGGATTGCTACATCCTTAAGGGTAATCATACACTCACCTCGAGTGGTATGAAATATGTGTATATCTCTGGGCGTCACCATTTCACTAATGTACTAACAAATGATGTATCATACTCGAATTGGTCAACTCGTGCAACGCTATAAAAATCAGCCTTCCTTAAATAATCAACAATGGCTAGTAATGGATCGCTTAAACGATCATTATGTAAAACTTATCATGGATGAAGTATCTGATCATCTTACAAATAGGGATAAATCACATAGTCAATAACTCATTTGAAATTAACAACAAAATGAAATAATATATTTTACCTCGCCATCCTAAACGGCCTATGATATATGCCGCTTTTGTAGGTATAAAAGTGACTCATCTTCTGAACCTAGATGAATAGGCTGTCCAATTCCGCCCATAAGATCTATATATAAAACAATACAATTTACTATTATTCATTTAAAATTAACATGTACAAGTATCAATAACATAACATGCTATTAGTTATTTTAGAAATGGTCACATACAAGTATTAATACCATACCTTGTTTATTTATTGCAATTTCAACTAAGTAGCAATTACAACTCTTGTTAATATATAACTAAGTAGTAGAAGTGTAGTGTGGGTAAGAGGCATGGTTATGCCCTGTTTGTTTTCAAAGAGTGCACCTATTTGGTTGTCCTGAAATCCTAAAATCTATTTCATTTTGAAAAAGATTTGAATGAGGTTGACCTCACTTGCAGAGCATGGATGGATCTAGGACTAATTTTGGACCACTTGGTTGTGGCCAATATTCTTATTCTCCAATGGGTTAAAACATATTATTGTATGCATTACGCATGGTGTCTAAGCAAAATAAGAGATCTATAAGTTGGAATGGCTTTAGAGTTACTGCAACGCACGCTGTCAGAGCATGTTGACATGAGTATTTCTCCACTTGAAATTCTCTGCAATCACATGTGCGGTCATTTAAGTTAACCTTGTAGCAACGACCATATTGATGATTTATTTGGCCATAAGGCTTTTCAACCTCAAACAACGTCGCTTGTCTATTGAACACCCGCACAACACACGAATGGGAGCACTGCACATTTGTTGTCATCTTTTTTATCAAAGTTTGTGAATACACCTGACCTGCTATCATTTAAGCATTGATATGCTTGGCACGTTGTACAAAGTATTGGCTGACCCCGTAATATATTACCTTAGCAATGTTTGATATCGATAAAAACCTAACCCCTTTCAAGACGCCATTCATGCACTCTACCAAATTTGTTGTCATGTGGCTATAGCGACGACTATCTATATCATATGCTCAGGTCCACTGTTCTTTTGGGATCTCAGCAATCCACCTACCTGCTTCTTTATGGATGACAGCTATCTCAGTCAATTTTTCATCAACGTACTGACATTCGCATGTATAACCTATATAACATAATTAATAGTTTCGCTATAAGTTTTTAATCATGTATGATGTGAATAATTAAATATAGAAGAAAAATGTACCAATATTTTTTAATTTTTGCTTTAGATCTGATGATATATAATGAGTGAGAAGATTGTTGGCCACATGAGAAAGATAGAAAATATGATAGTCATAAGGAGGCACCCAACCAGTTTGTGAATTAGCAATATCAGATAAAATTGATGGGTATTTGTCTAATATCAAACAAATACCATATCTTCTTCGAACTACTTGCTTTCACAGATTAAAAAGGAACATGTCGATGCTAATTGTGTCTTTTCCTCTCTAATAACAAAGGTGAGAAGGACAATATGTCAGTCCCCATCTTGTGCTATTACCATCAATAGCGTCCCTTTATATTTTCCATAGAGAAATATCCCATCCACCTGAATCATTGGTTTTAAATGCTCAAATGCATCTATACAAGGTTTGGATATCCAAAATACGTGCTTAAATGCCACCACTGCCTCACTAGTAGAAGTGCTTTGAGGGCATTGTTTCGTCACAAATTTAACGTGTGAGGCAGGCATGAAATGTTGTACCACAACCAATCACCTAGGTAATGTAGCATATGAGCTCTCTCAATTACCAAAAACAATTGCGGCGGCTTTATGTTTTGCTCTTCATGCCTTTTTATATGTTATAGTGTAATCAAATAAGCTTCTTATTCGCTCTATGATCTGGTTGATTGGAACATTAGGTGTCTTAGTCACCATTGCCACGATACATGATGAGATAATATTGGAATCCAATTTCAAATGATCTTGTGATATCATCGTAGATAAACAGGTGTGTGGACCCTCATATCATGTAATTTGCTAAAATGATCCCTTCCCCTTGCCCTTTTTGCATGTTCTAACTCGTCATTTATAACTGTTGCCATAATTCACATAACGACATTCTTCATACTTCTTATTTGTCAAGTATTTCTTAAAATTATGGTGAGCTCTTACAAAATATAGCTTCATAACAAGACGTAGTGTCTTCTGATTTGAATATCTTGATCCAATGCACAACTCCTGATTGTTTATTTATATCTAATTTCCCCTTCCTCAAATTCATTGCCTCTCGCTAAGGCCAAATTTACTTATTGAAAAAACGCTGTAGCAGGGTCAACATATTGGGACACTAGTTCAACATGAATGGTACCATTATCATCACTTGCACTATCATCAGCATCATCATCATCAACAGCATCTTTATCATCTTCATCATCGTTATCATAATTTGGGTCAAGTTCTGCATTATACTCATCTTTGTTTTCAAAGCCTTCCAAGACATTTTCTTTTGACCCAGTTAAAGAAGAAGGTTCAATAAAGTCAATTGTTGGGTGGGAGGAACTCAATTGTGAACTGCCCTCTATTGGTATAATTTGATAAGATTCTGAACAATATGTCAGTCGAGTCAACAATTCAGGTGCAGATACTAATTCATTCATCGAATTTTACTCAAAGTCAATGCTCAACTGTAGGTCAATGCATGAGGTGTTTGCATACAATTCAATGGCATTCAGTTATGATGGAAAACGTGAATGAGATTGTCACATCTTCTACACATCACAGTCATCTTCTAACATAATCGCTTGATACTATGTTGGGTTTACTGTCATTGTGTGGTAGCCGTAATTTTTGAGAAATTGCTTGTTTTAACTCTTTTAGGATGATGTTAGTACTGACTATTATATATTTTGACATTGTACGTTGAAATGTTACACATTGGGTATTTTCATAAACCTTTTCGTTAGCATAAATGCAAATAATCTCATTCCTCATAACCATTTCTTTCACCTATAATATCCTGACGGCAAACACATTTTATACTATCATTGTTGTAATTGATTTTTTTGTTTACTTTAAATTATTCAGTTGCATCTCTCAAAATTGTAAATAATTTTTTTCTATATTTATTTAAATATGATTCAAAGTTTCTCTTTCAATTATAATAATTGCCATTGTTATATTTTTTTAACAAATTTAAATATTTATCTGCTAATAATTATAAATCTATATTTGTTTTTATTTCACATTATTTTCACTTTCTTTGCTCACAATTATGAACACAGTATTTGTTTCCTTTTTTTATCATTTTCTTTTTAACATTTTCTTTCCATTTCATTTTTTTTAACTAATTTTTTCTATTTAAGCTCCTTTTTCTTATTCCTTCTTTTAAAACATTTTTTCTTTATTTTACCTATTTTCACTAATTTTTTGACACATTCCTAAAAAATATATTTTTTTATTTTTTAAATTATTATTCATTAAATTACTATCTAATATATATTTTTCTCCTCATTTAAATTATGGTCTCTCACTAACTATAACTTTTTTTTTTTTCTAATTATAAATATGTACATATTTTGAAAACTTTCTCATTTTTGTCACTTACTAATTTCATTTTTTTTAACAAATTTATTTGACAAATTTAAATAATTACTTGCTAATAATTATAAATATTTATTTGCTTTTATTTCACATTATTTATATTTTTTCTATAATTATGAACACTATATTTGTTCCCTTTTCATATCATTTTCTTTTTAACATTTTTTTCCATTTTACATTTTTACCTAATTTTTTCTATTTAAACTCCCTTTTTTTACTGCATCTTTTAATATATTTTTTTCCTTCATTTTACCCATTTATACTAATTTTTTCAAAATATTCCTAAAACATATCTTTCTTATATTTTAAACTATTATTTATTAAATTACTATCTAATATTTATTTTTCTACTCATTTAAATTACGGTCTCTCAGTAGTTATAACTTTTTTTCTAATTATAAATCTGTATATATCTTGAAAACTTATTTAATTTTCTCACTTACTAATTTCATTTTTCCCCCTTATTTTGACATCTAAATATATTCTACTTTCTTATGCCCTATAATTTTTTAACCTTCCTTTAAATTACTATTCTCTCATTTAAATTACTATTTTTCTCTAATTTTATATTTTTTCCATACATATATATTTCACAATTTTTCCATCCAACATTTATACTTTTTTTTTCCATCATTCTTAGTTTTAACATCAACAAATTCCTTTTTTGTTATGACCACAATTTTTTTTCTTAATTTTCCCTCCAATTTCCAAATGTCTCATTTTTCTTTTCTCAACCTTTTTTTTTCTGTAGTATTATTTACACCGTTTAAAACTACTAAATCTCTTCATATATTCTCAAAGTCTAGTTTAAAAAACAAATTTTTCTACTTAAACAACTATTTTTTCTAGCAATTTTTCCTTCCTTCATTCATAGTGTTATAATTTTTTTTTCTTCTTTTTTTGCTAAATAGATATCTAAAATAATATCCACAATCAGCATTAATTATACAACAAATAATATTCCATACTTAAAATTCATAAATTCAAATAACATTATTATTTTGCAAATATTTCACAAACAATATATATTTTACAGTAATAATAAAATTAAAACATTTGATATACAAAAAGAAGTTACCTAATAATTTTGTATCAAAGATGTCTTTATCCTTTGTAATATTTTCTTTTTCACCAATACTTTAAAACAAAATCTCCTAACAAGACTCCAACAAATCTCTTATAAGGTAAATTTTGAAAGAAAGATAATTTTAACTGGAGAAGAAGAAATGAGCTTTGACCATTATATAAAAAGGGAGGTCTGATGGCAATTTGGTAATTTTTTTATTATTTGTAATTTTTTTTAACCAATCAAATCATCTGAAAATCGTTCTTAGCCAATAAAAACATGCCACATATACAGATAATACAATAAATTACATTTTTACCGTTGGTCAAAGCAGGCATAAATTTGGACTGTGTCAGTCTGAATTTAGCTCTCTATCTCGTCTTGCGTGCCATTTGTTACTTTTCCGTTATTACTTTTTCCTTTGTTAGCTTCCTGTGACTTTCTTTTCTCTTTTGTTATCTTTGATTCAAATAACATAACAAAAATAGTAACAAATTATGTGACAGAAATATTTATAAAAAACATGTTATTTCTGCTTGTTTTCGACAAATATTATTTGTCAACAATTAATATCATTCTTGTTTGTATTGTAAAATGGTTTGATTATAGTAAATGGGTCTTCTGCCACATTGTACAAAATATAATTGGAAAAAGAAAGACTAAAAACTTAATATTAGAAACTGTTTCCCAAAATATTATAAGCCCTGTACTTTATTTCCCTTTCACTCTTTCGTGTAACTATAACATCATGATCTGTAGGAGTTGGCTGCTATTGATTATATAGCTGAAAAAAATAAATGAATAAAACGCGGGTTGTTTGTTGATTATGCTTCCAAATTCTAATTCTCTCATCATGCTTGAAGCCAAAGCGATGAGAAACGCCTGCTATTTGCGACCAAGGAAGGGGGCACCGGCATATGTCTTGTTTTTCCTTGTGATTTTATAAACAAGCTAGGAAAATACTATCTAAATTAAAAGACGTGATGCACCCTAATTTATAAAAAGATAAAATTTTAGTGAAAATTCTTTAAGTTTTTATTAGCAGACTCACTAATATTGCTAAATTATAAAAATTATTTATTTATTATATTTTTAATAAAAAATCAGATGACAAATATTTATAAATTATTCGTAAAACTTTCTTATAAAGGGACGTATTATAATTGTTGAAATTGACAATTGTCTCGTTTTACTGTAGAGAATTTGCCCCATATGAATTTCATTGTGCTTTGTTTCACTGAAGGGTCTGTTTGAAATATTGTAACTCGTCAAAAAGTTATAATGGAGCAAGTATCGGGAAAGAGTTAGTGTTTATCTACTTTTAAAGGTAGAAGTGATTGCTATGATGTTTGGCAATAACTTTTATAACTTACTCTAAACATATATAATGACTGTAATAATAGAGCTTATGTTATAAACAAATTAAATATGGATGTCTAAAATAGGAAATACAATGGGTGTATATCTACTTATATATAAACTATTCGTATTTGTATCCGTCCAAGACACCTTACATCCAAACACTAATTGATTTAAAAAAATGCATCTTATATACCCAAAATATCCCAAAATACCCAAGAACTAAAGTGTTAGATAATAAATGCTAGATTAAGTACTAATATACCTATTTTGTGGTTGAGATCTTGACCTAAATAGAAGGAAATCATCATAAGAGAGAGGGATTTTAAAAATCAACTTGACATTTTAGTGATAAATAAGATTCAGAGGTCATAGTTAGTTGATAAGAGAAATTATGTATAAGAGACAAAATACCTTTGTTTTATAAGTTTTTTTGGGGATCAAGTCAAAGCAAGACAACAAAGTCTCGCTATACATTTAGTGCTGCTATAATGGTGTAACCATAGCATCACGAGTTGCACGAGTTGGCTGTCCATGATATCTCGGATGACTACTCTATCATATCTTGAATGACTAATCAAATGAATGAATAGAAGAACGTGGGTTGTTTGTTGATTGTGCTTCCGAGTTCTTATTCTCTCGTCATAATTGAAGTAATGAGAGACGCCTGCTATTTCAGACCAACTTGGTAGTACTAATAATGATAATAAATATGGCTTTTGTCATATTCTCCGTGATGAGCTGTGGGTGCCCTCTGTGGTTTAGAGCTGACGTGGTCCCTGGTTCTCCCTAATATCATCCTGGAACATTTCTTCTGTAAGAGTAACAGGCGTGCTAATTTCTTGGCTGGTAGTGAGCTTGCCAAACTACTGTACGAGGATTCTTTGAATGTTGCTTTCCCTAAAGTTTGTTTAACTCTAGTTTCTCCCTTTACCCCAAAGAAAAAAAAAAAAAGCATCTAAAGTACGTTATCACCGTTTGACCTTACGACACATCCATTCAAATACCGATTACATTCCTAATTACATAGCTAAACTCATCATATGCGATCAAAAATTCATTTTGTTGCCACAATGATAAAAGAAAAATTATAATTTTTTCTCAAATTTTAAAACTATATTTAATACATGATTATTTCTTTTAAAAAAATAATCATCATAGTTTTAAATTGTGGCTCACATCATTTAATACAGCCACAATACTTTTATTGTAGTGCTATCTGCATTCATATCAATCGGTCGCAATACTCAATTTTTTTTTATATTATCTACAGCGTTCGCAACTGCAATCACAATATAATCATAACTACAATCGCAATTTAAAACTACGATCCTCATATTATATGTTTAAATATTATCTAAGTGATATAAATTATAATTTTTATATCACATTCAAACATTTTATGACTAAACTTTTAAAATACATAAGAAATTAAAATATTCATGTATAACCTTATTATTTAAAATATTTTTTTGGTTACAAGACAAAATAAAAATAAGCGTAACGATAGGTTCAACAATTACTATTATTCGTAGAATAAGACGTTGGAACTTTCAATCCCTCATCCAACTAAGTTCAACGATCCCTCATTGGCTAGTTGAGTCCTGAATCAAGTGCTGGAGGTCGCGTTGAGTCCGAGCCAGGCGAGTTATATGCATTGAGGAAGTGTTGCCCGAGCCATGCCACGACAATGACAACAACTACCGCTAATCCACACACGCACAAGAATCCTGCAATGACGACGAAGAGAGCTGTGCTAGCAGGGACCCAAATGGGGCTTAATACAACGATCAACGGCAAGAAAATGATCAGACCCAGCACGGTTCCTGTGACGATCAGGCCGACAAAGAGGAGCAACACAGCTCCGACGATCAAATAGTGACGAAGGAAAAACGATAAAGGGAAAGTGAAGAGGCCAGATAGCTTGGCTACTGGGTTTAGAACTTGTCCTAGATTGGAAGTAAGAGGATTGTTGGTAGCTGAGGAAAGTAATGCGGAGAGGACGTTGGAAGGGCCTGTGAGAAGGTTATTGGGAGAGAGTATCTTGGAAGCCTCAGAAAGAAGGTTGGGTAGGATCTTAGAAGGTTCTGGAAGAAGGTTGGTGGGGAGGAACTTAGTTGGGTCTGGTAGAAGGTTGCTGGGGAGGATAGTGGAAGGGTTTGGAAGAAGGTTTAGAGGGGAGAGGATCTTAGAAGAGTCAGAGAGGACCTTGATTGTGCCTGAGAGGATCTTGGAGGGGTCAGGGAGGACCTTAGTTGTGTCTGAGAGGATTTTAGAAGGGTCAGGGATGAGCTTGGTTGACTCCGAGAGGATCTGGGAAGGCTCAGTGAGGAGCTTGGTTGTGTCTGAGAGGATCTTGGAAGGGTCAGGGATGAGCCTGGTTGGGTCTGATAGGATCTTGGAAGGGTCAGGCATGAGATTGGTTGAGTCTGAGAGGATCTTGGAAGGCTCACTGAGGACCTTAGTTGTGTCTGAGAGGATTTTAGAAGGGTCAGGGATGAGCTTGGTTGAGTCCGAGAGGGTCTGGGAAGGCTCAGTGAGGAGCTTGGTTGTGTCTGAGAGGATCTTGGAAGGATCAGGGAGGAGTGTGGATTGATTTTTATCGTGGGAGAGAATAGGTATGTGAGGAATTAGGGATGATGTCTTTGACATGGCTTCAGCCTTGAAGGTGTGGGACGGAGACGGTGGAAGTGCAAATTGCAGTATATATGAGCTTCTGTAGAACTCAAGTTGCTTCAATGACCAATTTATGAGGAAAGCAACAGAATTTATGAGGAAAGGAAAAGCGTTTTGAATAGTTTTTATTGGCTTTGGAATAGGTAGATACAGTGTTGAAGGAAAATAAATGTGGGCTTAACTATTTTTTAATCATTCAAGAGTTATGAACTGAGTTGCAGCACATGGGGACTTAATGGCTTTTCATTGGTTTGAGGGAATCTTGGGTTAAAATGTGATATTGTATTTGTCATAAAATACATGTGATCGAAGTATAAATAATTTTTTTGCAGCACATGTCTTAATTTGCCTCGTTAATAACGACTTATACATTTGAAATGTAATAACATATTACGCAAAGGACTGCATGATAACAATGCCGTCTCCTTTTATGATCTGAAATTTGATTGTTAATTTGATCTGCTTCGTTCTGTCCTAGGGGGAAATTAAACAATAATTAACTAGCGCCTGTCATTATTGACCTGGCATAGGAAGATGAGGGGAGAGTTCAAGTTATTCATGATAGGGATTTCTTGTATATATTCGAGGGAATCAAAAGATTTCAGGGCAAGTTGATGATTCATATATATATATATGTATCAAAATGAAATTTTAAATATTTAACAGTTGTGTCCCAAATCACACTCTCTTTGAATATAAGTACTAGAGAATCTAAGTTGGTTCAATTTTAATTCTTTTTTCTTTCACTCTCTTTTCATAACTTTTTTTTTTAATTAATCAAGGTTGATACAAAAATTTAAATGTTTAGAATTCTCTTAAAATACGAGCAATTTGATAGCAAGCTATGAATGTGCCAAAAATATTTATTTTTAATTATTTATTGATAGTTGCTCGCTTACACTTCATTTTTTAAAGGGCAGCTTGTTCGTTCTCACCTAGAGAAACTATGTCTGTTCTCCAGTAATCTGATCAGAAAAAAGTATTTAGTGTGAAAAAAGAGAGTAAATTTAAATTGTGTGGTTTCATAAGTATTCTCTATAATAAATGATATATGTATCCAGATTCCCTTGGAAATGCCACTTCAGGAGTGCAATGGAGAGGTTTAGGCGTTTGACAAAGCTTACTAGGAGGAGCTATGCTTGACACTCTTGATATATATCCAAAATGAATTTTAAAACGTTTAATAGTCTTATTCAAGTAGCACTATCTTTAAGTATAAATGTTAAAAGAATTTAAATGTACCTGAATTTAATTTCAATCCCACTTTGTTTTTTGTTTTCCTTCCACTCTCTCTTCTTATATTTTTTTGGTTATTCAAATTGGATAGCAATCTATGATTGCCTGTGTGCTAGTTGGGATTGTAAGAAAGTGATTCTTCTTTGGACAATTAACAGGAATAATTAGTGGCGTGGATGAATGGGTAGCTGGGTCAAATCACTAGTAGATTTCGTTATGGCTCAAAAAAGTTTATTCAACTTGATAAGTGTGATTAAAAAAAAAAAGATATAAATCTGAACAAAAAAAAAAGTAAAAAATAAGTTTATTTCTAAAATGTTCCAATACAATATAAGGTGATTTTAAATAGTTTTTTAAGTAAGTCTGTATTATAATATTTTTTTGTGTTATTAATTAATAACAGTATTTTACCATATTTTCATTTTCACTTTCTCTTACCCTCCTGTCCCTTACCATACCTTAGCTAAAAATCGACCTTTGATCGTTTATGTGGATGGTTTAGCAGTTACAGAGCAACTACAATGAGGAAAGAATCTGTGCAAAGAGTGTCTTACTTCTTATTCTCAGAGATGTGGAGAACGAGATAAGCGGAGCCGAATGCTCCTCTGCCAACTTGCTCAATCGCTTCATAGTCTTTCATCTTCGACTTGGTCCACCATTATCGGTCTCCATGAAAAGCTCCAATAGCAAGCAGACAAACAGTGAAGCTGCAGAATTGCTACGAGTCCAATTGAAGCAAGAGAATTAGTGGAAGTGCCAGATTTATTGTTTTTAATTTTCTCTTCACAAATTATTTTTACGAGCTGAGCCGGGCTTAGCTCTTTTTTTCATTGCAAGTTGCGTTGGTTTTCCATATCATCGTGAAGTCTTACACAGTGAACATCGTTTTCTATCATGGATTACCTAAACTTTTTGTTTTTGTCTGACGTGAAACTTCTTCGGCTTCGTATTGTTTTTACCACCCATGGACTCTTTCTATAGGAGAATCAGCGACTTGTAAGTGTCATTTAGCAGTGGGTGGCCCATTCCGTGGACCAAAGAGTGCCGTCTTTGAAAAGAAAAAAGGTGTCTACGCATGCGCTCGAGGTCATAAAAAGCCATGTTGATGTGCAAAGTTTGGAAAAAGAGAACTCCAAACTCAAGAGGTCCCTCTAGGCGTGAACGGATCTTCTAGTCCAAGATTTAGACTGTCCAAATTATTTGGTGGTTCATATCTAATTTCTTTTAATTTTTTTAAAAATAATTTTTTAAAAAAGAAATTAAAATACAGAATAAAAATAATTTTTTAATTATAATTTTTTTAAAAATAATATTTAAGGTTAAACAAATAAAAAAATTTAAAGCATCCAAATTTTAATTTAGATAATCTAAATTTTATGAGAGAGATAATAAAGAGAACATTAAAGGAGTCGAATCCCCCTCTAGGCAAAGGGTGGCGGGGCTCTAAGAGACTAGGAAGCATACGCTAAAAGGTTCCTAGAGGGAGGCGGCTAGAAAGGCCTCATAACTTCACTTTGATTCCAAAAATATAAAGTAATGGAATGTTTTATCTTTGTTACATAATTTTTTGTTGAAAAGCATAATCAGATCTTAATCTTATCTTTGATAAAAAACTTCAAGTAGATATTGAAAATGATGCAATCTCATTTTGTTGCACATGACAATGATGTTTGAACTTCAATTTTAGACAAATATTTAAAAATCTGACAACCCAAAACAATAATATATCTAAATAATAGTATAGTATCTTGAATTTTGTTAACAATTATTGTTACAAAGAGACAAGGTTTTAAAATATTAATATATGAAAATAATTTAAAGATGTAATATGTAATAATTATATGGTCAAAATGTAGAGAATTCTTTTCATCTTAAAGGTAATATAATTTACTCCTCCAATTTTAAAAATTTATTATATAAGCCTGACTTTAATTTTGGTGTAACATGAGTCCTTTGTTAACTTTTTCATCTAATATCTTAATACTACTTATCTATGTAAACTTAAAAAGATCAAATCAACAACAAAAAAATCCAACCTAACATCTCAAGTAACAAACAAAAATTTTTTCTGTCATTTTATTTTATTTTATGACAAAGTCTTTGTTATTTGGAATGACATGTTGGATCTAGTTTTCTTTATTTAACCTTCTTCACCCTATGTGGACAAGTGATGATGGGGTTAGAATTTTGGACTAAAAAATTAATAGAGAAATTATATTACACAAATTGACAACCCAAGAGATTTGTAGTCAGTTTTTAAATACAACTCTCTAAGTTGAAAAAAATTCTTTATATTTTAGTATAATTTTATTTATTTTGACAAAATTATATATATATATATATATATAAGAGATTCATTTTAATGTTAAATACTGTCATATAAGCTATTAATTTAATTGACGAAAGCCAATTCAATTAATAAAGGTTCAAATTATTAAAAATATTTTACTTCCATAAATGATTTTTTCTGTCTTATTTTCCCTATCTAAATTTAAAATAAACATTAATAGAAAACTAGTTAGTTTTAAACAGATTACTTCGTTTTATCTACAGTAATTCCAAATTATCAGATAAGATTTATTAATTTCAAACGTCATTCTCACTTAGAACAGAAAGGATTAAATTATTTTAAAAATCAACTTGACATTTTATTGATAAATAAGATTTAGAGGTCATGGCGAGTTGACAAGAGAAATTATGAATAAAAGACCAATACCTTTATTTTATAATTTTTTTTCTTTTTTTGGGATCAAGTTGAAGCAAGACACCAAAGTCTCGCCATTAAGTGCTGCTATAAAATAGTGTAACTATGGGATCACGATTGCTGCTATCTATCATATCACTTGACTAATTAAATGAATGAATAAAATGCGGGATGTTTGTTGATCATGCTTCCACTTCTTATTCTCTCATGACCATAATTGTGTTGATCAGAAAGTCCTTTGAGTTTATAATTTTGATAATAATAAAAATTAAAATTTATTCGTCCGTTTGGTGTTGGTCTATTTTTATTTCTTTATTATCTAAAAACAAAATTATTAATGTATATACAATAAAACCTCCGTATCTCTTTAGGTTTGACAAAGTGAAAGTATGATATACTTGTCTCATTCTTCTCGCTTCTCTGTTTTACAATTATCTCTTTTATAAAGAAAATGTGAAAATCCTTCTCTAGCCATGAAGGGAACATTTAATGTCATTTATGAAGATTAGATAAAATGAAATATTTACAAAAGAATTGCTTATATTGACAGTTATTACTAAAGAGAAAGCTAATGAATGTTAAAGACATGCTTCCTCTGCTCCAACCAAAAAGCCACTGTTACCATTATTCCATTTCTAACGGCTAAGAGTCATTAAAGATTTATAAATACATAAAAGAGCTAAATGCAGAACATATGGAACTTAAAAATCAATTTACCTATCATGTTAAAAAGAGAGCAATTATTCTTTAAAAAATATTCTTTGTTTTTGGTATATCAACTTTCAAGAAGCAATTATTGAGTTTAGAGAAATTCCTATTTAGAGAGAAAATTGTTATCTCATATTATAGTTTGTAAATCTCTAGTTGAGAAATTAGGTTGAGGGTGAGCTACACAAAATTAATATAAGCTTGTAAAACTTATATTAATGGTGATCACGTCTCTATAGTATTTTCAACTTGATTAAAGAACAATCTCTTAAAATTTAAGGAGATTGAACATAGGCTTAATAGATTGAACCAAGATGAAGTTGTTAGTGTGTTTCTCTATTTCCTTATCTCATTTTATTTATTGTATATTGTGCTTTCTCCATTGTTGGAGGATCATCCACTTTCATATAACTAGTTCGCTAGCAATGTAGTTGTCTACTTTTCTACAAGTGTTAGCTCGCTCCATTTGTTTATTGTTTACTAACTCCATTTACTGTTTGCTCAATCCATTTTAAGCTTCCTCCACTTTTATATTTGCAAGATTTTGTATTATTTAATTTTTTGCCTACCACACCTCCTCTAAATGTGATTATCAATTGCTATCAAAACAGGCCTCACCTATTTTTGCGCTTAATAGCTAAGAGAAAAGGTTCTATTTGATATTACAAAAAAAGAATACTCATATTTTTGAAGAGATTACTTCTAAGAGGGATTCTCAATTGTCATACCACTGTATTTCATAGGAAAACACTTTTTATACTAAAAAGATAGAATAAAAATATATTTCGTTCTATTGAATATTTAGTATGAGAAGTCATTGAAGATGGTCTCAAGATGCTTAAGAAGATTGATCTATTGACTGAGATATTATAGACAAGCCAAGAAGTGAATGGAGTAGATAGAAAATGATATTAAATTGGTTTAATGCAATGATCATGCAAAAAACATCTTAATTTATGCTGTTAGTGGACCAGAATATGACAAAATATTAAGTTGTGAATACAAAAGAAATGTGGGAGAAGCTTATTGTCACACATGAAGGAACCTCCAAAGTTAAGGAAAGCAATCAAAATATACTCGTATATGAGTATGAATTATTCCATATGAAAAAAAAAATGAAGATATTAAATAAATGTATAACAGATTTGCCAAACTTATAAGTGATCCGATATAAAATACACTAATCTTGAACTCAACTATAAAATCCTCATATATCTTTCTCAAAAATGGCAATCTAAGGTAGACTCCATAGAAGGTGGAAATCTGTCAACATTATCTTATGATGATTTTTGAGATATACTTATTACATAAGAGAAGAATCACCTTAAAATACATAAGCTGGAGCTAAAAAGAAAATCAATTACTTTAAAGGCTATTGTCATTGAAGAAGCTTCTACCGAAGAACATGATAGAGAGTTAAATGCTCAAGATATATCCTTGTTTTCAAAAAGACTAGACAAATATACCAAAAGGAAGAAGTTCTAGAAGAATAAAAGGAATACTTCAAAAAAAAAAAAATATAAGAATGAGGAACAACGGAAAGCTGCAAACATGTGTTATGAATGTGAAAAAAAATAGACACATCATATTAAAATATCTGCATATAAAGAAGAATCCATCAAATCTTATGGAAAGAAAAAGGTTATGGCGGCATGGAGCGATGATAATGAAGATAAGGAAGAACTAGAATAAGCAATAACAAATATATGTTTTATGGCACTAGAAGATGATGAGGTACATAATGAAAACTCTCTCTCTTGTATTGAACTCAATGAAACTTTTAATGAGCTTTTCATTGACTTTAAAAAAATATTCTCAAAATATGAGGATCAAATCCAAATAAATTTCAAAATTGAAAAAAATGTTCATGTTCTTGAAACAAAACTAGAGTTGGCTTTTACAAAAAAAAAAGACTTAAATCAACAAGTTACTATCTTTACAAAAGACTTAACAAATTTTGTAAAAAGGAAAGAAAATCTAAATATATTGTTAGGTGAACAAAAACATATGTTTGATAAATCAAGTATAAGGTATGAAGGAAAAGAAAATATAAAACTATATAAAAATTTCCTTGTTAAATCAGTATCTTCCACCTCTTGTTTATTTTATAATAAGGATGGTCATAAATGTTATAAATGTAAATCCAAAAAAGGAAATATAGTATGGTTTTTAAAGGAATTATCACAACTAAAACTAATATGAAAGGATCTAAAAAGGTTTAGGTACCAAAGAAAAGCTAAAAAATTTGCAAGTATGCCTGAAAGGAAGGATATCAAAACATCAATGGTTCTTGGATAGTGGTTGTTCTACACATAGGATTAAAGACCCATCACAATTTTTATTTTTTATAAGAATAGACAGGGGATCTATTACATTTGATGATAGAAAAAAGGTAAGATCATTGGTATTAGTAAAGTTAAACTAATTGAAAATTGCTGCTTAGATAATGTTTGTTTGGTTATGGACTTGAAATATAATTTATTTAGTATAAGTTAGCTTTGTGATAAAAACTATAGAGTAATATTTGAATTCATGCATTGAATTGTCTCTAATGATAACAAAGCCTTATTTGTAAATCAAATATTTGAACATATTTATATTTGTAGCTTAAGTAATATGAAATCAAAGAATGTGACATGTCTTAATTCTATCTTTAATGATCTTTGGCTATGACATAGAAAGCTTGGCCATATAAGCATATACAATATCTAAACTATCTTTGATTTTGTAAAAAGTCTTCTAAAACTAGATTTTGAAAATGATCACTTATATAATGCAGATCAATTGCGAAAACAAGCAAGATCTTCCCTTAAATCAAAGGAATTTGTCTCCTCTTCTAGGGCACTCCAATTATTACACATGGATCTCTTTAATCCCACACAAACTCAAAGTGTTAGTGGAAAAACTATATATTTGTTATCATTGATAATTTTTTTAGATTTACTTAGGTTCTCTTTCATTCTCATTAGAATAAAGTTTTTAAGAATTTTAAGGTCTTTTACAAAAGAGTTCAAAGAGAACAAGAGTATTTAATTTCTAGTATTTAGAGAGATCATATTGAGGGATTTGAAAACAAATTGTTTAAGAAGTTCTATAATAAACAAGATTTTAATAATAACTTTTTTACACCAAGAACTCCATAACAGAATGAAATTTTTGAAAAGAAAAATCATACTCTTCAAGATATGTCTAGAACTATACTTATTGATAATGATCTTATATACTTTAAGGCTAAAGTTATAAATACTGCTTATTATGTTCTGAATAATTATTTCATTATGCCTATCCTTAAGAAAATTTCATATGAATTATAGAAAGGTGTTAGTTATTTCCATACTTTTAGATGTAAATATTTTATTCATAATAATAAAAAAGATAATTTAAAAAAATTTGATGTAAGAAGTGATGAAAGTATATTCTTAGGATATTCAAAATCTAGTAAATCATATAAAGTGTATAATAAGAAAACTATAATTGTAAAAGAATTTATGCATGTGGAATTTGATGAAACTAACCTTACCTTAAGAAAAGTAGTGAATGCAAATAAAGAGAATAATATTTTAAAATTAAATCATTCAAGAAATGAACAACGAAGTTCAAATATAGCAAATAGAAGAAAAGAACTATTCAAAAAATAGCTCCAACTACCTTTAAATTATTAACAATTAAAGCAAACTTTATTCTTCTAACAAAAGTGAACTCTAAAATTGGAGTGAAAAGTAGACTCTAAAAGAAATCCTACTCCAATATTCTAAGGAAAAAACCAGCAGGGAAATAGATTCTTAAATCAATAACAATAAGGAAGCTGAGCCATCAGCTAATGTTTAAAGACCAAATATGTAAGAAGCCATACCAAGAAACATTAGATTGCCAAGAGAATAAAGATATCTCTCCACCTATCTATTACAGTTTATTATAGGAAACCCATACAAAGGTTTACACATCATATTCTCATTTAGAAATATTAGCAATAACCTTACACTTTTTATGCCAAATTGAACCCAAAATAATTAAAGAAGCATTAGACAATGAAAATTGTATTATAGCCATGCAAGAAGAGTTACATCAATTTGAGAGAAAAAAGTATAGGGTTTAGTGGAATATCTAGAAAGAGGTTTTATCATTAGAACAAAATGGGTATTTCGTAGCAAGTTGGATGAACAAAGTAATGTCATCAGAAACAAAGCTACATTAGTGGCCGAAAGTTATATTTAACAAGAAGGTATAAATTTTAATAAAACATATGCTTCGATTGCTAGACTAGAATCAATTAAAATGTTGCTTGCTTATGCATCTTTTATGGATTTAAATTATATCAAATGAAGATCAAAAGTGCATTTCTAAATGGATTTATAAATAAATAGGTGTATATTAAGCATCCCCCTAATTTTAAAGACAAAAAGTTATCCAACCATGTGTTTAAACTCTTTAAAGCTCTTTATAACTCTTTATAGTTGAAGCAAGCTCCCAGAGCTTGGTATGAAAGGTTGTATACTTTTCTCTTAGAAAATAGGCTTTCAAGAGGAAACTTGACATTACCTTTTCCATTAAGAAAAATGGGAATAATTCCTTACTTGTGTAGATTTATGTAAATGATATAATTTTTGGCAGTATTAATAAATTTTTATGTAAAGAATTTACTGAACTCATAAAAGGTGAATTTGAGATGAGTATGATAAGAGAAATGAAGTTCTTTGTTGGACTGCAAATCAAGCAAATAGAAAAAGAAAAGTTCATTAATTAAGCTAAAAATATTAAAGACCTAATAAATAAATATGGTTTTCAAAATTCCCAACCAATGGGAATTTCAATGTATCTATCCTCCACTCTAAACAATGACAAGAATGATAAGAATTTGGAATAGAAAAAGTATAAAGGTATGATTGGCTTTTTAGTTTACCTAATTATTAGTAAGTTTAATATTATATTTGGTGTTTGTAAATGTGCAATGTTTTAGGCAAATTAGAAAAGAATTAGACTTTACTACTCTCAAGCATATTTTTAGATATTTAGTAGGAATAAAAAATTATGGGTTGTGGTGTCCTAGAATTAATTCCTTTAATTTGGTTAGATATACTGATACAAACTTTGCATGAGATAAATTAGATAGAAAAAACACCAATGGTAACTATCAATTTCTTAGAAATTCTTTAGTACCTTGGTTTGACAAAAAACAAAGTTCTGTGACTCTCTCCATTGTTAAAGCTGAGTATATGGCAATTGGAAATTATTGCACTTAACTTTTGTGGATGAAATAACAATTAGAAGACTATTCTCTAAGTTTTAACCACGGTCCTATATTTTGTCATAATACAAACGCTATTTGCCTTATAAAGAATCTATTTCATCATTCTTGGACAAATCACGTTAAGATAAAATATTATTTTATTAGAGATAACATTTAATAAGGAGATATGGAAGTAATATATGTATAAATTGAAAATAAGTTTGTTGATATATTTACCAAAAAACATGTTTGTCTATCTCAAAAAAGAACTTAAAATAATTGATAATATATGACATGTTCTGTGTAATTTTTTGTGGAGTTACCTACCTCCTCGACTTTATTTATTGCTCCTTCTAACTTGTCTTGCTAGTTACTCCACTTTTGTTCTCACATATTGCTGTCACTGATAAATGCCTTTCTTTTTAATATTTCACTCCCCCTTATTTAGACATTTTAATAATGAATTAAGGCTTAATAAATTTACTTGGAGGATATTTGACTTTATTGGCTATTTTTGCACTTTAGGAATTAATTTGTAAAATTTTAGATTTTTAATGCATAAATTCTTTTTAAATCAATTTTTGTGAATTTTTTCCTACTTAAAATTTTGTTTTATTTTTTATGTAGATTTTTCTTAATCAATTTTCAAAAAATAAAAAAAAATTGGAAGGAAAGAGGCATAAACAGATGATGAAGCTTCCATTGCTACATGGCTTTCTCTTACACCCATGTTGGCCCACTAAAATCACACATAAGAGTAATGTAAGGCATGAGCTCAAGACACATAAACACATGGCTCACATATATACAGATAAATGACAAACACGTGAGGAGGGATGCTCTCTTTTCATATTCACATGCATTTACATATAGGTTTTCATGCATCATGAGGGCACTAACACAAGGATAAATGAATCACGCGAAGGAAAAAGTACACACACAAACTTATACGAGTTGGGGACTTTCATTCCACACACATGGAAGTTCCATATTGACCCATCACATGTAACCACTCACCCTCATGCAAACACACACATGGACACGTACAGCTCATTTTGACACATGAGGTCTAGAAGGCACGCACTAAAATAGGCTCCATTCTCCTTCACATTAGCACAAACGTGGAAGCACGAAATGCTCACTCATATACACACTCCAGTATCCATATAGCAACTTCATCACACTAGCTCACTCATCATGCCCACTGCCACAAGTTCACTCATTTATATATTCATGCATGTAGTCTTGGGTTTATGGGGAGAGAGGCATGTAAAAGTAGTGAAGGGAGTTATTATTAACACAGTCACACAACATTCACTAGGTTTCTAAGCATGGGACTTAAAGCAAGACAACAGATCCAATTCAAGGAGAAATGCACGGCTAGATACACACACATGTAGCATCTCTTTATACTCGGATAAAAATAATGCATAAGGAGATGACTCATACACACATGGACTCACACAAAGAAGATGCATGGATTCACGAAAGTAATATATGCAAAGTTGTCCATGTCATAAAAGAGGCACATGAAGAGCATAGAGTCTGGGGTTTGTGGGAGGAAGAAGCATTGGAAACACATGAAAAGAAAAAGGCAGAATAGGCTCTTAGGTTAGGGTGATTAGAGGGAGGAGCATGAGCATGTCATTCTTCTTCTCCATCTTTAAGTTTAAGCCGTGGCTCTCAATTTCAATTTCCTTCATCATTCCTTGAAATAAATGAAAATTTAAATCCTCTTGGTGGTTATTCTTGGATGCAACTCCTTGATAGAAACTTGAGCTCTTACCAATCAAGACTAGGTTAATTTTCTCATCTCCTTTTCTAATTTTGATGTCATTTTATTCAATGTTTTATTGACTAGATTTAGCAGATGATTGATTGTAGTGACTAATTTGACTTGGTTAATCCTCTGAATTTTGTTTAAAGAATTGGAGATGTATCATTGTATCATTGCACTTAAGGTATTCAATGAATTGCTCTTGAATGGTTGTGCATTTCCATTAATTTTCCTTGCAAATTTCAGCTTAATTGTGGAATGGTTGTTTTGTGATTGATGCTGGAATTTATTCTTGTTAGTATAATTGAGACTTTTAAGAGTTTGAGTAATAAATTAGACTCTTAAATGGAATGTTTAGCAACCTAAAAGAAAGATTAAGCTTATATTTAAGTGTGTTCTTATCTTTTTATACAAGCATTAATCAATTGATAATGTTGTGGTCACAAGTTTCTAATTGGTTTAGCACTTATATCTCAATTGGTTAATTAGGAATTCCTTTAATGAATGTACCAAATAAGGAGATTAGTTCTAAGTCTTAAATCAATTTAATAAGAGCAATAATAATTGAAGTCAAGGAGGCGAGTTCTACTTTGCATTGCTAATTGAGTTCACCACTTAGTTATAGTTTTTAACTTCTTATTATTACTTTAATTCAATTTAATCCTAGAAACCAAATCCCTCTAATTATCTCTTATTCTTGTGTTTTATTTAGTTTTCACACCTAAGAACTCTTTTGCAAACTATTAAAATCTAACTCCAAGGATAACAATCTAGGTTGCATCACTAACTATAAAATTTAATTCAACCTAGTTATTTGAAATTGCTAATCACAACTGTTAGTCACTTTGCTAAATAAATGCATTGATCTATTCTTTAAATTGAATATGATATGTATATGTGCTATTGCATGACATGTGCCCTTAAACTTATTAAATGGGAATTTAACTAATTGCTACATAGTCCAAGGCGATTGTCAAAGCCTTAATTAGTTTTCGAAATAGTGTATAGAATTAATGATGGTTGCCTTTTAATAATGGTTAGCATTAATAACAATTAGTCTTCTAATATTTAAATCACAAATATTTCTTTAAAATTGCTCAGTATTAGAAATGAAGCATTATTTCCTTGAACCTCTCCTATTTCTCTCTCTCGTAAAACTTTTTATCTTAACCTTAAAGCAGTTTATGGATGAATAGACAAATTGGTTCACATCCCATCTTTGAAGATCTCAATGACACAAAAAGTTCATTCTTGTTGAAGGTATTATTGGCATTGAAGAAGAATATGATAAACTTCAAAAAACACTAAAAAAAAAAAACTCATATTGAAGAAAATGGCAAAATAGATGAAGGAAGAAATGAAGAAATCTTTGATCCAAAATTTTCAACCTAAAAGAAAGAGAAATGTTGATGAAGACCCACATTGGATTGAAGAAGTACAAAAAACAACTAAGAAAACCTACATGCATCAGTATTCTAAAAACTCCTTTTAAGAAATCATCAACAACAATAAAAAGAAAAGGGAAGAAAAAGATTGGTATGAAGAACTAAGCAGAGAGTCTATTGAGCAATTACTACCTAAGTTTCACTTAGAAAAATATTTGGAAAGGTATCTTGCTAATTTTATACACAAACTTATTACCACTAGTAGGTGAATAGATTTTTTGAAATTGGCCTAGTTAAACTACCTTATTGAAATGGATTTCCATTTCCAATCCATGAAATTGATCCCCTTAGTAATAGTCAGTGAATTAGTTTATGATAACTTGGTTTAAGAATTTTAAACGATTTGCATTTTAAGAAAGAAGTAAAGGCATTAAGTTCAATGGTAAACGACAAAATAGTGATTGTAGGTGCAAGTAAAAGATTTTTGGAGTATCCTTTAAAGGAGATCCAAAACATGTATTTCTTAGATATTCTTGGCTTAGTCAAATGCAAGGCACATATATTGATGCATTTAAAGTTGTGGTTAAATGGAAGGACCTAATCACTGGTAGAAAAATCAATACTTAGGCAGTTTCTTCCCCTTATAGAGTAGCAACACATATTATAGGAACAACCATATTTTCTTACATCAAAACTTCGGATGTGTTGTCACGAAAGGATCATTTTTTGGATGTACAATCTAATGGCCTAGCAAAGTATAAATTTATACTACTAGATGCTCAAATATATGAAGGAAGCTACTTGAGGCTCTTCACAGGTCACAAGTTTGCCTTATAGGATGCTCTTGACTTGAATTTTTAAAGCCAATGAATTAGTTTTGAGGATAGGCCTATTAGATATTTTCTATGACTTATGATGATGCCATGTTTAAGTTCATAAAGTATACACCTATTAATGGAGAATAGATTAGAAACTATAATGTAGAGGAATTCAAAGCTTATCCTGGAGCTTTTTGTGCAAAGTAAATAAAAGGCCTTCCACAAGCTCATCCACCTCTTGTCCTAAAACAACCCATCAAATCCTTGTCCTTTATAAAGAAGAAAATCGATAAGCCTATTATGGAGGAACCTATTGAAGAACATGTTGAAATGGAAGTAGTTGAAACTACTCTGGAGGAATAACCAATTGAAGACTATCTTTTAACAAAACTAATTGTGGAATCTCTTGACTTCCAAATCAACATTTCCTCTCTTGTGCATTATAATGTCATTCCTCTATCTTTGGTGCCTCCTCTACCACCCTCTTCTACTATCCAAGTGCATCCTCCAAAATCTACTGTGCCTCATCCATCTAGCATGGTTTCTTGTGCAAATGAAAGAAGCTTGAGGTAACTCAACATTCTGACTTTAAAGAAGATGCGGCCCATATATCCATCATCTTTTTATCCTCTCCCCCACCACTTATTTCTAATTTCCCTCCTCTATCTCTATCAGCTTCACCTATATTCTTCACTCATTATAACTTTCCTCCTTTATCTATTCCTTCACCTGAACCATTTTTCTTGCCTCTAACTCCAAGTGAAGCTCCTCCACTTACACCCCCTCTACATCCAGACTCTTCTCCACTTACACTTCCTCATAAAGATCACCAAGCTCCTCCACCATCTCATCCACCTGCTTCTTTTACAGATGCTCAGTCATCTTCTAATGATAAGGTTTTTTAGCTTTTCTAAACTCTTAATTCAAATGTGTAAGAACTTAAGGACAATTTTAGTTGAATGGCCATAAATGGTGGCACTTTACGAAGCATGGTTAATAGTCATAGGACTATAAGGCAACAAGTCTACTTTGTTACTACTAAATTACATGACACCAAGCAAGCCTTTCAAAAGGACAAACAATCATTGCTACAGAGACTTCAAGACATTGATTTTGCCATTCTTCGTTTAACTGATCGCTTGGGGTTAGCATTTTCTCATTTAGATTAACACTTTAGAGATGCATTTTAATTTTTTTTTTCTGGGAAACCTTTTTAAAACATTTTTGGACAAGCCAATAATGTTTGAATTCATTATAGTTTTAGTTTCATATTTGCATTGTTCTAACTTTATGCTATGCATCAAATACTTTTGTTGCCTTCTATAATTTATTCTATGCTTTTCTGCACTCTTACCCTTTTATTGTTAAAAAAAAAGAGAGAATCGCATACAAAATTCGACAATGATTTATATTATTATTATTATACTCTATGTGCCTAAGTGTAACTCCACAAAATCTTTGTGCACTATTTTTTTTTTTTTTGGCTTTAAGGCAAACTAATTTTTCAAGAGACACAAATATTCAGGGGGAGCATACATAATCTTTTATGGAAATCTTAATTTTGCATTGTTATGGTTTTATCATCATAAAAAAGAAGAGATTATTAACCTGAGTTTGTCTAGGCTCATGACTTTCATAATAACAAAAAATAAAAATTCATTCATGTAAAAGGCCCATTTGGTATTGGCTTGTTTTTATCTTCTTATTGTCTAAAACAAAATTATTAATTGTCTGCAACAAAAACTATGTATCTCTTTAGGTTAGACAAAGCGAAAACATAGTATAATTGTTTCTTTTTTTTTTTTCTGCTTCTCTTTTATGCATTTATCTCCTTTATAAGGAAAAGGTGAAACTCTTTCTCTAACCCATGAAGTCATCATTTAATGTCATTTATGAAAATTAGATAAAATGGGTTTCTTAGAAAAAAAATTGCTTATGCTGCTACTAAAATGAAAGCTCATAAACATTAGAAACACACTCCCTCTACTCTAACAAAAAGCCACCAGTACCATTATTCCATCTTTAACAATTAAGAATCATTAAAGATCTATAAATGCACAGAAGACCTAAATGTGGAAGATATAGAACTTGAAAATCAATTTATGTGTCATGTTAAAAAGAGAGCAGTTATTCTCTAACAAATATTTTTAGTTTCTAGTATGTCAGCTTGTAAGAAGCAATTACTAACTTTAGAAAAATCTTTATTTAGAGAGAAAACTATTATTTCAAGTTGAAGATGAGCTATAGATTAAGTTCAAAATGAATTTGTAAAACCTGTGTTACTGGTGAATAAGTGAAGCAAGATAAAATGAGTTGTATATTTCTCTCTTTCCTTATCTGATTTTAGTTATTACATATTTTGCTTCTTCGAATATTAAAGGATTCTCTATTTTCATATAACTCACTTCACTAGTAATATAATTGTATACTTTCTCACTCCACTTATTTATTATTTGCTAGCTCTATTTTGAACTTCCTCCACTTTCATATTTATAAAATTTTGTATTATTTAACTGTTTTTACATACCACACCTATTCGTCCCCTGAATATAATTATTAAATTAAAGTTAAAGTAATGAGAAACACCTACTATTTGCAACCAAGATAGTAATAATAATTATAAAGCTATTCTTATTAAAAAATTAAAAAGAAAAACATTCAAGTTCTATTCATAAATATAAATATAGTGGCAAAATCAAATTACAATATGTCTCACGCACAAACAAATAATTATACAAAATTGATAATTAAAAAAAAAAAGGAAGAATCTAGGCTCCTGATGTATTCTTCGTGATGAGCTTTGGGGTGCCCTCTGTGGTTTAGAGCTGACGTGGTCCCTGGATCTCCCTAATATCGTCCTGGAAGTTGATTCTCCCGTAGTAATAGTAACATCTGACCAAGGACACCAGTGTGCCTTTATTATTCAAAACATGAAGAAGTGGGTGGTACAAGTGAATCATTCCTGAATCAAGTGCTGGAGGTTGCATCTTTTATATTACTAAGCATCTGGTCCGAACCAGGCGAGTTAGGTGCATAGAAGAAGTGTTGCACGACCCATGCCACGACAATGACAACAACAACCGCGAATCCACATACGGACAACAATCCTGAAGTGACGACGAAGAGAGCTGTGCTAGCAGGGACCAAAATGGGGCTTAATGCGGCGATCAACGGCAAGAAAATGATCAGACCCAGCATGGTTCCTGTGAAGATCAGGCCGACGAGGAAGAGCAACACGGCTCCGAAGATCAAAAAGCGACGAAAGGAAAACGATAAAGGGAAAGTGAAGAGGCCAAGTAGCTTGGCTGCTGGGTTTAGAACTTGCCCTAGAATAGATGTGAGAGGATTGCTGGTAGCTGAAGAGAGTAATGTGGAGAGGATGTTGGAAGGGCCTGTGAGAAGGTTTAGGGGGGAGAGGATCTTGGAAGGATGAGAAAGGACTTCAGTTGCGTCTGAGAGGATCTTGGAAGGGTAAGGGATGAGTTTGGTTGAGTGTGAGAGGATTTTAGAAGGCTTAGTGAGGAAATTGGCTGTGTCTGAGAAGATCTTGGAAGGGTCAGGGATAAGCTTAGTTGGGTTTGAGAGGATTTTGAAAGGGTCAGGGAGGAGTGTGGATTGATGATTATTGTGGGAGAGAATAGGTATGTGAGGAATTAGTGATGGTGTCTTTGACATGGCTACAGCCTTAAAGGGGTATAGGATGGAGATGGATGAAGATGGTGGAAGTGCAAATTGCTGTATATATATGAGCTTCTCGAGAACTCAAGTTGCTTCAGTGATCAATGAATGAGAAAAGAAACAGAATTTACGAGGAAAGGAACAGAGTTTTGGATAGTTTTAATTGGGTTTTGACTAGGTAAATATAGTGTTGGAGGAAAAATAATTAAGGGGTTAACTATTTTTTATTCATTCTAGAGTGAGTTGCAGCACATGGGGACTTAATTAATGGCTTCTACTGGTTAGAGGGAATTAGGTTAAAATATGATGTTGTATTTGTCACAAAATACATGTGATCCAAGAATAAATAAATTTTTGCAACACATGTCTTGATTTGCCTTGTTAATTAGTATTTATATATTTGAAATGTAGAAAAATATTATTACGTAATGGACTGCATGGTATCAATGCCATCTCCTTTTATGATCTGAAATTTGATTGTTTTATCTGCTTCGATCTGTCCAAGACGGAGAGTTTCAAACTAAACAATAATTAATAAGCACGTCATCATTGACCTGGCGTAGGAAGATGAGAGGAGAGTTCCAAGTGAATCATGATTGGGATTTCTTGTATACATTTGAAAAAAATCAAAAGATTACAACACGAGTTGATGATTCTGTATCTATATCTATATATATATAATGAATTTTGAAATATTTAACAGTTGTATCTCCAAAAGTATTTAGTGTGAGAAGACAGAGTAAATATATATTGTGTGGTTTCATAAGTATTCTTTATAGTTAATGATATATATATCCAGATTCCCTTGGAAGTGATACTGAGGAGTACAATGGAGAAGGTTTTGGTTATTTGACAAAGCTTACAAGGAGGAGCTATGCTTGACAACTCTTGATATCTATGCAAAATGAATTTTAACAGTCTTGAGTTATTCAAGTGAAACTTACTATAAATATAAATGTTAAAGGATTTAAATGTACGGGAGTTTCATTTCAATCCCACTTTTTGTTTTCACGCTCTTCCTAATTTGGACAATCAAATTCAAATTTGATAGCAGTCCATGAAAGTTTGTATGGTAGTTGGAGCCGTAAGGAAGTGAATCATCTTTGAATACTTAACAGGAAAGATTAGTGGGGCAGGCGACCGTGTAGAATTGGATAAAGTCATAAGGGTAAGAAAAACTTGCTTCACGCGCATGGCATCATGGACAGGTATTGAATTCATAGAAGGAGGACGTGTTTGTGGCGATAAAAAGAAAAGGCTCCTTGCCACTTTCTCTTTCCACCTCGCTGTGTGGCATCTCGGTCATGCGAAGAACTTTCTTCATCTAGATAGTTGCATCATTACATTCCTCAGTTGCATATTAACCACGATGTGAGGAAGTTTACTTCATTGCATATTTCATCCTTTACATGCCTACACCTATGGCATCATTGAGCTGATCAAGTTCATAGAAGGAAGAAGTGTTTGTTAAGTTGTAGCATTATAAGGTTTTGGTTCCTCTCCACTTTATCTTTCTCTATCCACAGGGATGGACTTATCCTTTAGAATCAGGGGTAAAACACACCCCCCCCCCCCCCCCAAACAAACACCCAAAAAAGAAAAATGGTGCAAGACATTTTACCCGCATGCTATTTTTTCTAGTTCTGTTCCAATCTGTCTAAGTATTGTCTAGCAGTCCACTTTCTCTTCCTTTCTCCTCTTTGCTATGTGGTGTTTGGCTTTAACTTTATTCATGTGTTAGCTCATAAAAATAAACAAATGGGGTTCTTTTAAAGTTTGCACAGGCTTGCAAGTTTTGTTATTTTAACTATGTAGTCTTTTCAAATTGGAATCTTCTCCTATGCGCCCCATCTCTTATGCGCATGGGAGAAGATTTTGTCTGTTTAAATTTAATTTGAATAGCCAATGTTTTAAAATTTATTTATTACTTTTTTAGGTTTTTTTTAAGGAAACATGATGTAAAATGAAAATAATTTTTAATTATGAATTTAAAATTTTATTTATTATTTTTTATACTTTTAATAAAAAATAATATAAAATGAAAATAATCTTTTAATTACAAATTTTAAAAATGACAACTAATATATAAAAAATAAAAAATAATCTTAAAATCTCTCCTATGCACGCATGAGAGGGAAGACATTGGAGATTCAGCTATTTTCTCTAAAAGATAAATCTTGCACAATCACCACTTGTCAAACATTGATTGCTCCCCTAATTATGACATATGATGTCACAACTAAGGATGTGGTATCCTGTATCAAATGTACGAAAAATCAATGAAATGATATTTTTAAAATAAAAAATAAAAAATTTAATTTAATTAAATTTCATAAGAAACTAATAGTACCTTGTTAGAGAGTGAATACCCACCATATCATCTAGATTCCAAACTCCTTTGCAGCAACCAAAATATTGGAATTTGGGTCAAAAAGCTCAACCTTCTGAATGTTGTCATTTTGCATTTTCATCGCTGTCGATGCTGGCAAAGGGTGTGGTGAGGATCTGGATCCCCAAAGGATGAGTAGGTGCTTCTCCAAATCTGTCCAGATTTAATTTGGACGGTTCAGATTTGTTTTTTTATTTTTTTAAATTTTTAAATTTAAATTATTATTATTTTAAAATATAACAGTTAAAATTTTTTTATTTTTTATTTTATATTTTTTAAAATTAATAAAAATATAAAAATTAAAAATATCAAATCTGGATTATTCAAATTTAATTTCAACGGTTTAGATTAAGATGAATAAGAGATAATTAGGGAAAGGATGAGCAGTGGATCTGAATTCGTGTGGTGACTGTTTCCCAATTCCACTCTCTGAGCCTACCAAGGAGTCATGGACGAAAAAGTTTGTGATTGATTACATATACAAGGAGTCGTGTTAAAGAATATTATCAAAATTGAATAGATTATTTGCATTTTAGCCATTTTTTTCTCTAGTCAAATTTCTTTGGAATTTTGATTTTGAGGGATAAAAATTTCAAATTCAATGCGTGCTTTATCCAAAATGCTTTGAGGGATCTTAATTACAAATTCCCAACGTTATTCAGTGTGTTCTATCGTGAAACATCATTAAAACGTTTTGAGTAATGACCTTTTGTACTGAACAATTATCCGTAGTGCTTTCAATCCAAGTTTTTCAGAATGGCATCAGGTCTTTTGTGCATACATGAATCACAGCAATATATCCTGCAGAAGGAGATCACTTAAAATGGGCCTCTAGTTAGTTGAGGATAAGGTTCTTATTCTCTTTAACAGTGCGCTGCTACCATTTTTCTGCATAAGCTCTCTTTCCCCCTCTTCAGGTGACTTCACTTTTGATCTCTCTTGCTCTCCAGGAGATGAAATGCGTAACTTAGAGCTGGTTTTTGCCTCTGAAACACTTCTATACCCTCTTCCAACAGACTCTTCATCACTTGAAGTATCCTCCTCCATAGGCGCTTTTGCTTTTGCCTTATCCGAAGAGTCCATGCATTCAAGCATGCTGGTATCTCCTTCAGTGCTACTTTCTCTGTAAGTTGTATCACTGAGTGTGTGGAAGACTGCCACACTCTCCTTTGTACCCTGAAATGAGGAGAATTTAGCTTTTTCCTTATATAAAGGAAGAAGAGATTTTGATTGTGAGTCAGTCCTGTCCCTTCCCAAACTATAGGTGGTTGAGAGCTTCCTTTCGATGCATTCCCTTTCTCGAACCATATCATCCATCTTTTCATAAACTTCTTTGCCCGCTTCTTCCTCGGTAGCTTTTTGCTTGAGTTCTGTAATTATCCTGTCAAATGCTTTCTTTCGGAGCTGAAGAGAGCGCTGAAAGGTCCAATTTCGTAGATGAAGATTTAAGATACACTATACGGGAGACAAGTAATGCTATAAAAGAAAGGAGAATGAGAAGGATGTCGAGATTACTCGCTTGTCCAAAAAGCTACCGAGGCCTTGATCTTGAATCTTCTTTTTCGTCCAGAATGTACAGCAGAATCTCACAACTCCAGCCAGCACTGCCAAAATAGCTGATTCGAGGAAAAGAAACAAGACTATTGCCCTTTCATTGCCTACAGAAAAAAAAACGGCATTTGAGTATTGAACAAAGAAATTTTCACTTGTTATTTTGCAGAATTAAACTTGACCTGTATAGATGTTCACAAGCTTGGTCCTCGCTTGAGAGCAGCTAGACATAAGCTTCTGACCTGTAAAAGGGATGAAAAACTTTATATAGCTGAAAAACCAACTATTAGATTCAGCTGAAATTATATCAGCATATGCTAGAGGAAATTGGTATTACAACTATTCAATAAACTGATGTATCATAAATTATAACAGCATCCTGTTTATATCCCTTAACTATAGCGAAGTTACATGTTTACTGGGTCTCTGGTTCTAAAATATATTATGTACAAACAATTAAATGAGTTTCAAGATTATTTCCAATATACCTTAGGTTGCCATAAATTCTGCAGGAATAAATTTGAAGACGGGAAAGATGTAAGTCAACTTGAGTTTTAGCCAACTCCTACAAGAAAGTGACTGTCTCCAAGAAAATTTGGCTTTCTCAAGCTGCTGTCTGATTGGCACTGAACAAAATTTCTTCCACCCTGAAGTTAATTCTGTAGATGGCCAACAAGGTCGATTCTTCTATTTTATTTGAAAAACCTAGGATATAACCGAATTATGGCATTTTTCTTCATTCATGATCCCTTTCTTGTCTTCTCTTGATTGCATGACCTTTTCTTCTGTTTCTCCAAGTTCTGAATTTTATTCATTTTGACTAAAATTAGAAGGCATTTTTTGTTCATTTCTGGGATTGTGATATTCCTAAGGAAATATACCAACAATATGAAATTTCTGCACAACTTCTCAGTGTTTTATCCGTTATAAATGATCATTCTGCCTATTTATCTATCCCAAATGGAATAAGCATCTTTTCTAATCCTGTTCCAATCTGAGATTTTGGTCCATTCATAGTTGTGAAAAGCAGACTCATGATGTTGAAGTTTGTACTCCAAACGAAGAAAAGGGCCAAGCTTGAGAAGAGTGGAGAACTCAAATAGCAGTTTTTTTCTTTTTTTCCTTTCCAAACTCACATTCTGGTATATGGCAGAGTGGACACAGAAAAGGCTTCTTCTACACACGACATGATTTTGGAAACTTTCAATTTCAATCCAATGAATTGAATCCTTATGGATTGGAGAATTAGCTAAACCTTTCTTGCATCAAAAGGATTCACTACCATTCATTGGTCAAATAATTGGCATAAAGATTGTCATCTCATAAAAAGTATATGTAATGAGATATGTTTACAATACCATAAGTCAAATGCATGTTGCAGTTAGCAACACAGTCAATCTAGGTCCTAATACTTAGCCTTCAGAAGGTTGATATAATCACTGAGTTAACCCAAACTAAAACTTTGATGTTATATCCCTTTAGACCCTTCCCGAGATCATTTCTTCTATCTAGTGAAACTGTTCTGCCATTTGAAGGTCTAGTAGACGCCAGAAGTTACTTAAAAGAGAAAACTAGTTAATTTGGCAAAGCAGTTGACAAACTTCTCTATCAGTTTGGCTAGTGTCCAGATTGATATCAGGCATAATTTAAGAGTCATGGAGAAAGCATACAAGCTAAGAAACATTCTCAGATAAAACATAGCTGGCATTTAAAGAAAACAAGATTAATTATATGATGCAATGGCTATATTTCAGTTTAGTTTGTAGTAGGAAATATGAGTACCTATCGTACGGCATTGCAGTGGGTTGCCCGTCTCTGCATTAAATATCAGTATCAAGACATCAGTGCATCCAAATAAACTACTTATCTACATGATTATCGTGTTTTAACTGGCACTACCTTTTGGTAGGTGGCAATCAGGAGGAAGGAATGGGTATGGGCGGGGGGTTGGCTGAAAGGATGTGTTTGGTAGGTGGCAATCCCATTACCATGGTATTGGGATTGCCAAATTTTGAGGGAATCAGACTCCTTCATTGGGTGGATGGGATCAGCTGGACTCCTAGGAATGGAATGAAAAGGGATATTCTTGCCCTCAAATGAATATTTTACTATTTTTAATCTTAAGGGTATTATAGTCATTTACCTAACTTTCCTTTTCATTAATTTTTATCTACGTAATCACACAATTAAAATGGCATTCTTTTTTTTTTTTCCATGTCATACCAAACATAATTAAAATCACAGGTTCCATTCAATTTTCATTCATATTCCCATTTTTATCCCTATAAAAATCATTTTCAGATACCAAACGAAACATAAAGAAAAATTAACAATGATCAAGTAATTCTCATAATGCGCTCTATGTAAGAAGCAAATATGGTATATAAAGGAGTGGACTCTTACTTGAGGCAGCAAGAAAAGCAAGAACAATCTCCTCATCAACTACAAATTGACTTAGATCACTCTTTTGTAATAAAAATGAAAACTGGCCTGGTTCAGTCAACGGTGAGGAATTTAGATAGGCTCCCAGCTATACAAAATTTCGCTACAAAACAAATTATGATAAACAGACAAAGAAAGATATCGATGGATACCAGGATAGCTTTCGGACCAATAAATAGATCCAGTTGCAGGAACCAACATTGTGAAGAATGCAGATTTAGGTCGAACTGCTGAAACATGGGTGTATTCATCAATAGCGTGGCTGATTTTTCCTTCCATCTGTGTCTGGGAAATATAGACTGCATAACCAGAGCAATCAAGCAAAGGATCAACTTGAATCACAACATTCTCTGCATTTCTTCTTGAGAATTTCTTAAGAGAACCGCTTGGTGAAAATGAGTATAGGAATCCATCCAATGAACCAATAGACACCCATCCTGTTACGTCAAGCATACAGTAAAGTAAAACCCCGCGTCCCAAAACATTAGCTCTGGAGAAACTTCAGATGCTGGAGTTTTAAATTGACACAAGAACTTTAAAAAACTGGGGACAACTACAAGGTGGGATAAATGAAGGCTTCTTATGCATGAACTGTCCAGATGGATAACAGTCTAATAGTTGAGACTAAGCATCTGACTATCTGAGGTTGGACTGTCATAGAATGACAGAAAAATTATAATTTAGACATAAAAATATGTATTTAAAGCGTAAGTATGGAAAAATAAATGCGGGCAATTGCCTTGTGTGCCCACAAAAATTCAACAATGAGAATGTAACATAGGTAATCTATTTGCTGCATGGAGAGAAATTTTAATATCTCTGCAAATTCTCCACAGATGTTTGGTAGAACTTAAACCAGGACTTTATTAATTCAGAGACCCATGTAGAACAGATATCAATTCACTACAAAATGCTAGTTTCAAGTGCACATACCACATGATATCAAAACCCCCTTTTATTTCTCTTCTAAATATTACAGAAACCTTGTTAATTTTGGTTTTGGTCTCTTGCTTATTAATGTAGTTGGTGAGTCATATTATTGAAATTACAAGTGACTATGAAGTGTAAAATGACAGCAACAACAATGCGTTACTGATAACGATCAAGCTTCTAAGGAAAAAAAACTTACCATTAGAATCCACTGCAGGTGCACTGTCCTCTCTGCTTAATGGCCCAATACTCCTCTGCCACAAGACATTACCTGAAAAGACATCTAGGGCCAGTACAAGAGCCTTCAAGGGAATAGTTACATACAGATGACCATTGTTTCCAGGGGTGATTGTGAAAATTTTATCTAATGAACTAAAGTCCTGTATCCATCTAAAGTGACGGCTGCGAACTGACAAACAGTATAGTTCTCCTTCTGTGTTTGAGATCTGAAATGCAAAAGCATAATAGGAGAAAAATATGCACCACACATTCAGTTAGTAATCACAAGCTGCCCAGAAACAAGAACTTCACTTGCAACCTTTCTAAGACAGAGTCAGCAGTTTCAGGTAAGAGAAATTCTTTAAATAGACCTGGTCTACAAAAAATCAATCGATCAAGCTTTGGGCTAATTATAAATAGATACATAAGCATGTAGAATGTTTGACATGATTACATTTCTTGTCACAAATGTGTTGGTCTACAAATTTTGTGTAGACTAGATCTACCTAAATATATCTCTTCAGGTAATGTTTCAATAACCATGAATGAATTATAACATGCACCCCCTACCGTTCTGGCTAGTTCAGCCCCATAAGACATATCACTTTTAAAAAAAAAAATTCCTCACCCACCAAAATATATTTCTTGAAAGATCATCCATTCAATACATTTTTCTGCTACCACAGCCAGAGTTTGGAGTATAAAATTCAGTAAACGAGGAACGATCAAACCTTACATAGATACTAGCCTCACATTGATCAAGCACGGGGACTGATGTGAAATAACAATTTGTGAGATTCTTGCGGCATCCTTGACGGTAGCCAAATTGGTAAAGCACAGGTCCTACACTCCAACGTAAGCGCCCATGCGACCGGTATGCGAAGAGTCCTCGATTCCTAATATTGATGAATACAGTGGAACTTAAAGTGCTTACAGAGACCCCAATAATTTCAACTTCTGCCTGTTGACCTGGCTCTGGGCCAAAGAAAACTTCTGCTACAGACTCAGAAGTTCCAACGTTTCCAAAATTAATCTCCAGCACTCTGTTCTCAGCAACCAAGTATATCTGGCAGTGTGATTAAAAACCATTGAAATTTTCAATTGCATCTGATAAGTTTGCATTTTTACCTTAGCTATACAGAATTCCCAGTTTTCCTAGATATCTGTATAAAACGCTTATGTTTATTATGTAGCCACCATACAAAGAAAAAAAGAATGTGGGTTGCCTATTAACCTTGAATATCCATATACTTGGATACAAATCGCAAAAACATATATAAGGTAGGCAGGATACTGCAGAAAACAGTAAAAATTTCACCCAAAAATATTTCTAAAAAAGGAAAAACAATTATAGTATTTTATATGTGCACAGATTTAAAAAATGTTGCCAAAATTCCAATTAAGGAAGTTACTTGAAAAAAAAAAAAAAAAGAAAGAAACCATATGCCTGAAAAATAGTCAGTCCATTTAGTCCTTGTTTAACCGATACCTATTTTTATAAATTTTTATTATGATTAGGGATATCCTTAAATTTTTTTCCGGCCAAATTCTACTCCCGGGTAATTTTAGAACACATTCTCCCACGTCAGTTAGTGCATTTAGAATTTTAATTTCATAAGGGTAGAAGAATAAACACAAAGAACTAAGATGAGATATTATCTTCTCTTACCAAGTTAAGTCTTTTAATCCTTTACCCATTCTTTGAACATTGATAAACTCACTGTTTACTTAACTTTTCCTCGATTTCGGAAGTTGGTTAAATTAGATTTTGCAAATGATAATTCTCCCAAAATTTTTCAATGGGAGCCATATGAAAAAACGGACTACGGAAACTAGAAGTTAAAAAAATAGATATGATGGCTTACCTTTCCTGGACCCCCATGAAGTGGAGCCATAGCAACATTACATTTAAAGTCTAAATGAACAGACCATGCGATGGTACCATTATTTTCAAATGCGAAGAAATAGTTCTCAGAACCAGCATAAACCCTTCCATCATCTCCAGTTAGAGGTTTCGAAAGCCTAAGCGAAGGGCCTGAAGTAAACAATGCTCAAGTAAAGAAATTTGAAGTTTGGGAAATGCAGTTATGCCACAATACATGGAGTTAGAGCGACATGGACCTTTAGATGGGTGATGATAACCAGAGATAAAAGTCAATTCGCAGAGCAATACGAAAACCACAAGGAATTGTGTGACCGCCATTGTGGAGTTACCAAAGGGAAACTAGAGTGGCATGGGATGTTCTGTTCTGTTGCATGCTTCGCCGGCGGTGTAAATTATTGGGTGTGAAGAAATAAATGAACGCAAACTGCAATTCTCCTGCCAGAACTCGATGCAGAGACAAGTCTAACCGTTGAGAACGGCTCCTCTCCCGCAGACGCGGGAATTGGACTTCATTTTTAACAAATTTGAGTCGTCCGATCTATCAAGCAAAATTTTGGACCATCTGATGATGTTTTGCCAGCATTTGATGAAAAAAGATCTTGTAAAAACAATAAATAATTATATTGTGCAAATAAAGATTTTAATTATAATAACAATTATAACTATACAAACAAAATGTTATAATTGAATGAATAAAAATTTTAATTTTTAAAAAATTACACTCTAAAAATTTTAATATTATAAAAAATATTTATTTATTTATTTTAATTATATAATAGGAGGTGAAGGGGAAAGGATGGAATTCGAACCCTGGGAGTAGTGTTACTGTAGCTCAAAGTCATTGACTATACAAAGTATTTATTGTAAAAGATCTTTAAAATTGTTTTAACGGGTTAACGGTTTAAGAGTGTATTTGGTTGAGGGTTTTTAGAGAAGAGAGTAGGAGATGGGAGAGGAAAGAGGAGGATAAAGTATTTAGTTGAATAAAATTAAAGGGGAGGGAAGAGAAGGGAAAGAAAAAAAAAAATAGCCAAATTTGCTTCCCCTCCAATTTGGGGATTTTGGAGAGGAGGGGTAAAGTTATTTTTTAAATTTTAATTTATTTTTTTATTTTTTTTAATTTTTTAATATATTAATATTTAATAAAAATTAAGATAATTTTTATTAGAAATTAAAAATAATGAAAAGATTGAAATTTATAATTTTTTAAAAAAATTATCGACATAAATAATTTTTTTATAAAAAATAAAATTAAAATAATATAAAGGGTAAATTTATCCAAATATAATTACCTCCATTTTCCTCTCCTTCTGAACCAAACAATAATCTCCATTTTCTTCCTCTCTCCTTCTTTCCAACCAAACAAAACTTATTAAACCATCTTCCTTCCCTTTCCTTCTCCTCCGTTGAACCAAACAAAACCTAAAAATTTATCTTCACACAAACTTTTTTGCCTTCTTAGTTAAAATATTTTCTTAAAGCTAAAATTTTTGTCCATACAATTATAATTTTTTTGTCCTGACAATTTTACTCACAATTAAAATTTTTATGATTTCGCTACAAAAAATTTTTTCACCAAATGCTATCAAAACATGATCAAACGCCACAAAATATTGCTTGATAGATCAGTTGGCTCAAATTTGTAAAAAATGAGATGCAATCCCGCGTCTATGGGAGAAAGCCGTTCTCCTTACCGTTACCTTGCATTGTGTAACTAACAATAAATTTGAATTATTATTTAGGTTAAATTACATAGAACTTCTAAAATTTATTGAAACAATTTTAACTTTTAAAACTTGATAATGAATCATTTTAAATTTTTAAATTTATACAAATAACTCTCTTATTATTAATTAGTCTATTATTTCCCTAATCGTGACGCATAAGTGATAATAAATCTCTCTAAACTTCATTTCTTTTATCTAATTTCTCAATGGTTAGACCAGAACTAAGTAAATTACCATTTTGTCACCAATGGTCTAGCTCTTGGGATCACTTACTTCTTGCTCGACATTAAGTATAGAAGTAAAAGAAAAACACTTTTTGGCCCGCAACGGCTGCTCCTTCGCCCAAATAGCCTTAAATTAAAGCTATCAACATGCTTACAATCTTTTATCACTTTTTTGTATTTTCTTGACAGTCAATCTACATTAAGACCAGAACTACTAAATGAAGTGGTGTGAATTACTTTTGCCCCATTTGTCCCAAACAGTCTGATACCATTCTCCATTGCTTTTGTGATTGTGAGGTTATTCAACCCCTTTGCTACAACTTGGTGGATTTCAATGAAAAAAATTTCTTCTTTGCTTTGGACACAATTGATTGGCTTGAGGAAAACGTTATTAATGACCTTGAGAGAAGTTCTTTTCTAGAATGGCTATCTTTGTTCATTACCGTTTATTGGTATATTGAGATGTAGAGTAATAAAAAGATCCATTATGATTCATTTTTTCTCCTCTACAATAGCGATGGTTCTATTATTAAATATTGTAAGGACCTTTTTATTTATTGCTCTAATGACGTTCAGTTGCATCCTCTCATTATAAAATATTGAACTAATATTTTGTACAATCCTCCACCTCTTGGATGGATTAAACTTAAGACAAATGAAGCTAGGAAAGGTAATTTGGGTAATGCAGGTTATGGGGGTATTCTTCATGATCACCTTGGCAATTAGATTAAATTGACCTTCGTAATTCTTTTTAAGCTAAGCTTAAGAGAGTCCTTATTAATATTGAGCTTGCCTAGAGTTTGGATTTTAAATTCTTACAAGTAGAAAGTGATTCTAAGAATCTTGAATCTTATTGTTGCCATTTGTAATAATGATATTGTCCCCAAAAGACAATCATTTGCTTACTAAAATTAGAAGATGAAATGAAATGGATTGGCAAGTTGACTTTTGTCACATTTCGTGTGAAGCCAACAAGGTTGGAAATCAGTTGATAAACCAATGTTACCTAATTCGGCTATCTTCCCTCTGAACTCCATTTCTCATCTATCATTTCCAAACACAATACGTCCACATATTCGAATTCCAAAATCAACGAACCAATATTATTCTTAGATTTTGCTACGTATTTCTCAACTTGTGCTTGTTATTCAAAGAGTAGGCCATCAGCATAAAAAAGAATGTTGAGTGAATTAAAGAGGACATTATGTGAGGCAACATACACTTGCAAAATGTCTTTGGTATTTTTGGTCTTATGATATAGTTGTTTATTTTTATTATATATTTTATCATTATTTATTATATATCTTTTTTAATTATCATATCAAAGGGATTCGGGAAGAATGGTTGAGAAAATATAAAAAAGAACTTAGTGTAGAAATATGAATGAGAGAATGTGGAAAAATGGGAGGCATTTATTTGATTTGAGTTTTGATTTTACAATTTTGATAGAAAAAATTAAAAAAAAAAGATGAAAAGTGTGGTATCTATTGCTATACATTATTTTAATGTATATAATTTTAAAATATATTATTTCAACTATAATAATTATATTTGTATTAGACAGAACATATAAAAAAGTCTTTCTCCACTATATTGTATAACAAAGTAATAATTTTTTTTTCATTATACACAATTATATCTTATACTCCTTTCGGTACAGTATATAAGGCATTTTTTAAAAGGTTTATTTGGTCCAAAATATAAGGCACCATATAATCTTTTGTGTTGACTTTCCAAAAATGTCTCTTTTAAAAAAAAAATGTTAGTTTAATTTTTTTTTCTCTCTCTTCCATAAATAAGGACAAAATGAAAAAAAAAAGTAATAAATTTGAAGAGTTTAAGATAGTTAAGTAGTTTTATTAAACTGTGTAAAATAATTGAAAGTGCCTTATAATATGGACCAAAAAAAATAACTTTAAATTGCGAATTATATAAATTAGCATAACATATACTTGTATTTGTATCACGTACTATGACGAATCATTGATTAGGTCTAGTTGTGGTAAACCATCGTATCAGTATTAATCATGGTCTTAACATATTCAATGATCTTTAGGTTGAATGAGCTCTATTTTTTGCTGCTAATCTTAGTGGATGTAGTTATCAAAAGGCTTATAACTTGTAATGTTTTCTGTTTATTTCTTTTTTGTTTGTCTTTGTGGGCCTTTGCCCCTCTTTCTACCCAAAAAAAAAAATTGTACGTACCAACTAATACATGGCTGAAAGATTTCATAACTTTACAAGCCTGAAATGTTGGATTCAGTGAACAAATGAGGCATAATTATTCAACTTAAATAAATGAGACATGATTAAGAATGATAATAAAAATGAGATTTCAAATGTAATATCAGCTTTTTAAGTGTTTTGGGTTTGAATATCCGGAAAAAAAAAAATTTTGGCAAGCGCTATGAGATGGATTTAGATCTTCTCAATTTCATGTGTGATAAGAAGCCACAGTAATCAGTTAAGACTTAAAAAAAGAAATCTATGTATATATAACCCTTCACAAAACAATCATGTCACGTTAATCTGTTACAAATTTGACACCTCTGTATATTGAACACGAAATAAGATATCAAAAGATGCATCAAGTGCATCCTTTCCTTTCTCATCAAGACAGACACATGTTGCAAAAAATGTATATAGACTCACTATATAATAGGAAAATGTAATTATTGGAATACATATTGTTTCTATATAAAGACTCCAATAATGTCTGAAGGTATTTATTATTATGTCAACAATTGTCTACATAAAACTTGAAAGGTAAAAATATTAAGTGAAAAAAAAAAACATTTGGAAGAGAGCCAATTGGGAGCATCGTGGAAAATGTCTTACATGTATTATTTATAGGTGAAATTTGATTTTGGCTCTTCATATATTATTATTGTTCTTTTATTTTATCTTAGTAAAAAATTTAATGTTATTTGATGTTACTAACAACGTTCAAATTAGCACAATCTTAAATTTAAGGGCAAATTATATAAATTTGTCTTGAATTTTATTAAAATTACACAGATTTTTTTATTTTCAAAATATAAACATACTTCCCTTAAATAAAAATTTAGTTATATTTTATTCTAATTTTAAATTTTTTAACTAAAATACTTTTAATTAACCTAAATACATAATTTTTAAAAAATTAAAAAAATAAATAAAAAGTATTTTGATTAAAAAATTTAAAATTATACTAAAGTATAAAGAAATTTTTTGTTTCGATGGAAATTGATATATATTTTAAAAGTAAAGAGGAAACATATGCAATTTCAGTAAAATTCAGAAAAAATTTCCCTAATTTACTCTAAATTTAATGTTAAATTTTGGATAAAATAAAATGAAAGAATAATATTGTAAGAATTTTAATTATGAAATAACTAAATGACAAGATCAAATTAAAGATCTGCCAATTTATCCAAAACTAAAATTTAGTTTTTCTCATAAATAATCTGTTCCATGATCTGAAAGTGAATCTACTTTATCGATCAACTGAATTGCTGTCTGCCTATCCTTTTAACTCCGAAAGAGCGATCTTCACTGCATCAAACACCTCTTCAGGTGGTCTTTCAGCATCAATCTAGGCCAACAGCAACAAGATCAAAATAATAGCTAATAAATAGGCTGCTAAATTTTTTTTCCTATTCCTCTGTTCTATTGAAAATTTCACTCTGAGGCGGGTTCAATACAGATTTTTTTGAAAAAAAAAATATACACAGATATTCCCTAAAACTAAAATTTATCCTAATTTTAATTTAATTTTAAATTTTTAACCCAAATACCCTTTATTTAAAATTTTTTAGTTAAAAAATATATTTAGGTTAATGGGGGATATTTTAATGAAAAAAATTTAAAATTAAACTATAGTTTAGGATGACTTTTTTTGAAAAGAAATTTGTGTATAATTTAAAACTAAAAATTTTTGTAATTTCAATAAAATTCAAAGAAATTTTGTGTAATTTTATCAAAATATTGATATGAAAACTATGAAGTTTTTCTTAAAAAAGAAAAAGACTTAAACGCAATTTATATATATTTTTTGAAGTTTTTCAATTAAAATACGTCAAATACATAATTTTTAGAAACGTATTATATGATTAGCTTTTTAAAGAATTTTTTACATATATTATGTTTTAATTGAAAAATATGATAACAGCGGTATAAAAAATTATACTTAAGTCTCGTTCTTTTTTTTTTCAAATCATGTGTGATTATTAAAAAAAAAAAAGGGGGCTTTTCAAATGAAGAAATCTAAATTGAAATATTTTAATTTTCATGTATTTAAAATGGATTTGGAATCCTCAATTTCTAGAGAAACTGACCATACCAATTTTGAGAAGAGATAAATACAATGTGTATTCATTTCAAATCCTATATATTTCTAACACAAACCTAGGCAATTAGAATAGCTTCATTATGATTTAAGAAGTTATTGGCTTTTAAAATAGGGAATAAATAAATAAAACAAAGTAAGTGGGATGTAAAAGTAACACCTTATGAACTTTGCCCTTCTTGCTGTAATAATCAATCACAGGCAGGGTGCATTCAAGATACACTTTCAGTCTCTTCTTGATAGTGTCAATGTTGTCATCAACTCATTCCCTTTGAATTCCTCAAGCAACAAAAATCATGTAGAGCTTAATTTTTGAAGCAGGTGATATATATAGAGAGAGGTTAAATTCTATATGATCTCTCTGAATTTTGTATGACATATAAATTATTTTTAACTTTTAAAATTTAATAATGAATCTTATTTAAACTATTAAATATATAAAAATAACCTTTTACTATTAATTAGCTTGTTATTTCACTAACAAAATGCAATGTGTCAAAGGAATTATTTACATATAACCTAAACTTTAAGGGATTATCAACTTATAATCCAAAGTTTAAAAGAAACTATCTACACAAAATTAAAGCTTAAGATGATTCATTATTACTAGTGTGCCATACTTTATTAATGAAATAACGTATTAGTAGTAGAAAAGTTATTTGCACAAATTTTTAAAAGTCTTCATTGATAAATTTTAAAAGTTAAGAAAATGATTTGTTTTGTTGAAGGAGATTATGTGTAATTTAATCATGCAATAATTTAATATTTTATAAGAAGCAACCAACCTGATTTCTGTTCAATAGTCGCCTTATCAACTCTTCTTCAGAACAATCAAAATATAATACAATATCTAGCTCAATTTTCATCTGTAACACGATTTTGGATCAGAAAGCCTTTAAAGCAAACGAAAGAACTAGAAATTAGTTAGCATAAAAAAGACAGCATTTTATATAAAGATAAGAAGGGGAAATCTATGTCATTTAGATGAACAATGAAAAATAATTCAAATAAAAAGTTAAGATAGGTTTTTTGTTAAATGTTTGCAATAAAGTTTCTCAATAAAATAATAACATGCAAAGGAATATTTTTAAGAAATCAATGATGTAATGTCAAGTTGTAAAAGAAAGTTATTTATTATATTTTTATTCAAGATCTTAATAATAAATCAGGGAATCTGCATTTTACTTCTCAATCAAGTTTTAATTACAAAATTTATGTGAGCCTTAACTTTTTTTTTTTTGGGATTCAGATGAATCTTAAATTTTAACAAGACATCTCCAATTCAACTTTAGATTTAAATTAAAATAGTAAATCTCAATTAAAGTTAATGGCAAAAGGCCACATGATTTTAATGACAATGATAGACTTAACTCAACATTGAACTAGCAAAATTATATTTTTAGTTTTAAAATGTAATTGCAATTTGACATTTTTATTTTTAATCTAAAGTTCAGGAATTTTTTTTTCTTTACATTTTAAGGTTTTCATGTATCAATTTTTATAATTAATCCTCGACAAAATATAGTTTCGCTTGTGTTACGATCTGTATTTAGAATAAAGGAGGAAGAAAAGGGTCTGGTGAGGATGAAGAAAGAAAGGAGTTTTGTGAAGAGTGAATCATAATATCAATCTTTTTACTGAAACTGTTTTATAAGGTATATATAGAAGTGAAGTACATAACAGAGAGCTGCAACTAATTTGACTCAGATATAACTATTGTAACAGACTTCACGTGGCTTATTCCCTTGACACCCCCTGCAAACTCATGGTGCAGCTTGAACCTTAAGTTTGGCACGTAAAGACTCAAAGGCAAGTCGGGACAAAGGTTTGGTCAAGACATCAGCAATTTGATCTATTGAGGGAATATGACAAACCATAATCTCTCTGTGTTGAACCTTGTCCCAAACAAAGTAAATGTCTAACTCAACATTTTTGTACGAGAGTGAAGAATCGGATTAGCAACTAGCATCACAGCAGAAAAATTATCACAATAGATAGTAGAAGGTGCTGGCAAAGGAACTTGAAGCTCATGAAGGAGAGACTTGAGCCATACAATCTCAACAACTATAAGAGTTAAAACTCGATATTCTGCCTCAGTAGATGAGCGAGACACCACTAATTGTTTCTTAGAAAGCCAAGCTACAGGATTATTTTTAAAGAAAACTACCATACCAAAAGTAGATCTCCTATCATCAAGATCTAAAGCCCAGTCAACATCAGTCATGGCTCTTAGATGAAGATGAGAGGATTTAGTGAATGTTAAACCATAAGAAATGGTGCCCTTAAGATACCGAAGTATGCACTTAACAGCTTTCCAATGACAAATTTGTGGATTGTGTATGAATTGGCAAACTTTATTAACTGAGTAAGCAATTTCAGGTCTAGTAACAATCACATATTGCAAGGCACCCATAACAGATTAATATAATTAAGGATTCTCAAATGAAGCATCACCATATTTTGACAACCGTAAGCCAGAAGTCATAGGAGTGGGAGATGGTTTAGCATCAATCATTTTTGCTTCTCTCAGAAGATCTCTTATGTACTTAGACTACGATAATATTAAGCCACCATTTAGAGTTGTACTGACCTAAATCCTAAGGAAATAGTGAAGGTTGCCGAGATCCTTAAGAGCAAACACCTAATGTAATTGATGGACTAAAGAAGTTATCTCTCGAGATGATGAACTAGTGATGAGTATGTTATCAACATAGATGAGAATATAAGTAATGCACTGAGAGGTAAGTCTGACAAATAAAGACTGATCTACCTTAGAAGAATGGAAACCAAATTAATACAATGTAGTAACGAGCTTTTCAAACCATGCACGAGGAGCTTGTTTAAGCTCGTAGAGAGCTTTCTTCAGCCTACAAACAAGTGGAGAACCTAGACCTGACCACTCAAAGCCTAGAGGTTGAGTCATGAAAACTTCTTCATTTAAATTGTCATTAAGAAAGGAATTGTTAACATCTAATTGTCGAATAGGCCAATTTCGTGCTAGAGCAAGTGTCAAAATCACACGTATAGTTGCTAACTTTACCACAGGGCTAAAGGTTCTAGAAAAATTGAACCCTGCTTTCTAATGAAACCCTTTTGTTACCAACCGGGCTTTGTATTTATTTATTGTGCTATCTAGATTTTCTTTGAGTTTGAAAATCCATTTACATCCTATAGGGATTCTTCCTTCAAGTAACTGAACCAAATCCCATGTTCCATTTTTGAGTAAAGCTTCATATTCTTCATTCATAACTGCCTTCCATTGAGGATGAGACAAAGCAAAAGGGATGGAGTTGGGTTCGACATTGGCAGAGTACACCTTGGGTTTAACCACACCAGCTTTAGATCTAGTTACCATAGGATGAGCATTGTGGAAAGGAGGTGACTCTGAAGATCCAGAGGAAGAATCATGATGAAGAGGTGCAGAACTTATATCAGTTGCACGTAGAGTTAGTAGATACTGTATCACAATGTTGTAACATAGATGGTAATACATATGTAGTGGAAGGAACAACAGGTAAATTGGAAATTAAGGGTATAGAAGGAGTATGTGAGGACTAATGAACAAACTGTGTGACATTAGGAAAGGAATAATTCGTTGCCTGGTTTAGTTTGAAAGGAAACACATATTCATTGAAAACAATATCTCTAGAAATATAAATTTGACCTTATGGATCTAAACATTTGTAGCCCTTGTATTGAGAACTATAACCAAGAAATGTACATCTGATGGATCGAAGCTGAAGTTTGTTATTGTTGTATGGATGTAGATTAGGAAAACAGGAACAGCCAAACATCTTAAGAATGGAATAATCTGGATTAATATGAAATAAAGACTCAAAGGGTGATTTATGAGAGAGCACAGAAGTGGGAAGGTGATTAATGAGGTAAACTACTATTTGAAAGGCATCGACCAATATCGAGTTGGTACCAGGGAATGTGCAAGGAGAGCTAGACCAGTATTAGTAACATATCTATGTTTCCATTCTATACCATTCTGTTCATAAGTATGGGGACAAGAGATCCTATGAACTATACCATGGGTTTTAAGATAATCAGACAGTGTTTGAAACTCTCTTCTTCCATTAGTTTGTTATGATTTGAGTTTAGCATTGAGTTGTAACTCAACCATGGTTTTAAAATCAATAAAAACTTGAAAGATATCTTACTTGTTCTTAAGTGGATAAAACCAAGTGTATAGTGGATAAGCATCAACAAAGATAATGTAATAACAGTAGTGGGCAGTAAAAACAACAGGAGATGGTCCCCAAACATCAGTAAAGACAAGTTGCAATGGAGCAGTGTAGAGACTAGTGGATTGGTAAAAAGGTAATTTGTGTGTTTTAGCAAGAGTGCATATATCATAGAATTCAAAGCTGTCTTTATTAATAGAAGGAATGTTACAAGAACTCAACATAGCTTGTACAATAGAATTAGATGGATGACCTAATCTACTATGCCAAAGATTAAAATTCTTGGATATAACAGAAGCATTGTTTACATTAGAAGAAATAAAAGTAGACATATGAGAAGAGATAGGTTGATGTAGAAGTTGAAAGTTGTCAAACACATAGAGACCATCTTTAACATGGCCCTATAGCAACACTTGCTTAGTGTCTTAAGATTTGACAAAACACGTGTAAGAATGAAATTCAAAGAATACCTAATTATCCAAAGCAAATTTAGACATACTAATGAGATTCTTTTTTATTTCAGGGGCATGTAAAAGATCTTTAAGTTTTAAAACAGAACGAGGATTAAAAGATGACTACACATGTGAATTACCAACATGTTTAATTTGAATACCTATGCCATTACCCATGAGTACTTGCTCAGAGCCATCATATGTGTCACTGGTGGCTAGATTAGCTCTATTTGATGTCACATGATTTGTAGCTCCTGAGTCAGGATACCAATTAGCATCATATAGACTTTCTGGTGAAGCTACCATAGCAGTTATTGATGTTGAATTTCGTTGAGTATACTGCTTAGACAATTGTAGCTGTTGTGAGGCAAATGGATTCTAATATTGTGAATCAAATCGATGATAGCAATTCCAGGCCATATGACCAAATTTATCGCAGACCTGACATTGTGGCCTATTTGATTGCAATCTACCTCCTCTGAATCTGCCACCTTTCCCATACGAATTGCCTCTGAAGTTTCCTCTTCCAATATTACTTGTGCTGTATCCATAGTTTGGTCCTCTTCCACTAGCATGACTTGAGCCTTTAAAATTTTTTAATTATGCTTGTGTTAGATTAGCACTTAGAGGTGCTAGTATAGTCTCTTTCTTAAACATTTTTATTCTCTCCTTTTGAGCAATTAAAAATGCCTCTATCTCATTTATAGAGAATGGTTCAGTGCATGTAGAAATTGAAACAATGAAACTGTTATATTCTTCTGGTAAACCTTCTAAGATAGCTTCAATGTGATTCGCACTTGTGATCGATGATCCAATAGAAAATAAAGAATCAACAATTTTCTTTATCTTTAATAAATATTCATTCATACTCTGCATTGCCTTCTTCATGCTTCTAAGTTGCGTCTTAAATTGCTTGACCTTTGCCATCGTCTGAAAGGCAAAGTAGGTCTCCAGTTTTTCCCACACCTCATAAGAATGAATACAGTTAACCATTCTTGCAGACATAGCTTCACCCATAGAAGCCAGAATCCAAGATAACAGAAGTTGATCTTGTTGATCCCAAGTAGAAATTCCTCGTTGTAATTGCCACTGTGAAGTCCCACATCGAATGGTGCGGTCCTGGGAAGAGTCCATATAAGTGGGGGCGATGCTCTCCCCACCAACGACGCGTTTTCCCACTAAACGGGGAAGGCTGGGTCAAGGACCCTCGAACCCGGAAGGCAGGGAGGAACAAAACCCCTTGGGCCAGCGTGCCGCACGGGGACAATATCGTTGGGGGCTCTGTGTGGTGTTTGGTATCAGAGCCTGCCGTTCGAGTGTGCAACCCGAGGACGGGTTGGCCCCAAAAGGGGGGTGGATTGTGAAGTCCCACATCGAATGGTGCGGCTGGGAAGAGAGTGGGGGCGATTCCCCACCAACGACCGTTTTCCCACTGAATATGCTTGAACCCGGAAGGCAGAGAGAACAAAACCCTTCATCGTTGGGGGCTCTTTGGTTTTGAAGCCTGCCGTTCGAGTTGAGTTGGCCCCAAAAGGGGGGTGGATTGTGAAGTCCCACATCAAATGGTGCGGTCCTGGGAAGAGCCCATACAACACCACACAGAGCCCCCAACGATATTGTCCCTGTGCGGCACGCTGGCCCAAGGGGTTTTGTTCCTCCCTGCCTTCCGGGTTCGAGGGACCTTGACCCAGCCTTCCTTGTTCAGTGGGAAAACGCATCGTTGGTGGGGAGAGCATCGCCCCCACTTATATGGGCTCTTCCCAAGACCGCACCATTCGATGTGGGACTTCACAATCCACCCCCCTTTTGGGGCCAACCCGTCCTCGGGTTGCACACTCGAACGGCAGGCTCTGATACCAAACACCATACAGAGCCCCCAACGATATTGTCCCCGTGCGGCACGCTGGCCCAAAGGGTTTTGTTCCTCCCTGCCTTCCGAGTTCGAGGGTCCTTGACCCAGCATTCCCCGTTCAGTGGGAAAACGCGTCGTTGGTGGGGAGAGCATCGCCCCCACTTATATGGGCTCTTCCCAGGACTGCACCATTCGATGTGGGACTTCACAATCCACCCCCCTTTTGGGGCCAACCCGTCCTCGGGTTGCACACTCGAATGGCAGGCTCTGATACCAAACACCACACAGAGCCCCCAACGATATTGTCCCCGTACGGCACGCTGGCCCAAGGGGTTTTGTTCCTCCCTGCCTTCCGGGTTCGAGGGTCCCTGACCCAGCCTTCCCCGTTCAGTGAGAAAACGCGTCGTTGGTGGGGAGAGCATCGCCCCCACTTATATGGGCTCTTCCCAGGACCGCACCATTCGATGTGGGACTTCAAAGCCACGAGCTTCATCTTCTTTGGTTTTGAATTTTGGTGGGATAGCATGAGATCCAAGAATGTATTTTTGAAGCTTGTAACCTCATATGGTTGCATTTACCTATTGTTTCCAGGGTAGATAATTTGTCTAATCAAGTTTAAATGACACCGGATGATTAAGATTGAATTTCTGGATGAACAATGCATTTGAAATCAGTTCTTCTGGATTTGCTGTTGAGCTTCCCGTGTTCGTTGTTGAATTTTCCATGTTAATCGGATCAGTATGGCTCTGATACCATGTTACAATCTGTATTTAGAATGGAGGAGGAAGAAAAGGGTCTGGTGAGGATGAAGAAAGAAAGGAGTTTTGTGAAGAGTGAATCATAATATCGATCTTTTTACTGAAACTGTTTTACAAGGTATATATAAAAGCGAAGTACATAACAGAGAGCTACGACTAATCTAACTCAGATATAACTACTGTAACGGACTTCACGTGACTTATTTCCTTAACACGTTGTACTTAAAAAAACTATGCCAAGTATTTTTCCTTTTGATAAAAGTATATGGAAAATTTATAGTTGAAAATTTTAAATTAAAAATATTTATATAAAAAAATCTTAAAATTTGAAATTATTACATAGGATTCAAGAAAAAATAAATTTAACTTAGCATTTTCAACCATAATTTTCTTATATAAGTTAACTTTTTAATCTTTAAATCTTTGAAATAATTTTAAAATTTAACATTATTTAATATATATATTTTTAACTTACAACCTTCAAATGTAATTTTTCAAAAGTATATGGCATACAATATTTTCAGCTGAAGTGACATTTTCTTGGTTGCGTGGAAACCCATCTATCAGAAATTTCCTGGCTTTGCTTTTTTCCATTGCCCTTTTGAGAAGCTTGATCACTAATTCAGTTGGGACAAGTTTTCCTTCCTTCTTCAACTCGTGGATCATTGTCCTGTGTATATATAACAACCACAATAACAATAATTGACTTTTGATTAAAGCAACACAATAATGGAGGTTAAAGGAATCAGATATCCATTTTTTAATTATTATTTATAAGTTATAATGCATAAAATCTTTTTAAATTTTAGATTATATATAAATAATCTTTTTAATTTGTAAAATTTGACAATAGACTTTCAAATTTTAAAATTATGTGCAAGTAATTATTTGTCATTAGTTAATCAGTTATTTTATAATATAAGGCATAAAGAGAGTTATCTATATATGACCCAAATTTTAAAAAATTATTTAGACATAATTTAAAATTTAAGAAATTATGTGTACAAAAAAATAAGGTTTAAATGAGTTCTTTTAAGTTCACATGTTACTTTTCTGTGAGTAAATTGATGGACTTACTAATGTTAAAAGTTATTTGTACAAATTTAAAATGTTAAAAAAAATTTATTGTTAAGTTTTGAAAATTAAAAAAATTATTTATATATGATTTAAAATTTTAAAAATTTTGTGTATTTTAGTCTTATTTATGTGATATAAGAGACGATAGAAAGTGTTAAAAAAATGTAGCAAGACGGGAGAGAAGAATTACAAACACTTGTTGCAGTTATCTTTGGTGTAAAAAACTAATAGAAGTGCCAAAAATAAAAACTTAATAGATGTTCACTACTATAAATATGTAACTTGAAATATTTTTTTTAATAAATTTTTGTTGATTTTATCTATAAGAAATGTACCTAAGAATAATTCGCAAGGAGAAATATAATTTTATAAAAGCTTGATCTCTTAGAGTTTGAAGTTTTTACTTTAAAAATCGAGAAAAATCTTAATTGGATTCCAGATAAATAGGTGAATTTTTTAATTTGGTCTTTCATAATTTTTTTTTTAATTTAGTCCCTTAATCAAAACACTTGCAATGTTACCCTTCGATGACATCGTCATAAAAAAATAAATAGTAAATTGCATTAACTTCCATTGAGATTTGACTAAAATTATACTTAATATCCCTCTAATTTCAAAAATTACATCTAATTCCCCCTATAATTTTTTTTATTATTGAAGTTAATTTTCTACTCAATATGTAATTCTTTCAAAAATAAAATCATATATTTAATTATATTTATTATCATATTAAGAATAAAATCACAATATTATATTAGAGTTCAACATCAACTTAGTTACCTTTATTGTAATAATAAGATTAAAATCACGATCTCATACTGCATAGAATGTTAACTTCTTTGACAAGAAGTAAATTGGTGGAAAAATTTTTACAATATATATCAAAATATATGAGGAATCGGGTGTAATGTTACAAGAAAAAAGGGTTTCTAATGTAATTTAACCAAATTTTAAGGGGGTTAGCATAATTTTTTTTTTTTAAAAATGGCAAACCTATCAAGTTATTGATTTGTTAACTCACCCTTTAGATTTGGGGGCTAAGTCAAGAAAGTGTTAGATTTGATGTTAAATTTTGGATGGAGATAACATAAAAGGCAACATTGCAAGCATTTTATTGATTAAGCAACTAAATTGAAGGAAATTGTTTGTGAAAAACCAAATTAAAAGTTTACCAATCTATCATGAACCAAGATAGAATTTTTCTCTTAATTATTCATTGGTTAAATTTATATTAAAAAAAACTAAAATTAAAATCCCTAAATAGAACTCTTCATAGGATTAATCACCTAAAAACAAGTAGGAATGAGTAAGAAGTGAGGAAAAAAACAACACCCATGTTCAGATCCTGAGTTAACTTCTGCTTGGAGAAGTTCACCAGTGCTTAGATGGCAAAACCCATACTGTGAAACAATGCTGCAGCATTGAGTGCCCTTTCCACTTCCAGCACCTCCTGCCAAACAACATCGTTAGACAAAATTAGAATTTAATTTCTTAAAGATAAAAAAGAAATCAAAGGTGTTACAAAGTTATTTATAATAATAATAATAATAATAATAATAATAATAATAATAATAATAATAATAATAATAAAAGGGGTATAAAATAATAATAATAATAATAATAATAATAATAATAATAATAATAATAATAATAATAAAATGGGACGACTTTCCTATTTGGGAAGACTACAGCACCCTGCGATGAAAAGTCCCCACAACAGAAGATATAAGTTTTCATCTTTATGAGAAAGCGAAAAAAGAAAAACTCATATATGATAAGGTGATTTATTTTATTTATTTATTTATTTATTTAAGTGAGTGGTGACAATAATGTCATAGAAAGCTCACCTAAGCCATAAATAATTGTCTCCTTTGGAATATTGTGGATTGCATCCTGCTGTTGTCAAACGTGCGAGTATCAATAACAGCAGATAAATAAGGGTCTAAGACAATTTGTTTATATAAAACAAATGAAGCAGAAATTAGGAAATTAAACATGCATTTTATTATGAGAAATAATTTTTATTGATTTAATCATTTAGTGAAAAAATTAATATGTGAATCTTTTTTGTCAAATTTTTTTTTAGAATATACATCAGTAAACATGTATTAAAGAGTTGACAGTTCCTTAATATTTTAAAAATATATTATACATCAATTTTATAGTAAATTTATGAGATATAAAATAATGATGGGCTAAAGTAAAGTTGCATTAGTCTGAAATTTAATATCAAAATGTTTAATTTAACTGTCAGTTTCTTTTAAAAAAAGAAAAAGAAAACTCTTCGGATATATAAATTTATGTAATAATAGGAAACTTAATTTGATTGACAATGATACCTGTGTGTTATAAACAAAGTATTGAAATCATATATACCAACCTCTGTGGAAAATGTTGTTGCATCTTTCCTTTCTGCTTCCATGCTTCTTGCCTTGCCTCTGTATTATTGTACAATGTTAAGTCACTAATGCTCATATATATTTGTGGGCTTTGAAGCAGCATATCTGAATCGTTTATATAGATTTAGATTATTTAGATTTTAGTGTTTTTTTTTTATTTCAACTATTTATGTTTTTTATTTTAAAATAAGCAAAACACATAATGAAGATAATTTTTTAATTTTTATAAGAAAGATTAGATGGTTGAGATTAAAAAAAGAAACTAAATTTTGAACTATTTAGATTTATATAAACAATCCATATTTACTACTCCTATTGAACAGACGGCTTAGAGGTTCTCCATTGATATTTTTGTGTCTATATATACACATACATATTTCTAGAAGAAAATTTAAATTTAAAATTTTATAATAAACTGTATATTTCTCATGCAAATTAATTTTGAGATGAATGTTTATTGGACTCTTTTGGTTGATGGATTTGTAATTTCTAAAGGTTATACATACCTTTTTCTTCTCCTTTTTCTGAGAAAAATGAAGCGCTAGTGAAACTAATAAAGCATACTCCTTAAACAAATCTGAGAATTTCGCATGATGAAAACTTTTTTAAACTTTTAGATCATGACTCTCATTTTTATTTTATTTTTTTAATTTCAATTCAATTTTTAAAAGAACTGAAGGGAAAAAAAAAAAAAAAGAATTGAGATAGGTAGCAAAATAATAGCAAGCCTTTACCTTGTGAGATTGAAACTCCTGAATTAATCAAGCAAATACTACACTTTTGTTTTCTGAACAATTATTGAAAACCAACAAAAAGGAATGAGAATGCTAAAGAAAGTTATTATTTTGTGGTATGATACTGAAGCAACAATTGACCATTTTTAAGCCAGCCAATTTCGGAGAGAATGAGGAAATGCCGTTTCCTATCATTCCTCTTTTTAAAAAAAATTAATTTTTTTATAATATTCCCGAAAGATTTTAGACCGAACAGTTAGAGACAACATACAAAATTGATCACCTGATAGTCTGAAAATTCTATAAAACTTTTATGGTTTTCTTGTTTAGAAACTATGACTTTGTACAAAATCTATTTTGTCCAAAACATTATATTAATTATAAGAGTATAATAACCTTTCCTCTCCCCAGAAATGCATGGCTTAATTACATAATTTTTTGTATCATAAAAATATACAGAATAAAAAAATGGTGAAAATTATGGCAAGTTAAAATAAATTTAGTTATAGTCCACATTATTTCAAAACAAGTTCAAGTATGTTTTAATTATAAAAAAGAGAGTCATATAAATAATTTAGGAGGTAAAATGTAAGTAAGCAAATCAAACTTTAGATAAAATTTACTATCACAGAAATAGGATTTATTGTTGCATATTTATTGACGGCTCTTATAAAATTACCAACAAAGATAAAGCATAGTTGGCGGTTCATAATAATCACCAACAAAAATATAAAAGTCTTGACATTTGTTGGCTGTTATCATATCAACCAACAAAATAGTTCTTTGTTGGTGGTTAGATAAATTGTCAACCAAAAAAAAAAAAAATTATTAACAAAAGGCCACTTTTGTTAGCAATTTTAAAAACAACCACTAATATAGATTATTCTCAAACCTATTTATATAAAAATTTTGGACTGAAATATAATGCTAAATCTATTTATATAGATTATTTTTCAAAATCCAATGACAAAGGTTCAACAATTTCTCAAAAAAATTAGTAATCTTAGTCAAGAACTCCTCTATATATAAAATTATAGACTATGACGGTGGAATAACAGAATACTATAAAATTCAACATATTATACTCATTATTATCTTCTTTCATCTCTTGGTCTAATGGTTAATTGAGAAGCTTGTTGACAAAAGTTTACACTTATAAATATGCCATATCATGAAAAAGTAAATTAACATGTGGTTTTTAGTTGGAAAAAAAAAAAAAGAGAATATATAGTTTTTGGATTATTTTATTCAATCAAAGTTGCATAAAAAAATGACTCAATGATAAGAAAATGAATAATGCCATGCAATCGATTAGCTTAGCTAAAAGGACATCGTGAAACTCATCAAAATTTATTCGTCTTTCTAACATCATTAGCAAAATAATATATACCAAAGAAGAAGAAATTATACCCAAAAAAATATTAACTCAAAGTTGTTTTATTTTTATAGGGCGTTGGGTCTGATAGTTCTATTAAAGCAGGTACAATAGACCAAGCCAAATCTTCTTCTTAGATTACTTAAATTATTTCAAATGGTAAAATAAAGAGAGAGAAAAAGATGTAGAAATAAAACTCACTTTTATTTTGTAAATTTTATATAAGTGGGCCCCATTTTTCTCTCTTTTCTCTTTTTATTACTTTACTTAGAGGTACTTCAAATGATCTAAATTAATTTTCCTTTTCGAGAGATTACAAAGCAACATGGATATCTATATATATGGTTGGTCAAAGTTTGTTCAACATGAGAAAAAAAAAAAACCATCATAAATATAAACTCACACGAGGGATCAGTCAACATTGAGTTAAGATTTAACATTTTCATTTTTTAATATTTTATTATAGAATGTGATTTTTATTGATCCAATTATTGGATTAGAAGTAACTATTATATTAAGTTTCATATTAAATTTTATAAAAATCAGATTATTATAAGCATGCAATTTTCTCATATTTGAAATATATATTATGCATTAATTTTTAGATTAAGTGATGCAATATAAAATAATTTTGAATTAATGTCAAATTTTATAAAAATGATATTTATGATAGGAACTATTAATCCAATGGTAAATTAAATTTTGTATATACTTCACCCCATAAAAAGTTATGCAACGACATAAAATTAATTTTATTGACAGTGATGTTTTGCATTTTAATATTATTAATTGCCTAGTTACAATTTTAGGATTCAAATTTTAAAACATATTATTTCATTCTTTCATTATCACACAAAAGTGAATATTACATATTAATTGAACTCAATGTCTAAAAATCACTTAATTTAGGGACAAATGAAGGTTAGAGATCATATAAAGAAAAAATTTGAGATAGATGATAAAAATATACGATACTTTGTGACAATTTACGTGATTTTTAAGAGTTAATTTTAATTGATAGGTGCTATTTCCAACTTTTATAATAATTTTTGGAGAGAATGTTATATTTTAAAATTTAGGTATTAAAATTATAAAGTATGGTATAAGAGGTGGATGTGTGGCGAATTTTTTTTTTTAAAGGACACTAACTTAGCAATCCCTGGTGAAAAAGCCAATAGCAGACAATGGCAAGTTAAGGGAATTAGTTTTGAAAGTGTTATATTTTAGGGAATACTTATAAAATGTGTCATTCTTCGGACAAAAAGCCAAAACTAATTTGTAATGGATTAAAATTATATACATTTTCTTATATCCTTATTATATTCTTTAATTAAAATATAAAAAAAGTATGATTCTTTTATGATATTTGTAAAACTTAATTTATAATTATATAATTATTTATAAAAATAATATATTTATTATATTATTATTAAAAAAATTATATATTTACCATCTATTAAATAACCTATAACGCTACAGAGATAACATAACGGGTATAACTTTTTCCGTTTCTGATTTCCTTCATGGACTCCTAGTTTCTGACCAAAAAAAGACTAGTGGAACTATTCTTTTTTCAACTGTCAAAATCCCGCCAAAGCATGAGAACTGCGTTAGATGTTACTTCACATTGTCTCTCGCCTTCGGTCTCCAAGGCTTTTCTCTCCCCCGACAAAACCACTTCACAAATCTCTACCACCAACTTATGCATTTTGCACCGTTACATCAATCCAAACAAGCCCCACAACGAGAAAAACATTTTCCCATATTTTCCAGCAATGTTCCAATCTAAAAGCTCTGAATCTTGGCAAACAAGCCCATGGTCAGATGATCGTATCTGGGTTTGTGCCCACCATCTTTGTTTCCAATTGTTTGATTCTACTATATTCAAAATGTTCCAACATGGACTATGCCTTTAAGGTGTTTGACAAAATGCCTCATCGAGACTCCGTCTCTTGGAACACTATGATGTTTGGCTACGCAGGAAGTGGAAACATGGTGGTTGCACAGTCGCTTTTCGACTCAATGCCTGAAAGAGATGTGATTTCTTGGAATACTTTGACCTCTTGTTATTTGCGGAATGGCGCTAACCAGAAGTCAATTGAAATTTTCTTTCAGATGAGAATGGCGAATTTGCAACCCGACCGTACTACATTTGCTGTTGTTCTGAAAGCGTGTTCGGGTATGGAAAACGATAATTTAGGAATACAGATTCATTGCCTTGCAGTTCAAATGGGTTTTATTAATGATGTGGTGGCAGGTAGTGCTATAGTAGATATGTATTCAAAATGTAAGAAGCTAGACGATGCTTCTCAGGTTTTCCATGAAATTCCTGAAAAAAATTGGGTTTGTTGGAGCGCTTTAATTGCAGGGTGTGTTCAGAATCATCAGCTTATTAAGGGTTTAGAACTGTTCAAGGATATGCAAAGAGCAGGTATTGGGGTGAGTCAATCAACCTACGCTAGTATTTTTAGAGCTTGTGCAGAATTATCTGCTTTTAGAGTAGGCACACAGTTGCATGGCCATGCCTTAAAGGCAGACTTTGAATGCGATGTCGTAGTGGGAACTGCTATATTAGACATGTATTCAAAATGTGAGAGCATGTCGGATTCTCAAAAGCTATTTAATTTGTTGCCCAATCCTGGACGTCCATCTTATAATGCCATTATTGTTGGATATGCTCGGCAAGATCAAGGTAAAGAAGCTCTGGAGACTTTTCAGTCTTTACAGAGATCCGGTCTTGGCTTGGATGAAGTTAGTTTGTCTGGTGCATTTAGTGCTTGTGCAGTGATGAAAGGGCATTTAGAAGGGATTCAACTCCATGGATTAGCAGTCAAATGTGATTTAACATTTAATATCTGTGTTGCAAATGCCATTTTAGACATGTATGGTAAATGTGGAGCTCTGATTGAAGCCTGTCTATTGTTTGATGAGATGGTATTTAGGGATGCTGTGTCTTGGAATGCGATAATTGCAGCTCATGAGCAAAATGAAGTAGTGGATAAAACACTTCCACTTTTTGTTTTGATGCTGCAGTCTAAAATGGAACCTGATGATTTTACTTATGGTAGTATTTTAAAAGCCTGTGCTGGTCAGCAAAATTCAAACTGTGGTATGGAGATCCATGGAAGAATTATTAAGTCTGGGATGAGGTTACACACATTTACCGCAAGTGCCCTTGTCGATATGTATTGCAAGTGTGGAATGCTAGAAGAGGCAAAAAAGATCCATGACAGAATGGAAGAACAGACAGTTGTTTCTTGGAATGCACTCATTTCAGGATTCTCATTGCAAAAGCAAAGTGAAAATGCTCAGAGGTATTTTTCTCACATGTTGGAAATGGGTGTGATGCCTGACACCTTCACGTATGCTACAATTCTCGATACCTGTGCTAATTTGGCTACTATTGAACTTGGGAAGCAGATTCATGCTCAAATCCTCAAGCTACAATGGCATTCAGATGTGTATATAACGAGCACTCTCGTAGATATGTACTCAAAGTGTGGAGAAATGCAGGATTCCCGATTAATGTTTGAGAGGGCGCCTAAGCGGGATTATGTTACATGGAATGCCATGATTTGTGCGTATTCTTGCCATGGTCTTGGAGAAGAAGCCATTAAAGTATTTGAGGAGATGCAGCTTCTGAGTGTCAAACCAAACCGAGCGACTTTTATTTCAGTCCTCAGAGCTTGTGCACATATGGGTTACATGGACAAGGGGTTGCATCACTTCCAAAATATGCAAAGCCACTACGGTTTAAATCCCGAGTTGGAGCATTACTCATGTATGGTGGATCTACTGGGGAGGTCAGGCCAAGTAAGTGAAGCATTAAAGCTTGTTGAAAGCATGCCTTTTGAAGCTGATGATATTATATGGAGAACTCTGCTTAGTATCTGCAAGAGGCAAGGGAATGTAGAGGTGGCAGAAAAAGCAGCCAATTCTTTATTGCAATTGGACCCTCAAGACTCTTCTGCGTATGTTCTTTTATCAAATATATATGCTGATGCAGGAATGTGGGGCGAGGTTTCTAAAATAAGAAGAATAATGAAGGATTATAAGTTAAAAAAAGAGCCTGGTTGCAGCTGGATTGAGGTAAGAGATGAGGTAAATGCATTTATTGTTGGAGACAAGGCTCATCCAAGATGTGAAGAGATATATGAGAAAATTCATTTGCTTCTTTATGAGATGAAGTGGGCTGGATACGTACCAGAAGTTCATTTTGTGCTTGATGACGAGGTAGAAGATCAAGATCAAGAGCCTCATGAGGAGCACAGAGCAATCCACATGTAGTTTTGAGATGACGTGAGGTGTTGGATCCAGTACTTACAACAATGGTGATTTTGGTTCTGACACCAGTTTTTGGAACGAACACTTATGACTAAATCAAAAGTTATAACTTGTAATTAAAGTATAATTCTTTTTACTTAATTACATTAGCTTAAGTATCATATTTTGAATATGATTTTGTCTCACACAAGTGCTTTTGCCATGGGGCAGTTGTTGGCACTACCAAAGATTTCAAAATTGCCCGAAATTGCTTGAAAGACAGTTATTGATATAAACTTATGGTTTATTAGTTTTGGAATTAAAAATAAAGAGACCATTTGATACAAAAAAAGTTATATATAAAAATAGAAATGGATAAAAAATGACTCTCATATCTTTATTTTTAAAAAATAATAAAAAAGGAATAGAAATTATTGAGTAATAATTATAAGAATATAAAAGACATATTTAACAAAGGCTTCCAGATACCAAAGGGGCAAAAAATGCTAAAGTTTGAAGTTTGACTTGAGGTTTGAAAGGTTTGGATATTTTACTTTATAAAGATATTATACTTGCAATTTCAATTAACTTGTTTTCTTGATTTCTTAATTTCTTGTTTTGCTAGTTCAATGCGCCCTTTAATTCTATTAGAATTAAGTGGGAGAAAGGTTGGTCAAATTTTCAAAACCAAAGTATTTAACTTAACACTCTTTTAAGAATGATGGACCCAAAACTAAAGGAACACAACTAAAATAGATTGTGATCTTTTATAATAATATATTATATATTTATAAAAGAAAGTAATATAAAAGAGTGAAAGTATATATGGGATTCAATCTCTCCTTCCACTACCTTTTTTCTCATTATCTTTCTTTAAATATATATTATATATTTACTTGTTAAATATAGAAGATCCACGTCTGACTAAAATTTATACCTAATTTAGAAATAAGTTTCATCTAGTACAAGGCTATAAAACATTGAAAGCATGACAAAGTGTCAACTTAAATTGCAATTTTTTTTCCTTTTTTAATGTCCTCTCATAAGGGTAAAAACTAAAAAGGTTAAGAAATTTATATGCTTACCATACATGACAAACACTTGATCTGCAGTACTCACAATGTCAACACTTATATTCTTACCTTTCCTCTGATGTTGGCTTCGTCCGCGGGACAAATCTATCAAAACAATATTAAGTTGTTTCATCCAATTCCATTACCTAGACCAAAAGAGGAAGACAAATGTATGAGGATCCCATAAATGATTCATTTTTTAGTGCAACAGTCAGCTCATTTATCAGATATGCACGCAAATACAGTTATATAGTCAGTCGAAAGAGTGATAGAAATGGGTGAGAATATGTGTGGAGCTGATTTTCTCTCTTTATACCCATTCTCTTTTTTATTTTTATTTCTTTAAAATTGCAATATATTCAAGTAATTTATGATTACAAAAGATTCATACTTAAAAATTTAAAACAAAGAAAACATCAAACTGTGGTTCTCAAATAGAACTTGCCACAAAAAATAATCATTCTTATGAAGATGGTGAAAATGGTGGTTCTATACTGTTTAGCGTTAAACCTGTAGGCCTGAGCGAGCAGCAGGGTCAGTTGATAGGAATTAATTTCTTATCCCAGTTTTAGGAAATTTTCTTCATCTTCTCAAAAACAAATCCAAAAGAGAAAATAAAAAAAATCATGCTTTGAGAAAAAATTTAGAAAAATTCAAAAAAAAAAAAAGGGAGAGAGAGACAATGCTAACACGATTCCATAATTAAAATTCAATCACTAGTTGCCAGATTATTTTTATGGTGTCTTTCTAATTAATCATGGTTTCTTCCTTTATCCATAAAAAATAACTAAAAGTTTTCTCAGTCGCACCTAATTTCTATCCCCAATTATGTGGATTATAATCCATGTCATAGGATAGGTAGATTTTAAAGCCGTCATCCTGAGTCAAATTAGTTTTGTAAATTTTTTTCCTTTTTATTTAATTTTCTTTCTTTTTATTTAATTTTCTTTAAATTATTCTCCCATGCGATTTTAAGTTTCTTTTTTAGACCTTTAGCCACTTTTTATAAGATGTGGGAGTATTTGCTGCTTAAATTGAACAACCCAACGAGGTCTTCCCTTTTAATCCGTTTCCTTTTTCTTTTTTAAAGAATATGTGGTTTCCCTTTTATATCTGAAAAAATTATTAACAAAATTTTTCAAGATAATACTTTTCTCTCACTTTAGTCCTAAATTTTGTTTGTTTTGTAGATTTTTTAAAATATTTTTCCTTTTAAAAAAATATAATATAAATTTTGGCGTCGAAAAAATAGTTTTCAGAAACTCTTTCAGTTTTCTTTTTAATTTAAATTTTTGCCACTGACATCGCATTTTACACTCAGACAGAACTGGTTCGCATTTTTACAGTGATACAAAAACCAATAAATAACCACCCATCTTGTCAAAACAAATCATAAACTTTTAAAATTTACATATGTTTAGGTGCATCAATGAGTTTTAAATTGTTGAAACTTTCATAAAATAAGACTACCATCTAATACAGAGATAACGAGGAAAAAAAAAAAGGAGAGAATGAGTGGAAAAAGAATAAATGAATACACAATTTCATTCAGTTGTATTGTTCTCTTTCTATTTCTTCCCAACATAACGATACACTAGGCAGAAAATGATCCAAATTAGTATGTTGATTAACAAATTTAGATTTCCTTACGTTAGCTTGACTCTAGATTTTCTTATGTTTAAGAGTTTTTCATGTAAAAGAGAGAGTGATTGTATGAGACTCACATAAATAGATCTTATTAGATCTCATTTGTGTCTTTTTTTTTTTAACATGAAAGTCTTTTGAATATAGGAAAATCTCAATTAGGTTAACTTACTTGAAAGGGAATAGTGAAGAAATTCATTTGTTAACATATACATTTATTATACCCTTAAAAAGTTTTTAACAAACACTGATATACTCAATTTTCAATGTTGCTCAGAGGCGTAAGGAAATAAATTAAAAATAAAAAAGAATCGATATATGAAGAATATGCTCCATACTAAGGAACTTGCCACCATAATTAGAAAGCTTATAATTGTAAGAACCAATGGCCATGTTCATTAAAAATGAACTTTGGGCATGACATATTAGTAAACCCACAAACAAAGACTAAAAAGCACGAGGCCTAGAAGAATAAAGATTATGAGAAATAAATGACTTAGAATTAGTTGAACATCAAGTGGCCTATGTCTTTTATTAATTGAACAGTACTTTTCAGAGAATACAAATCAAAATCTTATGAGATTTAGAAAATCTGTAGACATGACAAACAGGCAGGTATTAGCCGTAAGGTCAACACACTCCTTTATCTGAAAATATGATGAACTTCACAACCCAATCTTGTTTCAAAAAGTTTCTATTGTATTCCATAACTGGGCAAGTGGATACATTATCCAATATTTGATGTTAAGTCCACAAATTTATCAAATCTTATAGGATACAGATTTGGTTTGTGAAAAATACTATTTAGTTTAATGCTCCCTTTGTTTCCAATTCAGGCAAGGGCGTTGAGGACGAATTTTCAACAAAAAAAAAAATTTCTAATTTAATGTTACATTACTAATATCTTTCCCTGTCCTTTATGTTTTCGCTCCAAAAGTTATCTTCTCATGGACCCAGATCTTTTCTAAATCCAGGAGACGCGATTCTATTTTAACGGTTGAAATTTTATATATATTTTTATTTTTTTCCATTAAATACTATTTTTGTTAAGTTGACAGTCAAAAAATTATTTTTATTTTATGTTTTATTTTTTTTAAAATAATAAATTTTAAAATTAAAAAAATGTGTGCATTTCATTGGATTTTTCTATTAATCTAATTTGATAATATTCAAATTTATAATCAAATTTAACAAATATTTTTGTCTACTTAATTTGGGTAAATAAAACATTTTTTCTTAGAATAAAGTATCCATCAAATTTTAAACTTTAGTTTAATTTTTTGTAGTTAATTACCATTCTAATTTTTTTCTCTTTTTTCATTTTTGCATGATTTCTTACCATAAATGTTAGACTAGAGTGTGAACTATTTGTTAGTTCAATTAATTTTTTTTTAATAATGCTTGAATTTGAATTTTGAATTTGTCTATATTCTGTTTAGTATAAACTATTAGTTTGACTCCAATTATTTTATTAGAGTCTTTTAATTTTAACTCATAATATCTAAGGTTCCTAGAAAATAATTTTAGTGGGTTGTCACAAAAATTTTCTCATAATAATAGATAAATCCAATATTTGGTATCCAATTCATATATTTTTTCTCCTTTATTAGGATCTTCAAGAATAGAGTAAAAATTGTTATCACATTTATGTATATAATTTTTAACTTGAGGTATTGGGATTTTCAATCCTCTATTTGTAAGATTTAGCTTATTACAATTTATTTCTAATGAACAATATTTTTTTAGAAAGTTTGTTTCTAATAAAAAATCTCCAACCATGAAAGAAAAACATAAAGTTTTTGGCATAAAAAATTTGTTATTTCTTAACTAAATTAGAATATTATTAGCTTTGTACTTTATAAAAGTTGTTCTACCATTTATTGCACTTGTCATAATAGGTCTTTTTAACTTTTTTTATTTTTCGCTAGCAAAACATTACCTCTATAGATACTTGTGATAGCACTTGTATCAACTAAAACATATAAATGATATTGATTATATCCCTTAAATTTAGATTAAGATGAAATATAAGTATAATATTTTTTATTTTGATTATGAAAAAAAAGTACTTCTTCATTTCTTAATTTTAATTTTGATATTGCTAACACATTAATATTATCTCCTCCTAAATTAAGTTAATATTCCACTATAAGAGTTCCTACTATGAAATATGGGTATATGAGGGTTTTTTTATTCGTTGTCACTTTTTTATTTTGAGTATAAGTATTTATTAGTGTAAATCTAAGTAAAGAATTTTTCACCATGATTCTAATGTCTTTTAAGTATAGATTTAATTCTAATGAAATCATTTTTGTTAGTCTATGTTCCTATTTTTCAATAACCTCCTCTATTTACCATTTTGGTGGCATTTCTAAATCTCTAATATTCATTAATCTTAGTTGGATATTAGTATCAAATTCTCATGGTTTGAAAATTTTACTTGTCTCATTATCTATCTTTTTGATAAATGTTTTAGTTACATTAGTAAATTCATAGATTGCTTTCAATTCTATTGTGAGACTATGACTATCTTCTTTCATCATGATATTTTTTGTCTGAATTCTTAATGTTACAGTGTTTTATACATTAGGACCAGTATTTGAAATAAAATAATTTGACTCTATTTTAAACTAAACTATTTTACTTATAAGGTTATATCGATTCCACCTATAAAGACTTAATTGGATCGTTTACCCCATCTTTTATGCATTATAATAGCTAATTAGAGTATCCATTCATTGACAAAATAAAGCTATTATTTTAAGTTAAATAACTCTTACATGTATATATCTAAGTTGAGAATATTTTTTCTTAGGCCTTTTTATTTTATTTTTGTCAAATATTGAATTTCTATTGTTCCATCTTCATAATCTTTTTACTGTGGTGTTTCCATTAAATTGTTTAAAATGCTTAGTACTCCCAAATTTTATTTTTGAAATTTTGATATACTACTTCTTTTTGAAGATGTTTTAATCTATCTAACTAATTATCGTCTACTGTTATGTCTTCCTTTATAATTTTTCTTAATTTAGTTATAGCTAAAGTTTCTTCTTTAAGTACAAGTCTAAATTTATGAGTATTTATCATAAAAATACATAAAAATAAATTCATATTCAGTACGATCGAATACTGAATTTGAATCACTTTCACTCATACTGATGACTTCATATAAAATTGACTTGTTATCATAAATACTTTTACCAAAACAATTTTCTAATTTATTGTTATATAAGATTTTCATCATTTTCTTAGCATCATTCCCATTTTTAGGGCATTGTGCAACTATATAACTTTCCTCATTACAAATATAGCATTTACAAACCTTTATTAGTTTTTGTGACCTTTTCCTTCCATATTTTTTTTCTTAATATATTTGGATTTTTCAAATTTTTTCCATTTATATTTTCAATTTTTTTTTTTTTGTATCGAATCACTACAATCAAATTCTCAATCATTTTTAAGAATATTAAAACAATATTTAATTGTTGTTAAGCAGTTATATGCTACTTTGCGATGTGCCTATCTAATTCTATTTCTTAAATTATCATAACCATTGGATTTTTCTAAGAAAGTATTATTATTACATATTTTATCGCATGGTAGTGGTAGCTTATAAAAATATTGATTTAATTAAAAATTTGAATTTACATCATTTAACTAATGGTAATAGTGTTAAAATTTTTTATAGAATTCATCTAATTCCTTGATATTACATAATTTTAATTTTGTGAGAATGTAATTAGTGTTTGAATTAGAACTAATTTCATCTATAGATCTATAAAATTCTAATATTATAATTTTCACTACCTTTTGAAGGATTTGTTCAAAAAAATGAAAATTATTTAATAACTCACTTTTATGAGTTTGTTCTCTTATGAAATCTTCCAATTTTCTAAGAAATTGCAAAGTGTTTCCTTATAATGTTCCTGCTATAAAATTTAAAAAATTTTCTTTTGACCATTTATCTTTGTAACTAATTACTGCTAAAAATAAAGATTGTATCTATTCATTAATAACTTATTCATATTGATCATAGAGAAAATTTTCAAATTTAAATATGTACCATTTATTGATATATTTTGTTTATTTAAATCATCCCTTCTACTATTTGTAGTCAAAATTTCATCCTTATTCTATCTAGTTTGTCTAGACAAATTATTATTTTCAATATTAACAAAGATTTTCTCATACTTTGTTTGAGTATAATATTTTGTTTCAGGATTTGTTTTTAGATTATCTTCTTCACTTATTTTCCTTTTACCTCCATCTCTTACAAAAGATTTTTCTTCTATATTTTTTAATTATCTATCTTGTGTTGCAAAAGTGTTTTCTTCTATAGTTATTTTTTATTCTACTTTTTCAGACTCAATGTAAATAGCTTCAGTTTCTTTACCGTCCAAATTTTTGTCTTCCTTTATAACCTTTACTTTTTCATTATATTAATCACTAGATACATCAATTGTATCATATTGAAGAAAATAATAGTAATTATGACTCTCAAATAATTTTTCATTTTGATTATAAAAGTCTTGAATATTTTTTAGTAAAAAGTATCATTTTTTGAAAATTACTAGTATTTAAATATTAGTTTTTCCAATATTCTATTGAGGATTTAACATAGTCAAACTTAGCACTATTTTTTGGATTTTTTTTATTTTCCTTCTAATACATATATTTTATTACTATAATATAACATATGATTATCTTCCTCAATTAAGGTGTTTGATTAAAGAAGTTTTTTTAATGTAAATCACCTACTTGACTAACTACCACTTTATGATTTTTTGTGATTTTGTCATCTAATTTCCTAAACTAACTAGTAATTATATCTACAATAGTATTGATGTCTGCACTAACAATAAATAGATTATTTTCAAATTTTTTTATCTATATGCAAACTATATTTATAAGAGTTTTTCTCTCTTTTGTTTTATACTCATTTCCTACACAAATTACTTGATCCATCTTAGACAAACTTATGATTCCTATAATTGTCATGAGTTACTAATTTCTTCTTGCAAATTTAGCACACAAATGACCAACACATGGCACAAGAAATAACTAGTAACAGAGGATATTATCACTCAAGCATATAAGATTTTAGGTTGTTAAGAATGAAGAATAGATAATATAAATAACTTAAATAGTAAATAAGAGTAAAAGGATTGATAAAAACCTTACAAACTTGTTAGAAATAGAATTGAAAATATTACTCTACAACACTCTACTCTGATACCAATTCTTATTAGAGAGGTGTGGCTCTTATTTACAATGAAATAATTTATATATGAGGCAGATGGAAGTTCAAGGATCTTGAGTAAGGTAATATTATTTTTTATTCACAAAGTTCATCAGATGCTTTCCAAATGCAAATCTTGAATAGAATACCAATATTTATAAAAATCCTACAGCCAAAAAGATAAAACTAGCACTATTCTACACTGTTTGATACTATTAAGCACTATTCACTATTCAACATTATTCATGTGCAAAAGAACAAACGTTTGCTTACATAGCTTCTTGAAAGCTTTTCAAAATCTATACAATTTTGACCCTTTTGTGTACAATTTACTTGTACTTTTAGCATGCTCTTTAAAAGGAAATTTCATATATCAAATTTTATCTACATTTTGTATGGCATTTTATCTCCTTTTGTATGCTTTATAAAAAATGAAAAACATGTGTTGCATTGATTTATGCCATGTATCTATCTATTTGCAATAATTATCTATTGTGTATAGATTTTATTTTTTGTTGCAAAAGTTTAACAAACTTTTTGTATAGGTGTCAATCTTCTAATATTCTTTTAAGCTTTTTCTATGTTAAAGAATCTAGACTCGCTGGGCTATTAGGTTGATGTTCTCCTGGCATAACAACTGCAAGTTTTTCACTTATATCGATGCTTTTTGCTTCAATAATTCTTTTTGTTAATAATTCTAAAATTTGAAGATGTACCAAATTATGAATAAGTGTTTTAACCTCATCCTGTTATTCTTGTGTGATATGATAATCACAAGAGAGATATGTAGAAAATATTCTTTTCTTATCAGTCAATTTAAAATTTGTACTAGGTTGCATTAGCTGTGCTTCTCTGCTTAGCCAAAGGAGGTTTTGACTTGTAAATTCATCAAAAGTAAATTTGTTTAAAACAAAATTGACATTTACACATTGTTTGTAAAATTGAAAATCTATTTCTTTGGCTTTATCTAATTTGCAAATTTGGTAGGGTTGATAAAATTTTTCTTTAACCATTTCACCAATATTACTAGTAATGTAGAAAGTATAATATTTCATAAATATATTATTTTTTATGATAAAGTACATCATTATTTTTATAAAACATGAAAAATTTTTGAATTGTTTTAGGCTTGATTTTGAAATGTGATTTTGGCCACTATACCCTATTTGATATCTAATATGTCCTAAGTATCATGGTTGATAAAAACATGTAATTTTGGCAAATCATAATTTGTAAGAATAATTTGTGAAATATTCTATTTGAATTTTCTATGTAAACCTTTAAATTGATCAAATTTGACATTTCCCATTATTAGAGCATATATCTCAATAGGTAAAATCTTTTTTTGTTTTTTCAAAAAGATAAATCCTTTTAATTTTTTTCAAAAATAGGGTTTTCCTACTCTTCCAATAAATTTATTAAATCCATATTTGGTTAATCATAATCACTTTTCAAAATATTTTTCAAAATCAATTCTTCCAGCTATTTTTCTTTTTGATTTTTTCAAAAAGTTTTAAAGTAAAATTAGTCAAGTTTTTCCTTAACTATGCTTTCTTTCCTTTAATATTGGCTTTCTATATTTCATTGATATGGTCATAAATTTAATATGGCAAACCAAGATTATTGCAAATATAATGAAAGAGATTTAAATAATTAATCTCATTCTCCTTTAGCCTCTTTGGTAATTTTCACCTTTTTTAAAATAATCTAAATATAAATTTTATAATTTTGATTAGTTTTTACAAAATTTTTGCATTTCAACTTTAAATAATAAATATTAAATTAACTCATGTAGGAAAAATTTTATTATAAAATTACTTTTATATGATTTTATACCATCTATTTATTATAAGAATCAATCTTTTTGTTATATAAATGCATATTAATAATATTTATGATAGCAAAATTAGTTGAGGGTGATTATTATATATATGTGTGTGTGTGTATATGTATATGTATATATGTAAATGAATGAAAATAGAAGCAACTATTGTTAAGATTTAATATGGAATTATAATTATAATTTTAATGTATAATACAAGTAACTAAATAATTTTATTTTTGAAAAGAATGCATTTCATTCAAAACGTTAGCTTTTATCAATAGAAAGTAAGTTGAAATGAAGGTTTCTCTAATATGTGTCAAATATAAGAGAGTTGACTGATATTTTTGAAATAATAAGATATTAAGTAAAATTTAATCAAATTTTAAAAAAATTAATATAGTTTTCTCTAACAAGTAGTAAAAAATGGATGGTAAAAGAAGGCATTAGATTATAGATTATATATGGGTATATGATATCACATAGATTCAAGTGAGTTCCACACACTCAAATGAAATATATTATTTGAATAAGTTCCACACATTTATATTTATTTCTTTTCGAAATTAATAGAAAATAAAAAAAGAGATGAATAGTTTTGTGGATTAGGGATCCGGTGTTATTGAAAAATGCAATTTAGAGCCTCTCTTATGACTTAGAGAAGGAGTCTTATTAAAAAAAGAAAAAAGATGACAAACATACGTGCCTTTAACAATAGGGGAAGATCAAACTATTTTTAAATAAAAGGGTAAAGTGTGCTAAAACTTCAAACTTCAAGCATAAGTTATCTTTTAAAATATATTGATAATATCATTTGTGAAACTATACGATTTAAATTTACTTCCTTTTTCACACTAAATGCACTTTTGTAGATCAAATAACTTGAGAATGGACATAGGTTTTTTAGATCGCCCAACCTACACTTCAGAATATGACAACCTCATTTTCTTCAAATTTCAACGAAGACAATAAAAAGTAATGTTTTTAAAATTGGATCGGTCATTAAATCGGTAGAGGTATTGGTTCACGGTTCATTGGTCCAACCGTGGTCGAACCATGGTCGAACAGGTAATAATTAAATATATTATTTAAAAAAATTTTATATATTAAAATTTTAATATAACAAATAAATATTAATACATTTTAAATATTTGATTACTAATTCAATATTTCTTAAGATATTACAAAAATTAATGTTTAGTTTAAAATAAAAATTATCTATGATTAAAAGTTAAGAATATTTAATATTAAATTTTTAAAATTTCTAAATCATATTAGGATTCTACTTATTATTAAAAAATAAAATAATAAATAATAATTTTAGCTAAGTATCTTGATATTTAAGAGAAATGTTATTAGGAAATTAAACATAATAAAAAGCAAGTATAAAAAATAATTAATTATGCATGTTTTATTTTTCTTATATTCTAAAAATTCATATTTCAACTCCCTTATCTTTTTTATTACCTTCTATTTTTAATTTGTCAAATCTATTTAAAATGAATTATTCTATTATATAAAAAAAATTAAAAAAAAAATTTCTTAGACCTGTTCAAACTGATTTTTTCAGTCCGGTTTTCACCGGTTCTTGACCGGTTTAACCGGTTCTTTACCGGTTTGACCAATTCTTGACCGGTTCTTTGATTGGCCGATTTTCCAACTCAACCGAACCGGACCAGGGACCGATTCCTGATCGAACCGGCCGATCTGGTCTGGTTCTGAGAACAGTGATAAAAAGCACTCAATTGATTTATTCTCACTCTCAATTATGACCCACTTGAATTTTAGATGGATCCCATAAAATAAAAATTAGATAACGAATCCTCTCAATTTCAGCTAAAAAAACAAAAGTTTCAAATAAATAAATCACTAATAAACAAAGGTAAATTATATAGATTTTTTTAATTTTACTACAATTATATATTTTTTATTTTTAAAATATATACAAACCTCTCTTAAAATAAAAAATTATTTTACATTTTAGTTTAATTTTAAATTTTTTGTCACAATATTCTCTATTTAATTTTTTATTTTTTTTAAAAAATATATATTTAAGTAAATAGGAAGCAATTTAGTTAAAAAAACTTAAAATTGAACTGAAATATAAAGCAATATTTTCTTTTAGAGGAGATATGTATATATTTAAAAATAAAATAAAAATTTATGTAATTTTAATAAAATTAAAAAATTTATATAATTTAGTTTAAAAAAGGGCGGCAACGCACTTTGCATTGCAGCTTTTGAGATTGATTTTTTTCATAAAGTTATAATCGTAAATAAATAACTTGAAATTAAAAGAAAAAAGTAATGGGATGTAATTTTTAAATTTGAAAAACTTAAAAATAAAAAAAAATTATCCGTGTGCAACAAAAATGCAGTTAGAGGAGCAACAAAAATAATTAAGTAAAAAAAGTTGAATAAGAAAAAGCTTTTAAAAAAAAAAAGATTTCATGCACCATACGTTTGACGTAGCAGGCACGGGCATCTAGATATGTCAACTATCACCTAAATTACGATGTGATTGATCTCTCATCTAGATTAAATATTTATTTTCAGTTTCTTCAATATATTTTGTGCATTTCTACAAAGTAATTAAATGACAAATTTGTGAATTAAACTATGTAAGATAATCTTCTTCTTTCAAGACCTCCCCGCTCAAGTAAAATTCGGGACCACATTTTTATATATATTGCTATTGGATGGTCAAAGTCAACATAGCGCATCTAAATTAATTCATTTATCTTATCCAAATAAAGACATGCCATCTTTGATTATAATTTGCAAGGCACTTGAATGAGTATTAATGCTATGAGATTTTCATTTGGTTGATAGCAGAGACTACATTGTGACAATCATCTATCAACCATCCTACTGACCCTTGTTTAATTCTTCTAATAACCTGTGAAGTTTCTTGTCTTAGTATTCATATACTTTGTCTTCAAATAAATCTGATCAGTCCCATGTGGTTTTAATTCTAACATTCAGGTAAGAAATCTTGATTTTGTTATTCAACTTTAATTACTCACACAACCATGTGTCTTCATATATTGCCTTGTATACAGTAATTCATTTTTTTTTTAATTATACTGTATACAGTAATTTATTTATTGCAATGAATCCAAATTCGTCACATTACATATTCATTATTTTCGGTGAATTCGTACGTTTCGTAATTGTCCAAAAAGCATGGAAATTGCGTGTGTTTTGCCTTTGATTGATTAGTCTACCAAGGAAGATTATAGGCCACCAACGTCAAAAGCATATATCCACTGTCCTTCCCCCTCGCTCCCTCTTTTACTTCTTCCTTTCTGATTTTTTTTCGCTTCTTCATTCGGATCTCGGATTCCCTGTTTCTGTCTTCCTCTCTGGAGTTTTGGTATTTCTTTGAAACATACCTAAATCTCTCTGGGATTGTTCGAAGAGAGATTTGGGTTCTGAATTTCTGATTCAGTTTACGATTTGCGGAACTGGGTCCTGTAGAACCTACATTTGGATGTAAACTTGTATAATGAACCTTGCTTCTCGTCTCAATTAGTTCTTGAAAAAATTGAGTTATCTTGGATTGTTTCGTTCAAGAGATTAACCTCTTACGAAAGATCTGTCCCAAACGCTTCTCAGTTCACCGATTTATCAGGTACGTATAACTGAATTGTATTGAACTACTTGTTCAGAATTTCGTATTTTTTTCTAAAACTTGATGACTATGTTTTGTTGTACAGTGTTGTCACGCGGAACTTGAAATCTTGATTGGGGAATTATTAGATATCTGAAAATGACTATTGGAAGTCCTGAAGCTAGGACAGAGAAGAAAAAATCGCGAAAGTGCAAAGCAGTTGTTGATGAGAATGATCCCTTGTTACCCAAAACTCGGGAGGTTGATGTTGGGTTTGACGATTTTAATGGAGCTTCCTTTTCTGGGGCTGTTTTTAACTTGTCCACCACAATTATTGGTGCTGGGATCATGGCTTTGCCTGCTACCTTGAGAGAGTTGGGAATGTTGCCTGGGATTCTTGTTATCATCTTCATGGCTTTCTTGACAGAGAAGTCTATTGAGTTCTTGGTCAGGTTTACCCGGGCAGGGAACTGTGTTTCTTATGGAGGTCTAATGGGGGGTTCCTGCGGGAATTGTGGAAAAGCTCTGGTGCAGATATGTGTTATAGTGAACAACATTGGTGTGCTCATTGTTTACATGATTATAATTGGTAAGATCATTTATGAGTCTTTAACTTCGATATATTACTCATCAAGCTCTCAGCTTGAACTATTGGTTTGTTTTATTAATCAAGTTATCTATTTTTTACAATAAAGGTGATGTACTTTCCGGAACATCATCAAGCGGAGATCACCACGAGGGAATCCTTGAAGGATGGTTCGGTGTCCATTGGTGGACCGGGCGTACATTTGTTCTTTTTTTTACGACACTGGTTATATTTGCACCTCTAGCAAGCTTTAAGCGAATTGGTGAGCTGAGTTCTTTTCCTTTAATTGAACAAAAATGCAGTTATCTTTCATTTATTAAATTACATGTTAGTGAAACTCTTTGTGCTTGAATAACATCTATCAATAATTACCGAACACAAATAAGAGGAGGCTGTTAGGTTAGGAAGATGACTTGGAGCACTAGGATACACGCAATTGCTTAGAATGGGAAGGATGAGATCTGACCACCCGCGTTTCACAAGTGCTAACAGCAAGGATTGTTTGGGAGCTTTCACCGATTAATCATAAAGTATCTGTTGGAAGTGTTGAGTTTTGACAGCCAACTTAGCATTAAGAGTTAAGTATTCCCATTAGTTGCATGTTAATTGTTTTATCTAAATCTGTTCCCCGTTTCAGTCATATTCTGGACAGGGTAATTTATGATGGAAAACAGAAATTAAGGGTACTAGAGAAAAAAATGAAAAAAAGAAAATTTGAATCTGTTCTTTTGTTGCCACATATTTTGAGTCACATCTGACAAGATATGGTAGATATGTATTATGGTTTTAGGAGCATTCTATTGCTTTGAACCTCCGTACAATAGTTCATGCATTTCACTTGCAACAATTAAAGACTTTTATTGTCTGCAAGTAAGTTATGTGATGAAAACAGATCAAATTCTAATATATTTGCCTCATCTTTGATGATGAATCCATTGAGACTTCACTTGCTTGCTCCACTGGTTGCAGATTCATTGAGATTCACATCTGCTCTATCAGTTGCACTGGCAGTTGTTTTTCTTGTCATTGCTGTAGGAATTTCAATTGTCAAGATTATAAGTGGAGGCATAGGGATGCCCAAACTCTTGCCGGTCATTACTGGTTTCACGTCATTTCTCAGACTGTTCACTGTAGTTCCTGTGCTTGTGACTGCCTATATCTGCCATTACAACGGTATGCAAGTTTTTCACGCCTTAATGTGGGTTCTGATTTTTATAAGGGGAACTGATTTATGTAGATATAAGTTAGTTCTTAATTTGTATGAAAAATGCAGTGAAGTCAATCAAGCAACTCGTCCCTTAGCCCTGGCCCCTGTTCATGCCCAATAAAATAAAAATGAAAATCGTGAAATGTGGTAGTTGGCAGGCTGGGTTGGTGTTCAGGTTTTATGATTTGGTTCATGCATTCCTCCTATTCACCTCGAGTCAAATAAAACACCTGAATATTCGTCATCCAAGTTGTTATATGCTTTATTCTGTTAGTAACATGATTAATGCAAGTATTGCCTGTACGTCTTATCCTTGGTTGCTTGAAGTGGGCCTAGCAATTCCAAACCCATGCCCCAACTATTGGTAAAAAATGGTCCGAAGTTTTAATTATGTTGGAGCTGTCATTATTACTGTTAGCTTTCTGGGTTTACCTGTTTGCACTATGTATATGCAGTCCGATAGCTGCATTTTATCAATTGACAATAATTGATCTGTGAGGACACTTTATTTGCAGTTCACAACATAAACAATGAACTTGAAGACCCCACTCAGATTCAAGGCGTTGTACGTACTTCCCTTGTTTTATGCTCTTCAGTGTACTTAATGACAAGCTTCTTTGGGTTCCTCCTATTTGGTGAAGGAACTCTTGATGATGTGCTTGCCAACTTTGATACTGATCTTGGAATTCCTTTCGGTTCTGTGCTCAATGATGCTGTACGTTTTAGCTACGCTGCACACCTCATGCTTGTATTTCCAGTTGTCTTTTATCCACTGCGGCTCAACGTAGATGGTCTTCTCTTTTCCTCATCAAGGCCGTTGGTTTTGGATAACTTAAGATTTGCATCAATGACCACTGCCCTCATCACTCTTATCTTCCTGGGAGCAAGTTTCATACCCAGTATTTGGGATGCATTCCAGTTCACTGGAGCAACAGCTGCAGTTTGTCTGGGATTTATATTTCCGGCTGCCATCACTCTTAGGTGAGTTTAGACTTTAGTCATTGGATCCTGCTAGTTCAATGATGGAGATGTTTCATGAATGTAGTTTGTGGATTTGGATCTTTTGAAGTTTGGGAAACGTAGACATAGACCGGGAGGGAGGCCTACTCAAGTGGGTCCCATCTGGATCCCGCTCCTCTCTCTGTTTTCCCTATAACCGTATGCTGTCTCTGTGTTTCAAGTGGTTCCTATGTGGAACCCACTTCCATTTGGATTCATAGTTTTTCTTTTTAATCTATGTAGCACAGAAGGGATATAATGAGCCAGGGCAGATAAAATATTATCCTACTGTACCCCATTGCGAGTGTAAAAAATACTGGTCCTTGCTCTTACCTGCTTCAATGGTCATATCTCTGAGGAACAAATTAATCGAAATTGGGTAGTCTTTATTAGGGCGGAAAGACTGTAATCCAGGCACGTTATCATAGTTATCAGCCTTCCCTCTTGCTGTAGAACTGATTTTCCGTTGATGTTTTTGCTGCTAAATAAGTAAATCACCATCAAGTTTCTTTCTTTCTGTGCAGGGATCGGTACAACATAGCAACTAAAACAGACAAGATTCTCTCTATCCTTATGATTTTCCTGGCAGTCTTGTCAAATCTAGTGGCTATTTACAGTGATGCCTATGCCTTGGTAAAGAAGAACAAAACTACACTTGAATAATCTCTCGTGTGATTTCTGCTGAAGCCCGCTATATAAGTATGCTCATGCTTGGAGATGAAGGAAAAGATCGGGCAGGCCAATTAGAAAAGAACATGATTTCGGTAAGTTTAATCAAGTGTTTGGTGTTTGGTGTTTGGTTTTCTAATAAAATTCATAAAAAACATAACGTGTGAAGGAAATCTTTTAAAATATCCAGTCATGTAATGTTAAACTATAAAATATATCTACTTGTCATTTTTTATTAAATCAACCTAATAAAAAACACACTTAAAAATTGTACTTAAGTTTTATTCAGTTAGAAAATGATTGTTTTCTGAGGGTCTAATGGGTTGATTATTGAATAAACTGAGAAGCTACTATAAATCTGCTTCAAATTGGAGGCCTGCTTGCCCTCAGTCTCCTTTATAATGTCATACTTGCTGGTTGGGTTGCTTGTTGGATTTTTCTTTATAATGTAATCATGTTTTTTTTTTGGGTAAACAAATGTATTAAACGTTTAGTCGGCATTTGTATATGTTTTGGCTTTTTGGGCAAAGCATTTGTATATGTATTAATTGTTGCGTGAAAGGAAACTTGTGTTTGGATGGTGGAATTTAAGAGGGAAAAATAATTTTTAGAAGTATTTGCATTACTTCCTTCAAAAGTTTTGTTTGGATTAGGAGGGATTGGATTTTAAATTATGAGATAATTTAATCAGGTAAGTTTAGAAGAATTTGAAATTTTACTTAAAATAGGTTAAGCTTCAAAATTTCCTCCTCTCTAATTTTGGAGGATTAGTTTCTTATATACACACACAGACAAGTATATACATACATACAGACACTTACACATGTATATATACTTGTCCACGTAAATATATATATGCATGTACACATATACACACTTACATGCAAATATACACGCACCTATTTAATCATGCACATACATATATATACACGTGGATATGCATACATAATGCACATGCATATATACATTACATGCACTAGCATGAATAAGCATACACACATGTATATGCACATATATATGTAGATGCAATTATATACGCTTAAGTATATACACTTGCACATGCACATAGGCATACAGATAATATATATATATAGAGAGAGAGAGAGAGAGAGAGAGAGAGAGTACATGTGTACTTATGGATGCATTATATGCATGTGCGCACTTATTAGTGCAATATATGCATGTGTCATTCTCTCTCTCTCTCTCTCTCTCTCTCTCTCTCTCTCTCTCTCTCTCTATATATATATATATATATATATATCCAGACAAATGATTTCAAATGCCAAAATGTTAAATTGCATTAATTCAAATTTCTTGTAGTTTGAAATCCAAACTTAAAGATTTATAGTTAATAAAGCATGGAAAACAATTCCATTGCCTTCTTATTTTCTATTTCGTTTCTCATAATCCTTGAAAATTGAACTTCTATGCATAAACTTTTCATAGATAAACTAACTTCTATCACGTTAGCCTAAAAAAAATTCGTTAAAGTTGTTTTTTATTTTTTATTTTTAAAACAATATTTCAGAAACTTGTTTTTAACAGAACCCTCAAAAACACTATACAAAGATTTTTTCCCCATTTTAAAAATAAAAAATTGTTTTACAAAATAGTAACCAAATAGGCTCCACACAACAATGAAGTAACAAGATCGAAGTTGGACTTGGATACCCACTCCATGAAAAATAAAAAACAATCGCAAGTCTATCATTGAAGAAGCAGGAAGATCGATATCAAGTATTTGAAAAAGTCCTAATTATGATAAAATACAAAATAAGAAATTGCATTCTTAATAAAATATTATAATGCGATAATATTTTTCTCAACTCAGACATCTTTTTTTATGTTAACTCCAAAAAAACTTTAAAATTACACTTCAATATATGTAATAATAAAATCATAAATCTTAAAAGATTATTAAATTATAAAAGAATAATTACAAATTTCTTCTATTGTATTGTGCATGAAGTCAATTTGAAATTGTCACGCACTCCTCCATCTCAGAACTCCAACCTCACCAAGTCAACTATGAGAATCTTCTTTGTTAACAAAAACTAACTGGCAATATGACAAAAAAAAAGGGTAGGAAAAATACATTCACAAAACAGATACATTTTTTGAGTTAGCAACAACAATAAATAAGTTTTTTTTATTTATTATGTGCAGTCGGTTACATAGATTAAATGATGCCTTAAAGTTTTATTATGAATCATATTTTTAAATAAATTATTTAAGTTTAAATCCTTCTTAATAGTTTCACTTATAGTTTTTCTTAGTTTCTTTCCACATTTAATTATTAGATTATTTTTCATCTGATCTATTATTTTTACGGGAACTTATATAGTTTTTTTTTATACATGACCAAATCATTTAAGGTGTGATTCTATAATCTCTTCCATAATAAATTTAATTTTTATTTTTTTTAATATATTCATTTCTAATTCTATCTTGTCTAGTGTGTTCACATATCTAATACAATATTTTTATTTTTACAATATTAATCTTATTCTTTTGTTAACTTTGTATTGCCCAACACTCAACCATATATAACATTACAAGTTTATAATTATATAGTAAAATTTACTTTTAAATTTAATAAATATTATAATGCAATAATATCTCTTTCAACGTAAACGTCTTTTTTTATGCTAACTTCAAACAAACTTTAAAATTACACTTCAATATATGTAATAATAAAATCATAAATCTTAAAGGAATATTAAATTATAAAAGAATAATTACAAATTTCTTTTATTGTATTGTGCATGAAGTCAATTTGAAATTGTCACCCACTCTTCCATCTTAGAACTCCAAACTCACCAAGTCAATTATGAGAATCTTAATTAGCAAAAACTATCTGGCAATATGAAAACAAGAAGTACAAAAAATACAATCACAAAACACATACATTTTTTGAGTCAGTAGCAACAATAAACAACAACAACAACAATAAATAAGTTTTTTTTTTCCATTATGTGAAATCGGTAACATAGATCAAACGCGTCATAAAATTTTATCATGAATCATATTTTGAAACAAATTATTTAATTTTAAATTCTTTTTAATGATTTCACTTATAATTTTTCTTAATTTTTCTCTACCTCTAATTATTAGATTATTTTTCATCTGATCTACTTTTTTTATTGGAACTTTTATAGATTTTTTCTACAAACGACTAAACCATTTAAGGTGTGATTTTACAATATTTTTCATAATATATTTGACTTCTACTTTCTTTCTAATACATTCATTTCTAATTCTATATTATCTGATGTGCCCATATATTCAATACAATATTTTCATCTTTATAATATTGAGTTTATTCTTTTATTAATTTTTTTATTTCACAACACTCAATCATATATAACATTGCAAGTTTATAATTATGTGGTAAAATTTACTATTAAATTTAAGTAACACTTTTTTATCATAAATAACACTCGAATCACTTTTTTATTTCATTCACCTTACTTGAATCTTATGTTTTATATTTTCTTCTATTTTTTCGTCTTGTTATATGATGGATCTAAGATAATTAAATCATATAACTTGTGGCATGATATATTCTCTAATTTTCACTTCTACATTATAATTAGTGCGCCTCTTGTTAAATTTATATTTTATATACTTTGTTTTACTTCTATTTAAATAGAATTCATGTGCTTTCAAAGCTAGTCTCCATATCTTTAACTTCTCATTCATTTTTTTTTTTCGATTTTTTAACTATAACTATATCATCTGCAAAAAACATATATTGTGGCACTAGCTCTTGAAAATGTTTAGTAAGTACATACAACATTAAAGTAAAATAAAAATAAAAACTCAAAGTTTACCCCTGATATAAATAAATAGTTATCAAAAAATTTTGTGTGAATTCATTTTTTATTCTCACACTAGTTATAACTCTATCATATATATATATATATATATATATATATATTAAATTATTCAAATATAAACAATATGAATTTTTTTTTTCAGAGCCTTCCATAAAACCTCTTAGTACCCAATCATATATTTTTTCCAAATCAATGAATATCATGTGTAAATCTTTTTTAATCTTTCAATATCTCTCCATCAATTTTTATAGCAAGTATATCACTTTCGTAGTCAACCTTCGTATGTATAACTCAACATAAATGCAATTTTGTTATTTTCCTGTAAATGTTAAAATGTAATTAGTAAAGAACCAAACCATCCAAAAAGAAATATCGAACACTTTTGTGGTAGAGACTATGTACAAATATTTGACATTTTTTTGAATCTTCCCCAAGTTTCATGTAATAGCAACAATCATGTTAATTAATTTTCATTGATATTTAAATGTGTGATTATAAATATCTACTGACAATATTTATATAATTAATTGAAAGTGCTTGTCTATTAGACTATTGCATACTGTATTGTAGCGAGCTCTTCTTGCCTGAAGTTGTTTGTTTAGACAGGACTCTGATCATCTCTCTTTTCAAAATACAGAATTATTTTTCGCACCCCAAAACTTGGACATTGAGATCAAGAAATTTCCTACTGATTGAATAATCAATATTTGATCTATCAACTGAAGAATTCTTAGGTGCTATCTACTGGATAGGAAATTTAATTTTTCAAGCGCGTTAAAAACTTATTTATTAAACATTTGAAAGCAATAATTATAAATTTAACGTAATGTATTGTGTATACGTCCTAAATAATAAAAAATATGATGTGTGTGTGTGTGTGTGTGTTAAGTTTAAATCTATAAATTTTTAAATACCTCAGATAGTAGGATACTCATGTATCAAATATATAGAATATGAAGTATCTTAGAAAAAAACTGATAAATTACTTTTATCTTTCTTAAGATATACTTAAATTATATGATTCTCTTTTCTTGTTTTGAAAATATATACTTATTCTTTAAAATTAAAATATGACTAGAATACTTTTAAGAATAATATTATTTTTTATTAGAAATTTAACTTCCTAAACAAATAATTTTATTTCAATGTTATTTATTCTTTGTTGAGAACTATAAATTTAATTTATTTTAAAAATTTATTAAATTTACAGTAATACTTTTTTTTACATATATTTAATATTTTTAAAATTAAATTATTATCTACAAATTAGTTAAATTTAAAAAATTATTTTGTCAATATGTTTTTTGTTTTTGATAATCTATTCTTTATCAATTAATTTTACAATTTATTATATTTAAAAAATTGACTATTTTATTTTGATATATATATATATATATATATATATCTTGTTATATTATATAAGTAATAAATATAGGGATATTATGGTTATAACAGTTTAGCTTATTTTTATTGAAAAAAAATAGTATATATCTTTAAATTAGAAGGAAAGACATATAATTTGAACCTCTCTTAAAGGGAGGGGAACTAATTTAAACAAGGAAAAAGAAGGAAATCCAATTTGAATTGAATGGGAAGAAATTTTCAGAAGTAATCCAAAATTAATGTATCCAACCCAATGATTTAGAGGTATGTTTTTCAAGTTACCTTATACATATAGTCTTCTCTAGGAACCAAAGAAAGAGAAAGTGAGGAAGAGGCTCTCTCAAAACTTTGTATATATTGCATACCCTTTTGGGTCATGCACCTCTTATAATAAGATGGGTAAGTTATGGTCATCTTTTCCAAGTCTTTCCCATATTTCAACAGCATTCCTATGAGAAGAGCCATTTCACTGTTGAATTCCAATATTGTAAGCTCCACTTCCTTCAAACCCTTTATTGACTTCAAACCAACTCCACAACAATTCTCCCTTGACGCCCATTTAAAGCTTGAATCAATGATATCCTGAAGTAACGAAAGAGAGAGATTAACAGATAATAGTTTTAGTTACTTTAGTTTAAAATATATTGATCATATTTCTCCTTTAATCTTTAAAACAATTCAATTTTGCCTGTGTTATCTCCATCTAAAGTTTAACGTAAACGCCAAATCTAAACATAAGTTCAAATAAATACCATTTAAACTAGTTAATTTTAGAGCTAAATGTTAGACTTGAAAATGCCAAATCAAAACATAATTTTGAATAGATACATTTAGATTAACAGACTTTTAAGTTTAACATTAAATTTTAGACTGATAATGACATAAAGAAATAAAATTAAATTGTTTTAAAAACTAAAACGAGAACATTATCGGTTTTTAAATTAAAAGAAAAATAAGTTTTTTTTGTAAAACAAAAGAAGTAAAAACTGTCTAAGAGGACAAGTATAGAAATAATGTACGTACCTCATAAACATATTCATAGACTTCGAATACGAAAAATTTGTGATAAGGATTTGCAATGGTGAGAGTGTACTCTAAATTCTCTAATCTTTGCAAGAAAGGAACTATACACTCAGCGACTAATTTCTTACTCGATCCAAGGATCAAGTTCAGGTGGCGAAGGTTTTCAAACAAAATGGGTGGGCTTTTGAGTAAATCCTGCAAAAGTGGAAAAAAAAGTTGTTTAATTTTCCTTATATATGGTAAAACTATACTAATATATATTCCGGGGTTGCTTAAAGTTTTATAATTTAGTCTCAGCCATTAGATCACTGTTAATATAGTTCTGATGTGACTAATCTTATATCATTTTGACATTATGAATATGCATAATTTATACCAACTCATTTAATAAGTTAAACAAGGATCAAATTAAATATAGAGAGCCAACTACAAATTTTTAAATTGTAAAAAACAAATTAAAAATTTAATAAAATTATGAGGACCGACAGAATAATTAAACCTCCAATATATTACGAATAACTAATTAAAGAAGTTTGGATAACAAATTATTCAACCGTGCACAGTATTTGGTAATGTGAAGCCCACTTAATTACTAGCATTTTAAATAAAAGCTATGCATCACAAATTCATGAACTAACCTCGAGTATGTTGCTATGTGTATATACTATTCTCGCCCAACGTACAGCTTGGACAAGCTCTAGGAGTAAATTCTTACTGGTAGACGATGACAGTTCAGTGATAATGGCTACATACAATGTTTTGAACGTCCCTTCATCATAACTAAGCCTTTGAGCACTACCTCTCCATCTGAATTTATGTATATTAGGGGCACAGATCTCAACCAATAGCTTATTCCCATTCCCACGTGAGCATAAATGATAATAGCAGTAGAAATACATGTTTCGTAGATTCTCAGTGAAAATCCTCACAGGTTTGAAGCTGCAACAATCATAAATGGTTAAATCCTCCAGAGATGAGCTTTGTATTGTCAGGTCTTGTGGTTGATTGAACAGCGTCATATTGATTCCTTTGAGGGTTAAACGTTTCAAGGATGGGAAACTCTTCGAAACCCACTGGCCAATTGAATCATGAGTTATAATAGAATCCATATGAAGAGTCTCAAGTGAAGCAAGTTTTATCTTTGGTAGATTGACTACAACATTGTTCATATTTAATTGCAGAACTTTCAAGGACTGACAACTGTAGACGCTTTGAAAAATGGAAGGTAGTTTATACTCAAGAAAGAGTTCTTCAACATTGCAAGCTTGAATAACTTGTTTTATCCAATCCTCGTGACATATACTGTCTTCGCAACTATCGCAGGAGAATTGGAGTCGGTGAATTTTCAAACCTTGAGGACGTTGTTTCAGTATAGTATTGATGTAATTGGCGAATGGTGCGCATGAGCAGCTTGTGTTGTGAGAATGAGGTAGAGAAAAGGAGAAGTAGGGGCTGGATGTGCATAGGGTTTGAAACCTTCTTGACAAGAAGCTAAGCCTTGCTATGTCGTTGTCACCGAGGAAGGAGAAGATATGATGAATGACGTGATCTGGAAGATCTCCCAGTAAATCTTTGCTTTGGCTTTCCATTATAGCAGTGGATATGCAACTCAGAAGACTAAGAATTTTGATCCATAAACCGCCAAAAAGATATCTATGATATATAAGCTCTTTTTATTTTTAACAAAATGATAATAAAAATAAATTATTCCAACATTATAAATAGAGACGATTATAAATAAGGATAGTCTCTATCCGAATCCATATATCTTGGGAATAAAAAGCCTTCTATCTCTATTGAATCTTTGAATAATCTATTTATCCACAAAAATTTTAAACGTCTCAAACAATTATATAAAGACGATTATGAATAAAGATAGTCTCTATCGAACCCATATATCTAGAGGATAAAAAGTCTTTTATCTCTATTAAATCTTTGAATAATCCATTTACCCACAAAAATTTTAAACGTCTCAAACAATTATAGAGTGCTATTTGAATGGGTTTTTTTATTAATCTTTTATAATATTATTAATTTATCAATATATATAAATACATGTATAAATATTAATAAATAAATAAATATACAATCTAACATTGTGGCAGATTCATATCTAAGCAAAAAATTTTGCAGATACTGATAAAATCTGAATATTTTTGCCCATTTCATGTTTAGCAGGAGGTAGGAAAGGAAAAAAGGAAAAAAAATTTAAGAAATGTTTATTATATCCTCTTAATCATATTTATCCTTTTCTATAGTTTTTTTAAATAAGAATATGTTAATTATTTTCTATTCATAAAATTATTATTATTATTATTATTATTATTATTATTATTATTATTATTTCTGTTGTCATTTCTAATCTTTAGTGTATCCAATGGGCATAACATTTGAATCTTTGAATAATCCATTTACTAACAAAAATTTTAAACGTCTCAAACAACTATAGAGTGTTATTTGAATGATTTTTTTTTCATAAGCATTTGAATGTTATTTTATTAATATTTTATAATGTTATTAATTTATCAATAAATATAAATATATGTATAAATATTAATAAATAAATAAATATACAATCTAACATTGTGGCATATTCATATCTAAGCAAAAAATTTTGCAGATACTGATAAAATCTGACTATTTTTACCCATTTCATGTTTAGTAGGAGGTAGGAAAGGAAAAAAGGAAAAAAATTTTGAGAAAGGTTTATTATATCTTTTTAATCATATTTATCCTTTTATATAACTTTTTTAAAATAAAAATATGATAATTATTTTCTATTCACAAAATTATTATTTTTTAATTTCTGTTTTCATTTCTAATCTTTAGTGTATCCCATGGGCAAAACATTAGTGACATAACCTTTCAGCATGTATCATGTAAAAGCGGTTTACTATATGTTGACAGGGAAATTTTTTAATCTTTTTTTTAACATTAAATTTGTTTCTTTATATTTTATTTTAAAGAAAATTTTATCACAATTTGAAGTTTATGTTACATAGAAAAGATTCATCTCTAAATTTATTTAGTTTGAGTTCGACAATAAGAACTAGGGTGGGTCAATTGAAATCTAGCACCCAACAATGCCTAAATCAATATATATGTCAACGTTAATATTGCAGAATCTCAAAAAGAAAAAAAGTTAAAACAAAAGAGGTTAGAATTTTGTTTGTTTAGTTTTCTAGCATCTTGAAAATTTTAAATTCTACAGCAAAATTTTCAAACTTAAGTCATGAAGAAATCTTATGTTAGTTTCATACTTGATATACGGCTAGAAAGATCCAAATTGTGCTAGGAAAAACAAATCGAGAAATAGATTCACAATATTCATTTTGTCAGTGAAAATATATGAAAAAATATGCATAACAATGAGAATGGATTCTCTTATGCATATTTTTAACTTTTATTTTTTAATACAATTAGATCCCCATATCAATAAAATACTATACCAATTTTTATTAGTAATTCTATTTTAAGTTATTTTTCTTTGTATAGTTTACTTAACCAAATAATACATGAAACATTACAGATCTTATCTAACTGCATTAAAAAACTTTAAAAATTTAAAAATTCATTGTTCACAAAATGCACTAGAGGATTGATGTTCCATAATAATAGGTATTTTTGTTCTTAAAATTAAAAATTTAAGATCCAGTACTAAAACAAAAGAAATAAACAAAATTGTAAACATTACCTATTGATGCTGATGATGTTTAAATATTTGCGTTAACAGCTTCATAAGCTGTTGAGAGACAACTATACTTTATATACATAGGGTAGTTCTTCTCATAGTTAAATTCGTAGTTTTAGGTCATTTTTATTTTATTAGAAAAACAATTATAATCCCGCTATTAATGATAGGTTATTAATAGATTTTTTTTTTCCTAAAATACCCTTAGTTAATAATTCTCTAACTCTTTCACAAATCAACTTATTTCTTATATTTTCTTAATTTTACTTTTACTTACATATCGCATGCTATTATGGCAGTAAAAGAATATTGGTTTGTAAACAAATGGTTAGTGTTTTAAGTTTAATTTACTTGCTTCTTCTATTGAGATAATTGCTATTTACTGGAGGCCCCTAAGAAGGGATTTTTCAAGATTAATGGTAATGGTAGCTTTCATATTAATTCCAATCATGTTGACATTGGAATCATTATTAGGGATTATTGTGATGCTAATGTGGACTTCTTATATAGCCTTGTGTTGATGTTTTTCCATTCATTGCTGACACACTTGCTCTTTGTAAAGGAATACAAGTGGTACTAGATTTGAACCTGAAACAAGTAGATTGGAATTTGATTGTAAAGAGCTTGTTGTGCTTGTTAATTCTTCTTCATATCTAGATTAGAAATGCTTGCAAATTGTGAAAAATGTTAATCTTTTTTGTAAACAATTTTTCTCTTGTTTGGATGGAAATCTTTTCCCGATTCCCTCTTTTACCAACTTTCTTATAAAGATATGATTGATTGTAGACAAGAGGTTGGCTAAGTTAATTTGTTGTAACTAGCCCTCTTTTTTTTTTTTTTGGGTACTTCTTTTTGTTTGTAATGAAATCAATTGGTCAAAAAATTAAATTATCATTATTGTGCTTAAATTTATTTCCATTTGTTTTCATCAATTAAAAAATTCAATATTAAATATATTTATTTAAAAGTATCAAAAAGTTTAATATTGCATGTCTATATCTATATATGTATATTACCGAAGTAGGTGATCCTCATTAAAATTGCGAAAAGTAATTCTTCGAATGTGTGGCATATATATTATAATTAAATTCCCTAATTATTTTGATTATATATTATAAATGGTTTGATTGTTTATAAGAAGATAAATGCTTTCTTGTTTGTATGATTTCATTATCTTTTTTATTTTTATTTTTTTTGTCTCGTATTTATCCAATTGGGAAGCAGATCGATTCTCCAACAATTCCAGCCGTAATTACCCTTAATACCAAATACCACTACTAGAAACTCCAAAACACCCATCAATCAGCCCTAATAACACCCAAACGATTTTCTACTGTTCCTGTTGTAGCCATAGAGGATGCTGCAATTTTTGTTCAGTGCACAGTTTAAATTTTATTTTATTTTTAATTTTGTAATCTCAATTATTATTTATTTTAAAGTTAATAGTTGGAAGATTATTTTTTTTTAATAAAAAAATAAAAATTAATAAAATAAGATCTAATTGTTCAAATAAAAAATAACATAAAAAACAACAAAGGTTCCGTTATAATTATGATTGCGAAAGGACAGAACAAGCAGTGTCAATCCACCGCCAAATACAAGAAAGTCGAAGCCTAAACTGAAGCGTACTTAAATCAAAGAAATTTTTACAATATCACCTGAATAGTCACTTGAAATCCAAATCTTACCAACCCAATCGAAGCATGATAAGAAACTCACAGACCCAAACTTCCAACTTGGGATTCACTTGAAAAGAAGCAAGTAGGTCATCATCAGAGATTAGTTCTCTCTTTGGGTCAAGTTTTTTAATATTTGTATATAAATGGTAGTGAGAACTAGAAGACTGAAGACGCTTCCTAGCCCACAAATTTTCTGCAAGAAGTCCATTGACCTGTGCTCCTTCTCATCTAACCGGAAATAGAAGGGCATAGAGGTAGAGTCATCATTCTTGAGGAAGCAAGTCTTTGTTAGATCAAGTTTCACAATTAATTTTAAATTATTTTAATGATAACAGAATTTTTAAATTTAATTTATAAAAGTTAAATAAAAATTATTTGTTCCTAAGAGGTTTTAATTTGTCTTAATTAGTTAAAATTATATATAGACTTAATTAAATAAGTATTTCTTGAGCTATATATTTACTTTGCAAAATTTTATTGAGCTTATTTAATCAAATTCTTGATGGCCTATATCCTTTTGTCATATTTTATTGGGCCTTAAATATATTCATGTCAAAGCAAAAGAGATTTTATTAATTATTGATATCCCAAAATACAATAGCTTTTGGGATGTGGTACGTAGCACAATGGAGGAAGAAGTAAAAAGTACAATCACTTTTAAAAACGAAGCGTAAGTGATTGCATCAAATGGGGTTAAACGTGACCCAGCCGTCCAGCAATCAACACGAAAACATCTCAATTTATTTAATGAACACGGTGCAAAACGCACCGTTTTTGTACCATTTTTTCTTTTATGGCTGACCTAATGAAGCAATAAGCGATTAAGCGGTGCGTTTTGGAGTAGTGCTTGAGGGTTTTCTCTTCTCTTCCAGCCAAACGAAGCTCTGCATTGGTGCATCCTGTTTGACTGAAGCACAGGAAAGAGCTCTAAGGAGAAAGAAGCTTCTCTGCATTTTAGCTTTTATGGTCTGGTACAATGGTTTGGTTATTCCTTTCTTTATTCTGATTATAGGCCAGGAAGATTACAGCAGATTGAGGTCGTTTAGTTACAGAGGTGCAGACATATTTGTCTTAGCATTCTCTTGGATTGGCAGAGCCAGCCATGAAAATGTTCTGAAGAAGGTATGGGATTTATGTTATTCTGTTCTTTTTTTTTTTTTTTCTTTTTTTATGTTCAGATTCAAGTTCTTAAAGGTGGGCATTTTTTTTCCCTTTAAAATCCACTCTTGTTTTATTCTGCACATAACTTTTACTTATCAGCAGCGGGCCATTTTTATCACCAAAAGGAGCATTCATGCTTTTGAGAGATTTTGTTTTCACTTTTTCCCCTCCTTACTACAATTATTCTTCTCTGTTTTCTACTTCAGTGGATGCCAGAAGGCTCCCCAGAACTGCGTAGATTTGCACCTAATGTTCCAATTGTTCTTGTTGGCATAAAGCTAGGTAAGCTGCAAGACATGTTAAATTCTGTAAGCTTATTACGCTGAAGATGCTGCATACATCAATTTATTAATTATATTTTTCAGATCTTGGAGAAGACCGAGGATACTTAGCCGATCATCTAGGATCTAATGTTATAACATCTGCTTAGGTTTCGATTCTTTACATTAATTCTGTTTCTCAAATAAGCATGAGGCACTTTCTATAGTATAGAACTGAACCGAACATGTTGCATGAGAAACGGTAGAAGAAGCAAAGGCAAGGTTTATATTCTCTCTCTCTATAGCCTTCATGCCCAGAGTGTGGAAAAAAGAAGAAAGTGAACGTTGCAAAGAAGATGGAAAGGGATGGAGCATTCGATAAAGAAAAAAGCATTTATTGTGAAAGAAGCCCTTGACAAAGAGAAGAAAAGGTGACGCACCTCTGTCCCTTCTTCCAAGAAAAAGAAGTCGACCTGGATGCCTTCCATGTTGCTCCAGATTTGTGCTGATCAAAGTCGATCCAGATGATTTATATTTAATAATTTTTTTTCTATTTTTTAGTATTAATTATTTTTTTAAATTAGAATATAGTTTTAATTTTATGTTTTACATCTTCTAAAACAAAACAAAAAAATCAAAATACCAAAAAAAATACAGACCGTCCATATCACTCTCTCTTAAAATGAATAAAGGATTCATATGTTTTCAAAAGAAATATAAAATATTCATTGGGCGACTTTTTTTCCCCCAAACATCGTGTTAAGCATTTAATGACATTTAATGTGATAAAAAAAAAACTTGAAAAAAGAAGACAAAAGCTTCTTTCCTTTTATCTGCATATGATCATGTTGCATAAGAAACGGTAGAAGAAGTAAAGGTAAGGTTTATCTTCTTTCTCTAGCCTTCATGTCCAGCATATTGACAAAAGAAGAAAGTGAACGTTGCGAAGAAGATGAAAAGGAGTGGAGCATTCAATAAAAATAATATAGCCGTTTGGTTCAATCTGAAAAGGAAGAAAAGTTCACTTGTGAGTAACGACTCTCTCCTTATCATTTGGTGTTTAAGGTAATACATTGAAGAAGAAAATGTGGTGGTAAAAAATTAAGAACAAGAAAACAGAGCATAAAAGTATTTACTTTACTAATTCTTTCATAATTTTTGAGCTTAGTTTCAAGTTTAATTTTACTTAGAGAGTATTTATTAAACTAGTATTGTGTCTCCTTTGTTTATAAGAACTCTAAAATCTATTCTTATGTTTTTGTAAATCTTTATTTCTCAAATTCCAAGAAAATTGAAACAACATTTCAAAAATTTGTTTTTAACATACCCCTCAAAAACAGTTTACAAAGATTTTTTTTTTTCATTTTTAAAAATAAAAAAATTGTTTTACAAAATAGTAACCAAATAAGCCCCACTCAACGATGAAGTAACAAGATCAAAGTTGGACGTGGATACCCATTTGATGTAAAATAGAAAGAAAAATAAAAGATCAATCACAAGTTTATCATCGAAGAAGCAACAAGATCAAAGTTGACTTGGATACCCACTTGATATAAAATAGGTAGAAAAACAAATGAACAATCATAACTTTAGGAAAATGTAAAATGAAATTTAAGAATTAGCTGTTTGATTCATTTTTTATTATAAGTAGGTAAACCCCTCAGTCTAGGGTTTGGATAAATATGTCTACTGATTTTGTTTGAATTGGAGATATTCATGTAATAATTTTTTCTTTAATTAATTTATTATTTAGCTTATATTTTTCTTGTAATTTTCTAGTCACTTATTATAAAGTATGATCTGAAATTAAATAAATTGAAAAGTGAATTACAATTGGTGATTATTAGATTTGATCATGGGTCAGGTTTAAATAAAAATGAATTGGGCCCAATGAAAAAAAGCTAAAAAAACATGAGCCTAGGCCTAACACTATTCATAAATTTTGAGCCTGGGTTGAGGCCCAAAAAAAAGAAGACCAAGCCCGACCCGCCATTTTAGACAACATTTTAGACAATAGTATAAACTTTTGTTGACTAAAAATGATACATTGGTGCTAAAAAATGAAGTTTTGATTCAATATTATAGCAATAAGTATATGACACAGTACACCATTAATTTATTATAGGACAAGAATGCTACCAGCTGCTGTCCATACTTCAGCTTACATTATATTTCAACGACATCGAGTTATTCTATTCCCATAACGTCTCATCCGAACTATTATTTAAATTGGCAACAAATGAACTAGAACAATGGATGGACTGTAGAGGTTTCCACAAACAGATCAAGACTAATAATCATATTCTAAGGGCACTCCAATTCAGGTGCCAGCGCTAATTTCAGCATTTAGGTATGCAGACTAGATTGTAATATGTATTATTAGGTTAAAATGGCATTGCAAAGAAAAAAGTTTGATAAATAACTAGCAACTGAGAGTAAAACTTACTATGCTACCAAATCAGAAATTGACACAATTACCAAATTTATCAATTGCTCACATCGGCAAAATTTAACAATTACTATATAACGAAACCCATATTCACAACAATGACCTCATACATAGTGAATCTGGCAACAGCACAATATAGATTTTTATAGAAAAGAAAGATAGGATTTATAGCAAAAACCTTCAATAGCTTCCCTGGGAGTCTTGAATCCAAGCCCAATAGACTTCCAAAAGTGATTCCCACCTTTTCCTGGCCTCTTTCCCTTCCCAAAATTCTTTGAGCTTCAAAAGCAGTAGTCACAAACAAATTAAACAAACTACAACGCATCAACAACAAACTTAAAAGAACATAAACGAAGAATTATATGTGGTTTATCCTTATCAATCAACAAACCCAACATATAAACATGATGTAGAGAAATTACTATCCAAAGTTGGAAAACAGGATCAAGCATAAGGACCAGATGCATACAAATAGAACTAAGAAGCAAAAGAAGATTGATTCACAACAAGGTACTTAAAGACAGAGTTCCAACTTCCAATCTGCCACTTCTCGAATGCTCAGGACCCTCACTATCGTAACCATGAGGAAGAAGCACAACAAGCCCAGTCTGACTATATGAAGCAAAAATGAATTTCTCTCACTATATATGCAGATACATGAAACCAGAATTTTTTATAGTTCCATTTGAAAAAATTAGTCTTGTGTCTAGTCCTTGAAATTGATTAAACTTATATACATAATCTTATACTCCAATTTCTTATTGACATTCTTAAATAATACATTGAGCTTATATACATGATATAAAATGAGTAAAAATTGTTGCCATCAAAAACCTACACTATGACTAAAAATGAATGAAAACAAGTGTCAAAATTAGCATCGAAGCAAGAGGAACAAATACATGATATTATTACTTGCAAACTTGAAAGTTCTCTTGTGTTCCTTCGAGGAAGAGAACTTTGCACAAACTGTATAAAACACCTGCATTTATATGAATTTATTAAAACAAGAGCTGAATTAGACACAAACTGTCAATAATCAAAACTCTATAATTTGTTTAGTCTTGTATAAAGTACCTAATTCATTTCTATAGGATAGGTTTTGTTTCTCGAAACATCTTTACCTATTTGACAATGCTTCCTTTTTAATTAAAGGAACAAGGAGTAGGATGATATTGTGGATGTGTGTGACATTACGAAATTGAAGTCATATGATTATATAATCTAACACAATAATAAAAATTAATTCATACATAAGTTCTGAAAATAAAACACACATTACACAATACATAACAATAACAAATTACAAATTTTCTTATTGACACAATATTAAAAATTAAGCACACATTTAACATAAAATATCCAAAGTCCAAAGTCTCCAATCTTTAAATCTCAATCATCCTTACAAACTTCAAGACCTTCATAAAGTAACACACAAAAAAAGTATTACTTACTTTATCATTAACATAACAATAAAGATAAGTCTTGTAATATCAAAAAATGTTCTCTAAAGTAAATGTAAGACTAACTTAATCATCTGAGGAGGTTGCATCATCTAATTGAAGCTCTCCTAAAATATCATAATAGTATAGACTTAATTTATAAAAATGAACATAGGCAAATTCAAAAGAAATTGTTAAAATATTCAATGAAAGAAAAATGTATCCCATTTAAAGCCTTTTGCACGATGTCAATCCTCTAAACATACTAAGGTTTCAATAGTCTTCCTACTCAATAAACTCCTCCAGGGATTAATTACCCTCTTTTCATTACTAAAAGTTAATTCAAAAGCCACAATAGATATTGGAATAGCCAAAATATCTTCAGCTATTACTGCAAGCCTAAGAAATTGCATTACATGTGATTTCTAAAAATCTAAAATATTAATGTCTGTACCCATTTCTTCAGTTGGTTCTTCCAAGTAGATATGCAACTCTGATTTTCTTATTTGTGTTTTTCTTTTAGACAACTTGAATTGAGTAAAATCATCAAATTCATTAATATCAACACTTAATTGTAAGTTAGTATTTCCAGAAGCTCGTGCACTTGATGGATTCATAAGATTATTTTTTTTGTAGTGCTCAAATATTGCATGAAGTGTATTAACAATGTTACTCGCATGCTCATCAGCACTATTAAAAAGTTTATGAAAAACATACTCAACAAAAATCAACTCCTCCCTTGGATCCAATACAATAGCACAAGCAAGTAACAAATTATATTCATCCCAATATTTTTAAAATTTTGCAACCATATATGAAATCATATCCACCATGAAATCAGAAGAATTTTTATAAGCTTCAGACAAGCACAAATGAATCTTAGACACATTCATCTGAAATATATGTCAAAGGTTGGATTCTTGGTGGATGAAAACACAAGAGTAGCATCATGAAATGGTTTCAAAAACTTGTGGAGTAATTTTACCTTATCCCAATCTTCATTAGATAGCATAAACATTCCAAAACTATGATCTCTTTTCCCTTAATGTTGGAACACTTTTGGGTAATAAATGGCATGTTCAAGCATAAAAAATGTAGAATTCCACCTCACACACATATCAATCCTTAATTTCCTAGTTGTAACCAAGTTGAAATTATTCTTAGCCATGTTATAAAATTTCTTTCTCTTAAGAGTTGACTTTTAAATAAATTTCACGCATTCATGAATGTTTGTAATAATACTATCCACCTTTTTCATACCAGCTTGTACAATCAAATTCAAAATATGACAAAAGCATCATATTTGAAAGAAGATGCCATCATACACCAAATTTCTAGAAATGGAAGGCCTCATCTTCAAATAAGTAGCCATTACATCATTATAACTAGTATTATCTAATGTAATACTACCTATTTTCTCATTAATTTTTCATGTAGACAAGTAAGAGGCTACCTTATCAACCAAAGAAATGTCAGTAAAAGTAGCGATATGGCTTTGAAACAAATGATTATTTCTTGTAGTTTCCAATCTACATTAATCAAATGAGCTGTTATACACATATACTCATCATTTGTGTATTTAGCTATCTAATTATCAGAAGTTAAAGCAATCTTACCCAGTGCTTTTGCCATTTCCTCCATTACAAATGCTTGCTCATTTAAATAAATGATCATTACATCTCTCTTAATTGTATGCCTACTCATTGTCTTACTTTCTGGTGTAAGGGTTTGCAACATTTGTCTAAAAGTAAGTAACTTAACAATACTAAAAGGTAACTTAGCATGGATAAAAAAATTTGCAATTACCCTTTGTCTTACTTTCTGGTGTAAGGGTTTGCAACATTTGTCTAAAAGTAAGTAACTCAACAATACTAAAAGGTAACTTAGCACGGACAAAAAAATTTGCAATTACCCTTTGACTTTTATCTTATCAAAAGTGAATGATGTTAAAGATGTTGCCCCATCAGTTTCACTTGAGCTACCCAACCTACTTTACTTCCTAATATATGGTATTACACACTTCTTACACACAACCAAATGATAAATTAAATGTGAAGTACCTTTATGTGATTCTACCATAAAAAGTTTTTCTGCATTGGTTGCATTGAGCACTTCCATCCTCCAACTTCATCATTTGCAACCACACTTTAGAAGTCAACTTATTTTTCTTCCTAACTTGATTACATTCTAGAGAATTTTTCATCCCCAATATCTAAGTTGTGCATAGTTGTTTGTCTTGTTGGGGTTTTGTTAGCATTACTTGCTTTTGTATGATTGTTTGCATTACTTGCCATAGTCTTTTGGCACTTTTGAACTTTGCAAAACAAACTCATAAAATGCCCTAAAACAAATAGTAATTAATGTTGAACACTATAATTGTCAAGATATACTAAATATTTCTTAACTAGACAATTCACTAAACACATGGTAAGCATCTCACAATCAATACAAACTTTTCACAATTGCTCAAATTAACAAAAAAAATATCATTATCTTAAAACAAATATGAAGCTTCAATTTTTGTAAACAACATCAAAATCAAATCTTATTGATTCTTTGAAAGAGAAGGAATATCATTTCCTACAAATATCCTTTAGATTCACAAAAATCTTACCATACACTTTTTTAAACAATTTGGTTTTTCAATTCTTTTGGATATAGCTATCTATTGTATACCTGTATTTGCTAAACATATATAGAGACAGAGGCAAACAATAAAAATATATATTTAGTATTCATTTCTTAAAATAGATATTAGATACTCAATACCCATAAGTTTTGTTACATTGGTTGCATTTACCTATAATGGACCATGAAATTGAAGAGGGAAAAGGATGTGTATAAACATGCAGGTAGTTGATTTTATTCAGATCTAGTCAGTAAATTGACAAATATTTTTCTATACTTTATCGATGATCTATATTCTGTAAATCAAAGTAGCTTTAGCATTATAGTTTGGGGTCCATTACAATAAATGACATATACCTTGCCCTCGATGGTGGTGGCAGCTATTGAAATATTGATAAGCTTATGTCATAGTGCCATTCTTAAAGTAGATTTGTGTAAGAATATCAAGCTGATAGAAACCAAAGTTTTTAAATATTTTTCTTTTTGGCTCTCACCTATTGCATATTACTCCAGTTTGAAATGACTAATGATAAGGATAAAATATACTGCAACAAAAAACCTCAAGGTAAGCAAGGTATTAGATGCAAAGCAAACAAAAGAAGCTCTCATTATGATGAAGCAAAACTTGAGCATGCTTATACAAATGAATTAACCACTATAGATTTTGAATGCTAAGAAGCAAGCGAGAGAAAGAGAGAGGAAACAAACTTGATAATGGAAAACCCTAGAGCTAGAAAGCCTTATGAATGCGAGCTGAGGAGGTAGCTGTTACTAATGGGAAACTGCGGGCCTAGAGGTGAATCATGTTGTGTTCGTGTTCATCTTGGCTATGGTAGATGGCAAAATTAAAATGAAAGATGTTACATTTATGAATCGTGCTCGATGCTCAGGAGACCTAAAAGTGGAATAGAAGGTTAGAGTAGGTAGATGGCAGAAACAGTGGTATTAGTAATGGAATGGTATAAGTAATGTGGTAATGGTATTGAGGATTTGGGGCTTGGATAATTGAATGAAAAAGGCCCGTAAAAGGTTTTAGAATTGCATGAAGCCCACTGGCTCAATCTCGGTTGTCCTTTAACTCCTCTTCCTCTCTAGTCTTTACTAATTTTTTTTTTCTATTTCATTAAAAACTAAAAAAAATTATATATATATATATATATACACAGGCTGGGCCTTGTCTCAGGCTAAGCTTCTTAAAAAGCCTAAGCCTGACCTATTTTTTAAAAAAGCTTTTTAGATATGAGCTTTTTCTTTTAGACTCATATCCTTTTATTTTTTTGGGCCAAGCTTACTGTGCCGACTAGGTTTTTCGGCCCATGATCATCTCGAGTGATCACCTAAATAATAAATTTAAATTTAAATATTCCAAAAATGGTAATCTTACTTAGGCATATTATAACATGCATGCATGCTAAGCCATTATACATGAAGTACACTGAATTTCACAAAGCTTAAAGGTTTTATGTTAGAACATATGATCATAAGAGTAGACATAGACCTAACACAAATACGCGTATTTTATCTCCAAAGGGAATTTCACATAATTTAAGGAATTACTTGTTAATTAAGATGAAAATAAATTACATAAATTGATCTTATTCATGCTTAGAAAGAGACATTGAAATCCAAATTCTATAACCTTTTATTATTAAACAATCTAGTTGTTTACTTTTTGTAAATTTTGCTTATATTAAGCTCTTAGTTTTTTTAATTTAAGGCTAATAGATTTTCTAAATAATAGAAATTAATTTTGAAAAATTAGTAATTGATTAAGCTTCCTTATGGGATGATATTTTACTCACTTTATCACTATTTATGCAATCAATACACTTACAGATTTTTCACAATAGACTTGGATACCCACCTGATGTAATATAGGTAGAAAAATAAAAGAACAATCACAAATATACCAAAATGCATATTAAATTTAAAAATTACTTATTTGATTCTTTTAAAGAGTACAATCAGAATAAAATCTTAAATATATTAAATTGATTTGAGAGAGTGTGTCTTTAAATTGTTTAAAGAAAATAGTTCTAACAAAGTTTGAAGAGAACCTCAACATAATAATTAAAAAAAATTATCAATAATATGAAAGAAAAATTGCAAATAAGGACCTAATCTTCACAAAATTGACAATGGAGGACATTAAAATTCAAATTATTTAGAAGGACCAAATAACCTAATTTTTTAACTAAATGAACAAAAATACCCTCTTTACTCTCTTTTACCCCATCCTTGATCAAAGGGATCAATTCAGTGTCCATTGTTGCGATTCCTATATTTGTATATGAAGCAAAAACAGAAGAAGATGATGATGAGTGAGAACGTGTGACTTACTTGAGTGCTTTTGGGGATGGGGAAATTGGCATGAGTGCTTTTGGGGGTAGAAAAATCTTGGAGACAAGTTTTCTGTCATTTTGCCTTCCTCCTCCTCTTTCTCAATTTCTTTTTCTTTTCTGGTGTGAAATGGTCCTCTACTATTATTTACAAGTTGAGTGTTTCTTTTTTCAATTATAGGCTTAATTACAATAGTTTGGACTTTCTGTTCATGGTCTTTAGGTATGGTTGTTGGAATTCAAAGGAAGATAGTGGGAAGAGAACACAAGAGAAAAAAATCAAGAGACGGGGAGAATGAAATAGAGAGATTGTCCATTGAGGTTTTGAGCTTTTGATGTAGATTATTAATAGATAGTAGAAAGATACTCTTTGGAGCACAACTTCTAACATTTCAGATGATTAAAGAATTTGTAGAAGAGTGAATATTGGTATAAAGTGCTCACCCAAATGGCCTAGGATGAATTACAAACACATTGTTATACGAAGTAATTAGACGTAATTTTTTTAAAAGTCCCTTGTAACTTTCTTAAAAGTTTCTTATAAGTTCCTTAAAATCTAGTAGTAAATTTCCTAAAATCTGGTAATGAATTTCATAAAATCTCTTAGTAATTTTCCTAAAACATAATAGTAACTTTAGAAAGCCAATGATGTAAGTCTTGAATGTCATAAGTTAGCATGATTATGAATCAAGGCTAGGGAGCAACTTTGTAAGTTCTCTAAACTTTGGTAATAACTTTTCTAAAAACCATTAGTAACTTTCTTAAAATATTATTGTAACTTTAAAAAGTTATAACTTGGCTACCCAATTGGTTTGCGATAATCCCAAAATTGGTCAGTTACAACCTAATTTTAGAATTATTACAAATTAATTTGTTACCACCTTACTTTCCAAAACTAGGTTGTAATAATCCTAAAACCAAGTTGGAACTGACCGAAAATAACCTAGTTATAAGGGACTTTTAGAAAAATGGAGTTGTAATAATCCTAAAATTAGATTGTAACAAAGTCTAATCAAAAAATAAGTACAACCTCGATACAATTTAATTTTAGGATTATTACAACCAAATTTTAAGCTTGTTACCACCTTATTTCTCAGTTCTCATGGAGCACCTTATATTAAATATTAATTACAACCTATACTACTTTCTTCATTTACTTGGCTGTAAACACAGAGGATGATCTCTCTGTTGTGTTTTTGTGAATGAACGAGAAAATTACAACTTAAACTTCCTTAAGCTATAAGGGAATATTACCATTATTATTACTAGGTTTTAAGTTCTTTACTACATTTCTTCCTATACCTTACTTTACTCCATTTCAATAGAGCAAAGCAAAATAGAGCATAAAAACTACACCCACAAGAATTGACATGAACAAAAATATATAGGCTCTTAAAAGCTGTTATTTGCATAGAAAAAGAAAAGCCATACTAACAATAAAAGAAAAAAAAAAGACAAAGAGCCCAATCCAATTTGTTTTCTTTTTTGCCAATCGTATATGCAACAATATATTTTTTTCTTTTTTCTTTTTTTTATAATTATAATGCAACAAAACAAAATGGATGGATCTTCTTCATAGATGGGGGTCTTCTTCACCATGCACAAGGGGTGTATTTGTCCAGCTTCTTTGATGGATACTTGGAGGAGAGAGGGAGAGAATACATAGAGTAGCACGAGAGTGAAAGAAGACAAAGGGATAGATGGCAGAACTAAAGAGGAGAAGGGAAATTGGGGAAACAAAAGATTCTTGGGAGGAGTTGCTGATAACTAATAAAAGAGAGTAGGAGAGAAATGATAGATTTGATATATTGTCGAGAGATTAGGGCAGCACATTTTGATTTAGTAAAAGGCATTTTTGTCTCTTTAGTAGCGAAATGAGGTTCTTTGAATCTTGAAAATAATTCTGATTTTTAAGGTCATTTATTATGATATTTTTAAAGTCTAGGCCCTTATATATAATTTTCCCTAATATAAGGGGTATATATAGGTGACTAAAATTTTAAAATATCCTAATCGTGATAAAATAAAAAATAAGAAATTACATTCTTAATAAAATATTATAATGCGATAATATCTCTCTAAACTCAATATACGAATCTTCTGTTGCTCCAGTGTGCTGCTTCCCTTGGAGCAAATCAGATTTCAACGATTCTAATTTGTTCCAAGATGCGCAATACGCTAGTAGAGGATCCGTGTTGCTAAACTCAGACGTCTTTTTTAATGAGAACGTCAAACTAACTTTAAAATTGCACTTCAGTTTACACACACACACATATATATATATAATAGCAAAATCATAAATCTTAAAGGATCATTAAATTATAAAAGAATGATTACAAATTTCTTTCTAATATTGTATCGTGCATGAAGTAGTCAATGTGAAACAGTCACTCACTCCTCAACTATCTCAGAACTCCAACTTCATCAAGTCAACTATGAGATTCTTCTTAATTAGCAACCACTAACTGGCAAGATGAAAAAGAAAAAGGTAAGAAAAATACAATCACAAAACTCATACATTTTATGAGTTAGCAACATACATATAAAATAGTTTCGAAACTCAACATAAATGCAATTTTGTTGCTTTCCTATAAATGTTAAAACGTAATTAGTAAAGAATCAAACCAGCCAAAAAGAAATATCAACCAATTTTGTGGTAGAGACTACATACAAAGATTTGACAAAGGTTTTTTTTTTTTTGGTGGTAAATATTCCCCGAGTTTCATGCAATAGCAACAATCAAACTAATTAATTGTCATTGATATTTAAATGTGTAATTATAAATATTTACCGACAACGTTTATATAATTAATTGAAAGCCCTTGTCTATTAGACTATATATTGCATACTGTCTTGTAGTAAACTCTTCTTGCCTTACATTTTTTGTTTAAACGGTCCTCCATGCAATATGATCATCTCTCTTTTCAAAATATAGAATTATTTTTGATCCACCACAACTTGGACATTGAGATCAAGAAATATCCTACTGATTGAATCATCAACATTTGATCTCTCAACTGAAGAATTCTTAGGTGCTATCTGGTGAATAGGAAATTTAATTTCCCAAGTGCGTTAAAAACTTATTTATAATACATTTAAATACAATAATTATCAATTTAATGTCTATGTATTGTATATATATCCTAAATAATATAGAAAGAATATTTTATTTATATCTGTGTGTGTTTAATGAAACTAAAATATGAACAAAATGCCCAAAAAAATAATATTGATTTATTTTATTAAAAATTTAACTTATTAAAAAAATTTTATTTCAATGTTATTTATTCTTTGTTGAGAACCATAAATTTAATTTATTTTTTAAATTTTATTAAATTTATGGTAATATTTATGTTTATTAATGTATATTTAATATTTTTAAAATTAAATTATTATCTATAAATTAGTTAATTTAAAAAATTATTTTTTGAATACTTTCTTCATTTTTCAAAATATATTTTTTTATTAAATGATTTTACAATTTATTAAATTTAAAAAATTGACTATTTTATATTGATTATGCATATATATATATATATACGTATAATATTTGTTATATTATATAAATAATAAATATAGGGATATTTTGTACATTATTAGTGTAATTGTAACTTATCTTTTGTTAAAAAAGAGAAAAATATAGTGCATTTTTATTTTAATGGAAAAAAAGTGTATGTTTTCAAATCAGAAGAAAAAGCCGTATTATTTGTACAACTGGAGAAAGTAATTTAAAAAAGGAATTAAGGAAATCCAAATTCAATAAAATGGAAACAATCCAAAATTAATTAATGTATGAAACCCAATGATTTAGAGATATGTTTTCAAGTTACCTTATAATGCATGTAGTCCTAATGCCGTGACTAATCCCTAGGAACCAAAGAAAGTGAAAGTGAGGAAGAGGCTCTCTCAAAATTTTGTATATATTGCATACCCTTTTGGGTCATGCACCCCTCATAATAAGATGGGTAAGTTATGGTCATCTTTTCCAAGTCTTTCCCATATTTCATCAGCATGCCTATGCGAAGAGACATTTCACTGTTGAATTCATGTATTGTAAGCTCCACTTCCTTCAAACCATTAATTAACTTGAAACCAAGTCCACAACAATTCTCCCTTAATGCCCACTTAAAGCTTGAATCAACGACATCCTGAAATACCATTAACAGAAAGAGGACAAAGAAAAATGGTTTAAATATCTTTAATTTTATAAAAATCTTAACTTAGTTTAAAATAGGTAATATTTCTCTCTTAATCTTTAAAACAATTCAATTTTGCCTTTTTGTTATCTCCATCCAAAATTTAACGCAAAATTTCAACAAGTTGTTAATTTTGATGCCAAATCTAAATATAAGTCAAATAAATACCATTTAAACTAGTTAAGTTTAGCGCTAAATAGTAGATTTGATAATGCCAAATTTTGCCTTTCAAAAATAGATAATATTGTTCTCTTATTTTTTAAAACAATTTAATTTTGTCTTTTTGTTACATCTTAATATAAATTTAATGTCAAATTTTAACTGTTTGTTATCTTCAATGCCAAATCAAAATATAAGTTTGAATAAAGACATATAAATTAACATACTTTTAAGTTTAGCATTAAATTTTAGATTGATAATATGATAAAGAGACAAAATTAAATTGTTTTACAAACTAAAACAACAGCATTATCGGTTTTTAAATTGAAAAAAAGAAATGTTGTGAAACTGTAGAAGTAAAAACTGTTTTAAGAGGACAAGTATCGGAGCAATGTAAATACCTCATAAACATATTTATGTGAGTAGCCTCCGAATACGAAAAATTTGTGATAAGGATTTGCAATGGTGAGAGTGTACTCTAAATTCTCTAATCTTTGCGGGAAAGGAACTACACACTCTGCGACTAATTTCTTACTCGATCCAAGGGTCAAACTCAGGTGGCGAAGGATTTCAAACAAAATGGGCGGGCTTTTAAGTAAAATCTGCAAAGTGGAAAAAAGTTCGTTTAATTTTCCTTATATATGGTAAAACTAAACTAATATTCCAAGGTTTGTTTACAATTTCATGATTTGGTCTCTACTATTAAATCACAATTAAAATGGTAATGATATGGCTGACTTATACCATCTTGATATTATGATTATGCATAATTTATGCCAACTCACTTAAATTACTTGACATAAATATTGATATAACATATATACAACATATATGAACAGATTTCACTTCATTATCATCTACTTTCACTCATTTTATTGGTATGAATTATGCGTATTTAAAATGTTAAAATGGCACATCATTGGCCAATAGCAAAATTTAATAGTATACTCATAGAATTTTAATGACAATTATCAAATTAAATATGAAAACCCAGTTATAAATTTTTAAAATACAAAAATTAAATTAAAAATTCAATGAAATTATAAGGACCAACAAAATAATTAAACTTACAATATATTACAAATGATTATTTAAAGAAGTTTGGTTACCAAATTATTATACGTTGCACAGTATTTGGAAATGTGAAGCCCACTTAATTACTAGCATTTTAAATAGAAGCTACCAATATGATGAGAAAATCTTATCAGCATTTGCACTAATTGTAGTTGACTGTAAAATTCATGAACTAACCAGGAGTAGAAGTATGTTGGTCCGTGTATGTACTATTCTCGCCCAACGTACGGCTTGGACAAGCTCGAGGAGCAAATTCTGATTTCTTGACAAATGAAAGTTCAGTGATAATGGCAACATACAATGTTTTAAACGTCCCTTCATCATAACTAAGCCTTTTAGCATGACCTTTCCATCTGAAGTTATGTATATTAGGGGCAGATCTCAACCAATGGCTTGTTCTCATTCTCTTGCATGTCATCACGTGAGCATAAACGTCCATAACAGTAGAAACACAAGTTTCGTAGGTTCTCAGTGAAAATCCTCACGGCTTTGGAGCTTTGTATTGTAAGATCTTGTGTTCGATTGAACAACGTCATTTTGATTCCTTTTGAGGGTTAAACGTTTCAAGGATGGGAAACTCTTAGAAAGCCACTCGCCAATTGAATCATGAGTTATAATAGAATCCATATGAAGAGTCTCAAGTGAAGCAAGTTTTATCTTTGGTAGATTCACTCTAACATTGTACATAATTAATTGCAGAACTTACAAGGACTGGCAACTGTAGAGGCTTTCACAAATTGAAGGTAGTTTATACTCAAGAAAGAGTTGTTCAACACTGCAAGCTTGAATAACTTGTTTTAACCGCTCCTCGTGAAATATACTGTCTTCGCAACTATAGCCGGAGAATTGGAGTCGGTGAATTTTCAAACCTTGAGGACGTTGTTTCAGTACAATTTTTATGTAATTGGCGAATGGTGTGCATAAGCAGGTTGTGTTGTGAGAATGATGTAGACAAAAGAAGAAGTAGGGGCTGGTTGTGCATAGGGTTTGAAACCTTCTTGACAAGACACTAAGCCTTGCTGTGTCGTTCTCACCGAGGAAGAAGATGTGATGAATGATGTGCCTGGAAGTTCTCTCAGTAAATCTCTGGGTTGGTTTTCCATTAAATCTTGCAATCATAGCACAGGATGCAACTCAAAAGACGCAGAATTTTGATCCATAAATCGCCAAAAAGATATGCATGATGGGTACGAGGTGATTTTCTTTTTTTTTTTTTTTGACAAAATGATCATAAAAATAAACTATTCCAACATTATAACTAGGGATGATTACAAGTAAATACTCTAATCTCTATTCCTGAATTCATATATAGAGTGTCAAACAACTATAAAGTGCTATTATTTGGATAATATTTTTTAATTTTTTATAATACATTAATATATATATATATATATATATTAATTAATGAATCTACAATTTGATACTATGGCAGAACAGATATCATACTACTTAAATTCTTAAAACACTCACATTCATATCTAAGCAAACAAATTTTGCAGATACTAATAAAATCTGAATATTTCTACCTATTTCTCATTATAGATTAAGGTATCAGTGACATAACCAGAATTTGTTTTTAGTCCCTCCACGCTTACATCTGTGACATCTGCTAAACCTTTCAGCATGTATCATGTAAAAGCGGTTTCCTATGTCGACAGGGAAATTTTTTTTATTTTTTTATTTTTTACATAGAATTTGTTTCTTAAGAGAACTTTATCACAATTTAAAATAGAAAAGATTCATTTCTCAATTTAACTTGGTTTGAGTTTGACGATAAAAACCAGAGTGTGCACCCAACAATGCCTCAATCAATGTATATGTCAACGTTAATATTGAAATTTTCGTTTTTTAGTTTTCTAGAATCTTGAAAATTTTAAATTCTAAAACAAAATTTCCAGACTTGAGTTTTATGCAAGTTTCATACTTCATATACGGCTAGAAAGATCAAATTCCGCTAGGAAAAACAAATCGAGAAATAGATTCACAATATCCGTTTTGCAAGTGCATATGAAGAAAATTTCTAGTTAGACACTTAGAAAATATCTGAAAAAAAATGCATAATAATGGGAATGGTTTTTCTTTAGATGTCGCTAGAATCCCATATCAAGAAGACGAGCAATGTCTCATGAATGTACTACAAAGAAAAACAAAATAATACATAGGACACAGTAATTCTTATCAAGAGTTTCAGAGTAATTTTTCTTTACAAATCTTCCTGAATCAAGTAATATGCATATAAAATATTGTAGATTTTACTGATATAAGAATTTAAGATCTTTTTCTGTTCTTACAATCAAAAATTTAAGATCCACTAATACAAGAAAGAAACAAAATTCTAAACCTGCTGATGATGATTCTTCATCACACCTGCTGATGATATAATTCTTCCTCGTCAATCAGTGGGTAGGGTACGGGCAAGCAGCACCTAAAAACAGCTTAATACGCTGTTGAGAAACAACTATACTTATATACCACATAAGGCGGTTCTTCTGAAAGTTAGATTCCTAGTTTTAGATCATTTTTATTTTATTAAAAAAATTATAATTCCCACATTAATGATAGGTTGTTAACAAATTTCTTTTATCTAAAATAACCTCATTTAATAATTCTTAAACTCTTTTACAAATCAACTTATCTCATATTTTTTTTAATTTTACTTTTAATTTTACTTACATATCAATTATCATTATTGTGCTTAAATTTATTTCCATTTGTTAATTCATATTTTATTTATCACATTTTTTTAATAAGTTGAAAATTAATTTCATCAAGTAAAGTATTAAATATTAAATATATTTATTTAAAATTATAAACAAGTTTAATATTATTTCGTGTGTATAATGCACGGGTCTACATCTTGTATGTACGTACGTGATCCACGTTAAAATTGCAAAAGGTAATGCTTCGAATGTGGGACATGCATATTACAATTAAATTCCCTAATTATTGTAATTATATACTATAAATGGTTTGATTGTTTATAAGAAGATAAATGCTTTCTTCTTTGTATGATTTCATTATCTCTTTTAATTTTTTATCTTTTTTTTAATTTATCTATTTATTAATAGAAAGACAAATCAGTCATTTCACTAATAAAACAATTATTGTTAGTTAATTTTTATTTTTTATTTATTTTTCATATATTTATAAGAGTAGATCAAATCCATTAACTAAAGGTAGAAGAAAATTAAAAAACACTACAAACGAAATTATAAAAAAGGATTTAGTCTTAAATAATTTATTTAAAAATATAATTCATAATAAAATTTTATAGCGTTATTTGATCTATGTAACATATTTCACTTAATAAGAAAAGTAATGTTGTTGTTATATTTATTTTACATGTATTTCTATTCCATATTTTGTTTGTTGGTTTCAAAAGCTCCATTAGATTGTCTAACACAAGACTCATGATTTCACAGCAACCATAATTATAGTAATGGAAAAATTATATCTAAGAACCATAAATGTGTAAAATTTATAGGTTTTTAAAACTCAAATTATTTAAAAAATTCAAGGGATCAAATTTATTTTATGAGTAGATAAAAATAACAATCAGAGTCATTTATTACCAGCACATCTTAGACTTTTAGAATTATTACTACTGAGATTTAGATCTTTTATCACTTCGATTCAACATTCATATTTGATACTTCTTCAATTAGTTTCCATCTAAATTTCTTAAAGTTATAAAGGGCTTTTAGGATTATCACTATTAAATTTCTCATCACCTTATTTTCCAACTTTGTTAGGTTTTAGGTTTTTTATCACCTTGTTCCCATCTTCGAAGTCCCTTGCATAGACAAATTACAGCATTAAAAAGTTAAATCCCAAACTTCCTTAGTTACAAAGGAATTTTAGTATTATTAATATCTAAATTTAGAGTTATTACTATCTTGCTTCCTAATTGTTGTATCACTTGAATGTACAAATTATCACCGGACCCTATTACCATTTAAGTATCCTAGAGTTATAAAGACTTTTAGGATTATTATTACCAAAATTTAAATTTCTTACCTAGTGGTAATAACCAAACTTGGTTAAGAAAAAAAACCTTAAAACTAAGTAATAATAATCCTAAAAAACTCTTATAACTTTAAAATGCAGAAGTGATACCTAAGTCTGATAAGTACTTTTGTCTCTTCACAAAATAAATAAGGTCCTTTTTAAGTTTTTTGAATAATTTAAAATTTTAAAATATTTCATTATAAATTTTACAAAGTTATGATTCTTGAATGTAATTTTTCCACTATTAATATCACTGAAGTTTTACAGTAAAACCTAAAGTTGATCATCGGATCAAAGTTGTCCACAACAGAACCAGGATTTAACAAAGCAAAACCACAACTTCACATAACAAAAGCCAGAAAAGCATCACAACCACGATGGAATACCAACAATTGGAGAATGAATCCCTTACATTTAGAAACTTAATACAGGGGTGCACCTAAAATTTACATCGATAAGCATTACTCACAGGTCACTATAAAATCATGTGCTGCGAGTATATCTATTTAGACAATTTTGTTTATATCTACAACTGCAAAAATGTACAAATACACAAATTTGCTAATCAAATTAAAGCTAAACAATAAGTATAATTCTCAGGATAACAAGATGGATTTTAGCTATCCACAAGTTCTGCCACTCCAAAAATGGCTATTGATGCACTACATTCTTCACATTATATTTTATAATAACTGGATAGCTTTCCCTTAACTTTCCGGTTATCTCGTATAGGTAATTACCCTCAAAACTGGATTTAGATTCTCCTAGTTTCTTAGGTAATTGACAACATAGTGTAAGACTCACTTCAGTGGTGAACCGCATAATGTGAATGGCTCCTCCATACAAAACATCTTTATCTTCAAAATTGACATGGAAAGGATCCAAATCCTCAGAAACTGCCAATCGATTTGTAGTTCTGTGCAACAGTATTTAAGTAGTTCACTTCAATGGTAAATATCACCGTACCACAGGGGTCCTCAAGACTCTGGATGCCTTTAAAGTTATATATAGGCATTATAACAGCCTCTAGCATCTACTTTTGAAAGATCTGTTGTCCTTGCCAAGTTCACAGATCAGATGTTGCCGGTAAGCCCTGAAAGTTAGAATCACCAAGCCTGATGAAGGATGCTGATCTTAATCAGTTGAAGAAATACGGTGACTCTAAAACATCCCTTAAGTCGAAGTCACCCCGCTCAGGCAAGGGCGGGAATGATAATGACGGGAAAGACCTCTGAAAGCTCTCCAGTAACTGTTCAAAAAGTAAATAAGTTACAGACATAGAAATAATGTCAAAATTCCCAAGAAGTGATATCGATTTCAAAGTTGATATCAAATAAAACAAATGAAGACCTCCTTTCCATGTTTCTTTCCTTTGGCAAGTTAACCTATGTTACCATCCCTTGCACCATGCCACACACAAAGTTTCTTCACTCACTCTGGAAAGGAAGGAAGGAAACAGGTTTTCCCTACTCACTTAAGGTTGAATGATTCTTCTCTTACAAATGCAAGCAACCACTTAGCAGAAGGTAAAGTTCAAATGCCAGCAAACAGAGCACACTTCCATAAGAAATGTCTTCTATTCACTTACGCTGAAAAATCTAAAATCTCATATCAGGCTAGGGCTATTTCTTCAAATAAGATGAAAACTAGTAAATCTGATATCACAAATCTTAATGATTATACACAAACAAAAGTTGGACATAAATATTATGTGCAACTACAACGTACATTTTCGAGTATTGGGGTCTCGTAGAGTTCCACAAACTTCTCTCTAAGTATTCTGTTCATTTCATCCACATCACATGCATGGGTCCAATATGAATCATGAACCCCTACAGATATAGCAGGAAAGGTTACTCAAAAAGATTATACTAATATTGATCACATCAGAGTGGAAAGAACTGAACTAGGTAAAACCTGCAAAATTCAAGCCTGCCCTCTTGCAGGCAACTGCTGTCATCATCATATGAGAACCATCGAGTGAGTGAACAAAATTTGGGGGAAATGCTGTCCTCTGCCGCTTGACCAAGACCTAGAATAATTATGAATCATGAACTTTAAGGTCATTCACTTTGGAAAAACAATTACCAAAAACACCAAATTCTCCCTCCCTGAAGTCATGCTAGAAATGTCTGCACCGATTTCTTTACTCAAGGAAGCAGACATCAATTGTCCATATTGCCACGCAGGGAAATATGGGTACCTTTCCTTCAGGAACATTTTTTCCTCTGAATTCATTTTGGGGGATAGGGTTGGGAAGGTAGTTTGGTTGTGTGTAACGAAATTAGTCACATTAAATTTTTCCTTAAAGAAACATGATCACACAAAGATCCTTCCCATAAAAAATGTTAGAGAATTATGAACCCTCAACAACCAACTTGCCTGTGGCATTCAAGTACCTGGCTACTTCCTTACAGGTGCTGATAGAAAATATGAATATTGTGTGCAAATGGTAGCTTGTAACACCATGTGTTTGGTTATAAATTATGAAGGACTCAGGACAGAACAGCGTGCATATTTGCAGTCCTTGAACAAATTTATTATGAAGATGTAAGGTTATGATGCAAATATGGTTACAAGAAAATTCTTAACAGCATCCAGTAATACATAATCAAGTATCTAGATAATGAAGGGAGGTCTACCCACCTTATCTGTTTCTTGTTGCAATGACAAAATCTGAAGTGAAGTTTTGACCTGCAACCGATATGACAATAATAATAGTTTATGAACGTGTTAAAAACTCTTGTCATTCTGAAAGCTGAAGAGAAGTATTAAGGACATTTATAATTCTAGGAAAATTCTATATACTCACCACATGCCTTCCTAGTTTACGGTATGGTTGCACTACAGGAAGTCCTAAAGGAGTGGTCCAGCGCACCGGTTGATTTTCAGCGGCAATTATCTGTTTCAAGTGTCTTAGTCATAACATAATACAACTACATAACAACAAAATAAAGAGCACAACATTTTATTCTCCCGAACATACTTTTGCACAGTCACCGAGCCAGCCCATGATACTTCGTGCTGCTTGAAACATCTCCTCCAAAGCAGTTAAGGTTACCTGATTAGGCAATGAAGATGAAAGACACATTACATAACTTTGCTGCAGAGGTAAGATATTTTCAATACTCAATCTCAAATTGGCCACGTTAAACCATATACCTCGAATTAGGTTGGTCTGGTAAAAACTAGTGACCAGAAGCTGGGTATCAAAAAACCAATTATGTCTTGATTAAGCACAAATTTTAGCTACAATCTTGTATTTCCAGGATTTATTTCTTATTTTTTAAAATAAAAGCTAAGAGCATGATATACATAAGCCAAAATAGTCCAAATATAAGTTGGAACATTATTAAAATTCATATCTGTTTGTGTTTTTGTGTTTTCAATTATGTCAGTTTATGATATTGCTTGTAAATATTTTTTCAATTATATTACAATATTACATCAGCAGGGTCATAATAGAGTTCGGTTGGGGTGGTTAAATAGTTATAGGTTACAATTGCCACCTCTAATAAGTTATCACAAGCTATGTTTGAAATGTAAGCTTAGTTTTTCATAATATATTAGTTTATTTATTATTGTATTGTTTTCAATCTGAATTATATTTAATCTATTTAATATTATGTGAGCTACATTTTAATGTAGCTTGCACAAAGCTATGTGATTTGTTGTATTGCATTTAAGAACCTTTGTCTCATACAAGTGCGCTACACATTACTAATAACTATGAATCTATGACTGCAAACAAAAAATAATTCCCTCCCTCTAACCTTTGCAGCATAACAAGCAGCTGTAAATAGCTCTCTATTATCTGAAATGGCACCTCGATCTTTCAACCTCCTCATTATCTGATCCCGAGCACCTATGTAAGTGACACCATACACCGATGTCATCACTGTCTGCTTGACCAATTTTCTATCCACCTGGATGATGTTCAAGATTAGCTCAGAATCTGCTTTGGAAAGAGGAATTCTCGAGAATAATCATAATGTCACTAAAGAATGGTTATGTGAAAAAAAGGTTATCAATGCCAGTTCAAACAAAATACACCATGCCACACATACACCAAAAGGTAAGAAGGAAACCTGATTAATTAGAGTCCTTGCATGAAAAGCATCAGGAAAAACTGCAGGATCCTTCTGAGCATCCCTTCGTATGATGTCTAAAACTCTGCATGGAAATTGTTTTTCTATAATTGAATTTGTTTATTCTTGAAACATCTGTCTTCTAAGAGACAAATCAAAAACGGCAAAAAGAAAAGAGAGCAAGGGGGAAAAAAAAGAAAAAGAAATTATGAAAGTGTTTTCAAATATCATGGAAACTATGAATGGAATACAATAAAAAGTCAATAGAAACTCTGACTTAGCATAAAACCACTTTGTTATATATATATATATGTATATATACACAGAGAGAGAGAGAGAGAGAGAGAGAGGATAAAGAAGTAACTATAATGAGGAGCATAAGACACCTTCAGTGAAGGAAGAGCTAAAAAATAATCTAAAAAAGAAGGGAAAAAAAGAAAGAAAAGGAAATGAACAGGCTCATGAATACAATGAAGGTCTACAACCTCTATGCATTTGTTAGGAAGGTACCCTTAAAGAAACCATAGGTTGAGCACCAAAGAGAGGCCATATAGACTGTAAAATTCAGGATAAAAACATAAATTTGGTGAATGGGAAGGTTTGTACATGCATATAACTCTCACCTCTGGAATCCCCTTCCCCTCCTTAATTTATAATGATACCCTAAATATAATGATAAAGGATAATTAAGACTCCTAACACTGATAAACTCCAAGACTTCATAATGATAAACTCTTAATCCTTTCAAGAGTCAGTCTTTAATAGGATTTCTCAACACCCTCCCTCAAGCTGAAGGGTATAAGTATTCAAGCTTCAGCTTGTTACAAATAAAAGCCAATGGGCACAAACTCATATAAAAAAATTCAATAATAAAAAATAGATAATATTAGAAACTAATCAGCACTCCCTTAGATGACAAAATTCTATAAGCAACATGTTGACTTTTCAGACAAAAGGCAGCCCAAGAGATGACCTGGAATACAAAGGTTTGAAAACAGCTGGAACATACAAGTCACCACTTGCCAGTATGAGGGGGTCTGGAATATTGCAGTCCACCAATAAAGTTCTGCTAGTGAGACATGCAGCAAAAATCTAAAAGATGAAAAGGCAAGATCTAAACTGGAATGTTGAGAAAGAGATCGAATAAGTGCAAACCAACAGCCTAGGATAGATATGTGCGGTCACCGGGAAAGGCCAAAAAGAGCCCTGCTAAAATCTGGCAAAGTGGTAAAAGTGGGTAGAGCAATCAAAATGCTAGTATAATGCACAAAAGCTCCCTTAATATTTTACTGACTTCAAGCGAATGTATGAAGAAATGAATGTGTCAGCAACTGCTAATTTTAAGCAGATGCATTCCCAACAGGAATAGTTGGCTGTTATGGGTGATGTAGAGGTTAAGTCCGGAATTTGGTGCAGCAAGATCTCAAATTTTAGCTAGTTCAGAACCCAGTGACTTTCCATGATGTGTACTTATTTTTATGTGCCCAATGGAAAATCACAATGGATTATGACCTAGTGAAGATTCAAACTTGGTGAGTTTTGAAAGCCACGTAGATCGTGGTGATAATTACTCCTAATCTCAATTGTAGTGCTCACTTTGTCCTTACTATTGTCTCTTTCAAGATCCCGGAAAGAGTATGATTATCAGTAGTGGCATAGTGGCTGCTGAGATGGAAGACTATTATATTGATGATCCACCAAAAGAGCCCACAGCACCTCCACCTCCACCTAACCATGTTCCCAAGCCCTCTCATCTTTCCATCACCCAGGTTTATACTCACTATTATTTGCAACCTGTTATGGCACCCATCAAACAACGTAAGTCACACCTATACCAATTCCTTTTCCTCTGAATCAAACTCTTGATCTCCCGTTGCTCCTCAAAAGAATAATGTAGTTGCACCCCTCCTATTGTCTCTTGTTTCTTATCATTTCCTTTCTTCTTCATCAAAATCTTTTGTAGTATCTCATGATTCTGTGGTGGTACCTAAAACTGTTTCTTGGTGGAGAGCATGGTGGAGAAAGTGGGTGCAAATATAAGTATCTGTCATATACATGTCATTACTTTTCACATCTTAGCTGTAACTTAGTTGTTTTCTCATTTATTGCTTGTACTACAGGCTGCACATAGCCTTGGCACTGTTATAAATAAACCCAGATGTAAGGATTCAGTGCCTCAGTTCTCATCAACATCCCTCTTTCTCTCTCCTGATTTCACACAAAACTTTTCAGTCCCAAAGGAGGAGGAGGAGGATTTTTTTTTTGGGGGGGGGGGGGGGGGGAAGGAGGGGGGGGGGGGGGGGGGGGGGGGGGGGGGGGAATTCATAGACAAGTTAAGGCCAGATGTAATGTACAACTTACCTAGCAGCAATTCCCGAGTAAACATCTGCTGGCTTCTCTCCCGCAACTAGATTGACAGCAACTGCCCCCAACTGGAAAACACCCCCCCCCCCAAAAAAAAAAAAGAACAAAAAGGACCAAATAAGTAACTATTATATAGAAGCCTCTAATCAATGATACATTATTTTCCAAAAATAGAAAATAGAGGGCATACAAAATACAAGGCATTAAAAAAAACATAGAAGAAGATATTAAGGAAAAATCAATGTCAACTTTTGACAGAACTTTCAATTCCAGTTCAAAAATTTGTGAAGTACAAAATAACCATACATTTCAATAATTGCAACTTGTAACAATTTATTTGGACAAAGCTCAAAACCAAACAACCTGACACACTAACATAGATGTAAAGATTTTTATAATGGAAGCTACACAAACCCAATTTTCACCATCACTAATCAACAAAATCTTCAAGGCTGAGTTTCATTTAATGTCTAATTTTCATCCCATAATGTTGGAATTCTTAATCTCAGGAGATCACAAAGTTATTGAGCTGGTTTTTCTGTTTCAACACTCAACGATTTTCTTTCCTTTTCTGTTCCATTTAGAATTATTAGTTCCTAATTTCACAGGATTCAGAGGCAGATTTGTTGCCATGTCTCCGTTATTTATGTACACGAATTCTTCTTTGGATGAATAAGAAATCAGAGCCATTTACTCTGAATTATCTTCACATAACAAGATCTCAAATAAATGGAACTAAAGAACTTGATAGCAATTCAAGTTCAAGAAGAGAGTGGAAAAAGGAGGGCCAAAAAGGCCATTACCTTGTCTCTTCCTAGGGCAGCATAATGTTGCAGCCCATTGCAAGAACCATCCTAAGACAGAAATCATAAAAGAACAAATAGTAACTTGTCAACAAGATACACTATAAACCAATATGATGATGATGATGGCAATGACAATAATAACCATGACGCAGCTGATTGGCTACTGAAATTACACACCAAAAAATCAAAAGAAAAGAGCAAGCTTTTGACTGTTCTGTATAGCTACGAAGTGCAGGAACCAACTGATAAGGATTGTAGCATTTTATAATTGAAATATTACTACTCTTGTATCAGAGAAGTATAGTAACAGCCAAATAAACTTTTTGTTTTTCTGTTTTTCAATATCAAAAAGAGAAAGATAAAAACATAATATAATTGCATCAGTTATGATGCAGCAAGCTTGCAACTTAAAAAGATGGTAATGTAGAATGAATTGTTATGCATAATGTAACTAGAGAAATGTTTGATTTACATGGCTTTGCCGTTGTCATCATACTTCCCAAAAAATCTTCCTAGTTTCTCCCTGATTATATTCTAGTTGCCAAAGAAATTGACAATCTCAATGCAAATTACTCTACATAATTTTGACCTGTGCTCTAGCTTAACAAACAGTTAAAAAGAATGGGGATATAGAATGTATATATTGGGCAATATTAGATCAGAGCTAATTATATCATTTGGCAATAATATCTAAAACTAATTCTCAGCTAGTAATACTCCCATATATCATCTCTATGACCATACTGTTACCCAGGAGGCACATAGAAGTATTTGAGCATACTCCAGTGCTAATTAATAGCCAAACTAACTAAACTGATAATCAGAACATGTTTAAATGGGTTGGTTTGTGTTTTGTGCAGAAATGAGGCTAGATTGGTTTTATTTTTTCAAGATAAATGCTCAGTTTTGGCTTAGGGTTTCTACCATTCATTCTCATTATTTTTAACCTCATCAACTAGAAACATGCTCAATAAATTAATATCCATATATAATGAATAATATAACAAGATATACCTTTTACATTAGATGTAAAAAGAGGTTAGACATTAGAAATTGATAATCTCTTCCATCATACATTTAGGATGTTCTCCCTTTTTTTTTGGGGTAATAATTTTTTTCCTTTTTTTTTTTAACTTTTAAGGTAAAAAGTCTAACCACAGTAACATCTAAACCCAACACAAACTGCATAACTCGGAGTTCATTTGGAACATCCAGAGTATTTTATTTGCCAAACCCAAACCCCATTTACTGTCATTAAAGTACCTGATGTACAGGAATATGTGAGATGAATGTTTCTGGTGAATGGCTTCTTAAAGCTTCAGTGAGGTTTATGCACACAGCCAAGCACTGAAATGGATCTTCTGCATTCAACCACCACCGCCTCCCTTCAAGTGGTCTGTCTGCAGAATCAAATATATCTTCCAAATGATTTTCAGCGAACGCTATACGACCCTCATGGGATAATTTATCAACACCGCCAGCATATAGATTTGCCAAGTGTATCTTCAGCCAGCATAAGCCAGACTTTCCAAGAGGGCGTCCATCTGCAAATTCTAATATGCCCCGGCATACATCTGAACCAAGGTGATTCAAGTGTGGGTGCATAGGGTATGCACGTCCTCGGAAGTCAAGGTTGTGTGGGTAGAAGAAACCCTCTTCATCCCTCAATTTTCGTGCTACCTGAATCAATAGAATTGTGTGTGTTATTAGAGAAACATATGGATTACTAATTGACACAGAAAGTTCAAAGAAGCTTACAGCAAGTTTAAGTTCTATGTCACATCGTCTTGAGTATCTCTCCCTGTTCTCTTTCTTCACAGATCTAATCTTCCATTTCCATCTCTTGATCTGTGCTTCATCATCAGTATCTGGCTTCTCTGGTGAAGGAACCTGCAAGTTGAATTTCATCTCAAACCACAGTGAACAAAAGTTGCTTGGAGCACAAATACACAATGGAAAAATTCAATAAATCTAAGATCTGTAAGACATACACGGGGTAATAATTCAATACGCTATGATATAATAACAATTAAGGTAAAATGAAGTAAACAAGTGAATAGCAGCCATATAATTGAACTTACATCATTGCGGTCCACCAAGTCAGCAAGACGACCTCCACTAGCCCAAATTCTATCTATAACATTCAGTAGCCTCTTATTTATCCTCCATTTTGTATGCCCAAGAGTATCCAAAGCCTAACCACACACACACACATATAGATACATATATAGATATTACACATTTTTGTTAAAGAATACTTTTCTATTCAGACAAATTAGCAGCAGAGCAGAATCTATGTATATTATACTAAAAAAACAACCACTAGCCATGCTATGTCATACAATTTTTCCCTCCAAAATATTTTTTTTTTTTTTTGGGGTGGAACATAAGTTCTTTTATATAACCTTTTACAAAGTAATTTATTGCAACTAATATAATATGTTATAATTAATTACAATGATCTAGATAAGGAAATATAATCATGAAAACTTTCTATACCAGAAATATTTATAAGAAAAATTAATCAATATTAACATTCTTATAATAAAATTAAAAATTAAAAATTGAGCTAAATTATCTTAATACACATTTAAAAAAAAAAGAAAATAAAAAGCTCAGCAAATTAAAGCATTCTTAATCCTATTCATTGACTAAAATTTTTTGCATGTTAAGTATACTTAATAGTTACAGTAAATATTGATTTTAATATTTTTTTTAAATAATTGTTTACGAAAATTATTATATTTAAAAAGGGTTGCTATTACATATTACATTAAAAAATTGGTCATTGCATGATTGCATGATGAACATATGTTAACGTTGCTATCATATTCAATTTAAAAATAATAATAATAAAGAACACATGATGTTGTTTATTCCAAATCAAAAAATACTTATACTTTAGACAGAATACTACTCCACAAAGAGTAAAAAAGAATAATTGTTACTATTGTGAACATATGACATGTATGCTCCAGCTATGCCTCTCAGTGTACAGATTTTTAACTCTATATGAAGATTATAGCTGTTTAGGTCAATATCATCACTGACACACATTCTCAAACCTAAGGTTTCCTCTTTTATCCCCAACTTCTCAAAAATTATAACAATTCAGACCTCAAATACAGGTTCAAGTTGCTTCCGAGGGGCCCTCTTAATAGCTTCACGTTGTTGCTTGGCTCCATGAGTACGCATGACATAGGATGGTAAGAACAAGTGTCCACCTTTGTCAAAACTGCAAGAGTACAGCAAAAGGAGGATGCAAGAGTCAACAATTAAGTTAATCATTCAGCCAAAAGAAGAAAAAGTACAATCTGTGAATGTAAACAGAGAACACAAGTGCAAACTTGGTAGTGCATCAGTTAAGGCCTGATGCAAATTTTGAAGCTAGTTGCATAAACAGTTTACTGCTGGCCCCTGCTGCCTTTTGAGACTCAGCAAACTGCATTCCTCATAGGTAACAGATGCTAATCTTCTGCAAATTTTCCCTCTATCTTTCTTTTGATAAATATTTTATTTAAAAAGGCACAAAGGAGACAAAAGCAAGCAGTGTTTTCTAGCAAAGTTGCACTGCATAAGCCTAGGCCACTATCTATTGGTCCTAATGGAGCTACTGAAATTCATTGTTTAAAACAGAGAACTGGCAAACAGAAAGGCTTATTACTGGTGGCAACCTCCTACTTCTTATTTATGTCAACAACCAATTCAATCTAAAAACTTATTTATTATGTGTAGGTCTATGATTGGCTTTTATTATCATCTTTTAACATGTCCCTGCATATGGAAAGCCCTTTGGGCTTGGAACAAGGACAAAGCATAAGCATATCTTGAACTGAAACATAATTATTATTTGGAGCATGGGGCGATAAGGATCAAACTTCCGACTGTTAAGTCAATCAGAGTGACTTTAATACCAGATCAAAAACCAACTCAACTTAAAAGCTTAGCAAAGGCCAATGATCAGTTTTTTTTTTAAAATAAAAGATTATTATGAAGAGAAGAGAGTACAGAAGGTCAGAGGATAACAAATCCTCAGTCAAAGAACACAAGCACAATCTGAAAACAGAACAACATATGAAAAGTCCTAAATAAAAGCTAATCAGTGAAGTACAGCTGTCCAATCTCCTTGCAGGTCAGAAATAGCAACTCCCTTAAAAAGACCATGCGCATGGCACTAGAGAGAAGCCATAGAGACAATTCTATCCTGTAGAAAGGCAAAGAAATGCCCTTGAAGATGCTGGCATTCCTCTCCAACTAGACAAACCATAGAATTGCATAAACCACGCATTGCCAAATGATTAGTTTGTATTACTATCTTGAACATTATAATATTACTGAAAATAATGATAAACACAGAAAGTGGAATATGAACTACAAGGTTGATTTCCTGCTCTCTAGACAATGACAAGGGATAATTATCCTAGAGATAACAGTACCTAACCCTCAAATGTTGATTGACATTTAATGCTGTTTCATTAATAAAATTTTGTCTGTAGTTTGCACTTGCTACATTGTAAAAGTGTTTCCTGAAGAGGGTTTAAGGTTCCCTGAGCTGGATAAGATCACTTGTTTGCATAAGCAATGGGTTTACAACTGATTTTAGATTAGGGACTTAGAGCTAGAAGCCTATAACTACTTGAAGCCTGATTGAATACTTCAATTTTCAAGATCATGTGCCTTTTGAATTGGCAATTGAAGCCAGAGCCTCCAATACTATTTTGGAAGAGAGGTCCAGTTTTCTTTTTAAAAAGATTGAACATAGTCAGGGTTTCATTCAAATCCATTTTTCTAGGTAGAGAAGGCATGTTTTGGCTTCTATCCACCTTTTGGAAATTGGGAGATACCCCCTTTTGACAGGGAAATATGCAAAGTTCGAGGGAGTAAGGAAGAGCCTTTGCAACAGTTGAAAGACAGAATAAGATCAGCATTTCTTGTCAATATCTGAGTATTATAAAACAGGAAGACATGCTGTAATCTATGAGCTGGCAGATCCATTTTGAAGATGCTGATTGCACTTTTGGTCAGCACAATGGACCTACACGTTCAAACTTTTCACAATTCCAATCTTCTGGCACATATATTGCATGAATAAAATCATAGCAGAGTTTGTCCTTCTTAGGGACACTTGGTGCACACCAGGGCTCATAAGAGCTTTGAAACTGCTGTTAGGCAGCAAGCTGGCAGTGTAGGCTCCAAAAGGATGGTTTCTCCAATGCAGGTGGGTTTAAGGGGTGTGCCTGCAGTTTCACCAAGACGTTGAGATTAATTTCTAACAAAGTGTCCTTAAATTTCAAAAAGATTTTGTGTTACCGTATCTCCGGGAGGTAGAAAACAAGTATCAGTGCCAAGTCTTCTAGGTGTCCATCTAAGTTAAATGGAACCCTACACCTTTTAGATTTGAGAATATGTGCTTAAGTTACCACTCCTTTTTTCCTTTTATGAAACAAGTGTAGGAGTGTTCTTAGTGGAGGCTTTGGAAGGTTTTAAATTGATGAAGCCATAGCTCCTTAAGGAGAAGTTAAAAGTTTAGAACCATGCAGTTGTTTTGGGATATTTAGATTAGGAGAGATGAGATCTAAAGAGAGATTGATTAAGAAGTTGGAAGTGAAGATATGATATCCATGGAGTGGAAGGGGAGGCTTAGTTGAAGAATAAGCTGGAGAAGGTTATTTTCGGGAGGAGACATAGGCAGCAAAACCCAAAAGAAAATAATAATAATAATAATAATAATTGGAAAAATATAGTTTAACATCTTTTATGTAAATTTTTTCTTTTTCTGGGAAAATAACAGTCCAAGGTACTTAAGATATAGGATGATGTCTCTTGTATTTTGTGCCAGAAATTATAACAAAACTATTCATGGTCCTTTACTTAAAAGCTTAAGACTTTAAATTGAAAGGTCCTTAACACTTTAGAAGGAGTTCGTGTCAATGTTCATGCATCATGGTTAAAACGATTCATGAGCCTCATCTAACACCTGAAGTTTTTGGGATGAAATTGTCCTTGACAAAGATACTTTGTCTATCCACTATTTAATTCTCATTTGCATGAGAGAGAAGTTCATGTACAGGCTTGGAAGTCAATGAAACAAGGTAAGTTCAATTTTGAGAATTAGCACTTGAAGCTGTGCAACAGTAGGACACTGCTGTTTGGTGGAAATATGAGTGCAAATCAGGGCCCTTTATCCATTAACTCCCCTTGTGTTTAAACCATAGCACTTGGCGTCTGCTCTACAGTCACTTATGTAAATAAGTTGTGCCCAGCCTAACAGTTACAATTTTCACCTAGTGGTATGTGCGTGATCCCAATAATTGGCATCAAAATGTGGTCATGAGTTTGAACCCAGGGATGTAGCTAGAGGCAGATTGTTGGTTTATGGTGTCCATCAACTGTTCTTGAGTTCAAACCACTTGGCATCTACTCTATGATAATTTATGGCTATAAAGGTTGTGTCTTAACTCTAGCTATAGCTTTTGGGTTAGAGATAAGCACTTGGTCCTGATAGGGCTTCTAAAATATCTTTTTTTGTTTTGCTGTTAGCTATCAGTCTAAAGGTAGAAAATTTGACAAAGAGTGATCAAATTTGTGGGGTGTTTGGGGATCTTTCCATATGGCAGACAACACAGTAAATTATGACTTCAGGGGTAAGGTAATTGTTCAGTTGTTGAAAAATTGGTCATATAAAGGACTGTTCCAGCCATACAGGCTTCTTTAGCTTTGGAATTATTTCCTGAGAATTACATTATAGCAATAGATCTTGAGGCTTGCTGGAGAATGCTGAATGAGATAGATTTTCAGCTGGTGTTTTAAACATAGTACTAGCTAGTCACATGAGAAGTACTAGAAAGCAAAGATATAATTTCTCCTCTTTTTTCAACATATGGAGTCATTTAGTTATTCAATTTCATTATAAAATTTGGGTCCATCCATGTTAAGATGTAATGTTCATAAGCTGATTAAATACTGTTTTTTCACCCTCTTTACATTAGTTGTACCACCTTCTCTGCCCTACTGATTAAAATATATTCAGACAAAGAATGTAATTTTTAAAATCTTATCCAACCATAAATGTGTAGCAAAGGACAGGACAGAAATACAAAATAAATTACCATACCCTGTCCAGTTAACAGGAGGAACCAACATTGGCATATAGGGAATAACCATATTTCTTGCCTGTTAGAAAAGATAAAAACATAATGAAGCATCAGCACCTAGGGAGGGGGGAAGATGAATATAAACATAAATTAACAGACAATGAAAATTGCAATTATTCTCAGAGAGAACTTATTGAAATAACCTCAACAGGAACTAATGAGGGCTTTAACGCCCACCAAGATAAAAGCTTATAACCTTCTTAAAATTCATACCAATTACTCAGAGAGTGGGGAGAAAAGAGGGGGCAGTAGAACAAAGAGCTATGTTTTCACTGCCAACCAACTCCAGCAAAAGAGTAACTAAATTTTCCACCGCAAAAATCTATGATCAACCCTTACAAATACGGATCTCAGCTGATAACCACAATCTACATTATGGAATAACGCCACTAAGGAGGAATTCAAGGAAAAAAAAAGGGATAAACAAAATTTGATACCCAAATGTCAATCCCCTTTTTGCTTATTTCCAGGATCAATTTCTAGCTCACAATCAGCAAACTACAGACAATATATATCCACTGAGAGTCAATGAATGGCAAAATTGTAGCACCAACCATTTAAAGAACCAGCAGTCTAGTATTTAATCCTTCTCACTCAACCTCATGGTAGGAAAAGGGGAAAAATCCATGATTTAAAATGTAATACATAAGAATTCTAGCAATAAAAACTTTTGTTTCAATTTATGAAGAAACCCTTCAAAGTACCCATGAGCAGAGCACCAGAGAGAGGCCTAGAAGACTTTAAGGTGGCGTTTGGTATGTGGGTATGCTAATTTCCCAAGTACTTGGAAACCTAGTTATAAAAAATTTGCATTTGATATATGCGTGTGCGTGTGTGTGTGTGTGTGTGTATCAACATCCCTGTATTATTTAGGTTGTATACAATACATATTTTTCAAAAGTTTCATATTATTATATCCAAGCATCTTATAAATAGGTTTTCAAGAGCTTGGAAAATTAAAATTCCCCTACATCAAACAACAGCTCAATTTAAAATTACATTATCATACATACTTCATTTAGTACAGCGAAAGAAATTATATCAATATTTTTAAATTTGTCTTCCAGAAGTTTTCATATTTTGAAATTGCTGCATTACAAATTTAAAATCTTACTAGAAATATTATCAACATCATTTTCTATATTTAAATTTAGGTGTGCCTGCTTCGGGTCATTATTAACTCAAAAGTAATTATGTGGAACTACTATTATTACATACAATTGAAAAGAAAAAATCAAAGAAAAACATATTAGACTAAGTGGGGTCACTTGACCCAACTTGCAAAAGGCGGGATCTGCCAATCAATACACATATCAGGAGTGTTCTTTATGCAGTCTCTGCATCAAAAGCAAGTTATTAGTATTAATCCTACTGAGTTCCACTACCCAAATAAAAGATTTGACCTTGAAAGGGGCTTTGGCTATCTGAAAAGCAAGATTGAAAGTAGCTATTCAAGGCTAGAATAGTGGAGGAGAAGGGTTAAAAAAGATATACAGCAGAGAAATGCAAAATACAAATTGTCCTGTAAGGAGAAGATGTGAGAGGAGCATAATCAACTACAATCAAAAGAGATTCTAATTCAGAAGTTTCTATATCATTTAGATTCCTGGGAAAATAAAATGAAAACTCCAAGAAACACTAAAGGCTTACAAATTACAAAAATTCAGACTTAAAAACTGATGTAAAGAACGAGGCAACCCCCCAAAAAATAAAAATCTATGCAAAGGAAAGGTCACCGACCCAAAGATGCTCCCAAAACAACTCCAAATAGCAACTAAAGGTTGAAAATAAGCATATCACTGAGAAATAAATTTCCGAATACATAAGTGGTTAGTAATGAACACTTCATTAACATCACTTCCATGCAGCTGCAGGCCATATTTACTCCATATAACCCGATGTTAAATGATGTTTGGTCAAAAAAGATAACATGAAATCCACTTACTTGTCAAAACCAGTGTTTTTGCACATCATATTACTCAGACCCAAACCACTTCTTTCCTAGGCCAACAACAAATTTCCCAGCCAGTTAGATCATCTCTCCCATTTTCTCCCATCCCAAAAATAATTCCCATAATTTTCTCAGTCCTCTAAGCAACACTCACAGGGATGGCAAAAGAAACCCCTAAACAAGTAAGAGAACACTGCAAAGTCTAGAATCTAACTAAATGCGCAAAACAATGCAGGACCCCATTGTCTAGAAGGAACCCAACCAAAGAACTCTAAGCCAAATTAATTTTTAGCCCTGTTATCCAAATTAAAAGTTCTATAACCTAACAAGAGCCAAAAATGCAACACTTGGTATCACAAATGATGAACCATCAGATCTCAATTTCAATTAATGAGTAGAAAGTGATGGAATACACTTACAGTTTTCTCGAGGCCTTTAAGAACTAGAGGGTTGCATTCAATAATACCATATCTTCTCCCTGTATTCCTGCATAAAATGAAAAACAGAATCGTATAGTTAAGTATTCCATGTAAACTTTAAACCTTTCCATGTTAGATAGAGATTGAAGCTCACTCTCCATGTTTTGTCACTGTTCTGAATGAATGAAAAAATGCAGGTCGGATATCAGGTGGACAATCCCCTGGTTGATCAGACGGAGGTTGTATATAGGCTGTCTGTATCAATATCTCAATTAAGCGGCTTCCTACCTGTGAAGTGCATGAGACCATCTTTTTAAAAAAAAATATAAATGGCATGAATGAGCAATCATAGAGTTTGGAAAAGGTTTTTCATACCCTAGCCTTAGCATCCTGTCCCCATGGTTTTAAATCATCCTGACCCTTCACCATCTGCCTCACTACAGCAAGCTTTTTCTTTTTCATCAAATCATTGACTTTTTTCCGCAGCTTTTCCTGCTCCTTGATTATGGCATTGGACTTACTTGCTTCATTTTCCTTTCCCCTATCACCCTTTCTCTTCTTAGTTTTCTCCAAGAACTTGTATATTCTAACCTGAACCATCAAATTATAAGCAACACATAACGCTTCGTCCCATTGTAAGAAATTCCATTAGATATAGGGTGAAAATGACATGGCCAAGAAGCTTATTGTTGGTGTATCTTGAAGAATATATAAGACAAAAGGAAGACACTTTTCACATTAGCAACAATCATTCGAGACTAGTCTGACACATCATCAAAGCTTATAAATAAATCAGATAGCATTATATTTATGTGGGTGGAAAAAGACTCACCTGATTGGGAGCAAATGAAGAGCATAGACAAAGTTAAAACCAAAACACAAACTTAAAGAGTCAAAAAAAAAAAAAGAAAAAAAAAAGGTTACCATTGCATTTTTCCGTTAGATACAATCAAACACAATATAAGAAAAAGGAAAATAAGTTCCATATTATGATTAATGAATAATGAATACTCTTTGTCTTCTGTGTTAAACATCCCCCAGAGGAAAGAGAAAAAAAAACTCTAGTATCTTTGTAAATCATGTTTGGTTTGGTAGATGAAATTGATTTTTGCAGGGTCAGAAAGGAAAGGGGGATCAAAGGACCATTCTTGTTCCGGTGCTTGGTTTCCTCATCAATGAAATGGCATTTCATTCCTTTCTGCTATTACATGAGGTACCCAAAACTAGAATAAAATGGAATCATACTTGCGAGTAAACATGGATAAACAATGAAATGAAATCAAAATAAACTTATTATTGGTTGCAAAGAATCACCATCCTCACCCCTGTAGAAGGGAATGCCTATTCCTGTCTTTTCAGAAGAAGGATTAAAATTGGAAAATTCCTCCTTCTGAAAAGCTCATTCTGCCATCTGATTCTGAAGACAGAGCTGATTGCCATTTAGTCATACCAAATGTGCTCTTACCTCTTAGGAACCCCTTATTTCCCCAGCAACCAAAGACCAATCATAAGAGATTGCAAAAAAAGTTTGTGTGCTCATGAGGACACCCACATTAACAAGCTTGAAAATTCTGACTCAGAGGTCTCAAATGTCACCAGGCTGTAGGGAGGGAGTTTGCGGGAGAAGATGGCATGCCCCCCTGGTGTAACCCAGGATCCATATGGACCAAGAGAATAGAAAACATACAATAAAAGGCAGTCAAGGGCACAATAATTCCTTTAATACTAAGATTCAAACATAAGGGATACCATCAACTTGTTTATTGCATAGTTCCAGACTTGAAGGATACTGTCTTGCCAAATTTTTATATTACACTGTAAACCCAGAAATACTAGAATTATCTGAATTCCTTTACATGAAAAATAAGCCTCTATTGCCAATTTTATCAGTTCAGAGAAAAAGGGGGAGTATCAACTTTGTAACTTTTATCAATTTACATCCTACTCCTTCAATCTCTCCCTTCCCATGAACCAATAATCTATAAGCAAGGACAGTTGAGATGTAACGATTGCCCATAAAGTATCATATTCATATGCATTGAAGGTTGAACTAATCATGATCCTTTTTTTGCCATTGCAGTGTTGAAACAACTTCATTTTTACGAAGTGACAAAAAATTTCTAAAAGCTAAAGGCAAGAAGCCTCAGGAAATCAACAATTATGTCTCCTAATGTCAGCACATCAAAGAAATCAGCTCATGAAAAATTATTGTTACGCATTCTTTTGCATTGATAAGAAATAAATCAGGCCAATAACTGTCCCTCATACCATCACCTCAGAAAAGCCTAGGTTTTAGTAGTTGTTAGAGATTATAATAAAGCTATTCACAGACCTTCACTCAGTAGCTTAAACTTTTGAACTCCATGGGTCCTTAACATGGCATAAGAGCCTCCATGACCAAATAGTCAAAAGTTTGATCCTTGCCTCTTACTATTCCTCTTTATCAGAATTAAATTTCAGCATAAGTATGATGGGCTATGCTTTTCTTAAACTTCATGTCTAATAGGCTTTCGTGTAAGAGTGGTGTTAGATATTATAATAAACTTATTAGTGAGTCTTCACTTAATAGTTTAAGTTTTTGAGTGGAATTGATCCTTGACAATAGTAACCATGAAGGATTAAAAGCCTTGGACCCCCACTTGATTTCCAACCAGTACTATTACAAATTACTGTTCACTTTAGTTGAGTTTGGGAAACTAAACAAAACCATATGCTGCTTCTCATGTGGCATTGCAGGGTAAGTTTTCTTTTCTAAAGTTCAAATAACCTTAAGATTTTCTGCAGTAGTTAGTAGATAAAATGCAATAGAGGAATACGATTAAATATTTTAAAATAAATATTCAAAATTTTATTCAATGATTAATTCCAAGTATTTCAATCAAGATATTTGAGCAGTGACGTCCAAATAAAATATAAAATAAACACGAGCAATATGAGAGAAGTGAAGTCACACCTCATGCTCGATGGCATCACCTACAGCGCAGGCAGCCAGTACAACCTTTACATTGCCATGCTCACCTCCAGTCATGACCAAACTCATTAACTTATGCATTGTGATAACAGCCATCATGTCAGCTGGTAACTGATCAAGGTAGGGTGCATATGACATTTTAATTTTCCCAGCTCGGCACAACTCTTGTTCCTTGGCGATGGCATCCCGGAAAGGCTCAAACCAACCAAGGAATAGTGTTTTCATATATGGCAGATTAGGTGCCAGCTTCTGCTCACACATATCCATCAAAAGTTCCCTATACTCTTTTGCAGCTTGTTCCCATGCTTCAGTCTCAATCTTAACCTGTCTTCTTCTCAGTAACAGGTACTTTGACTGCGTCATGCCCCGAGCCTGACTCCGCATACTCAGCCATCTAATGCGAGCCCGCCTCCTCTCTTCTCTCCTCATCTCTTTCATTAAGTCTTGAACTTCATCAACCGGTGCGTCTTCCTCAACATCAGTAGAAGATACCGCCTCAGCAACACTAGCATAGCCTTTAGGAAAAAATTCACTGAACCCAACCTGATTTCTCAAGCATCCAAAATTACTACGATTCCTCAAAGAATCCTCAAGCGACCAAATTCCACTGTTCCGAGGATGAAAATCCATTCCGAGAAAGCATTTTGAGCCACAAATCAGCTCAAAAGATCTAACTTTGAATCTCCCTGGGAAAATTGAATCCTGAGAATGACCAAAAGAGCTATAAGCATGTGAGGGAAGGTGCAAATCAAAACGAAACCCGCTGCTTTTCGAAACGGCTTGTTTTGCGATGTTCCTCCACATAATTGTGCCACTCCTCGAGTGATTAGGTTGGAAAATAATTGGTTTATTATCGAAAGGAAGGAAACAATCAAGTCTCTTGTACAGATTAGCAGCGAATAAAGGGGGTACACCACTGGACATCAAATTGTATCGAAAATTGGTAGCAGAAATGAAAGAAAATCAATATAATTGGAAAAAGAAAAACTGGTGGGATTAAAGGAAATGGAAAAACGAAGAAGTGTGAAAAAGCTTCGATATTCATAAGGATGGAGAGTATGCAGATAGAGATATCTGGTATGGCGGCCTTAAACCCTGCTTAAACCTTCTCGTGGCATTGTATTGTATCTGCTGCCACTGTGGTCTCAAACTTCGCTTCTGCTAATTGTCTTGGTAGCCCAAAATCTCGGGGATTTAGATTTGTGCCGCATTAATGACATGGACCAATGAGAACACAAAATTCACAATAATAAGGGAAAGATTAAGGAAAACCAAACATTGGGAGGTTGAGTAATTTGATTATTAAATTTTTTATAAAAAATTATTTGCCTTTTTATCCATAAAATGAAATTTTTAAAATTAATTTTAATAAGACACTCGGTTCTCTGCAAATCAAACACTCCATTAATTTATAAAAATAACAACACATTAATAGGTTGAATTATTTTGTTATTTGTTATTTCTTTTATATTAGTAAAAATATATATTTGGTCTTTTAATTTTATTTTAGATTTTATTTTTATTTTTTAATTTAAAAAAAAAGCATAAGTTAACAATTTTAGGGTTAATTGGTAGAATGGATTAGTGAAGTGTTAAAAGGAACTCAAATATCAAATTTTAATTAGAGAATATGATAATAAAAATATATAAAAAAAAAATTTTCTTGTTATAAGAAGTTCATTAATGATAAGCTTTCTGCAACAAGTTCTTTTTCTTTTACAAATTAAGCATAAGAGAGTCAAAAAAAGATATCACAAATAATATTATATATTTATATTTAATTTATACATGTGTGTGTGTGTGTAAGTTTGTGTGTGTGTGTGTGTGTGTGTGTGTGTGTGTGTGTGTGTGTGTGTGTGTGTGTGTGTGTGTGTGTGTGAGAGAGAGAGAGAGAGAGAGAGAGAGAGAGATTTTATGAGATATGAGTAATTAATTATCGTTAAATCACAAATTAATATTAAAAAATAATGGAGAAGTTAAAGAAAATTTATGTGATTTTTTAATTAATTTGAAATATTAATTTGTGATCTAATGATAATTGGCTAATCCTCTGAAAGAATACAAATATGATATGAGTAACTAATTATCGTTAAATCATAAATTAATGATAAAAAATAATGGAGAAGTTAAAGAAATTTTATGAGATATTTGAATTAATTTTATATATTAATTTGTGATCTAACAATAATTAGCTACTCTTATTGAAGAATACACCTAGACAGGGAAATTAGGTATTTTGTATAGAAAATGTAAATTTAAAATTGTCAAAACAAGATTTTGTAATAAAACTAAATTTCTGAAATATTTGTGTCAAAAAATGTGGTACCTATAATGGGTTGACTTATGGCCCAACCTAACAATTTAATTTACTTAAATGAGTGAATTAATTAGTTAATAATTAACTTTATTAGTTTTTAAATTTAAAATGGATTGTAAGTTATACTTTTAAAAGGTGTGGGTTATTGCAAGAATTGTTTATCGAGAAGAAAAACTTATCATAAAATTTTTCAAAATGGTCTTTTCTTATTTAAACATCTCTTTACACAAAATGCAAACATAAAAAACAAATTTATATTCAAGAGAATGTCTTTTTAATTTTTTTTATTCTAAATTATCGTGCATCTATTGTGAAAAAGAAATTGCAGTTCCATTAGTGAATACAAATCTAATCATGTTGGACAAAAAATTTGCTAAATCATTTTGTTGTACAAGTAAGTGGCCAAATCTCATCAATTTTTGCAATAACTAAAATACTAAGCACCTAAGCTAGACAAAATAATAGAAAATTTCCACAAAGCAAGTTAATAAATGGACTTTAATTGAGAAAACTAGAAGCACTAAAACAATTGACTTCAGGAGAATATCAATAACTATATGAAAATTATTAGGCAATAAAGAATAAGGTAGTAAACTGAAGAGATGACAAAGAGACCAACACTAGATATTGATCATTGTTCAACCAACTAGCCTACATTTAGTCCCTTTGATCTCTAAGGGATTTTTCAACTCAACTACATTCAATTTATAAAGATGGCTTTCTTATACCCACCGTCAATACCTTAAATTTCTAGCTCACTTAAAACTCTTAGAAACAATCAAGGTCTTGCTTTAACTCACCCTAAACTAATTTTGACTAAATGTCACCCTTTATTAGAGATTCATAAAGTATGAATAAGTTTGGAAAACACTGAACAACAAAGGACTACAAGCAGGTTCATTTTGATGCTCTCAAGTTGATAAAAACAAACACTAAGTTTGAATCACAACTCAAGGAGGTATAAATTGAAACTCAATATAAGATTTCAAATTCTATTAGTTCTCTAACATTTACTTCTATTCTAGAATGTCTTTTATAAAGGATCTAATAACTAGCCATTTGAAAATTCCATCATAACCATTTACAACTCTTTCTTCTTTCTTTTGATTAACTAACATTGGCAATTATATGTTTTGCAGTTCTATGGGCAACAATTTGATTTTCTTATGAAAGTGCTTGACAATCCTTCTTTACATACCAATTTACCCACTGGATTAAGATGCCAACATTCAATTATTCCACAATTTGACTTTTGCTAATAATTTTGAGCTTCAAGCAATTTTAACTTTTATCATATTGCACTTTAGTTGTTAAGACATAATGGAGGCTTTAGAAATTTTTTTGTTGAACATCCTACTCCCTTTTAGCTTCTTTTTTATGGAAGTGATAGTAGATATCTTGCTAGCCGACCTTAATCTTGCAATGGCTTCAGCTTTTCCTTGTTGCAACTTTTGCCATGTTTCAATTTTTATAATAAAGAGATCTTTTAGACCATTTTGTTGATTCTTCTATTCTAATCCAACCAAGTTTCCTTTTTGTTCTTCTATTTGATCATATTTACCCATCAAAGATTATTATTCAAAGTATTAAATTGAATTAAGACAATAATCACTTTTTAATACACAACAAACTGATGCTTAGGGTTTTGTCATTGCCAAAACATTTCAAGTGAAATTTAAAACCTTAAAGCCAATATTTCTTACTTGATATATCCTTTATTATATATATATAGAAGTGGCATTAAGTAAGATGAATGATTTTAAGTTAGAGGTGAAAGAATTAACTAATCACGATTAGTTTACAAATTAATAATAAACTAATGAAAATATAAGAATTAGTGCAAGAGAGAAAATCAAGAGGAGAAATAAGAGAATACTTCTTTTGAATTTAGGGATCTACAACTTAGTATATAGCATCTATTTATAAGTCTTCAACTATAAAGATTACTTAAGAGTTAAAATGACATAAATATTAAAATTAATTTCCATAATTCTACAATATAAATCCTACAAAGGTTATAGGATATATGACACTAAGCATAAAAAAGAATATGAGAAGGCCATTCTTTAAAGGTTATAGATATCCATATAATTATAAATTTACAATACTTCCCCTTAAATGGCCATTAAGAAATAGTAAGTCTTATTAAAACCTTATTAGGGAAAATCCAATGGGATAGAAATCTAGTAAAGAAAAAAGAGTACATAATATTTAAATATGCATTGTAAGTTAACTCATTAAAAATCTTACCAAAAATGCTCAAAGGAACAAAATCTTGATAAGAAAAAAAGAGTACAGTATGTGTTTACTCTCCCTAATGATAATGTCACTTTATGTCTTTGAATCAACACATTCCAATACCATATACCAACTATTCAAATGTAATAATTGGTAATGCCTTAATAAACAAATATACTATATTATCATTTGAATGAATTTGTTGAACACCTATACTACCATTCTTCTGAAAATTACTAGTGAAATAGAATTTTAGTTAAATATGTTTTGTTCAATCTCCTTTAATATACTTTCTTTTTAACTAAGCTATGCATACTACTTTATCTTCATATAATATTGTTGGAATTTTTTCTCCAAAGGTAAATGACACACCTCTTTGATATGTTAAGTTATTGACCGTAGCCAAATACATTTTTTACTTGCCTCATTCATTGCAATTATTTCTGCATAATTTAATAAGATAACAGTTAAAGTTTGTTTTGTAGAGCATCATGATATAAATGTACCACCACATGTAAATAAATAACTAGTGGAAGTTGAGTCTTATGTAGATCAAATAAATATTCTACATTTGCATAGCCAATTAATTGTGATTCAAAGTTAGTTGAATAAAATAACTTTATATCAATGATTCTTTAAAGATAACACAATAGATACTAACTTTTTTCCAATGTCTTCTCGTTGTAGAAGAACTAAATCTTGCTAATAAATTTATGGTAAATACAATATTAAGTCATATTTAATTAGCAAGATGTGTTAATGCTCTTATAACAATAAGTTATGGTATTTCAAGGCCAACAAGTTCCTTATCATTCTCTTGAGAACAAAAAAAGTCGTTATTCACATCTAGCAATCTTATAACAATTGGAATACTTAATGGATATGCGTTGTCCATATAGAATTAAATTAAGATCTTTTTAATAGAAGTTGATTGATGAAAAAGAATCCCATTTGCTCAGTGCTCAATTTGTAAATTAAGACAAGACTTTGTTTCCCCAAAATTTTTCATCTCAAATTTTTTCTTTAAATAATTAATTGTTTTATGAAGCTCTTTAAAAGTTTCAAAAATATTTAAATCATTAACACATATAACAAAATCTTATTAAAATATTTTTATAAAAATACATACCCAAATTATATCATTTTTATAACCTTCCTTTAATTAATACTCATTAAGATTATTATATTATATACACCTAGATTATTTTAATTTATATAAAGATTTATATAAATGTATCAAACGATTTTTCTAGGAACCTTTACATTCTTATGGCATCTTAAATCCTTCAAAGATTTTTATATAAATTTCAACATATAGTGAGCCATATGAATCGGCTCTAACACCATCTATTAGATTCATATCAAGCCTTTTATGTATTATCAAACTAATAAAATATTTAAATGCAGTTATATCCATCATGAGAGAATATGTCTTTTTATAATCAATGTTAGATCTTTGTAAAATTCTTGTGCTAAAAGTCATCCTTTATTTTTGACAATTTTATTTTTCTCATTTTATTTTTACACAAATACTCATTTATACTCTATTAGCTTTACACCTTTAAGTGCTTAAACTATATATTCGAAAATTTTACATTTTAAAAGTGAATTTTAATTCTGCTTAAATTACATCTTTCTATTTTGACCAATCGTTTTTATGTCTACATTCTTTGATAGAATTAGGTTTAAAATCCTCATTTTGTTTCATTATTTTAGCAATGACATTGTATTAAAAAAATTGTTGTTTATAACTATATCTTTTTTGTTCTATCATTTTTTTATGATGACATAACTTATGGAGATATTTTTATTGTTTTTAGGTACCTAAACCTCTTCTAAGGTTCTATAATTAGTTATGTTTTAAGTCTCTTAAGTACTTGCCTCTTCAATATAACTATCTTAATTATTTGCTTCTTTCTTTTTTTTAGGATTTTTATTTTTAGAATCGATTGGTCTACCATGTTTTAGGTATGACTTAATTTTATTTGCACTAACCAATTGTATTAAAGCATCAATTTAGATTGGAGTATTTTTAATCTATAAATGAGATTTGCTAACTCTTTTTATATTAGTAATTGCATTTAGTAATTGATTTGTAATGTTTTATAAATGAATTATTTTATGAACTTCTTATTAACATTGTTTTGTATAAGGATCTAGATGAGATAATGATAATGCATTCTATGTAATTTCTTTTTTCAACTACTTATTATCTTCCTCTAGCATTGGGGAAACTATTTTTTCAAAATGGCAATTGACAAATCATGCCTAAATAAATCTCTACTTAAATGGTTCAAGATATTTAATTATAGAAGGAGACTCATAACACGTATCTCCAACCTTCTTTAAGGATTTATCTTTGTACATGGTGGCAAAACAATTAGGACATATATATCGCACATCCACAAGTTTCAAGATGGGAAATATTTAACTTCTGACCAAAAATCAATTATAACGAAAAAAATTTATAATAAATTGTTGGCATAATGCTTATAAGTATTGATGTATATGAATTTGTATATCCCAATGTCGAAATGGGAAGTTTTCAAAGACATTCAATAAATAATTCTACTAAATCATTTTTATGTATGAACATGAGTAACAAGCGTAACTATTATTCCATTTGGCATACAATAATTAAAAGTCTAAGATATAAACTTACTAGCATTATTAAGATAAATTATCTTGATTGCATAATCTTTAATTATGTACTGAATCAAATTATCTAAGTAAGCAATCTCACAAATGTTAAATTATAAGTTGATAATAAACACACATTTGACCATCCTAAAATACATATATCAAGACCATATAATATCTAAATGGTCCACATGATAGATGAATGAGCTCTCATATATCACCTTGGATAAATTCTAGAAATGCAAGAGATTCATCCTAACTTTAACTAGTGATGGTTTAGTAATTAATTTATCTTGAAAATAAGAAACACATAATGTAATATCCTATGATTTGGAAATTTAAAATAGCTCCTAAAGAGTGGAATGAATTGTTTAAGCATAGTTATGAGCCTAAAAAAAATAGTATGAATTAAGAGAAATAAAAAATTGAATTATATGGTTAATGAGAAAGGGCCTCAGAGCAAAATGAATTAAAGTAAAGTAAAGCTTGAATGTTAGATAGAACATCTAGAAATGAGGTTGAAAAACTAATGATAACCTAAAATTAGAGGCAAAATGGCTAAACAGAATAAATTGAAATGTAGTGGTAAAATCGTAATTTTGGATAAATTCTTAAAAACTTAAAGGAGAAGTTTCAAATGGTAAAATTGAGCTCCCATGGGTTTTTAAAGGCTCATAAAATCATAATAATATAAAAAAATAGTTAAAACCTTTCCAATTTACAATCTAAGTCGTTGGTTGGCCAAAAGTTTAACCAAACTGTTCGATGAAATTTTAAATCCTATTAATTTGAAACCAAATGATTTTAATAAACTAGAAGATTTAAATTTTATAAAAGAAAAGATAATTCTAAAAAAAGAGTCAAAATAAGATCAAACGAAAAAATGGAAGTAAAAGGATAAAATGGGAATATTAGAAAATGTTATAAAGTGCCCTTCCTTACTTCTCATTAGCACTCCACCTTCATGAAGGCTTCAGAACTGACCTATTATGTTTTGAACCAAAGATAAAAATGTGGAGGGAGATAGAGGAAGAACCAAGGGAAGAAGATGGCACCTAAGGTAAGCAAATGTGTAAAATTTGCCTATGATGCTCTTGTAAGCTTTTTCCTACTCTTTCTCCTCTCTTTTTTCTATAGTTTTAGATTTCTAAAAGATGAAATTTTGTGTCTAAACTCATGGTAGAAGAAGCTCTTTGGGAGGAAATGAATATATCATAATAATCTCCATTAGAAGCCCTTTTGAATGGTATGTAACATAGCTTAGAAAACTTGCTTCTCATTGCTTTCCCATGGCTTCCTAGATTTGGCCAGACCAAAAGTAGAGTAGAGGGAGTTTGGTTTTGGTTTAAACTTGATAAGAAATAAGGTTTTAAAGCATAGAGATTAATGTGGAACTAAAAAAATAAATAGAAAGCTATAAGTTGCAAGAATTAAAACCTAGGGTTTTGATTATACCTTAAGGATTATGAAGCTTTAAAATAATATTTTAGATTATGTAAGGGTATAATTGAACTAAGAAGAGGTTAAGAAACTCACATAGGTGCCAATTCCCCAAGAAGAATGAACAAAACTCCATGGAAGCCATATAAGGGGGTGTCTCAGCCTAGAGTGGAAAGTAGTACTTAGGGAGAGTTTTTTTTTTTTTTTTTATTCTAAGGTTAGAAATGGTCTAGATGTGAATTATAAATACTAAAGGAACCATTGATTTAAATTTAGGAGCTTTTTATTTTCAAATGTAAAAGTTTAAGGTTCCATTATACATAAAAAAGCAACTTAGTAGTAGGCTCCTTAAATTAAATTTATGATGACTTTAATAAGTTTTAATGGAGTCATATAACTTATGTTAGGTGAGATTTTGGAACGAAGACATTGATTTACATGGGTTGCTTCATTATGCCACTTAATTGAGCATGTGGAAACCTAAAGTACTAAATAAATTGCATAAGGCTTAAATGAGCCCAAAATATGGTTCCATTGATGACTTTATACTTCATTTGGTGTGTTTAGGCTAAGCAAGTGAAGTCTCCCTTAAGTATGAGTGTGAGGCCGAGAAGGCAAACCAAGAGCAAGAAAAGAATTGAAGTAATTTCTCACATAAAAGTAGTTTTTCATCTATTCTTGTATGTTTATTTTGGTTGTTTAGGTGTCATTGATTGCTTGTGTGTGTATGGATTGCAGATTATACATGTTATTTGCTTGATGACTTTATGCAATTGTATGGCATAGAATGCATTTGAAATTGAAATGACTCTTCATGGGTAAAATTATGCTAAAACTCCCTCGATTTGAGTGAAATGAGTTTAGAAGTCCCCAAGTATGGATGAGACAAGGCTAAAAGTTTCAAACATAAGTGAGGTTAAATCAAAAGTACCTAAAAACGGGTAAGGCCAAACCAAAAGTCTCTAATAGTTGGGTAAGGCTAGACCAAAAATCCTTAGAGCATATTCTTACTTTAATGAAACCATATGATTCTTTATGTATGATTATGTTTGATATTTGAGTGTTAAATATGTATGCTTACTTTCTTTGACATTAAGTGCACCATATAAGTGTGTTTGAAGGATGAATGAGCTATTGGGATTCTTAGAATCTTATTTTTCTCCATATTATTCCTAACCATGTTTAGGGAATCATCAAGGAAGCAAAGATGGAGACCAAAGAGTGTCTGATGCCATACTTTGACAATAGTTTAAGTTTTTATGTATTATGTTGCACATATTAAGATATACATATATATTTTGTGATGTGACCATTCTCACAAATGTAAATGCATGGGATTATAATGTAAAAATCATTTTTCAATATAAATATGAAGTATTATGCAAATTGACCATGTGGGTGCCATAAAATGTATTATGTAATGGCAAGTGGAAGAGTAAATTTGAATTGCATGATATTTGGGACAAGATAAATTAGTTATATATGTTGTGTTTTACATTTAAAACATGCCTAAATGGTCACATGAATTAAAGTGGTCCATTTTAAACCAATCGGAACCAATTTTGGTCCATTTTGAGTCATATTGTGCACCTGAACCATAAACTAAGCAAATAGATGAATTTTTAGATGAAATTTGGTAGAAATTTAAAATTTATTTATAGTTTTACATAAAACTAAAAAACACAATTTTTGGAGTTCTATAAAATTCATTATGGATTTCCAAAGTTGGATGAAAATTGTAGAAAAATCCTATGCATTGTTCATATGGTTTTGGTTGTTATTTTCATTTATTTGAAGAGACAAATGAATTCCAATACTCATAAAATTTTACAAGCATATAGTTTGCATTATAAGCTTTCCATAGTCATTGAGTTTGCATAAATTAGAACTGTATAGTTAAATATATGCATTTTTGAAATTTTGATTTTGATTTATGCTCGGTTATTGTAATAGTTGTTATTCTATTAGAATTTTGTAGCTTAAATGAACTTATTTTCACTTGAAAATTTTACACTATGTAGTTCCCATCCTAAACTTTTTATAAATACTTAAGTTATGTGAATTGGAATTTTCTAGCCTAAGATATGAATTTTTAAAGTTGACATTCAATATGAGCAAATGTGCAAATGTAGTGCTTTGAAGCATATGCCATGAAATCCAAAAATTATGCTCATTTTTTACATTCCAAGCTTAACAAACTTGTTAGGCATGAATTTGAGTATTTTTATGTTCAATTTATATAATTATGCACATTTAGAAATGTTGGGCCTTAATAATAGTAATATCCACTGCTAAAAGTCTTCAAAATTAGAAATTGATGCTATAAGAAGAATGTGATATAAAATGTGTGCTCATTCTTTAAAGGTATGACACATGAGGATTCTTTGAATTAAAAAACCTTCAGGCTTTTCAATGAGTGTCCATATGAATTCTCAATAATTTTTTATATCATTATTGATCCGATATAGTTTAAGCAGTCATGCCAAATGAGAAATATAGTTGGATCAGTAAACTTTTAATTTATTATAACATGTGTTTCAATTGTACTAATATTCATATAATATAAACTAAAAAAAAATGTAAGTAATTTTTTCAAAACATATTTTTTTCCTAATACAGTAGCTGTGATATACAGATATTCGATATTTTTCTTATTTATAGTCTCAATATGATATCTATTGTGATAGATATCTTTAAAGTTTAGTAAATTTCTTTGAGACTTAAAAAATAATATATTATCAATAATAAACTTCATCATTCCAAGTTATATAATCGCTTTTCTAGAGTCTTCAATTAATTTTATACTATTCACTATAATATTGACGTCCAATCACATATTATTCTATGAGGATTTTTTTTTAAATCTTTTAACATGGTATGTGTTGTAGTTTTATCTACAAGACAAATTTCTTTATTATAAATCTTGTATCCAATGAAAAAACAAGGAATATCTATATTCTTTATTAAATGAAACAAAATACATTATAAGAAATGCCGCACTCATATATAAAATATATGAAAACTACATTAAAAAAAAACACTTAACAAACAATATAAAATCATAACTTCAACTATTCTTGTCATTTCCATCCTCAATCCTTTAATCATGATTCTTGAAAAAGTTTGTTACATCCAAACGTGATATATCATAAAGGCCATTAAAGTCATAATCCTTATATGAAAGGTTCACCATAACATCATTATTTTGGAAAGTTAAATTTGTTTCCATATTATTTCCCTTCCTTTTAATGGAGGTTTGATAAAACTTCACAAGATGCTCAGACGTAAAACAGGTGTGTAATTAGTGTCCTTTTATACCACATTGATAATATAGATTTTTTATACTTTTTGAAGGATTAGTATGACCACACTTGTCTCTTTCCTATACTTTATTATTATTCCTTTTTTGGTGGTCAAGACAATGATGATGATGATGATGATGATGATGATGATGATTATTATTATTATTATTATTATTGCCACCACCACAATAACAATAATTACTGTGTCCTATACCATGTCCTCATCAATGGCCATGACCTCAACCGCCACCATGATCACAATAATTATTATGTATTGTTGCATTGACTTCAAGGAACAGAGCAGATCTAGATGAATTTCATGATTTTTCATCAATAACTTGTTATTTTGCTTATCCACAAGAAGACATAAGATTAATTCAGAATATCTTTTGAGACCTTTTTCATGATATTGTTGTTATAAGAATACATTTAAAGCATGAAAAGTTGAAAAGAACTTTTCTTTCAACAAGTCTTTCATTAGTTATCTTTTCTTTACATAATTTTAATTAAGAACTAATTTTGAAAACTATTGACTCATTCTCACTTACACTTTTAAAATCTTACAACCATAAATATATCCAATTATGACAAGCTTTAAGTAGCATTACCATTTTTTATGATCATATTGTTCTTTCAAATTGCTTCGTAATTTAAGAGGATCTTTTACGATTAGTTATTAGATATTCCACTTTTAACTTTTCATGTAGATGATAATGAAGGAAAATCATTGCTTTTGTCTTGTCTTGATTAAATGCTTCATTTTTTTTGGTAAAATAACATTTCCTAAACCCTTAGCATATAAGTGAATTTCAACGTCAGGCACCCAGGGTAAATAATTCTTGCCTAATATATCAAAGGTTGCAAACTCAAATTTGATAAGAATTGACATGATTCAAGATGATATAAAACAATAATAATAATTAGAATAAACTCTAGATAGCATTAGATATTGAATAAAATTTTAAAAACACAAAAGTATGAATAATAATGTAAAATTGGCTTTTGTAATTTGTTTATAATTTAATAGTATTAATCCAAAACACCAAAAAAAATCTAAAAACTAAAGATCATTAATTTTTAAGGAAAACTAATAATAATTTATCAATGAGTACTATAAAATGGATGCATGATCATATATTTTCAATATTGTTAATAAATCCTTTTTCCAAAATGCCCATAAAATCTATAATATTTATAAAACTAAACATATTTAAATGGAATCAATTATAATAAAATTTTTTCAACAATAAATATAATAACTTGATAAAATAGTGATATAAAAAAAAGATTACCTTAAATCAAATGAGAAAGAAAGAATTTGATTTGAGCTAAGAACTTAGAGCAGAATCATGTTAATAACATATTGCAAAACTAATGGAAATATAAAAAATAGTGCAAAAAAGAAATTTAAGAGGAGGAATGGGAGAATACTTCTCATTCTCATTTACTTAGGATACCACAAACTCAGTATATAACCTCTATTTATAGGTTTTTAACCATAAAGATTAACGTAAGAGTTACAATGCCTTAAATAAAAAAATTAATCTAAATAATTGTACAATATAAATCCTTTAAGAGATGATAGGACATATGACATTTAAGCATAAAAAGAAATTCTAGAAAGTAATTTTTTTAGAAGTTCTAAACATTTACATAATTATACATTTACCTTAAAAAACAGCTATTATACATCTATAATACTTTTTACATTAATTTATTTGATATTGATTAATCACCCTTGTAACCTAAAATTATTCTTCTCTCTTAATTTTGAGTGACATATTGATGTAACACATTAAATGCTTTTTAGTGGTCTCATGGCAAAACAACTCTTTCCTTCTGGTGCATAACAATCTTTGTTGTTTGCCTTGAAAACTAAGTTGGAGCTTAGAATGACAATCTAATATCATATGCTTTCTTCCTTGGTAAAAATCATTTAAAATTTTTTATTGTAAAAGTTCTTATAAATTTTAGAGAGGGAGTAATACAAAAGTAGAAATGTTTATAAGATTAATTTCTTCTCTTTTCTCCTACTTTTTCTTTTTCTTTCTCCTTCTTATCAAAGTCAACAAAAACTTTACAATAAAAAAACAAAGTTCTCCCCACAGACTTTAAAATGCATCATGATTCCTTGTAAATGGGTGAGTTGTAAGGCACAAATCTAGCGTGGAAGTTTTGGTTTTATCAATTAGGGTGTAAACTCAAATTCTCCAATTTACTTGAATTTAGTGCAAATTGATGTTTAGGATTCATTTATGTCATTCTATAAACATCAATAAACTTATTTGTGATGTGCAATTGTATTAAACACTAAATTCTATTAACAAAATTTCAAAAATTTCAAGTGCACGTTGTGACAGCATCAGGAGCACAGATCCTTTACAATAAGGGATTCATGCAATGACATCCTATAACATGTTTTTGCCTTTTTCTTTTTCTTGAACTTTTGGGTGATTTTAATTGTATATAGTTAAAATTTTTAAAATATATTTTTTTTCTCATAATTGAAACTTTTTATTCTCAAAATTACAAATTTTACCTTCCATATTTATTTGTACACCTAAAAAATAAAATAGATAAATAAATAAGTAAATAAATAAATATTTTTTAAAAAACTAAACTTGCCTTTATAGGACATCACAAGATGGATCTCTTATTGCAAGGGATCCATGTGCTAGCATCATTAGATCATTTTTATTGAAATTTCTTCTTATGTCTTTAGATTTCTTTGTGGTTTACTATGGGTATTTCATATATATATATATATATATATATATATGGCATTTTCTTTCTTATCTCTTGATATGAAACAAAACAAGAGGGAAGTTGAAGAGACTTTTCTTTAGTGTGAAATCTAAATCAAATTGATCATAGTTCATTGTAGAAAATTCTAATTAACATGATTCTAAGATGAAGTAAAAGATAAGATTTTAAACTACATAAAATTAACAAAAGAGTCATACAAATTCATTAAGGGAACAAGAAGAATCTACTCAATCAATATTTTAAGAATTGAACTAATCATTTAACTAAAATAAGGAGTGATTTATAGCTCAATGATTTAACTATGATCAAATTATTTTTTAACTATATATATATATATATATATATATATATAATATTATACCATTAAATTGATACATTAATTGTAAAATAATATTTTAAAAGTACTAAAATTAGTTAAAAAATTTTGCATATGACAATAAATCAATGTGAAATGAGTTAGGTGAGACTCATTAAATATCATAAATCTTTATCACAAAAAGCTAAATCTATAATTCAAACAAAAAAAATTAAAAAATATTTTTTTGACCAATTCAATGTCAACTCGATCGATTTTTATTCATTTTTTCACTAATTCAGTTAATTTTCAACTAGTTCTTTCTTAAATCAATTTTAAGAGTCAAATAGATTGAAATTGCAACTAGTTTACTAGTTATTTGATCAGACTAGCCAATTCAATCCAAATTTCAAAACAATGCTCAAAATAATTTAACAATGAGATTAAATTGAAATGAATAGAAAGCTTATTACTCTAAAGATACAAGTCAAATCATCACTTTAGAGACATATAATCGTGGATAAAAAGTCGTATTCACCACTTCACCGAATTTATTGAAGAGATACAAAAATATTTGGGTTTAGCTCATCAGTCAATGGAATCCAACAAAAAGTTACAAAATTAGATAAAGCACAAAAGTTTCTTCAATTTTTTTGATTAATTAAAATTCAAGTGTATAAAACATTACAAAAGAAAACTATAAAAGGATAACTTTGGAACATTCCTCCACGTATTGGAAGTGACAACACTAATAGCTTGATTTTGTGCTTAGAAAGCTGTTGCAAGTTTTAAGAGCTATTTTAATAAAAATTTATAACTTTGACTTTGGACTATCTTGACATTCTACCAATAAATTAACATAACAAATTATAGAAAAATTTCAAATAAAATAAATCATATAAAAATAGACATGTAAAGCTTTTTAAATGACTTTTCATTTATTAATTTTGGGTTTGTGCTGGACATCCAAACATTAAATTCAAAATATATCTCATTATAATCTTATAACAGAAAAATAAACATGTTTTGAACTCAATCATATTGCCAAATGCTAGTCTAGATCATGAGATGCTACGGCATCATCTATAGTTGGTAATTAGATTAGAAATTCAATTTTGCATTAAAATTTATAAAAACTAGCAAACACTGTCTGTGTAGTTGCACGCAAACTAACAACAACAAAAAAAGGAAATTTTTTAAAAAAAAATGAGAGAGAGAAAAAAAATGGTGACAAGAAGCCCGATACGAGCCACGACTAAAGAGACTCATGAACAATATCGCAATAGAAAATTCCTTCTTGAGTTATATAGACTAACTTGGAGGCAATCTAGAAAGCCTTACCTTTCTTCCCAGTTTTTTCCATTGTCTTTATTTTTTCTTCTATTACCACATGAGTAGTGTGAATGTAATGTTTGTCTTTAGATTTATGGAGGTAAGTAAATTTAAAACTATAAGTTGTACGGTTAAATTTTGAAAAACTTAGATTGCATCTAAATGCATTTTTGCATGCTCCTTGCTAAAATTGTCTTATTTTTTCTTCTAAAATTTATATTTTGATTAGGAGATAATAGGTTTGACTTTGATTTAAGTTGAAAACAGCATAAAAAAAGGGAACTCGTTTGAAGTCAGAGATGCTACTGTCTGCCCAATGAAGAGGGAGTTGGCACATTAGTTTACACATAAGCAATAAATGATCTACTTCAACACTAATATCGAAATTTAACGTATTTAATTAATGGAAAAAGTAATGTGTGGTGAATCATAAATTTTGAAGAATTAATTTATATAAAGAAATATATTTAAGAACTAAAGTCTCAAGAATTATATCTTGTTGAAATCAAAGTATTATTTTTAGTATATAATTTATTATTTTAAGTGCCATATAATTTAATATTTTAAGTGCCTGAAACATCTTTTTTAAAATTTATTTTATGCAAAAGATGCTTAATTTAAGCTTTATTTTTTTTTTAATAGGACTCTGATGGAACTGATACTTTCTTTTTCTTTTTTTTTAATTTTAGTCCAAGGCCGAACCATGTATGCTTTTCAGTTGTTAACTGATAAGCCTATTCGAAATTTGATAAAATTTTAATCAGTGTGCAGAGGTAAGACCAAAAAATTATTACGAATAGTAAATTATGATTTGATTTGAAAAAGAAAATAACATTTTCTAAATTTTGAATCCATTATATTACAATCTTCTCAATAAATAATTGGTAGTTAAAATATTGATGTACACCTATATTCCTAGCAAACATTAAACATATGAATTCATTGTCATCCCAAAGCGGACTTTGCTTGAAAGCATAAATATCATAACTATCAACTATCAACAAGAGGTTTATGTCAGGAAAAATTATATTTTGTCTATTTAAAGTAGGATTTAATTACAAAATTATTACATAAATTCTAAGATATAACGAAAGTTCTTTATGAATTTCTAAAATAAACACATTAAATATAAGTTAAAATTAACAAGAGGTCGCTCCTTGCTTCAACAATCTTGACAAAATAACATCAAATTAAGACAAAAATGATCACATGACCTTTTAAAGTTAATTTTAATTTAGATTTAATATTTTTATTTTAATTTAAAGTTTAAGAAAATACTCAATAGTTTTAATTTCCTACAATCTAAGTCTGCCCATAACAACCCAAATACAATAAGATTGGTCTTTTGCCTAACGTATGAGT